>OU830593.1:96634146-97259146 GCA_917563855.2 Limnephilus lunatus | reverse complement strand
TTTTTTAAATTAATAAATTAATTATCTTAAAGCATAGATTATTCTATCTTCCTGCCTGTAGAACTAACCTGTCAATGGTTCTCCCGGTAGGGAGGAGTATATTGCCCCTGAACCAAATCTTCTCCGAGATTGATATATTTGGCGTCGGCGAGGGGAGATTCAAAAGGGAAATTCCTTTAATTCTTGAAAGAATCTATCACAGTCAGAATTTTTTTTGAAATTGCTATATTTATTGAAATTTTTTGTAAAATATTTATATGGCGTTATTTTTTATATTTTGTAATAAACTCAAATTTGTAATGGTGTAAGAAATTTATAAAAAAATATTATTAAATAGTATCACTTCAAATTTTGACAAGTTTAACGTCAATAAAACAGGATTTAGACGTCAAGCTCTGTAGCTGTTAGTATAATCTTCTAATCTGCTTTATATGTTCATTCCTTGCTGATCATAGTGTTTTTGATTTCGCACGATTCGGATTTTTTGGGCTCGATGGGCGTTGGTGTAAAAACCGACGCAGATCAAGCCGAGATTAATGATGTTTTCTTCCCTTTTTACCCCACTAGACATATGCATCAGAACCAACCCCAAGGACGAGACGCAGACCTGAAGAAAATAAAATACTTACATTCAGTAAAAATAAATGTAAAATTTTGAGAAAAAGTTCAGAACTTATATTCCCTATTGCTTTGCAACTTGCGTGAGGTTTTTTATCCAGTAAAGACTTTTACCTCACGATGACACTAATTGTAACTTAAATTCAGTCAAATAAATACGACCTTCTGAAAATAATAGTAAAAAGGCCAAATGAGCCGTAGTACTAGTAGCTAGAAACATGAAAGGGTATTGCAAAGCCCTAGCTATTTAGAGGATTACGAAAGAATCCGTAGAATCAAAAAAAGAAAAAAAGATTTCGCACGACTCATAGGCATTAAATTGTTGCTTGTCAGAGCATTTATCCGTTAGGTTTAGGAACTTATTGTTTTCATTGTCTATCTTTTAAAATTAATTGGAAATATTATCTAATTTTAATTTATTTTATATAATCAAGAATTTCATTATTAAATTAATAAAAACAGTTTATTTATAAACAATTTCTGCTGGTAATTATTATTATATATTAATTATTATTATAGGGTTGGACAATTTGATAATGCCCTCAGAAGGCGAAACAGCTGTCACGCGTATTAATAATTACCGACAGAACTTGTTTATAAATAAACTCTTTTTATTAATTTAATAATAAAATTATTGATTATATAAAAGAAATAAAAATTAAAATGGAGTTCTACAAATTAAACTTGATAACAATAAATAAAGGAAATATTAATGTTGTAATATTTTTTAAATGAGTAAATTGATTTGATTTGAAATATTTACCTGAATACAAAAATTTTAATTCATCTAATAAAATACTTGCCTAAAAAATTGTTGTTTTTGTTTTTGAACAATTTCAATTTACTTTGCAAATAAAATCATCTCAATGGAGTATCTAACAAATTAATGAAAACTTTTGGTGAAAATTTTTTATAAGATAACGTACAATTGTTTAACTTCAAAGTCAGTGAGACCATGAGGCATCCACATTTGGGATTTGAGGCGAAAGATGTTCTGAGTGGAATGCACCAGAAGCACCAGCGACATCTATCGTCGGCGAGGAAACATAAGATCACTTCGACGAGACGGGAAAGAAAAGCCAAAACTTTTATTCCAACTTAGCGCACCTATATCAGCCGAGACGCCAACCACTCGAGAAATAGCAGAAGGTTTGTACGTACAGCCAGCAACCTAACGTTGTGCCGCGTGGGACACATTTTTTACTGAATTATCAAGCACCACCTTTCGGCAGATTCGAGATTCGATTTCATAAAGAGGCAATACATACCTGTAAAAGTAGGTGCACATTGGAGCGCCAAGACATTATTTACAAAAATAAAGTTGAGCACTGGAGGTTTTGTATTTGCCCGAGCTCATTCAAAAAAAATCGGTGACTGGACAACCCAAGAACATGCAACTTCAAGACATCCTTTAAAAAGTCTTTAAAAGTGATGAAAAAAGTTAAATATGTTACGTTAGACTAGATTACGGGCTAATTTTCCAATTTTCTTTTTTCATAACTTTGAATGACTTTTCAAAGAGGTGTTGAAATGCCACTTTATTGATTTGTCGTGGAACCCAAAAAATCACACTTCCGAACATTGATAAAATAATCTGTTAACTGTCGCTTAAAGCCAATGAATTTACATATACTTAATGGTAGATATTATAAAAAAAAATTAAAATCATCCAATTCACAAACGCGTGAATTTTTACGTACTTGTTAACAGAAATCTTTAAAAATTTTACTTATTACGGGATATTTTTTGTGAGCATGTTTTCAGTTCGAAATAGGACTAGAAACAAAGTTTAAACTGATACATACATGAATAATAACATTAGACATTACTATTTTTACTTAAAAAAATTTACAGTGTACCATACCAAAAACGTTTGTTCGTTTTTTTCCTTTAATATTTCATTTTTCAACCTTAATTAATCAAACTAAAAATTAATAAAATTCAATAACTAACAAATTGATATATAATAGACAACATAATATAAATAGAATTTGCCTAAAATAAAGATCCACTGGATTTTCAAACTCGACGAAACACCGCCATGAAAAATATCTACTGATATTTCGACCGATGGCTTTGTACGAGGGATGGTCATAAAGTAAGTGTACTGAATTTTTATTTATTTTTTGAAAAAGTGAATTAGAAAAAAATTACAGAATATTGTTGATACACCTATTGACTATTTTTACAAATAATTGCTAACCCGTTCAATGCATGTGGTGAGCCGTGGCACAAGTTTCTTTATGCCTTCTCCCGCAAGTTCTTTCCCCCACTTCAGGACCACTTTCTGCACCTTACATGCCTTTAGGAAGGTGAAAAAATGATAATCTGAAGACCCCAAGTCAGCGGATTACGGGGAGTGGCTCAAAATATCCCAATCAAATGAGTCCATGATCGTATTGGTGGCTAAGGTTGTGGGAGGACGGACGTTTTCGTGAAAAAAAGCACACTTCTCTGGTCAGCATTCACCTCCTTTTATTTTTAATGCTCCTTTTGAGTGTTTTCAGGGAAGACAATATTATTGTGCATTGATAGTCTCAATCTGAGGCCAAAATTCGACCAAAATGATGCCTTTTCGGTCCTAAACACTGAGGCCATGTTTTTTTTGCCCGAAATTGTGGTTTTCAATTTTTGACAGATGGGGAATTGGTGTGACGACACTTTGACGACTTTTTTTCCAGGCATGTAATGAGTCACCCACTATCATCTTCAGTCACAATAGAGCTCAGAAATCCTCAGCTTTTTTTCTTTTAGGTGTTATTCCTTCCGCGAGTCAAAAGCGAATCACAGCACATGGCGGGATTTTTAACCGAAATCTTCCACGTGACTTTCACTACAACGTGAGTCCACGTACTGCGGTGTTTCTGCGATGCTTTCTCTATTCAGAAGACCCACTTCTACCACTCTAAACCTCAAAAACAAAAAACCACAGCCCGCTATGGTTACAGTACACTTACTTTCTGAACATCCTTAGTATATTGGAAACGGTTTACTGCCATACCTAGATTTATCGGTGAAAGCAATATCTCAGCTTGAAACTCAGTTCAAATATATTCGAAATGATTTTGAAAATCGGCGTCCACATTGAGGGCGCCTGGCGTTCAAGTGTGAAAGATATCTACCAACTTTGGGGACGCCTAGCCCTCCAGTGGGTAGCTAAAGTGAATGGATTATTAGAGAGTTGTCAGACGATGGCTCTTTCTTTGTCGAAACCATCGAAATAGAACTTTGTTATTGTGGCATGTATGGATTACGGTTAACAGTCACGGTTACGAAGACCTTTCATTCGCAATAATACATATATATATTTTAATGTGAGTTTCATCCACCTTCAGAACACTCACTTACGGAAAACAAATACGGTAATTGAAAATCTCACCCTCCTCTCATACATTTTTCCTTCCCAGAACTTCCTCTTCTTCCTTTCCTTAAAATAATCTTCTACACAGAATCCCCAAAGTCAATCAACAAAGATGTCATAGGCCTCGAGGGAAATCAGGAAAATCCTCAGTGTCTCCTTTGTGGATCTATTGTAAAAAAAAAATTATAAAGCATGAATTTTATAAAATAGTCTTGTTATTTATTCAGTGTTATTCTGTTTAAATAATTATGCATTTGATATCTAAGTACGTACTGCATTAATTTCAAACCATCACCAAGAAATTAAATCAAGAATATTTATTTACTTACTTATTTTATTACTTGCATGATTGTATTATTTACACTCTTTATAATATGCATGGAATTGTACCAACCTCCTCACAAAAGGGAAAGAGAAGTTTTATTATTACGTATTTATTATCAGGTAGGTATTACTTATTTAAACATGCTCAAGAATAAAAGAAATATGCTAGTTTATAACTAGATTTATGTCAAGACTAGTTTACATTCAAGATAATATTATGAAAAAGTATAATACCAATGACAAACCTTTCAGGAATGATAAATATTTTTCCTGAAAGAAAACTAATGGTTTAATTGTATCATACATGGTGTCCGGAAACTAGAGATTCAAGGAAAAAATCGTGAACATACATGACATCTGGTGTCGATTTTTGGTATCTATGCATTTTACTGATTTGAGCTTTCTTTTTCAAGTACAT
This sequence comes from Limnephilus lunatus, assembly GCA_917563855.2. NCBI lineage: Eukaryota > Metazoa > Arthropoda > Insecta > Trichoptera > Limnephilidae > Limnephilus > Limnephilus lunatus. The sequence goes on along the minus strand of OU830593.1, from coordinate 97,254,425 downwards.
CGAGTCCAAAGTTAAAATAAATCGGTAGCTGTATCAGCTGTTTATTTTCATTTAAATTGCGTCGAAATGTAGACCTGGCTTCAGATTTTGGTTAATCTTTTAGTTGAGGTGAATAGAATCAAATGCAGCAATCTCCAAATTCGTTATTTTAAGAAAACCAAAAAAGAAACGCTTTATTTGAATAATTCTCAAGCATTCATAAGTAAATAATTACATTTTCAAAGTGTTAAAAGCGTAAAGAGCTGGTTTTAATGCCAAATAACTGTTTTTCTAGGTAAATGAGTGAATCATTAACAAAGTTGCATCGTTAGTCCAAGTTTGAAAAAAATGTAGGTGTAAATTTGAGGAGATTGATAAAAGGAAAAAGTATAAAAGTGACATTTCTTAGATCGAATAATGTGTATTTCTGGATAAAGTTTTCTATGTTCTAAGTGATGTTGGATTAGCAATTTCCCATTTGCACTACTAAAATAGAGTTTAATCTAAGAGTATGGAATATAATTACAAGAAAATAATAATCGATGTTAGAAAAAGATTATTCTTCTGCGTGTGTTCTACATCAACTGTGTTTTGGTAAACCCCTTCAAGCCACATTTTTTGGGATCGTTTCTTTTCAGTGGTTTCATGTAGAATAGTCTTCAAACTACAACATGGTAAAATAATGTTTGCTGATTAATTTTTTTATTCTAAAAATTATATTTATGCCTACATCTTTTTTGGTTTTTTGGTTACATCGAAAAAAAAGGAGATGAAATTATTCAATTCTCAAAAATCTTTCATAATTATAATCAAAAATGCAGTATTTTACTTACCATTTTGAAAAATTCAATTTGGAAGGCGAGTATGGATACCGACGCCCCGGGAACCATTTATTGGATGACCAACACCTCTGCCATAGGTCACCCCAAGTGGTTCACTACGTTTGGTGACTTAGTAGGGATGTCCGGGTTCATGGGGTTTATTAGGTTTGTCCGTATTTTGTCGTCGGGTGCGTCTGCCCACCGCCTGCGTGGCGGTTCGGATCGGGAGAGACTGGTTGAGGGAGATCTCTTGACCTCTCCTCGGAACATTGCCTTGCACCGCAGTGGGAGGTATAGATATCTACATACTTCCGTCAGCCCTGGGCATAATGACCTCCAGATTCCTACCAACCCCTCATACCCTTTTCCTTCCCAGAACTTCCTCTTCTTTATCTTCTTAAAAAGACTCTCCACACAGTATTCCCAAAGATAACATAGGCCCTGAGATGAATTATTTGCCTGTGTGGAGCTAAAGTAGATAACCACTCTATTTAATAAGTTTTACGAATGTTTAAATATTCGTTTTAATTGTCTCCTGTAATTTTTTTAAAGTGAAAACTTATGATTTTAAACTCGATAATATGAAAAAGCAACACTAAAAACCGATACGTCACACAGAGGCTATTGAGTCATGTCCTGTGACTTTTCCTGTTGTAATTAATCGATTAATTATTTGCATCCTGTTTATTACGCCTACCATTAGGTTAACACTAAATTAGTGATACATATTTTACTGTACCTACCAACGTACGGAGACTGATACGGATTGTGTATTTTTTTCCATTTTTATTGAACAGATATTGATAACTATCAACCTGTTTATTTTTAAAGCATTCAAATTGCACTTGTGTTACGCACATACATCTATAGGATTTATCCTGCGGGAGAATGAGTCTCCTCTTTGTGCGGTGCTTTGTAGCCTCCCCACTCTCTACTTAAGTTTTCTGAAGGTTTCAATTCAAACGCCTGTGAACTGCACTTTTATGGCTTCAAGGGTTTTACCAAACCGCTGTCGAGTAAATTTAAATAGCATATTTCACTTCATGATTACTGTTCTTCGAAATATGTATGTGTTTCACATGTTTTTAAATACCCGTATGGTGTATAATATTATAAATAAACAATATTAAATGTGAAATCATTTAATCAGTCATGGACTTTCCAAGAAAACCGCAAAATAAGTAATAGGTATTATATGGTTATTGTGGTGACTTAAGGACGTAATCTACGAAACATGTTCAAGCGAAGTAGTCCACGTTAGCGTTGATTCTCAAAAAATATTGAGATACATTGGCATAATTGCATAAATAGCAAGACCTTGAATGTGAAAGATAAGTATTTTTGAGAATTTTCAATGCCACATGTATGCAGTGAAGTAGGATCAGAAACTAAAAAAACGGAAAACTCAATAGACGTGTGACGCCGAATAGAGAAGTCCAGCCCATTTTTTTTTCTAAATTTATGAATAATGACCTTCTAACTTAAATAATTGCATTTTTTAAAAAAGTTTTAATAGTTAAAATAATTGACAAAGTTTTAATTTTTCAAGATCCTCGAAAACCACCATATATCTATGATGCATTTGTGGCGTCATCTACTAAATAACGATACACGTATTTTATGATTTTTATGTTGGTCTCCTTGAATCTCACATAGATCTGCGCAGGCGCCGCCGGCCATCTTGTTTATTATTACGCGTTGATTGGTTTATTTATGGCGTATGGCGTCTATGGCGATATCAAATGCATTGCCAAAAAATATAATGAATTTTACTTGCAGTTTTATGTTTTTGAAGATAATTTTCGTTTAAATAATCAATTCACTGTGATATTAGTGTAATTCAGCATAATTACCAATGCTGGCGTTACTTTTTTTTCAGTTTTAGTCCTTTAAATAGTGCTTTGTTGGTGATTTATTTTCGTTTTACGATACCTAGGTTTTAGGTTACGTCTGAATTTAATAAAACTTCCGTGAAAGTTATTTATTTATTTATTTATTTGGAATTTCACGCCCGGCTGGGCTTTTATATGCATTTTTTTTAAAACAAAGAACATCTAAATCTAAATGTGCATTACAACGTAAAAAAACTAAATCATAAACAAAACAAAAACAAAAAGAAAATCAGAATCAGAATCAACATCAAAATCATAATCAGAATCAATATCAAAGTCAAAATCATAATCAAATCTAAAACAAAAATTGAGTAAAAAACAAATTGAAATAAAAACAAAACACACCACTATGCAAGATGGAAAAACTGTAAACTGGGAAAAGTGCAATACATGTGAAATAAATCGAAGCAGAGCTATGCAGTTGGATAAATGAAATTTGTGGTTCTTCTTTCTGATATAAATTCTACGATGGCTTGTTTATATTTAATGAATGATGTGTTAAATACGTCAACAACATCTTTATAGTCATTACCCAAATTTTGTATACGGCGAACGGGGGTATACAATTGTGATTCTGTGTTGGAGTTGTCACAATAGAATGGTAGATAGTGCCTCGATGTTGAAATGCGAGGTATATGGAAAGAAATCAAGTATAAAAGTTCAGGGCTGTCAATTATTGAATTTATGATTTTATGTAAACATGTTAGGTCACATACTATTCTACGTTCGGATAATTTTAATAAATTAAGTTGACATAGTAGATAAACATAGTTGATACATTCGCTTGTAATACCCATTCTGAAATTAATATATCTTAAGAATTTTTTTTTAATGCTTTCTATCGTGATTGAATGATTAGCATTACTAGGTGCCCATACTGTCGAGTTGTACTCGATTTGACTCCTAACCAATGACAAGTACAATTTTTTAATGGTTTGAATATTTTTAAATTGGCTGTAAATTCTTATTACAAAACCCAGCATTTTCAAAGCTTTATTTGATGTGATTTCAATATGATTTATAAAATTTCAGTTTTTGATCAAAGTTTACACCTAAATAATTCACCTCGGTTACAGCTGTTAGTACTACATCATTAATGGAGTATTCATAAATTATTTTTAGACATTTACTTAAATTTAGTTGTAGATAGTTCTCTTGGCACCAAACAAAAAGTTTAAACAAGTTATTAGACAATGTTTGACAGTCATTAATGTTTCTTATAGCTTTATATATTTTCATATCATCCGCAAACATTAGAACTTGAACATCGTTAAAAATAGAAAGAACATCATTCACAAATATCAAAAATAAAATTTGTCCCAAATTTGACCCTTGCGGAACGCCGCTAGTAGCGGTAAATATATATGAAGTAAAGCCGTCGATTTTAACGGCTAATTGCTTGTTACTTAAATAACTTTTAAACCACTCGTATAAATACCCCACTATTCCTAATTTGTGAGGTTTTTTTTAACAAGAGCTCACGATTAACTCTGTCGACTGCTTTGCTGAAATCGGTATAGACTGAATCAACTTGTAACTTATTAGACATGGATTCGGATATGTAGTTTTGGTAAATTAAAAGATTAGACAAGGTAGATTTTCCTGAAGTGAAACCATGTTGGTTAGGTAAAATTACTGGCTTGATACAGTGGATGATTATATTTCAAATAAGTTTCTCAAACAATTTTGGAATGGTTGATAACAGGCAGATCGGTCTATAATTGCTCACCTCGTTTTTGTCTCATTTTTTATTATTTAGTAATTTAAAAGCCTTATGCATGGGTAAATAAATACAAAATACAGAAATCAACGCATTAATTGCGTAACACCGAATCCAAGATGTCATATTTTTTCAGTTATTTTTTCGGAATCATAAAAATATTTTTTTATCCTTTTTAATTTTATGAACGAGATAAAAAGTGAAGCGACAGTTTTATTCCAAATTCATAAAGTAAGAGGACTGTATTTTTAAATTTTTAATTTTCCTAAAGTTTTCAACCATTTAATAGAATATGTTTACAGTCAGCTGTTTTTTCAAAAATTTTTCATGATGAAACTCAAAATACAGCAATTTTTAAACACGATCGTATATGTCAGATACAAAAATTCAATTGGTAACGTTTTCACATCCGCCAATTGTTTGTCAATTGAATACAATTTTCACGGATTTTTTTAGTACGGCTGTATGTAAATAAACGAATATTGCTTGTGTCATACCTACATTCCCATATAAATGACGTACAGTGATCAACATCGTGACGTCACCACACATAATTACACAGCATATCAACTTGACGCTGTGTTTTAACGAGAATATTAAAAATGCACTTTTTAATATTTTTTTAAAAACTGTACGTTTAATATTTAATATTTTATTTTTTATTTCGTTTTATAATTCAGAATCAGCGTTTATTGGTCTATAGAATCTATTTTTGAAGCCATAATATTTTTCACTGGAGTTCCTTATTTTGGCAGAAAAGTTTTATAAAAAAGACTTCAAAACGCTCGGCTGACCAGTACCTAAGTAGGTACCTACCTGCATATGTTAGGATCTCGCCCCCAACGACTTCTTTCGCAAAGGTACGTATAAGTATCAGTATAATGACAAGACTAAATGAAAACCAACAAAGCCAACGATCAGTGGCGGTTCGTGTCCTACCTCATTGGGATGCCTATCTTGACCAATAATAATAATATTTGGCTAATTTATATAGCGCCGTTTTCGTGAAAAATCACCTCAAGGGCGCTGGCAATGGCAAGGGCAATGTATGACGGTCCCAACTAGCCAACAGCAATTCTTCTCAAACATTCATAACATGTCTCGGTTAATCAAAATGCTAATTAAATATACCACTGAACATATTTTAGTCAAGCAGGCTGACAATGACCCTGATGTACTCATCATTATAACTGCAATAAATCAATTCAATCCAACTGATGTAAATGTCGTTGTTGGTGAAGATGTTGATCTGTTGGTATTACTTACCGCTCGAACACCTATTGAAAAAATCATTTATTTTTTAAATCTAGGCAAGGCTCAACAACCTTCGCAAATATATTCAAATTCGAGTTTATCGGCTTATCCTAAATGTAAAAATCACATTTTATTTTTACATGCTATGACTGGCTGCGATACAACCTATGCAATATTCCGGGGGGGGGGGAGGGGGAGTAAAACAACAGCTTTTAAATTATTTGAAAAACAAGACTTAGTTACATCTGCTACTCGCCAAGTGCTTAGATCCGCTTTTAACTCACGGAAGGAATAACTCCTACAAGAAAAAAATCTGAGGATTTCTGAGCTCTCTTGTGACCGGAGGAGATAGTGGGTGACTCATTACATGCATGAAAAAAAACAGTTCCTCAAAGTGGCGTCACACCAATTCCCCATCTGTCAAAAAATTGAAAACCACAATTTCGTGCAAAAAAAATCATGGCCTCTGTGTTGTGGGACCGAAAAGGCATCACTTTGGTCGAATTTCAGCCTCAGGTTGAGACCATCAATGCACAACAATATTGTGTACACTAAAAAAACTCAAGACGAGCATTCAAAACAAAAGGTGGGGAATGCTGACCAGAGAAGTGTACTTTTTTTTCCCGAAAAAGTCCGTCCTCACACAGTCTTTTTCACAGACTCATTTTATTGGGATATTTTGAACCACTCCCCGTAATCCGCTGACTTGGGGTCTTCAGATTATCATCTTTTCACATTCCTGGCATGTAAGGATGAAAATAAATTTTCAACCGACGAGCAGGTGCAGAAAGTGGTCCTGAAGTGAGGAAAGGAGCTGGCAGGAGAATTCTTCGAGGAGGGCATAAAGAAACTTGTGCCACAGCTCATCACATGCATTGAATGGGTCGGCAATTATTTCCTGTAATATTTTTCTCATATACTTTTTCTGAAAATAAATAAAAATTCAGTACATTTACTTTCAGAATATCCCTCGTATAATTACCCACGGAGTTAGTTAGTTAGCACGTGGAGTAAAAGAAAGAAAGAAATATCTGGAAGAGGAAGAGGGAATACAAATGACAAAACACTTCCAAGTAAACATTAAACTGTTTTGGAAGGAGGTCAAAAGGTCCCGAAGTGGTTCAGAGAACGGAAGTGTGAAAGTGATAAAATCGAAAGATGGAAGAATGTTGACGAATGAGGAAGAAATAAAAGAGAGATGGATGAAATATTTTGAGAAAGTCTTCGAAAGCAACCTGGGTGACAGTGAGGCCAGCGGTGAATCGGTTATGAACGATGACGGAGTGAATGTTACTAAAATCAGCATGGATGAAATTAAAAAAATCAATAAAATGCATAAAGAATGGTAAGGCTGTTGGTTTCGACAATATTGCTGCCGAATACTTTAAAGGAGATAGCCATATTATTCTCACATGGTTGTGCAAACTTTTTAACCAGTGTCTAGAGGAGGGTTACACGCCATTAGATTGGAGAAGGGCTGTAATCATGCCGTCATACAAAGGTAAAGGATCGCGTATGGAATGTGGGAATCATAGGGCTATTAGCCTGCTAAGTTCAGTCGGTAAGCTGTACGGAAGAATATTGATTGAAAGGGTAAGAATGGAAACAAAGGATAAAATATGGGATGTGCAAGGTGCCTTTAAGAGTGGAAGGGGATGCATGGACCAGATTGTCTCCTTGCGAATGCTCACTGAGAAGTTTCTGGCGAAAAACCAGAAACTTTTCTGCGCCTTTGTAGATCTACAAAAAGCATACGACCGAGTCGATAGGAAAAAGCTTTGGAAGGTGTTGTCCAAGTATGGAGTGAATACAAATCTCATACAGGCAATTGCGTCTCTGTACGAATGAAGCGTTGCATGTGTTAGGGTGAACGGTGGTTATACGGGGTGGTTTGACATCACAAAAGGTGTTAAGCAAGGCTGTGTAATGTCACCATGGTTATTCAATCTGTACATGGATAATTGTATGCAAGAATTGAAAGAAGTGGGATTGGGCGCGAAATTGAGTTATCTGAAAGTATGTTGCCTGTTGTATGCTGATGATGCGGTGCTGATTTCTAACACTATGGAAGATCTACAGTCTCTCGTATCTAGGATGAACGAAGTATGTATGAAGAATGAGTTAATGATGAATGTAAGTAAGTCTAAAGTCATGGTGTTTGAAAGAGAGAGTACGAAAACAGTATGCCATATAGTTGTGAATGATGAATACTTGGAGCAGGTGAATGAGTTTGTGTATCTGGATAGTATGTTTACGAGAGATGGGAAGACTGATAGGGATATTGAAAGAAGGGTGAATGCCGGTAACTCCATTAATGGAGGACTGAATGCCGTTGGCGCTAATAAAAAACTGTCAAAAGAAGCGAAGCTAGCAGTCCACAATGGAGTCCTGGTACCTACCCTGATGTATGGCAGTGAGGCATGGAACTGGCAGAGGAAGGATGAAAGTAAACTGAATGCTTTTGAAATGAGATCCCTGAGGCGTATGTGTGGTAAAACAATGTATAATCGTGTGAGAAATGTGGATATCCGCAACGAATGTAAGGCTGATGTATGCATAATGAGTAAGATTAAGAAAGGGACCCTCAGATGGTTTGGGCATGTATAGCGAATGAACGACGAAAGCAGTGTAAGAAGAATATACGACGCAAATGTGAATGGTAGAAGAAGTTGTGGACGTCCGAGGAAGACATGGCACGATCAAGTGAATCAGATACTTGAGTCGGGCCATGTCAAAAGTCAGAATAATAGAAGAGAATGTATGAGACGATGTATGAATGTGAGTGAGGCAAAGAGTGTGTGCCAAGACCGAGTTGTTTGGAGGTCCGTCCTCTCTGTCGTCTCTCCGTCGCGTGAGGTTAGTTAGTTAGTTAGTTAGAGTTAATTTTCTTCTTTAAGTATATGGAGCTTCAAAAAAAGTAATTTTCATAGATAAGTTACGTTACCTATCTTTTGCAAAACTTACTCGTAATAAAAAAAGTGTGCCATTAGCTTGTCTTCCTCCAACCTCAGCTTCTGCTCAACAACATTTTTATCGAGTATATTATCAGGTTAAAGTATGGCTTGGTAATCAACTGAACCTAGAAGAATGGAGTTGGAAGCTTATTGATAATGTATTGGAACCAACCCACACACTACTTCCACCTGCACCAGAGAAGCTCCTTAATACTATTTTTTGCAACTGCAAAACGGAGTGTAATTCGAAACGCGGCTGAAAAAAAGGAGGTTTATTTTGTTCACAAGTCGTGCTCAAATGTTGAATCTCCAACAGAAGAAGATCCTTACATCGACGACGAAACAACTGATGTATCGCTGTTTGAACAATTTACGTCAACTCAGGAAGAAGAAGAAGAAAAAGAAAAGGATGATGGAGAAAGAGAAGAAGAAGAAGAATAAGAAGAAATTGAATGAGAAGACCTTTTATTATACTAGGATTAAATAAAATAGACCGTGGAGTAGGCCTACTAAGGAACCACGTTGAAAAAACGCATCACGTATACTATCTATCAAGTAGCGTAGAAACGTGTGCATAGTATAGGTATAGGGAATACAAAAAAATAATTTGTAAATTTTAGAATCGCTTTTTCTCAGAAATAATGAATCTTAGGGGAAAAAGTGTAGGCTCAATTTTTGTAGATAATTGCATGATCTACAATTTTTGTCTTAAACTTAATTAAACTAACCGTTTTGCTAAAAAATAAAACATTTTTGCGAACTTTAACCTTGAATCAATTTTTTTCGTACACATGGATCGATTAGGACTTTTCACAATTTAATGCTCATCACTAACCATGTTAATGGTTTTTTTTAGTGATATAGGTCAAAATTTTGCTAATCTATTGTGCAGTGTAAATAAAACCAGTGAAGAATGTTTAATCAATAATTGCAATCCAACACAATCTATGCAAAATGCCTGTTTTGAATTCAATCCAACAAATTGTAATGAAGTTCTAAAGGTGATTAATGAGCTAAATCAGGTTTTTCGAGTGGAAATGACAGTATAAGTGCAATGGTCTACAAACAAAATGCTTCTGAGCTAGTTATACCTATTACACACATTGTAAATGTTAGCTTTGAGAATGGCTTGTTCCCCAATCACTGCAAAAATGCCAAAATTATTCCTTTATTTAAAGGAGGAGATAACATAGATGTCAATAACTATCGACCTATATCCCTGCTAAACACCTTATCAAAAATTATAGAGAAGTTAGCTAAAATTAGGTTGATGTCTTATGTAAAAAGATATGAAATTCTCTCAGATAATCAGTTTGGCTTCCGAGAGAACATGGGAACTAGTGATGCTGCATTAAAAATGATCACCACAGTCATAGAAGCTCTCGATACTGGCAATAAAGCAATGGCTGTCTTCTTGGACTTGTCTAAGGCATTTGATACCGTATCCCACGGTTTACTATTGAAAAAACTCAGTTCAATGGGTATTGTTAATAAAGCTTTAGATTGGTTCAGAACTAATCTTGAAAATAGAACACAAAGAGTCATGATTAATGATCATATTAGTTCAAACAAATCAATTGTATATGGTGTTCCTCAGGGCAGTGTTCTGGGTCCAATTTTATTTTTGTTATATATTAATGACCTTTGTAAACTGCAATTTTCTGGTTCTTCAATTGTATTTGCAGATGACACTGTTTTAGTGTTTTCTGGTGATACTTGGGATGAAACGTATGCTAAGTGCGAGACAGGATTAAGGGCAGTCAAAAATTGGCTTGATCAAAACTTGTTAACCTTAAACATGAACAAAACTAAATATATTACCTTTAGTATTTCTTCTGTAAATCAACCATCTTTGGACCGCTCTTTAAAAATACATTGTTGCATGCAGAAGTGTAATTGTCAATCTTTGGAAAGAGTAGACAATATCAAATATCTTGGTTTAGTTATTGATAAACATTTAAAATGGAACAATCATATTGCTATATTAACAAACAAAATAAGAAAGCTAGCCTATATCTTCAAGACTCTAAGAAATATATTGGACAAAGTTGCACTAAAAACTGTTTATTATGCTCTTGTTCAATCAATACTTTCATATAACGTTATTTGTTGGGGTTCTTGTCACAAGACTACTCTAGAGCCTTTAAATATTGCACAAAAATTAATTTTAAAAATAATGTTCAAGAAAAGTTTTATGTATTCATCACAGTTATTATATAGCGAAAGCAAAATTATGACAATAAGGCAATTGTACATAATACATGCTCTCTGTAAATTTTTCAACAACATTATCACTGCTAAAAGATCTCAACAAGTACGCAACACTAGATTGGGCTCTTCTTTAATGTATCAGCCAGTATATACCAAAACATCCTTTGGACAAAGAAGTTTTTCATATAAAGCTCCGTTGCTTTATAATATGCTCAATGAAAAAATAAAAACTATTGGTACATCACATTTATTTAAGAAAATGGTCAAAATATGTATACTAACTGAGAGTGATGGTTTTGGATTACCCATGTTGTCGCTTATATCATAAATCACTATGGAATTAAGCTATATTTGATATAATCCATATTTAATTACTCTGTATGTACTTAACTTATTTATTGTTATGTACTTTTTAATTTGCTTATTGTTATAAGTATTTACTTACTATTATCTACTTCTTTCGTACCATAATTTACTCACTATACAATATTATAATTGTTTATTAGTATTTACTCATAATTATTATGTACTTTATTTACTTATGTTTATTTACTTATTATTATTTACTTATTATTATTAAATTGTTTATTATTGTTTACTCATAATTATATTATATTATATTATTTGTTTAATTTATTAATATCTACATATTTACTTAATATATTATATTTATTTCATAAACTATATAAATTTATTACATAATTGTTTATTATTATTTATTTTTTGTTAATAATTTAATGCTACTGTGGTATGATCACCCTATTATTGCATCTGGTAAGCCACAACAGGTACCTTGTATTTACATATTTTAATATTTAGTTTACAGTATAATGTTATTTTTGTCAACAATGAGCATACTGCCCAGCTGTAATAATTATTAATTAGTAATGTTTAAATAACTGTACTCAGTGATTCTTTTGTAGGTTTATTATTAAATTTCTTTTATGTTTAGGTATATGTATGTTTCTTTTTTTTTTTATTAAATTACTTTATTGTAAAACTGCATATCTCGATACAGGAATCCCCTAGTGAGATTTGCAGCTTATGTTTTCATGTATTTCTTATTTTTTTCAATAAATAAATAAATAAATAAATAAAATGATAATGGTATCCACAAATCTCATACAGGCAATTGCGTCTCTGTACGAGGGAAGCGTTGCACGTGTTAGGGTGAACGGTGGTTTTACGGGGTGGTTTAACATCACGAAAGGTGTTAAGCAAGGCTGCGTAATGTCACCATGGTTATTTAATCTGTGCATGGATAATTGTATGCAAGAATTGAAAGAAATAGGATTGGGCGCGAAATTGAGTAATCTGAAAGTATGTTGCCTGTTGTATGCTGATGATGCGGTGCTGATTTCTAACACTATGGAAGATCTACAGTCTCTCGTATCTAGGATGAACGAAGTACGTATGAAGAATGAGTTAATGATGAATGTAAGTAAGTCTAAAGTCATGGTGTTTGCAAGAGAGAGTACGAAAACAGTATGCAATATAGTTGTGAATGATGAATACTTGGAGCAGGTGGATGAGTTTGTGTATCTGGATAGTATGTTTACGAGAGATGGGAAGGCTGATAGAGATATTGAAAGAAGGGTGAATGCCGGTAACTCCATTAATGGAGGACTGAATGCCGTTAGCGCTAATAAAAAACCGTCAAAAGAAGCGAAGCTAGCAGTCCACAATGGAGTCCTGGTACCTACCCTGATGTATGGCAGTGAGGCATGGAACTGGCAGAGAAAGGATGAAAGTAAACTAAATGCTGTTGAAATGAGATCCCTGAGGCGTATGTGTGGTAAAACAATGTATAATCGTGTGAGAAATGTGGATATCCGCAAAGAATGTAAGGCTGAGAAATAATGTAACATTAAGAAAGGGACCCTCAGATGGTTTGGGCATGTAGAGCGAATGAACGAAGAAAGTAGTGTAAGAAGAATATACGAAGCAAATGTGAATAGTAGAAGAAGTCGGGACGTCCGAGGAAGACATGGCACGATCAAGTGAATCAGATACTTGAGTCGGGCCATGTCAAAAGTCAGAATAATAGAAGAGAATGTATGAGACGATGAATGAATGTGAGTGAGGCAAAGAGTGTGTGCCAAGACCGAGTTGTTTGGCGGTCAGTTCTCTCTGCCTACCCCTGTGGGGAAACGGCGTGATGGTTAGTTAGTTAGTTAAAAGTTCACGTAAATTTTCAGTTTCTTGGAAATGTATGCAAAGGGTACCCCTATTTTTCGGGCTAACTTGACCGGACTCTCTCATTCAATCGGAGGTTAAAAAAATTTAAAAAATGTAAAAGGTGCTGCGAACTCCCTATTTTGTTAGGGTCGCGTGTGAAAAGTTTCGTTAATTGCGGAATAAAGTTTTAATTGGCATAAAAAACTAAGCTACACCGCCATACCAGAATATTCATCTTTACGTAGATAGATACATATTACATAGCTGAAATCCCCTTCGTTCCTCGGACATCATTCAGATTTTTTTGAAATCAAAAGTAGACCGTAACTTTTCACTAATTTAGAACGTCAAATGTTTAAAAAATCATAGAGTAGTATCAAAAATCTGCTTTAAGGAGTGGAAAACGAGGATGAGGGAGTTTTTTTAAATCGGCTCGGCTTCCGCTTGACGACAGGGCAAGTAGATTCCCAAGGTTTGCTGTTTTGTTTTTGTGTGAACCTAAGAAATATGACGAAATATCCCATATGTGATGATATTTTTAAGGCACCTTTGGAATTTGGGATGCATTGTAAGTTTTGTTACATTATAACACAATTTTTCTTATTTCGTTATGTTTTTATAAGAGTTCATAGAACAAAAGAACTATGGAGAAAAACGCCACTGCCAACGATTAAGGAAAAAGTGACTCAGTATTATTTATATGCAGAAACGGTACTTGGTGTACGGCGGTCAATTTTATTGTTCGGTAGTTGATAAAGTGCATTCACGATGGTACGTTTTGCATTGTGTTTGGCGCTTTGCCTGATTACTTTTACTTTGTGTGCAACTGTCGGTAAGTATTTTTAAACTAGTTTTATGGTTATGGGTATAGCATGAATGTCGTGAATGAATTGTGCATTTTGTAAATGATTTTCATAATTTCTGTATTTTATCACGATATATTAAGTTTTTTTTTCTATCCAAGATGACAATCGAGGTAACCCAGCTTTTTAATATTTGCACTACCATCCCAACGGTTCCATGCCAACTGAGAATAAAGTCATCTCAACAATTCATTAAAAAGGCATTAAAAGCTATGAATATATTTTTTTAAATTAGCCGATAACCCTAACCTGCGTGAGGTTAGGTTACGTATTTAACCATTTTTTTTATCACTCTAAATGACTTACCTGAGATGGTTCTGAGTTGGTTTCATTCCGAGTTGTCCGGTCACCCATCCCAACATCTTAACTTATGATTTAAAAACAAGGAAATAGAAATAAAATATGTAATACCTAACAAAAAAGCATGTAAAAATTATTGTTGGATAAATCAAGTTATATATATTAACCGAGCGTGGCGAAGTCCTATTTTAAATCGACCAATTTTCATTTCGTCTGTCCATAAATTTATTTGCTCGTTCTGTTTTAATGGTTTAGTAAAGATTATTTTCAAGTGTGAAATTTTCGTATTTATTTAGACATTCTCTTACGCATTGTTTCAGTATTAGTAATTGTGAAAGTGACTTTTCTTAGGACAAACTGTTCCTTATTTGAAACATAAAAAAAATACACAAAATAAGTCGTTTTTTAATTAATTATTTAGGAGGAATTTACCTATTTACAAATCTTAGAATTTTCTTTTAAAGAAATAAATTTTTTTTGGACGCGAGGTGTGCCACAAAAAATTAATTATACAATTATGTCTTAAATAATTTAGCTAATTAGAATCACGTAAGATCACATTAGTTCCTTATAGATACTATCAATTTTTAATGTATTAGTTTTATATTATATTATTTACTCTATTATTATTATATAATTTTTTTTCATCTTTTAACATGTACAACACTGTTTTTTTTTATACACATGTAAGTTAAGTTATAGTTTTTATTTTTTCCCTTTACACACAAGTAGTTACATTTTCATAAAGGCTATGTATTTTAAATAAATAAATAAGTTTAATATAAACAATATCTGAGAAGACGAAAATTATATCTACTTTAATTATAAAAGGAGTAAATAGGTAGGTATAGTATTTATTAAACCTTTAATTTACAAATCTAGTATTTATTAAACCTTTAATTATTAAATACCAATTGCTAGCTTGTCGGTATTTATGTTCTTTAGTGTATAAAATATTTTTGTGTTTTTACGGGTTAACTGAAAATCAGCAGGGAATTAAGATATTCACTTTTATCCACCGAGTTCATGAATTTTCAAATTTAAAGTAAAAATGGAAGAATTCAGAAAAAATGTTGTTGATTTGATACTTGCAAGTCTTTACCTAGGACAGGTTCTTTCACGATGTTAAACTTGAACATTTCATCAAATTTCATTGCAAATTTTCAAGTTCTGTGAAACTCCTATTAAAGTTATATTATTGTCAAAGCACTATGAAACAACAAACCCATAATGGAATAATAACAGAAATTTAATAGAACTTTCACAGATAATAAATTTTAGAATTGAAATTTCATTAATGGTTCTAATTCAGTGAAACAACCCGTCCTAAGATTTTTTTATTCTGTGATTGTTTCAAAATTACACAACAATACTTTTCCATTTTCTTAACCATATACCTTCCATTAAAAATAATTTGAAAATCATTCTTTCTTGGTTTCAAGTATGATTACTGGGTTTACATAATCTAAGATCATAGAATTAATATGATCTAAGATCTAAGGGGTAAGCTAATCACACAATACCTGTGAATCCATATATATATTATGATGTAAATACTCGTACATTATTATATTGATTTTTTTCTTATACTATATTAAAATATTTTTAAAGTATTGCCCATCTCATTGGGTTTGAAACGCATGTGTTCAGATGGCAATTTACAGAATTGTTTTTTTGGTTTTTTTTTTTAATTTTTATTATATTTAAATATATATGTACATTTCCAAAATAATTTAACATATTTTCTAAATACAGTAAGGTGTAAACATAAGGTACAAGTAATATTGTAATAGCTAACAATAAGTAAATATTATATAATAGACAAAAGTAGGTAATGGGAACCCACTAAGGCCCTGCCTGGGTGTGGGTAATATGAACAAAAATGCTATATTACATCAATAAGTACAAGAATATTTTTTTTAAAGTAAACGTTTAAAAATTTAGGTATCTGTGAAAAGAATGTTGTAAAAACTGTAGTAAAAAATGTGGTGAAACAAAATAAAAATTTGGTGATTTTTTGTTATAGTTTTAAGAAAGTAAATAAAGTTAGTCTTGAAGTTAACGTAGATTTGTATTGAAAATTGATACATGAAGGTTTGCAAAGAATTCATAGGAAAAGTTTTTCAACATCTACATCATTCAGTAATTTTTTTTTTTATGTAAAGTGCTATTTTATCTGTCATTTGAATGTATTTTGGTAGAAGATTAAATGTACGAGGACCAATAAAACTGCTATGTGTTTGCATTAACTTGGTATTGACCGGATATTTTCCCTAATTTTGTAGTTAATTTTCAATTTGGGAGGCGGGTATGGGTACCACCGCTCCGGGAACCTTTATTGGATAACCAACCCCTCTTCCGTAGGTCACCCCAAGCGGTTCGCTACGTTTGGTGATTTAGCACTGGTGCCCGGGGTGAGGTTAGTCTAAGTCTTGAAGGCGGATGACCAGGACACACTGAACCCCAGATTCCTACTCACCCCTTAAACCCTTTTCTTTCCCAGAACTCTCCTCTCCTTCCTTTCCTGAAAAAAACGTCCCCACAGCATCCCCAAAGATCCTCCTGTATAGAGCTCAAGTAAAAAAAAGTTTTAACTTAATTATTGTAATGTTTTCACGATAGACGCAGCATGCCGCTGGGACTTGAATAAGGACCTTCCAAAGATGGATCCACTGTACTTCAACAACGCCAATCCACCTAGCCTAATAATTCCTGGACCAAATGGAATAGAGCTTCAAACCAATGATTACATGACTCTTACTTGCATTGGAAACGGCAACACCATAATCGGGACAGGTTTAATTTACAATTTTGCTGTATTTAATGATTATTTCGATTGCATTTTGAAGACACTCTCGCCATTGTGGGTAATTAAATTATAACAAAACAATACTTTATAAGGCAGCAAAAAATTCTATTAAAATTTGCAAGTAGGTTCCTGACTACTAGTGCATTGCTTTAAACAGCTGATATTAACCAGTTCATAAGCATTATAATAATTGATTTAGTGGTTTCTGAAAACGGCTGTTTTATCAATAAATTGTTTGCGCGCGTACTTTTTAGTCAAATAATTGTTTTTTTTTAATAAATCTAGTGTATGCAATAGCAACACTCTGATACCAGATCTAATGTGGACTATAATGACAATCCTCTTTGGTAGTCATTACCTGTGCGTCAAAGTCGAAAAGAATCTCAAGATATACGAAATTTAGAATAATAGAATTTTTTTAAATCATGTTCCTGATAAAAAAAAATGTGTTTAGGGCCGCACATAAAAGCTTGGCGGGACGCTGGTTGTACTAGACTAAAGGAGACTTGCGTGGGACCGTGGACCCGTGAAATAAATAAATATTATACTGCGATCTCATATTCTAATGAGTAAGATTCAGAAAGGGACGTTGTAATGATTTTCGCATTTCAGATCATTGTAGAACAAATGAACGAGGAAAGGAGTGTAAGGAGAATATATGATGCAAAATGTGAATGGTGGAAGAAGTCGGGGACGCCCGTGGAAGACATGGCACGACCAAGTGAATCAAATACTTTAATCGGGCCATGTCAATAGCATGTATGATATGATGTATGAATGTGAACGAGACAAGGAGTGTGTGCTAAGACCGAATTGTTTGACGGTGCGTGCTCTCTGCCTACCCCTGCGGGGAAACGGCGTGCTGGTTAGTTGGTTAGTAAAGCCTCGATTACATTGAGCGAGTTTACAAGCCACTAGCCAGTAAGTTTAAAAGCGGGCAAATCGGCGAATGCGATTGCAATGATAACACAAAAAACCTTCCACTCGCTTAGTCTAGCTAGCGAAAAGCTGAGCTAAAATAATGACTCCTGCGCGGACTAATTCTGTCGACATTTCACAAAACTGAGGTATTCGCAATTAGCTCACCGCTTGTAGCTATTTTTCGATTACTTAAAGGGATATTATACCCGTGGAGAAATCCGTAAGCTGTCAAAATTAGTTTTTTTTCACATCGCTAGATGGCGGTAGGAGTGTCTTCCCGAATTTTAAAAGATCAACATTATACTTGCGTTATAAACAGAAGAGCACAGTATTTTTAAATGTCAAAGTAAAAAAAAACTAATAACAAAGTGTGGTTTATTTATGGAACTTATTATGTTAGTAGAATATTTAGTATGATCCTTTTTATAAATGTTTCATCATTTGCTTGTTCATGGTCCTTTCCCATATGCTTCCATTATAAACACATATTGCGTTATGAACAGACAAGCACAGTATTTTAAAAATATATCGAAGTAAAAAAACAAACTAATAGCAAAGTGTGGTTTGTTTATGGAACTTATTATGTTGGTAGAATACTTAGCATGATCCTTTTTTATAAATGTTTCATCATTTGCTTGTTCATGGTCCTTTCCCACAGGCTTCCATTATAAACGGCGATTGGAATCTCGTGGTTCACATTTGGAGTCGATTTTTTTTTTCTTTACTTCTAAATATTCAGTAGTTTATTGTTTTTTAAACAATATTAAATTTTCTAGAATTCATCATTATTATTACTATCCCCAAATTATTTGGAAACGTATATTGCATAGAATATATACATTAATAACATCATTAATAATATTGACTACCAGAAATAAAAGAAAGATTCTTTTTTATTTATATATTTATTAAATTTTTCTGTGTTATTTAGTAAACTAAACAATAATCTTTTTTAACATGGCAGTAGTTGTCGTGCAAGGCTGCAGAAAACCATGACAAAACTGCAGCGACACTCACTCTATTTTAATAAAAAGAAATATAATAAAAATCATTTATTCCAGAACTAGAGAGTTCCCGGCAGAGCTCGCTATTATATACATATAGAAACCATCGCGGGCATGCACACATAAAATCACCAAAGTGTCATCGCAATCGGATGAACGATGAATCGGATGAACGCATATTTTCATGATGCCAGAACTCACTATATATATAGAAATCATCGCGGGCATGCACACAACAACTTACCAAAGTTTCCTCGAAATCGGATGAACGGTTCATTAACGCATTTTCATGACGCCAGAGCTCGCTATTATATATAGAAACCATCGCGGGCATGCACATATAAAATCCCCAAAGTGTCATTGCAATCAGATGAACGGTTAGCAACGCATAATTTCATGATGCCAGAAATCACTACATATACATATAGAAAACATCGCGGGCATGCACACAACAACTCACCAAAGTTTCCTCGCAATCGGATGAACGGTTTAGTAAAGCATTTTCATGATGCCAGAGCTCGCTATTATAAATAGAAACCATCGCGGGCATGCACACATAAATTCCGCAAAGCATCATCGCAATCGGATGAACAGTTAGCAACGCATAATTTCATGATGCCAGAACAATCGGATGTAGTGCAGTGCAATACATTCCGTATTACGAAATAGTACAAAAATGGACAAAATAACAATGCATTCATATATTAGTTTCAATATCCCGTAATAGATTTTTCTTGCATTTCTTAATTTTTTTCTGTTCGAATTAGTGTCGCTGCTTTTCGTTTTTTCTCCAAGGCGGTTATAATATATTGTGGGTCACGAATGGGCATAGATCTTTTAAATCTTGGATCTATAATTTCTGGTAATAAACAATCCATAAAGAAAGTACTTAATCTGCTTTCCATTTTTTCTCCCCAAAATTTGTCGTCCCTTTTTATTAATTCTATTTTTAATGGAATTGCTTCACCAAACCAGACGGCAAAAATACACACAGTCTTATTGGAAATGTGAAGTTGACCCTGTACTTGATAATACCAGTTGTGATTTGTATTTGTAAAAAAATTTTTTTGTTTTTTATCTTGCTTCCAGAACGTTATTTTTTTTTTGCTATTGCTTCTTCAAATAGCATCCCACTAGCAGAAATCGGACATTTAATTTCTAATATTGTACTGTCATTTACCAAACCATCTGGGGTGGCTCCTAAGAATGGGAAAATGTCATCAATAAATAATCCACAGTCATCGACGACAATATTTTCTTGAATGCAAAGTTGCCTTTTTGCAACTTGCTCATGGTCCCTACCGTATTGAATAGATTTTATATTATCTAGAGAGCGGCCGTATAATATTGTTTTTACTAAATTAGCACAACTTATGGATTGACTTCGTTTACAGATATTACCAAATAAAGAAGCTGTTAACATGTTTCTTCTGCGTTCCAGCCACTCTCCGCTATCTGACTGTAAGACAGTTCGTCTTTCGACTGCCTTCTTTTCACTTTGTGAAATGTCGAGTAGCTTTAAGAATTCTGCCTTAGCACATTCATATGCATCTTGTTCCATATCCGTTTTTTCACACAATTCGCCATAATGGTTATCAGGTGCTCTTGATTTTGTAAGTAAATTTTTCCCTTGTTTTTTTCTTAAAGATCTTTTATCGTTCGTTTTAGAAGCCATTCTTCTTTTTGTTCTTTTCAATTCTAACCGTTTTAAAAAATTACTAGGACTCCTGTTGAAAATCTGCTTATGTAAAGAATAATAAGGTCGCTTGGAATTGAAAGAAACTACTGCAGCTGCACAACGACCCATATAAGACTGTTTAAAAGAATAATTAATTCTTTTTCCGCCAATAAATTTTGCAATAACTCCATTAAAACTCTCAACAATATTACTGTCTAAACAATATACTAGACTTCGGGCATTACTGACAAGTCGAGAATTAGCATCCATAATTTTTGAAAATATAATATTGCTTTGTAACTGTGGAACGTGATTGTAGTCTAATATTTTATTCGGATCAAGTTTAAATTTGCAGAAGTATGGTAAACAATCTTTATGTTCACCGAAAACATGTTTGGGTCCATTTAATAAATCTTTCCTTAAATCGATAATTTTTTGGTCCAAAGTACTATTTGATTGCATCCTGTAATTTGCAGCTCCGACTACCGCCTTCCTAAGACGAAGTTTGTTGGTTGAAATAATTTTTCTAAACTCCAAAGGAAAGCCGGTATCTTTTGTAATTTTTTCAATTTGATTGCTGTAGTTTCGAATTAAGTGGTTAGAGCATTCAATTTTCTGTACTGTAATATTAGGATACGGGTGACTGTTTCTAATTCTGGCATAAGTACTGGAGTCTCCATCGGCAATGAGGGTTGAATATATAAGACCGTACATACTCATCGATTGTTGGAAGCCGTCTAAAATTGCTTCAGCTTCCATTCCGCTTGAAGAACCAACATAATTTTTAAAGCACATGTGCTCGGGTATAGGAATTTTCAAATTTATAGCTCTTGCGCAGGTTGTACAGTACTTGTTTTTAACTGCCATGTAAATAATTTTTTTTGTGCGGTAACCGATAATCGTAGCAGCTCCTGAGAGGGCAGAATAGTTGGTTTTATAAGATCGCTTGGACCAACACGCATCAGCTACTATAGTGATCATCGGCGTCCCGTTTTCGTCAACATCGCCGCTTTGAATAGCCAGTTTTTTTTCTTCGTCAGCTGCCGCAGCCATACTGGTAAATTTGGTTTTCTCCCACCATTCACAAACCTTCTTATGGCATTTTCCATATCCAGCAATAGATAAGGACGGAACTTCAAGGGTAGCACATAGCTCTTCCATGCCCGAATAACCCGATCCTATGCTCATTAATCCCGATACAAAAGATTCGTTGATGCCAATGCCTTCTTGTAGGCTTTCGGACGTTTTTAGTTTAAAAGTTTTACCACATAGCACGCATTTTAAATTAAAAGTAGAGTTCAAACCATTTCTATTTTCGGAGTTAATTCGCAAATGCTTTAAATTGCAGTTAAAAAAGGAATCATGTTGACTTATACATTGGAGTTGTTTAAAAAAATAATCAAATTGTACTACTCTCCGCCCTTCTACGCAAATATCATCGCTTTCTTCTATCGCCTCTTCAATAATAAGCTCCTGCTCCGATTCTTCACAGCTCCATCCTTGGTCTTCGGTCACAGGTAATTTGGCCAAAGAATTGCTGTTTTTTTGCTCCTAAACAATGTAGAAATAAAAAACTGATTACCATGTTATTCAATCTGATTTTGAGATTATTAGTATAAATTTTAGTAAAATACGAACCTACTATCACGATGTTGGGAACACGTGTCATCAAAATCATAAAAAGGCAAAAAAATTCTCGCCCTTCGACAATATATTTTATAAGGGCTGACGCAGGTGCATGAAAAAAGTGTTCTGATATGTTATGGTTATGAATATACGTAAATAGGTTATGATAAATCGTCTTTTCAAACTTTGACACCTCATATCACAGAACAAGTTAAGTGAAGTTAGAACCCTATCCAAATGAGGTGACAAATAGTAAATGCGAGATATTTGAAGTGCAATAAGTATAAAAGTACCTTTTCGACAGTAGTGGCTGATGTACCAATAAGAATATCCTCGTGCTCTAAATCTTCCAAGTTTGGTCCTCTGTGTGCAATATTTACGGTAGGCTCATTTGGTTCTATCGTATGTTGCTGTATTTTTTCCTAAATAAAAAAGCAAAAAAAAAAACATTAAGGAATAAAGATGAAAAATCCCCCCCCCCTCCCGGGACTCCAACGCACTCAAATTCATTCGTTACTTGAAGCATACCTTGTTTGGAGTATTTTTTCCGGCTGCCATAGATAAATCATGTTTTGATCTACGAAGAGAAAAATAATATTATTATTTGGAACTTTACAACACAACACATATATTCTTCCATCTGGAAAATCATTACTTCTGGTGTGCCTCAGGGGTCCATTTTGGGTCCTTTGCTTTTCTCTATCTATATAAATGATATTACGACATGTTTTCACAACGCTCAAATTTTACTATTTGCCGACGATATGAAGATATACCTTTCTATAAGCTCCCATGACTGTTCTGTGCGTTTACAAGAAGATCTTGACCGACTGACGGATTACTGTCTCAGAAATAAGCTTTTTATCAATATTTCCAAATGTTGCAAAGTCACATTCACACGTAACCATATAAAAATACTGCATGAATACACCATTTCTGGATCGCTGTTAACAAATAAAGATTATATACGTGACCTCGGGGTTATTTTGGACTCTAAACTTACCTTTGATAAACACTGTGATGAATCGCAGTGGATACGAAAATATAGTAGCTTCCACCTTACGAATGAATAAATAATAATTCAGAATTATAA
This sequence comes from Limnephilus lunatus, assembly GCA_917563855.2. Classification (NCBI taxonomy): domain Eukaryota; kingdom Metazoa; phylum Arthropoda; class Insecta; order Trichoptera; family Limnephilidae; genus Limnephilus; species Limnephilus lunatus. Next base: position 97,231,122 of record OU830593.1, on the reverse strand, counting down.
CGAAATCAACACACTAGCGACACCTAGCTGATTAAGTTTGATTGGGCCATGGAGACTGCAGAGATCTATAATTATTAAATTAATGTCAAGTTTTGATAAATAGAACACAGAGGGATCCAATTATAAACACTTAAGATTGATCTACCAATCAGGGAAGGGGGAGGTTACCTTTTTTCAAGACAAAGAGATGGACTTTGGACTAGACCATTAGTCTGAGATTTATGGGGTAAAAATCATCATCAACCCGAGAGATCAATACGCTTTAAGATAAACACAATCCCACGTTCGGTGCATTTGGGACAATGACCCTAATTGTAAAGGTAAATATTGAGTGCAACAGAGGAATCGACAACCGCAGTTAACGAACAAATAAATCCATATTATGTTGAAAAAATGATGCAATAAAATAGCAAGGAAATATAATGAACGGAAGATTAAAGAAAAGACCTGGAAAACGTGGGAAAAGCTACTGTAGGGATACTCAATTGCATAACGAGAACGTGAAGAACAAAAGGAGGCCAGATTCAGAGGAAAACGTACGTTTGATATTTAAAAGAAAGAAAAACGATGGAAATTAGGAATGTCACTTTTAAATGAAGCAAATCGGTCAGGGAAAACGATTTGAAAAGAAAATCTAATAAAAAAAAAAACGGACATTTAAACGGAAGTATCTATTGAACAATATAAGATTTCGACTTAATTTTTCGTTTTCAGACGAGTTTAAATAGATATCGTTATATATTTGAAATAGGATGGTTATTCTAGTTATATTACGTTAGATTAATTCAAAGGAAGGGATCGTTTTTACGTCATTTGCTATGAGAAAATACTATAGACGATAGAACAAATTGCTGAGGCAATTGATGTAAAAAAAGGTTGTCGACCCCACATGTATATTGTTGATATAAACAAGGAATATTCGAACATGCCTTTTGTTTATTTAAGGCCCATTATCCATTAAAAGGGTCATAAAAATTAACATTGCTCTTACCTAGTATTTAGATTATAGAATTTCCGTAAAATTTAATTATAAACACATTAAAATGGATTTATCGCCAAGTATGTAGAAATCGTAATGTATACACACGTCAGGGCTTGCAGTTTATGGGATTTTGAACAAGAGAGAGATGGAAAATTGGGCGGAATTTGATCGAAGTAGTTAACTTGATAGATATCCCAGGATAGGAATAGTTAGTGGGCCGGAAAACACCATAAATAATATATCAAAAAGGGAAAAAAGGGTTTTAGCGGGAGATGGAATCACGGCAAAAAGGCAAACGTCAAATTTCAATAAGGGATCATTGGGTTAGGGGTGGGGGGAGAGAACGGAAAACCGACATAACCGGAAAACTCAGATAAGGAAATGGGAAAAACTCAAAACGTTATAAGTAGAGTAGATACGGAACCAGGATATGATTCCTTATTAACAACGAAGGGAAAATCATTTAAGAATAGTTGTTAAAACGCCGTTACTTGAAGGTAAATTAGGTGGGAAAATGGAAAAGTTGAATATGACACATAAATAATGGAAATACGGTTCTGAGACATAATTGCTTACGTAGACTAGGGGAAAAGAAATAATTTTCGTTGAAATTTATACAGGACAACTAGCGTTTAAAACTAGGAGACTGAAGAATCTACGTTTTCCCTAATATTTATGCCAATTAAAACACAGTTTTAGCAGATCACTTATGGGCATGTTCAAATTGGAAAAAAAAAAAACAAGATTAAAACCATGGTTATAAAACATATTATGAAGACAGAAGACATGTGGAAAATGGGCAAACTGGATGGCAGCTTACTAAGTCCGGGACTAAAAACCTTAGAGAAGCGAGACAAAGTTGTGGGACGAACCGAGATTGAGGAAGAGGGAAAATCGAAAGATCTTATGTAGGAACAAGCGATAACGAGATGGGGTTTTCAAAAAATTTCGAGTGAATACAGATTATAATTCCTCGTCAAGGAATATACGATTATGCCCTTTTGGAGCTGTGATGGGTATAAATTAGCGTGTTTGGAAGGATTCGAGGTCTTTCGACAACTGGCAAGGTTGATTAAAACGTCGCGCGTGTCGTGAGAATTACCCTGGTAATTAATTAATAGAGTCGAGGATCAGTTTTCGGTGTTAGTTGACGGGAAGGAGTCGTCGGGGACCAATCGTCGGGTTAAAACGTGGAAGTTACGTGACGTAGGGTCTAAAACGGTTATTAGTTGAAAATTTCTTAAGTGTTGTAAAATTTTGAGACTTAGAAAAATTCGGAGTGGGAATTCTGGGACTTATAAAAATTACGGTCGTGATTAAATCTGTGGAGTGTTGAAAATTAAATAAAGTGTTTTATATAGTTTTACAATAAATTCAGCTTGTCATTAAAATAAAAAGTTTATATAGTGTAGCGAATTTAAAAAGAAACAACAGTGTTTAAAGAATTTTATAACAGCAGTGAATAATAATATATTTATTTATAAATTCAACTTGTCATTAAAATAAAAAGTTTATATAGTGTAGCGAATTTAAAAAGAAACAACAGTGTTTAAAGAATTTTATAACAGCATTGAATAATAATATATCTATTTATAAATTCAACTTATCATTAAAATAAAAAAAGGGGTCCTTCGACAACTGGCAAGGTTGATTAAAACGTCGCGCACGTCGTGAGAATTACCCTGGTGATTAATTAATAGAGTCTAGAGTCAGTTTTATACTTTAAAAATACAGTGGAAAAATAGAGTCTACAATCAGTTTATACTTTGATAAAACAGGGAGTGAAGTGCCCGGATAGGGTTAATCGTGCAATTTAACGGAGTGTATGATCTTATAATAAATCTAAAATCAGTGTTTGCAATAATTTCCGATTCAATAAAATCTAATAATTAATTAATTAATTACAAATTCAATGCGGGAGGAGTTTAATATAGTGTGTTTGAATTGCTTTAAATTTGTACTATGAAGGTTAAAATAGAGTTATTTAGTCCGAGGTTATATAAAGAAAATTACAGTCTAATAAGTTTCATTAAATAAAAAAAATTACGTTTAGGTCGAAAGTTGGAAATTTTATTACGAGATATTAATTATCGTTAGGTGACAACGCAATAATAATAATTGATCCGAAATCTGGAAAATACTTAACATAATTAGATAGGATCGTTCTTCTTCAATAATAACGGCAGATATTAAAGGAAAACGTGAGGATTTTTACATCAGAGATCTATTCAAAGGAGAAAGGAAGGAGATGAGTAGTTACACAGGTAGTATGGATGCTCTAATAAGTTTCTCGCCGATGATAGTAACCCGGTGGAGCTGAAATTAAGACATTAGAGCTTGGTGAGTCCTTACAATATTTAAGCTTTTACAGGTTCCTGTGGATATCCTGACACTGATGGACGTAACGCCAAGAAAGGGTAAATAAATAACTAACCAATTTATTAGCATTCGCATGTCACACCTCCCATACGGAATGAAATGTTGCTAAACAAATACTTAACACATAATTAGATAGAAACGCATCACTAAACCAATTTTGGTATCTTAGCGTATTTGCAAGATAAATACCTATTGTTTCTTTTCACTAGCACGATTAGGGTATGGTTATATGACCTTCGATAGTGTACAAAAATTTCGATTTGAGTTCAAGGCCATCCATTGACCCAGTCACCTAAATTCATTAACGAATAAACAAAACAAAACTTAACGTCAGGGACAAGTTTATCAATTATAGCTTGAGATGAAATCTGCGGTCAATATGTGAAGGCGACATTGACGTTAAATTCACTCAATTCTAAACGACTTGATTTTACTAGAGCGATCGCCAATAGGTAGCATTGATTCAGCATGCAAAAATTTCGCAAAGTAAAGTACTGCGACTAGCTTCAAACTCTAAGAGAGCACATCACAATTATTCAGGAGGTCATTGATTCAATGTCGACTTGATTTATCTCATTTTTAAATCTTTCTTATAGGAAGTAGGTATCCAAGAACCCATAAATACCCATTATCCTAAATACCTAACACACGAGGAGCTAGTGACCTCATTTAAACAACACTGGTGTTCAAATACTCACACAGTCCTGAATCCTAACTTGTCTTCGAACGTAAACTTCAAGGCTTCTGTATGTAGGTATGAGCCATCTGGAAATGTAAGTGTCAACCTTTCTCGAACGGACGGCTTTGATCTTGTGGCGGTATTGTCGAGGTGGGCATGCGGGGAAGAGGAAGGACGTATGCGGACAGTACGCTGACGCGGCATTAAAGCCACAGGTTATTTGCATACCGTGAGTCTTGTCGAACCTGAAAGCAAACATAAGGTTCACGAGGTGAGTTTTATGTCAGCTAGTCAGAGGTGGAATGTAACGCTGGGTCGGTTACGTGGGAGGAAGGATCTGCCCGTCACAAGCTTACGCCACATTTAACGGATAGAGGCATGATAAGGGAAGACATGAAATACCCCTTCTAGACTCAGTAGAGTTAAATTCAATCCGGCGGAGATGGAAGTCGGAGTGAGGCAGAAAAACGGCATGAAGACTTGGTATTCCCCCATCTGGCGTGAAGAGTCCCTTTCGTAACAAGAGACGCTCGTCGAAGAGAGTAAAACTCGGACTTAAGGATAAGCTTAGCAAACGTACTTGGGAGAATCCGGTTTGGAATTGTTGTTCATCGGTTTTCACTTGGTTAGCGGAGGTGCCGACTTTTTAAGCAAACATATTATCCCCTCCCCATATCCCTCCATTCCTGCTCTTTCAACAATTTTGCGAATACTAACCAATAGCACTAACTATGACTACAAACACATTATGTTAGGAGAAGTTGCAGACAAGGACTTCAATTGAGAAAACTGGACCTTCGAGTTCGATCATCCTAAGGTAAGGTTTGCTTTCTTGAAATGTTTAATTTATTAACTGTTGTTTATGTTATCGATGTATCAGCGGTGATAGGAAGAATTAAATAAACACACTAAATTCCTATGGAAATCAAATAGACACAAGGTTTAGGGCGGGGGTAGTTTATCAAACTCGGTTAAATATTCTAAAATAATAATAAATAAATTGATCGGAAAATTCTCACCCTTTCTCTAAAAGAATCTATGGGTTACCACACGTAATACATTATCTTCTCTACATATGTGTGCATATTAAGTATGCAAACAGATGTAAAATCTAAAACAAAAAATTTACACAACGCAGATTATAGAAATAATGTGAACAAAAATCTTAAATCTTGATTACTGTGAGAAAATCGCAGGGATTTAAGAAGATAGGGTAGGTTTAGCTAGATTATAAGGTATAGGGGTTTAGAAATCACGAGCCTGAGGTAGAAATAAACCGAAAGGAGGGTTGAGTCAGGCCATCATACCTAGTGGTGTGATCAGTAGGACATAAGGGTAGAATTATGAGCGTGGCTACGAGACAGGAGCTACGAGATTTAAACTACGAGGTAGAAGCTTAGAAAAGTAAATCAGCTAGGTAGGGTTCATCACAATTGGAGTCAAAAGCCAAGAGTGGCAGACCATTACAACACGTTGATAATATTGTCACCAAAGCAACAAAGAGTCTAGGCTTTGTACTGAGAACATGCAAATTTTTCAAAAACACTAAGACTTATCTGATTCTGTACAATTCACATGTTCGTCCTCACCTGGAATACTGTTCACAGGTTTGGAACCCGCGCTATATTGTTTATTTTAACAGGTAAGAAAGAGTTCAGAAGCGATTTCTCAAATTCCTCAATTTTAAATCATTCAACATATACAATTCTTACGACGAAATCGAGAAACATTTTCGAATCTCGAAACTGCTCAATAGGAGGCTTGTCGCTGATCAGATGCTCCTGTACAAAATTATTAACTCAAAAGTTGACTGCCCGGAGCTGCTAAATAAAATAAATTTCCACACGCCGACTCGATATAGCAGACAAAATACCCTTTTCTACATTGATAGATGCAACACTAATTCTGTCCGTTTCTCCAACACCATTTACACATTATTGACTTCATTTGAAATTTTAGATAAAAATATATAAACGGCAATAAACTTTTTATACATGATCCTTATACTAATCCTATCCTCAGAGCACGTGTTCCACTCCTAACAAACAGTGCCCCCTGGTGTACCGGTCTCACCGGGACAGGAGTGCTTCTGGCTGGGGTGGTACAATCTTATCGTATCGTATCGTATGATCCTTATACTGATAATAATGTAACTAATTTCTACTAAGTAAAAAAAGTAAAACAAAAAAAAACTAAGTAAAAAAACATCCCATTAATTAAGAAATGTATTGCCATGGCCAATCAGAACTCAAGAAATTAAAACCAAAATTTTGTATTTTTACATAATTCTACCCCATAACTCCCCTTTAGCAATGTAGGGTAATTATTGTGTTAATTACCAAACACTGTGTACATAAAAACCGTTCACTCTCAGATTAGCGTTGATTTGTACAAACACAGTTATAATATATGTGGCTTGACGTATTTCAGCCTATTGCTCGCCATATATTCCAATAAGGAATGTACGGCGAGCGATATGCCGAAATACCCCACGCCACGTATATTGTAGCTATGTGTGTGTACACAGCTTAAAGACAATGAATTCTCACACATACTTGCAAAACGTGCACCTGCCACATGAAGTTTGTGCTAACGGTTTCGGAATTGGAATGCATACGCAAGTTAAATGTTATATTTTAAGTGTCTGGCACAAAATGGCAGTTGAAAAAATACAGTTTGTCAAATTTAAACCAAAAAAGAGAATTTTCGAGTACTTACTGTTTTTGTAGCTTCCTGAGATTATTGCAGTGCTTCAAGTGATTGGGTATTCTATTTTTAGAGCCATTAACAATGCGTTTTGATGGCATTTTTTAAATATATACGCTAACAAACAAGGAGCGTATAGTTTCGTTACTTGCCGACGGGAGATTCTAGCCCGGAATGAATGACGAGCTGTGAAATGTGCTAGAATTTGGTAAAAAAGGAAGTATTTATTTAATTGTTAAATCCACAGATATCATAACGAGAATAAGAGGCCGTACTTTTATAGATGTATGTATTATGTATATATTTTAAATTAAAAATATTGTATAAAATCATTATTAAGGCGATAAACATAGACTGAAGTTTTAAAAGCGGGTTGTATGGTGTATCAATGTTTTTATTTTTCATGGTCGAATGCCTACATCAATTACAAAAAAAAATAAGCAGATTGAAAAATTAAAGTCCATTATTTGGTAACAAAAAATATCAAGTCTGAGAATGACACACGAAAGGTAGTATTAAGCCGTTTTAGAGAGCCGTTTTTCAGCAAATTACAATTCTGCCCCTATAATATGCTCTTAACGGAATGTACGACGAATAATCCAGATTAAGCAATAGTTTGACAGTTACGAAATCAGCTATTTGAGGGCCGCTATCCTGCCATCCGTCGTACATGCAACTCTCAACTTTCAACTCTTTTCGTAAGTTGTTCACAATCTGATAGTTAGCTAGTAATACGATTATACTGAGTGAGTTTACTAGCAGATAGTGAATTCACCGGCGAGTACCTTGTAACTCGCTCAATGTCATCAAGGTTTTAAGGACAGCAAGAACTAACATTGCCGGGCGATTCAAACAAGTTGCTCTAGAAGACCTCAACCAACTTTATTAATCTGTCAACTCTCAAACGTAATGGTTAGAATATAATATAAGTTAAATTATCATTTTTCAGGGCAGCAAGAACTGACGGTGCAGTGCGTATCGAACAACAAGTTGCTCTACAACGGCGCTAAGTACGACCTTAAACAGTTATATTGTTCTGCCAACTCTCTGAGTAATGTTTTCTTCAACGGAACCCCCTGTTCTAGTGGACGGGGAGAGATCATGCACCTTGGGTAAGGTATCTTAAGCAGACATTTGATTGTGTGAAACATCGAACCCTCTCTCATCAAATAATTCTGAAAGTTCCGATCGAAACTCCCACCGACCCAATCTTTGTGTGGCGGGTACCGCCGAACCATTATGAGTACCCGGGAAGTACGGGAACCCAATCAATCATTTATTGAATAACCAACACTCTAGCCATAGGTTACCCCAAGTGTTTCGCTGTGTTTGGTGACTGCGGTGCCCGGGTTCATGGGGTGAGGTTTTGGTGGCGAATGCGTTTGCTTATCTACTACGTGGCAGACCGGATCGGGAGATTCTGATTGAGGGAGACCTAGTCTAAACCTCCCCAACAGGACTCTTTCGACCCATCGCCTTTCACCGCAGTGGAAGAGATAGATTCGTACGTCCATCACTCCTGGACATATTAACCACCAGATTCTTAACCACCCCTCAAATTCCCTAAAATAACCCTCAGGGGAAGGTTTTTTTTCCAGAATCTCGAGTATGGATCGAGTATTGTAAAAAAATAAACGAAATATTTAAAAAAAATTTAAATTATTGAAAATTATTAAAAAATATATTTTATTTAGGTAAACATTAAAAAAACATATCTGAATGCTCCACAGCCCAACATAAACACTGAATCAGTAGTTTTTTTCCATATTTAAAACATCATTTGGACAGATAAATTTTAAATGTCATGGTGAAAAACTACGTATATATGTAATGTCCTACGAAATAAAATAAAAATAGCACTAGTATCAAAAACTGGCTGAGAAAACTGAGTGATAATCAGCTTGCAAACATTATGAAGACAATGTAAAGATATCTGGATAATAAATACAATAATATACAGGACGTCTTAGAACAGGAAACCCTGATGAAGAGGGCTGTGAAAACTTCTTTAATGATATGTTTTATGCAATATGTAACTTACTGTAATTAAAACTTAAATCGAAATCATGTAAAATAATAAAAAAATATATAAATTTACGGAATCGTAAAAAATGTCACAAGTTTTCCATTGGAAATGTCTATTTAAACCCATTTGCTTTCAGCTCGAGTTAAAAGTTATGTTATTTATCCGAATTTATCGGCTAAAACCCTAGTCTATGCAAATAGTACTTGACTTCTTAACTGGTTATATAAGATAATTAATTTATTGATTTTGTATATCTCTGTAAACTTGCTATAAAACTAAATCTGCATTTATTGGTCGCACCATGGTAGTACATATTTTACTGTGTCGTTCAATAACCAACAATATTGTCAGATACGTTTTTAGATTTTCACGGCCAAAAGCATTTTCGTTGTTTGTTTTTGGGGTGTTAGCGCAACACGGCATAACACCCCAAAAACAAACAACGAAAAAAAAAAAAACAATATTGTCAATCTGTAACTATGGTATACAGCTGTACTATCGCCCGAATGAAAGATTTAGACAAATGCTTTCAAGGTACATATTTATGTATTGTTATGTGTTTTGGTTCCAGATTTAACACTCCAAAAGGATTCTTCCCCCAGTTGTATGTGTGCTACGACAGGTCCAACGAAGCTTCCCTTTATGCGGTCAATACAATATATGGAAAGTCTATCACAAGTAGGATATAAATCTGTTGTAACAAAATTTCATAATATTTATTTTTATGCCATATTTAAATATATACATTTTTCTCCCGGAATCACCTTTCCCGTGTGTCCCCGTTCCCCTCCCGCGTCCCCTTCCTAGCTGACTTTATAAATTATTTAGCCTATCTCAACCGGGATAGTGTAGCTTCCCAACAGTGAAATAAATTTTCAAATCGGTTCAGGAGTTTCGGAGCCTATTCAATGCAAACCAACAATCAAATCTTTCCTCTTTATATCTATTATATTATTATTTCACTATATAGTGTAAAAGGGTATATATGTAGTGTAAGGGTCTTCGCTCATAGAGAAACCGAAAACTAGTTGGCAACTCAATTCACGACGCAACTCAACTTTATGATTTCAGTAATTATGTCAGCTTGTTTAACAAAAATATAATTTATTAATAATTTATCAATTATCCACCTTAATATAATAATAATTTATCAATCTCCTGAACATAATCGATAGTTTCCTGCTCTGACAATTCGCAAATTAGTCGAAAACTTGACAAGTCGTGAGGCGTAAACATGGCAACCTGTCAACCTGAAACACGCCGGCTGCAGCGACTAGCACTGCGAGTTGCCGCGTCGCCCTTGACAACTGGTCTTTAACAAGTTGCCTGTTTGCGGCCTGCCAATGAAATTCGCAAGTTGCTTTCTTGTGGCGCTATCCAATCATCGATAAAAAGTAAAATGTCTAAAATTTGCAGATCTTACTATTTTTTTTAAACATCTTGGGAGTAACTAAGCTTGATTTAGTCCACCCGCTCATGAGGCAACTGAAAAAAGTTTCCTATATAATCATGAAATATTGATAGTTTATTTTATAATTTAAAACTTAAATTAGTAAAGTAGCACACTATTACTATTAGGTATTTGATATATCTTTTGATTACTAAAATAATATTTCACTTTGGTTGAGTAGTTTCTACTTAAATCCAAAATTAAGATTTATATGAAACGGGCTGCGCAACAGTTCCCCTTAATTGTAATATCTTTGGATGTACCCATAATCCTAGTAGTACTTTGTATTTTATTTGAACTATTAAGATCTTTTTATTTAAGTTTGTAATTGTGTCCAAATTTCAAGCATTACAAAAGTAAATAATCATCCAGCACACCACTACACAGCCGATAATCTCTTTAATGATTTACTTGTAATATCTGACCAAATTCATAAGCGTTTATGATTACGCCAATCAAGTTGTTTCACATAAGACTTTTAGTAAAACAAATCTTAATATTAAATTTTCTTATATTCACAGTATCAGAAAGAGGGCGCGAAGATCGACCATCTTTCAGAACTCAGGGTCTTACTAACGCAGCGGATACCGCCAACCAATACCAGCAGTCATCACAGAAAGACCGGTTTTCGTCGCTTTTGGGACTTGTGCAGACTAAAAAATACATCGACAACAAATCATCATACCTAGCCAGGGGCCACTTGGCACCCGATGCCGACTTCTTGTTGGGAAGTTGGAGTTCAGCAACGTACTTTTATGTTAATGCCGTACCCCAATGGCAGGTGATAAACATAAGAAACTGGAAAAGGGTTGAAAACAACGCGAGAAATGTTGCGAATTCGACAAAAGATGATATGACGATTTTCACTGGATCGTACGACGTTCTACAACTTCTCAGTGATCGTAATTCGATGGAGGACATATTTCTCTTTGATGTAAAGAAGCTGCGTGTACCAATGTGGATGTGGAAGATAGTTTATTCTCAGTCAACTCAGCTGGGTATTGCCTTTGTGACTTTAAACAATCCTCACGCTACATCCGTAACCCCAATTTGCCCCGATATTTGCGCATCTAGCGGATGGTCTAGGACTGAGTTTCGCGTTTTCGCTCAAGGGTATACGTATTGTTGCGATGTTAATGCTCTTTTAGCGATAGTGGGAACATTGAGTCCTCCAATAAATGTAACTGGAGTATTAAGAGGATAGATTTCGCGACCGACGCGGAGCTTTTAGGTATTTCATTAAATCTCTTCTGTCCCGCTCGAAATAAGCTCACCCACACTTACGATATTCAAAACAAGAGAACAGACACTTAGTGACACACTGCCGGCCGGACACCCCCCTTCCCCCTTGAACCACTGCCCCTACACCTCACCCGCGCCGCTATGATTCGCAGCTGATATTATATTGTGTTGTGGGTCTAGCATTTTTACTATTCGGATCTCGGAAGTGCGACCTACCTAAGTAATCCGCATAATTATTTGTTCTTCGTAGTATTTTTGATCTCGCGTGACTTAGTGATTCCTCAATCAATATATTTAGAGGGTATCGGCTCCAATAATCATTTTTTTTTGTTTATTCTTTATTTTTTTTTCCATTATATCTACATTTCAAAAGTATTTTTAAATATTTTCTATATACAGTAAGATGTAAACATAAGGTACAATTAATATTGTAATACGTAGTTAGCAATACGTAAATATATAATAGACAAAAGTAGGTAATGAGAACCCACTACGGCACTTCCTGAGTGTGGGTAATATAAACAAAAATGCTATATAACATCAATAAGTACAAGAAAAAAAATGTTGATTTTAATGTAAATGTTTAGAAATTTAGGTATTTGTGAAAAATAGTGAAACATTTTTTTTCAATAAAGTTAGGCTTGAAGTTACCGTAGATTTTTATTGAAAAGTGAAACATAGGTATACAAAAAAAATATAGGAAAAGTTTTTCAACATCTGTATCATTCAGCCAAATTTTTTTTTTTAATGTAAAGTGATATTTTATCTGTCATTTGAATGTATTTTGGTAGAAGATTCAATTTTCGAAGACCAATAAAATTGACTTGATTAGTACTTTTGCTAATAGGCCACTTGCACCACATTTAAAAAAACAAAATCCGGTTTAGACAAATATTCTAAGACATTCCGTTTATTTATCGTTGTTTTGAAACTCGGGCGGATTTTTGAAAATTTCAATTGGACTGCGCTAATGCTCCTCATACTAATCGTATTACGTTACAAACCCCGATAGCTGTTCGCGTGTTGTGAATGTGGGAGCATTGAGTCTGTCTACAATAAATGTATCTGGAAACTTAACCGGTTAATTACACGGTCTGTGCTCTTCATTACTGCCATAGTTTTGAAATCAGTCAAGTAAATACCTAATTCACTTTTGATTACTTAACCTGCATATCTAATATATAATATAATTTATCTGAATAAAAAACAAATTCTAAGAAAATTTCTGTTTCATTATTTTTGTTTAATTTTCTTAAAAATAAAAATAAATTAAATTAATAAATTACTTTGTTTTTACCACTATAATTGATTATAAAAAAACCCATATGTTTCATGTCGATGTTCCATACGAAACATGTCGGTTTTTTATAATCAATTATAGTGGTAAAAACAAAGTCATTTATTAATTTGAATTAAAATGGTGCCATAAAAAAATTTTGCTGTTTTAGAAGAAGTGAAAAAATAAATTTCATCTCTGGGTCCAGGACAAGGAGATTAACGCTAGGAAACCTCTCATTAACCTCCTTGGCAGATCGGAAAACTCCTCGAATTTAGATGCAGAGATCGCTGGTTCGAAAAAAATTAAATTAAGTCAGTTATTTCTTTTGTCAAACGGCAATGTAATAACATACATCTGAAGAGCGATTCCGTATCTTTGGTGGATACGGAATCGTTTCCACACGTAATCTCCTGTTAAATTGGTGTGATTGTCTATGGCTTGCTATTACCTTTTGTATGGACTGATACGTCAGTTTTAAATTATTTCAAAACAAGAAATGCACGATTATTTATTCGTTTAATGTACGTTTAAAGTTTTATATTTGACATTTGCAAAGTTTCATTTCACTTTTGGGCACTTCAGGAATTTAGGAATTACACTATTTTTCAAAAATTACTACAAGAAACAACTATTTACGTGCACAAAATAGGTTAGGTTAGGATAAATTGCACAAATTAGCCACTATGAATGATCAGAATTTGATAACTATTAACGTGTTTATTCAAATAATTTAAATTGAACTCGTGTGGTCATGCTATCAATGTTATTATGTTAACATTGAAATCAATTACTGTTTATTAAGCTCTGATAGATGTTTTTAATGATTTTAATTATATGCGTACTTTATTTATTTATTTATTTATTTATTTATTGTTTGAAAATATTACATAATACAATATAGTGAACTTAAAATGTCCAACTAGGCAATTGCCCGTTTTAGGACATTCCAGTATGATAATGTTTTTACATGTAAATTATAGTAAATTATAGTGTTGACTATTCTGTTGGTAAAATAATACATATGTATATTCATATTCTAGAATACTTTCAGTTATACCACGACATTTTTTACTATTGTTTAGCTGACATAATAAACTAAAGAAATATTAATAGATAAAACAAGAAAAATGAATTTGAAAATGAAAATGAATGAAGAAATTCTGTTGGAAAAATAATACATATATGTATATATTCATAATCTAGTATACTTTAAGTTATATCACGACATTGTTTTGCTATTGTTTAGCTGACATAATAAACTAAAGAGATGTTAATAGATAAAACAAGAAAATGAAAAATAAAAATGAAAGTAAAGAAGGAACTTTTCCTTTAAGGAAAAATATCACGAAGAATTGAGCAATTTTCGAAGTTACTTTATGAAAAAATACAGTTACTGTAATGCATAATACCAATATAAATTAAAATGTAAAGAAAAACAAAAATTACAATTCAATTACTGTTGTTTAGCATATTCTCGCATTCAGCTCTCCCCAAGACCAGAAGCCAATTAGTAACCTGCATACGCAGAATATTAGTACTCATTGCCTTCCATGCATCAGGTATGAGATTGAGCAATTTAGGGCCTAGGTATGAGAATTGTCTCTGTGCTAAAGATGAGGAAGTGGTGGGCGGAACTATTGGTTTTTTTTTTGCATGTCTAGTATTATGACAGTGGTTTACGGAAGCGTAGTGGTGCCTCTGTTTTTGAGTGTGTAATATGATTTTCCTTATGTATAATTGTCTTACATCAAGAACACGAAACTCTGCGAACAATGAATCGCTGGGGTACCTGAAAGGTTTTTTCAGTATGACTCTTATAAGCGATTTCTGGGATTTAGCTAAGGGATCGAGTATAGTTTTAGCACAACCGCCCCAACCTAAGGAAGCATAGTCTAATATGGAATTACACATTGCAAAGTAAATTCGTTTCAAATCATTTACGCATAGAATATTTCTTATTGCTATGAACAGATGTGTAAGTTTCCTGACCTTTGTGGAAGTTAAGGCTATATATTTGTCCCATCTCAGAAATTTATCAATGATAATTCCTAGGTATCTTATATTGTCCACACATTCTAAGGTATTGCATTTACATGTAATAATGTCGTTGCAATGGTGTATTCTAATGTTAAGGATTTCTTGTGGTTGACCCGCTTGAGTTGAACTGAAGCAGATGAATTTCGTTTTATCCGAGTTTAGAGTGAGGAGATTACTATCTAGCCACTGTTTAACTTTGTTTATGCCGATTTCAGCTTTACTGCAAGACTCATTCCAGGTTTTGCCTTCAAATAAAAGTACTGTATCGTCAGCAAATGTAATTATGTGGTCTGCAAAGGAAGTATTACATAAGTCATTTATATAAAAATTAAACAGTATGGGACCTAGAGTACTTCCTTGCGGTACGCCATATTTAATATTGGCTGGATCGCTTAGAGTACCGTTAATATCCACTCTTTGGCTCCTGTTTTCTAGGTAACTAACCAACCACTTGAAAATTTGACCCTGTATCCCAATTCGCTGTAGTTTATTCAGCAGAATTTTGTGCGAGATAGTGTCAAATGCTTTAGCTAGATCTAAAAAAAGTGCAATGCATTTACTACCTTTATCTAGGTTATTGGAGATGATTTTTGTCAAATTAGCGATGGCGTTTTCAGTGCTTAAACCTTTGCGAAAGCCGAATTGTCTACTAGAAAGGATGTTGTTATTTTCTAGATAATGGGTGAGACGGTTCTTTACAATTTTCTCCAAAATTTTTGAGACCGAGTTGAGCAGAGAAACCGGCCGGTAGTTATGTATCAGTGATTTGTCCCCACTTTTATGCAGTAAAATGACGATTGACTGCTTTAAATGGTTAGGGAATTTCCCTGATTTAAAGCTTAGATTCGCAATGAACGCAATCGGTAATGCTATGTATACTTTAATGATTTTTAGAAGATTCGATGAAATCTTATCGGGACCATATGCTTTTGATGACTTAAGGTCGTCAATTATCTTCATGACTTCGTTAGATGACGTTGTGATTGAGTCTATTTTGTGACCGATATTAGGGATAGTTAAATTGGCGAGAGCGGTTTCTGATTTCTTACACTTATCGAGAATTTTTTTCGCAAGTGTGTCTCCCACAGATGAAAAGTAACAGTTTGCAAAGTTTGCCATATCTTTGGGAACTTCAGAGTTTGATGTGTTAATGTATAGCGATTTAATTTCTGAAGATTTATTGATTTTGGATTTGGTTATGTTGCGAAAGGTATCCCAAAAACGTTTTGGATTGCAGTTGTTTTCGTAAATGAGTTTCTTATAATAATTTTCTTTCGCCGATGTAATTAATTTCTTACACAAATTCCTATACTTTTTATAATAACATTGTAATACCAAATTCTCAGGATATGTTTTTGCCTTTTCATGAAGATGATTTCTTCTGTGAATCGATTTAACTAGACCCAGGGTGATCCATGGTGTGAATTTAATTTGTTTATTAGATACGGTTATATTACTTGTGTGTTTTAATATGTACTCGTGTAGTTTGGTAATAAATTCTTTCATTGCTAAGTCAGTGTCTGATTGATCTAGAACATTTAGCCAGTTTTCTGCGCTCAAGTCCTCAATTAAATTATTGAAATTAGTTTTAGCAACGTATTTAATTTTCGAAGAAATGGGAGGCTTGTTTTTAAGACAAAGAGATGTTGTATAGTGGTCTGAAATAGTTGAGTGTATAACATAAGTGTCAATAAAGTTAATATTTTTCACATTGATGTGATCAAGACAGGATTTATTCGAGCCCTGTTCACGGGTAAAGCTGTTAATAGTCTGTGTGAAACCATTTTCCGCAAGTAGACATAGAAAATCGATTGATTGACGGTGGTAATCAGGGATAGTATTAATGTTTAAATCTCTCATAATAATTTGCTGTTCAAATTTTTTAGCATTGTTTAAAATTGATTGCAATGAAAACAGGAAGGGGTCAATATTGACGAAGGAAGGAGATCTGTAAATGGCAAATATGCATATGTTATTATTCAATACTATTTTCATACAGTTTGATTGTGCTAAAGGAATTTCCTCTACATGAGCTTTAATTCCGTCCTTGATATAGATAACAATTCCACTAGATTTGTTGAGGTTGGTTGTGGTGTGATATTCAGTGTAATCGTGGATTGATTTTACGGTGTAGTATTTGTTTAACCAGCATTCAGTTAATATTATAACATCAAAAGAGGAATCAAATAGATCAAGAAAAATTGTAAAGTCGTCGAGATTCGATATGCTTCTAATATTCTGGTGTATGATTTTTAGGCTATATGAGTCCCAGTTATAGTTGTTTAAATTCTCCAGATCTCGAATTATATTCATATTAACGCTAATACCAGAATCATTGCAATTATCCGAAGGTAACTGAAACATAATTATGTTTAAATTTATTATGATGTGTAGTGGTGAACCCGTAGTTCTTGTGCGAAAAGTCAGCAAACAAATAGTAAAAATAGAAAGTGTAAAATACGGTGTTGTTCATCAGTATTTTATTAATATATTGTATAGGAGATTGTGAGTTCTGATCGTATGATGCGTATTTTTCTTAGAGATGAAGATTGATTCCGCTACGAGCACATAGAAGAGAAAAATATGAGAAAAGTGAATTATTATAGATATAAAAGATGTTATAAAAGATGATGTTGTTGGTATGTTTCGTAAAGAAGCACTCTAAGCAGGTGATGATTATGTAAGTATCTGTCATGAAGGCTGTAAATATAGTAAATATAAAAACAATAAAATGGCCAGATGCATAGTATGTGCTGTTCTTGTAAAGAAGTTGATGCGAAAAAAATGCCAAAAAACAATAATTGAATACCATGACATGCGAAAAATGCAAAAGTAGAACCAATACTAGGACATATTTATGTAAATTAAGATTTTTTCCAGATTTATATAGATTTGCTGGGAACATCATCTTACAAATACTATCGCTGCTTGTGATAAGTTCATATGAGTTTGATTGAAGAACGAAAAATACATTATTATGCGTATAAAAAAGAATGTTTGAGGTGTTGGCATGCCTCATAAAACAACAACAAAGAACAATCAATACAATTAATACCAATAATAGAGAGAGTGCATTATTATGAGATAATGAGAGTACATTATATAACGTGAATGATAATGTTGATACATAGTATTCCAACTTAAAATATATTTTAACAGTAAAGTGCATAATATAGTGTATAATGCTTCTGCTTGTAATTGATAGGTGTGATAAAAAACAATAATTAAATACAGTAACATGTGAAAAATGCAAAAGTATGATTAAAAATGTGCGTGGGCATTTGTAACGGGATTTTTTCCCAGATATATAAACAGTAGGTATACGTCTGTAGCAGAGGCGGCCCGTGACAAAATTTGCGAGCAGTGCATTTCACAAAAAAATTGTAGCATTACCATGGGAAAATAAAGTGATTTAAAGGGCGCGACATACCTAGTACAAACCTTCACTTGTAGAGAAAATCCATTCGTCGCTCTTTCATTGTGATTATGGAAGATATCAAACTTTTTTCGATGCTCATCATTGTGGAAGCATGAAGCCGATCTTGGGACACAGTGTTCCTCACAAATTTTTTTACATGTTTTAACGTTGAAAAACACCGTTCGCACTCAACAGTTGTCATTGGAATACTACAAAATTATGTTTAAAAGTTTAACCGTTTCACTAAAACACTCCACTAAGTTAAATTTGATAAATTCGACGTTAATCGCAATGTTTTCAGTAGCACTCATTTTAAATAAGTTTTTTTACAGAATAAAACTTGCGAAAACCGTTGAATGCTGTCAATACCGAAAAATACTCAATGCCGATGGCGTTAAAACATAACATTGTAAATTAGTTCTAAATTCGTTAAACATAACTATTTCATTCCAAAGGTTCGGGACCACATAACGCAAGTTTAATGTTTTGTCATTTGCTCCGGCAATGCACGCGTGCACCATATGTCTTCTCTGCTTTCACACGTCAATCTTCGTATGGGTCTATCCCTGTCATGCTCATTTCACGGGCACGGGCACTTCAGCATCTGGAGATGACCCCAGTAGAAATATACCTTCATGTGACGTCACGCCTAGGCATAACAAAATGTGCACGAATTCCTTTCTCTCATGGAAGGGAGTCTAGTCAATTGGTATGGATTTTGTAACGAATTGGCGGGAATTCTTCGTGAGAGGATGTACTATTTTACACTTCTGATGGATATCGAAGTTTGGAAGTGCAGTGCACAAATGCACTGAGGAAGGAGCCGCCTCTGGTCTGTAGTATCCTAAAGTTAAATTAAATGTGCTAATCACGGATGTCGAAAACTGAATATAGAATATATTACCTTGAATATATAATATTCTGATGAGAATTATGAACTGCCTCTTAAATGCCCAAGAATTGAATGTAATACCGCACTTCAACGAGCGAATAATTAAATACAAGGTAGATGTACCACTCGCATTTCTGACTTGTATAAGTAAATCGAACAGAACCCGGTACATAATAATTCTGAAAAAATATGTAAATAAAACAGTAGTAATGGTTTTTGAGAAATAAAAAAACATTATTTTGACAGAGCTCGAGCATTTGAAGTTAATGTAAATTCTGTAAATACAAGTGAATATAATAATAGTTAACCAAAACAAAAATATTATTACAGAAGATATGAGCATCATATAGTGAGTAAATAAGATATTAATACTCTGATTTTTATTTGTACAATAAATTTTTTTGTTTTGATTTTGATTCCTACGAGAACATGCTGGAAGAATAATATTTACACAGTAAACTGATATTATCTTAAAGAATACTAAAACAGCGTGATTTTTGTTGATTAGAGGAAGAGTATGGTTAGAATTTTTAATTGTAAGATTTGTAATTTTTATAATAATTTTGCTGTTACTAGAGAAAGCTACTAATGAAAGTAAGAATGAATTATTTTGATAAATATTAGTTATTATAATTAAACTTAGTGTGAGTGAATTGTAGATGGCGGTAATACTCAAATAAAAACTTGTACTGAATGTATTATTTATGTAGATATATAATTTGTTCTTAGAGAGAGTTAAAGAAACGTGAGTTACAGTCAAAGGATATAATAAAAATAGTGAATACTGATATAAACAATTTTCACACTGATTTTGTTGCTACATGAAAGAACTACTAAAAAGAGTAAGAATGCATTATTTTGAATTAATACATTATTTTTAAAGACAAAGAAAAAACTCATATGAAAACTAGCGATGAAAATGATATTAACCGGATTATTTTCGTTTAGCAGTGCAGTAAATGTTGAGGTACTTTTTATCAACTGTCACAGTTGTTGGCGTTTTTCTCGATCAAGATCAATGATGTTTTTGATCGTAATAATTTTGGATGTATCCGTTTGTCTTAGCAGAATGCGCCCCGAAGATGTCCAAGAGTATTTGTAGTTATTTTCCCTGGCAAATTTTTTAGTTTGGGAGAGTAGGAATTTTCCTTTTTGCGTTAAATGATCGGACACGTAAATTCGTTTGGCTTCTTGTGATAGCCCTAAATCTGCTGTATTGAGTTGGCTTGAACTGGAGGTAGAGGATTTTTTATATTCTTTGATTTTGAGTAGGAAGTCATCTCGAGATTTAATACTATTGAACGACACTATTATAGATCTGGGATTTTTCTCAGACAGTTTTGGTCCTAGTCTGTACATTTTATTAATTTCAGATTGTAAAGGTATCGTGGTATCTCCGTAATTGATGATTTTTGATATTTTTTTGAGAGTTTCCATAATATTTTCATTGTTTGCTTCGGGGATCCCTCTTATATCGATATTGCACATCTGTGTAATGTACTCCAGCCGGTCAATTTTGTCGTCCTGATGAGAAGTAGTATTTTCTAATACAACGTTTTGTTTTTTTAATTCTAACATATCAGTATTGACCTTTACTTGCGAGGATTCAATGTCAGTTATGCGTTTTTTTAGATGGTCTTGCTGATCCGCTAAAAATTGAATTGAATCAAGGATTTCTTTGTTTTGTGCGATAATCGATTCATATTTTTGTTCAACAAAATCCATAATGGTTTTTTTGAAATTATTTAATTCCAAAATGAAATAATCTGACGTAAGTATTCCGCTTGCGCCATCTATTGTTGAGGAAGGAAATTTCTCCGCGTCAGTTGACTGCTCGATTACAGGTTTAGAAGGTTGAGATAGCTGCTTGGTAGGTTTGCCGCTAGATGCCGTTTCTTGATCGATTTTTTCATCAAATATCATATTCTTGGCTCTTTTTTTAGTAAAACTTCTAGAACATTTTTTACATTTCCATTGATGATTACGAGCACCACGTAAGTTTTCCACAATCTCGGCACAAACAAGATGGTAGCCGTTTTCACAGACAACACAAGATATGAATTCGGCTGGACTGTCAATATTTTTGCCACAAACGATGCATAGTGTATTCATGTTGAAATTAATTTATAAAAAGTGATTTCGCTGTGAATAAAAATTGATTGTATGATATATAATACTGATAGTTTCAACACAGTTTTGGCACTTTTGTATTTTTTACAGCTGGCTCGTTTTAGTACAGAATGACAGCTTTATTTTTATTATTTGTTTTTTTTTTTTTGACAGTTATCATGCAATTTCTTTGGGAAGACAAAAAACATGAAAAAATAACACTTCACAAGATATAAACGCACTGATTTGAAGCGCGATCTTTGATTTGGAATAGTTTAGATCTTTAAGCTTGAGTACACTACAGTTTTATGTTGATTTTTATTAAATTATGGCAGACGTAAGAATATGTCAACACTAGACTCAGTAGGTAGATTGTTCAATGAACAATTGTTGATATGGCGATAAATTTGGTAGGCAAAACTGCCATTAGGTACTTGTAAATAAATGAAAATTTAATTATTATCAACTAGTTTTTTTTAGCATTTTTGTTTAGCTTAATTAATTATAAATGCATCATAGAGCAGATGAATGCATTACAACAGATGAATGCATTATAGAGCAGATGAATGCATTACAGAGCAGATGAATGCATATAGAGTAGATGAATGCATTATAGAGCAGATGAATGCATTACAGAGCAGATGAATGCATTATAAAGCAGATGAATGAAGAAGGGAGTGAAAGAAGGTAGTGTAAGAGGTGAATGTGTATGGTAGAAGAAGTCGGGGACGCCCGAGTAAGTCATGGCACGATCAAGTGAAGCAGCGCCCTTTAGATGATTTTTCACTAAAATGGCGCAATACAATTTTTTATTTTATTTTTTAATTCCAACGCCCTGATGGGCTTTTACATAAATAGTGTATAACACAGAGACACAGATTTTTTTAAATAATAAGATAAACTTGAAGAAATAAACATATGAACGGTAGTTATAAAGAAAAATTTAAGTAAAAATAATGTATTACAAGAGAGGAGAAAGTTTTTAAATTGCAGATGGCATAGAAATAATAATTAGTGTAGGTTAGTAACACAAAATTTACAGTTGACTGGCTTATTGTGATGAGTAATACGTGACAAAGTGCAAGATACAGAAAAATAAAGAAAAGAGGAACAAGATTTTAAATTGTGTATAAATATAAAGAATACACAAATATGAACTTAAAATTTAAACTTAACTCATCATTAAGGCGTAAACATAACATCTATATACCCATATTTTCAACACAACAAATGCACAATAATTATATTTACAAATGCGTTAAATATTTTAATAGTCTTCCCGAAGAATAAAAAAAATTAGAGATTTGGCATCATTAAAAAAAGGTCAAATTATTCTTAATTAATAAATTAACAACCATAACATCACCAATCAAAATGCTGGAACTTCATTTCATGCCATATTATAATTTTTAACGTAACTTGTAAACAAGGAAAAAACGGTGGCGGTTCGTGGCCTATCTCACTAGGAGTTCAATCGGAGTTTAAAAAGGGGGATAAAAAACGGTGGTGTTAACTCTCCTACTTACAAACCACTTTTCGGAAATTGTTTTATTGTTTAAAGTAGAAAATTCAGTTTCTTTTATAATCGCTAAAAAAACGATATTTATGCCCGAACTTCACAAAATAAAATACAATATGCATTTTCGCATTGTTATTTTTGACATCACGGCGACAATACGGCAGTCGACGCATTTGGATTTTCAAAGTGAACCGTATACCGTCCACCGAAGACTAGACCCACCCATTTCCCCCGGCCGGAGCGGGGTACAGACGTTAGGCTCCGCGTCGCTTGGTTTCGTGAAATCAATTTTAAATTTCCGTTTTATTACAATTTACGATAAAAAATGCGTAAAAAAGGAATTAATATTTTTTACTGGCCTTTACGAATTCAACCTGTAAAAAAAATTCTCATATACCTTTTTCAACACTTCCAAAAGCTTTTTCTCAAGTATTTTTAAACTTAAAAGGAGACGTGAATTTCGAATTTTGATTTTTTCCTGAATTATTGGATGGCCTTACGTTTGTTGAAATTTTAATACAAGTTTGTCTTATTTACTTAAATTTTTTAGAGATTTTATTGCACAAACGCACGACCACAACTCTAACGCCGTGCCTTAAGCAAAATTGTGTTTGTACATGGAGTTTGTATACAACGTACTTTTGTAATAGAACTGAATTAAAGCAATGCCAAGAGATGGCGCCACTCACGTTAACAGCTAGAGAGAGGAGCGTCGGCTGGCAGGCGTAAGTACCGTTCGATTTGTTCTTTCATGAATCTCTCCGAGACTCCGAATATGGAGGGGTAGATGGTAGATGGTATAATTATTATTACAACTGGCAGTTGTGAATAATACTACCACGTTTTTATTTCTACCCACGTCCATATGACGTCATTGCCCTTCGCGGTTACTTTGTCCCGGTGCATAGCTGTCACTGGATCCAAGGAACCGTCTATTTTTGGAACCAGTTCCTATCGGATTTATAAAATGGTCACCAATACGTAAACTGGGCGAAGGTAAACCAAAATCAGGGCCTAGCAGCAAGAACCCACGGAGTGGGTTTTTAACTGTTAGTTTATTATCATTATTACATAATAACAATAAATTAGCCCTCTCATATATAATTTCTTTATTATTTTTAAATTAATTTATTAAGTTAAAAGAAATATAACATTTAACTTTCTTAACTTAAGTACAAATTATATAATATAGTATAGTAGTGTATAGTATAGTAGTAATATTTTTAATTTTGATCTAACAACCTAAGATTTAACAGTTTTTTTAAGGTATTTATACTTTTCTCTGTTTTTGCTGGTGTTACCTATCGTAATTTGCGTAACGTAGTTGTTTTGCAAGAAATACTGTAAGATTTTTTTATCAAATAATAGATTAATGGATTCGCTGCTTCGACCCTATTTATTTATATTTTATACCCACATAGCTGATTAAAGCCCCTACTTAAAATATTTCTAACTGCTTCAAACTCGTGTTTGAAAAATGATGTTCACAGTTAGCTGCTATTGAGCGTTGAGACGAACTTACTGGAATACAAAATTTCTCCTTAAGATAAAATGGTATTTAAGGTAAAAAGCTAAGCTTCTTCCAATCTTTTGACAGCGAAATTCTTTTTGATACATGATTTCTTAAACCAATGTGTTTGGTTTCGGTGTCGTAATAACAATCAAATTATTAAAATAAATTTAGAACAATATTTTTATTCTTGAATGGTTGTTATTTTTACCAATAAACTTTTCTCGAAAGCAGGATTACTAACACCAAATCGGAAAATTGTTTTTGTTTGTCTGGGTTGTTCAACTTTTAACTTTATTTGATCAGAATTGTAAAAAAAGGCATTTTTATTAAAAATAAATTTATAAGTAGGAGAGATTATCTCTCACCCCAGAAAATCGGTGGAAACTTGAGTGGCAATCGGTCAACGTGTGAAATACCCATTGGGGTATTTCCACGTAATTTTTTATTGCTTAAAAAAATTAAGCAAAAAATTACGATGGTTACAGCATTTTTATTTTATTTTTATGTTGACGAATAAATTTTCTAGAGCGAGTTGAAGTTTACCATTTTTGAATCACCGCTAAAACGATATTTTAGGGCGTGGCTATCGTGTGACGTCGTGAGTGCGGACGCTCCCTGACAGTGCTTATTTGTGCTTGTTTAGCCGGGCATAGCCTGCGACGTCACAAACCCATTTGAAAAAACGGGCCGTTTTGATTTTGTCAGTTTTCGAACGTTTTTAAAATCAATAATATTGAATGAAAACATAAAAAACAAACATTTATAGTAGGATGATTAAAATCAGAAAAATTGTCTTTAAATATTCCGTACATTTTCAACAGAATCCCTCGTTTGTGGAAATACCCCATTGCACCAACAAATTTTGCCAGGTTATCCGTAACTCAGTGACGTTTGTTTTTCTAAAACAAAAAGAAAATCCTGTGAACTTAAAAAGATGTAACTCACCCGTTTTTTCTATAAATTATGTTGGTTGATAGGAAAATATTGGTAAAAGTGAAAATAATTCTACCGTAATTACAATTATAATTTTTTTGCGCCGTTTTTGTGAAAAATTATCTCAAGGGCGCCGAAAATTATTATAATTCATTTATCGAGTAGGTAGGTACCACTAGACGGCGCGGCGTCCATTTTGTAGATTTACATTTGATTGTGATAAGACAGTTAACTATTTCGATTCCTTTTTGCTTAAAAGTATTACGCTCGTATAAAACAAATGGATTCGAAATTTTTTTTTTTTTAAAAGAAAGACAAACATTCCCGGGTTACGAATAACTCAACAATGTTTGAAAATCTCCTACTACCACCACAGAAAGCTGAAAATGTTGCTTGTGTTGTGATGGAGGACTTAGCCAGCCGAGGAATTGAACACGCGACGCCCGGGTGGGACCCAAGCGCTATGCCCACTCAACCACTGACCGGTCGGAAATATAATGTGAGTGTTATGCAGTTGTTGAAATATGAATGCTTACTCACAATAATTGGTCGAAGAAACAAAAAAAGTCAAACCGTATTGCAGGAGCGTCCACGTTTTTCTTTACACTGTCGAACAAATAACTCTTTTATTTGATCAGATTTAAAATTCAGAAATAATAAAGAAAAAAATTAAAGAAGATATTAATAATTCAATCAGAGCAAAAACGCCATTTTTGCCCCGCATGCACTATTTCTTATCGATTTAAAATATTTAACCTTGATTAAGCGGGACATTGTTGGATGATTAGGTAAAAAAAATTCAACAAATATCTGAGAAGGAAAAAAGATTTCTATTTTAATTATAAAAGCAAAAAAGAAGCAGGTATAGTGTTTATTGAAATTTTATATGTTAATCTATATATGTATATTATACAATAGTGAGCTCTGGTTTCATGAAATTATGCGTTGTTCCATTCTTCCGATTGCGATGAAACTTTTGGGGATTTGATATGTGCACATGCCCGCGATGGTTTCTATATATAATAGTGAGCTCTGGCATTATGAAATATGTTTATGTAGAAAAAAAAAATCAAAAATGTCACCTAAATTTTATTTACATTTTTTACTCCAAATAATGTCAGGAATCACTGGTAAAAGTAATTCAAGTGCGTCCCTTAACACCCTGTATAATATTTTCATATAAAAAATAATATTTCTTTGTTTGTCCCGTACGCGTTTCCATTTCCCGATTAATCCGATTGCGATAAAACTTTGGTGATTTGATGTATCTTTTCTTTGAGAGGCATTGCAAGGCATGCCGGGTACTCGCTAGTAATATAATTTAAGCGGGATGTATATATATATATTATCATTCTTCCAGATTCAACTCTATAAAAGGATTCTTCCCCCAGGTTAATGTGTGCTACGATAGGTTCAACGAAGCTTCCCTTTATGCGGTCAATAAAATTCATGGAAAATCTATCAAACGTGAGTGATATAATGTGCATCTGTAATAACTTTTTAAAAAAGTATTAATAATATTTATTTTTATAATCATAATATCAAGCTTACTTTATGTATATCGCGAAGTGTTTAAAAAAAATAGTAAGATCGGCACGTTCTATTTTTACGCATGTAGAACTCTTTTAAGGCGATCCAACAGTTCAGGAAAAAATCGAATTGGAAAGGTTTGAAAAGGTATTTGAGTTTTTTTTTCAAGCTGATTTCGTAAAGGCCTGTAAAAACATTAACTCCTTTTTTACGCATTGTTTATTTTAATAAAAATTAAATTTAAAATTGATTTCACAGAACCAAGCGACGAGGAGTCTGAGACGTACTATTCTCCGTCGCGGCCGGGGCGGAACTGATACAAAAAGGGTGTGGCAAGTTTGTAGTCCTTCGGTGGACGGCATAGGGTTCACTTTGAAAATCCAAATTCGTCGACTGCCGGCTGTGTTGTAAAATAAAAACCCGAAAATGCATATTTTGTAAAGTTCGGGCGTAAATATAATTTTTTTTTAGATTATTATAAAAGAAACTAAATTTGCCACATTGAACAATAAAACCATATCTGAAAAGGGAGAGTTTACACTTGAAAGTTTTTTTTATGAACCTAATACTTTTTTCTAGGCTTATTAAAAGACTTTAAAAAATAAATTATCCATATTTTTAAGGGCCAAGATATTTTCTATACGCAGTATTTAATTGAAGCATCTATAATACTTCAAATTTTGTATGATTTTGCAAATATTTCGCATGGCTTCAAAGATTTTATGTAACAAAATTACCGTTTTGTGGAAAGTGTGAATATTCACCATTGATTTGATTATTTATTATTATCCATTATTTTTGATTATTTATTCATTAATGCAGCGACAGAACTAATGAATAGAGTAAAATTTATTTATTTTATATTCATCATTTACTTACAAATAATTGCCCATGTTACCTATATAATCAATAAATATTGCAATATTTATGTTACAATTATCAAAACATGAAAAGTAAAACAAGTAAAGTAGCACACGTACTAGGAATATGAAATATTTGATTACTAAGATAATTTTTCAGTTTATTTGGATAGTTTGTACTCAAATCCAAAATTAAGATTTGTATGAAACGGGCGGCGCAGCCGTAGCCCCAATTGTTCCTTTAGATGAATGCATCTAAACACCTAGTATTACTTTATACTATTTGCAGTAATAAGATCTTTTTATTCGAATTAGTAATTTTATCCAAATATCAAGTAAGTATCACAAAGGAAAACAATCATCCAGTTCACCACTTCACGAAGGATAATCTCTCTTGCCTGTACTATCCGACTAAATTCTTAAGAATATTTGTAAATGCATTAACTTTGTGGCTCGTCTTGATTTACAATAAAAATACATTAATTTGTTATATACCACTAAGTGGTAACCTAACCTAACCTAACCTAACCTAACCCAACCACTAAGTGGTCTGTAACAAATGTATGTGTTTTATTGTAAATTCATAAGAGTTTGTGGTTATGCCACCTAGGTTGTTTCACAGAAGACTTTTAGATAAAAAATTCTTAGTATTAAATTTCGTTATATTATTTACAGAATCAGAAAAACGGCGCAATGATCGACTGGCCTTCAGAAAACAGGGTCTTACTAGTATTAACGCAGCGAATACCGCCGACCAATACTTGCAGACATCACAGATTATTTGGTTTACTTCGCTTTTAGGACCTCTGCAGACTGCCAAATACATCAACAACAAATCATCATACCTAGCCCCGGCCACTTGGCACCGGATGCCGACTTCTTGTTCGGAAGTTGGAGTTCAGCAACGTACTTTTATGTTAATGCCGTACCCCAATGGCAGGTGGTAAACATAAGAAACTGGAAAAGGGTTGAAAATAACGCGAGAAATGTTGCAGAATTCACAAAAGATGATCTGACGATTTTCACTGGTACGTACGAAGTTCTAGAACTTCTCAGTGATCGTGGTTCGATGGAGGACATATTTCTCTTTGATCTAAAGAAGCTGCGTGTACCAATGTGGATGTGGAAGATAGTTTATTCTCAGTCAACTCAGCGGGGTATTGCCTTTGTGACTTTAAACAATCCTCACGCTACATCCGTAACCCCAATTTGTGCCAATATTTGCGCATCTAGCGGATGGTCTAGACCTGAGTTTAGCGTTTTTGCTCAAGGGTATACGTATTGTTGCGATGTTAATGCTCTCTTAGCGATAGTGGGAACATTGAGTCCGTTTCCAATAAATGTAGCTGGAGTATTAAATAGCCCACCTTAAGTGGACTGCGCTAATGCTTCTCCTACTAATCGTATTACATTACAAACCCCGATAGCTGTTCGCGTGTTGTGAATCTGGGAGCATTGAGT
Source organism: Limnephilus lunatus (assembly GCA_917563855.2). Classification (NCBI taxonomy): domain Eukaryota; kingdom Metazoa; phylum Arthropoda; class Insecta; order Trichoptera; family Limnephilidae; genus Limnephilus; species Limnephilus lunatus. Next base: position 97,202,107 of record OU830593.1, on the reverse strand, counting down.
CGGTTTACTATAAATGTATTTGGAATCTTAATCGGTTAATTACACGGTCTACGCTCTTCATTACAGCCATATTTTGTATTTCAGTAATTAATGAAATACCTAATTCAATTTTTATTACTTAACCTGCATAACTTATTCAGAATAATATATAATTTAACTGAATAAAACGCATATCCTAAGAAAATGTGTGTTTCATTATTTTTGTTTAATTTTCTTAAAAATCAAAAAAAATTACATCTCTGGTTCCAGAGGCAAGGACATTACAGCTGTACTACGTAACTTATGAGGTCATTTATTAAAAGGTAGGTAGTACTACATATTATTCATGTTTTTAAAATTGCCTCACATATTTTAACCGTATTATTAAATTAGTCCAACAAATTCATAAATATTTGTTTCTTTGTCAATAAAACACGCCTTTTACCCCGAGGGCTTCGTGTCATTTAAGCATTTTAAAATTTATTTGGGACAAGTAACAGAGCGACTAATCTCACTCCGTACTCCGTTAATTACTCTTTCAGTCTCAGTTCGGTAATAAAGACGGTAATAAACTACCTAATAGATGTAATCGCCCCACGGTACAAGGCGTAATTAATTAAATATACTAATTAATAATATGCTAAAACGACGATGGGTCCTATTTATCTAGGAAGCCATTACTCAGGAACATAAAATGCCACACAAATCATTTGGGCGTGTCCGAGGCAATGTTTGGCTATCACGAGAAGTACATGCTGATAAGTAGATTTTTGGATACACAATAATATTATAAGCGATCACAACAGGTAGGCACTAAGTTTACCATTTATATTTCAAATATATTTTTCTGGCATACCTCCACGGCAGATCGGAAAACTCCTCGAGTTTAGACGCAGAAGTTGGGGGTTCGAAACAAAATTAAATTTAATTCAGTTATTTCAAGCCTTATTAGGTTGCATAGCTATCACTTGCAATTTGTGTTTATTTAATTAGTTATTAAAAATAAGAAAATTTTATCTTTAAATAAAATCAACAGCTGCACAATCTGTAAGTAAAAAAATAACCCGATAACCCGATCGGAATCTCTTATTTTGCGGAAATAAAAAATTTTGTAACTTTTCACGTTGGTAAATAGTGGTGTGAAAAATAATATTGCGTTATTTCTGTTGTTTTATTGATTACAATATATTATTACTCGTATTTATAACAATTACGAATAATGGATTGGTGCGGCCTAATTTATGAGATGATTGGTAGAGCCTAAACAATAGGCTAAGTGAAGATATCTATTAATTACGCAAACAAAATTATCTCTAGTAAAGCAGGTTATGTCCAATTTAAATAAGTATGCTGTATCATGTATTGACTCTTTATTAATGTGCTCTTACACATTTTTTAAACGACTTCGAAAAGGAGGAGGTTATCAATTCGACGGTATTTTTTTTTTATTTTTTTTTTATGTTTGTTACCTCAGAACTTTCCATTGGGTGAACCGATATTGATGATTCTTTTTTTATTATAAAGCTGGTGCTTTCCGTGTGGTCCCTTTTTAATTTGGTTCAGTTCTGACAATGGGATCCATGAGAAAACCATATACATATGTCTTAAATTTGAAATAAGTGGACGATACGCCAACAGATTTCGACGATTCTTTTTTGAAGTAAAACTTCTTTACGCAAAATAAAAAAATAAACAAAAATTTTAACAAAACAAAAAACGACTTCAAAAATGCACTAAAAAGTAAAAAAATAATTTCGTACGATTGTTATTTTTGGAGTCGGTGTCAGCCAAGATCTCCACATCTCACCTATAACTAACTACCCATGTATGTAGTTACCTTGGCTGACACCGACTCCAAAAATAACAATCGTACGAAATATTTTTTTTACTTTTTAGTGCATTTTTTGAAGTCGTTTTTTGTTTTGTTAAAATTTTTGTTTATTTCTATAACTGTTCTTATTACTTAATTGTATAAACTGTGTTTTAGCTTTAAAGAAAACCTAAACATGACGTACAATGTTACCTTGAATATTACGTATGTTCAATATTCTTGTTCTATTTTAAAAATAATATTTAAAGGTTAATAATTAATAAAGTAATTTTCATAGAGAATTAGTTTTCAGAACTATAATCTTTCGAGAGTAATGAGACAGCTTTCCATAATTCTTTGTGAAAATTTGTGCAAATGGATGTAAGGAATATTCTGGAAAATATATTTTTTATTTTTATTTTATTTATATTTGGGAAAGTTGACAGCAAATCATAAACTACACAATAATACAATTATAAAATGGTTAATTATGCCAATTATAAACTTTCCACAGATAATAATAGTAAATTAATGTGTGACATTATAAAGGTGTTTACTTAATTAGTTCATTTTTAGTTACATTATGTAAGGGGGGGGGGAGGAGAAATATAGGATAAGGATTAAAAGGCGGAGGGAGAGGGGTAGATTGAACTTCCTAGTTTGAGTCATTTTGCTTAGTGAGATTTTGTTTTATGTCATGTAACGTCGAGTTAAAAATGTCAATGTGGTAATAATTTAAGTTGAATGAATGTGTGGATCTGTAGATAAATGAGTTATGTTTGGAGTTAGTCTTGCAAAGAGGAAGATTAAAAGTAAGCGACTGTCTACTGTTGCGATTAGGAACGTGGAATGATAGGCGTTGAAGAAGATCAGGACTATCGATTAAGTTATGTATAATTTTAAATAACATTACCGAATCTGCTATATTTCTTCGACAAGTTAGCGTCTGTATTTTGAAGAATTTGGCAGAGTCTTCATTACTAACATGAGATCGAAAAGAACGGAAATTGAGATACCTTAAAAATCTATTTTGAACACTTTCAATTCTATTTTTGTGTACTGCATAGCCTGGGTTCCATACTTGAGATGCGTATTCAAGAATACTACGAACATATGAGAAATATAGTGTTTTGAAAGTAGTAAGGTCTTGAATTGTTTACATGAGCGGATTATGAAACCAAGCTTAGAAGATGCATTAGTGACTATGTGGTCGATATGTTTATTAAAATTCAGTTTACTATCAAGTATAACCCCAAGGTCCTTACTTTCGAATTTGATAGATAACGGTACAAGATTGATTGAGTATTCATGGATAAATACGTTTTTATTCCTAGTAAAGCGCACAACGAAGCACTTAGATATATTTATTTCCAGACAATGGGCATTACAATACCTGCTGAAACATTGCAAATCATCTTGCAGCTTCAGACAGTCCTCTATTGACTTTATAGGCGAGTAGATTTTCATGTCATCGGCATACAGGATGGTTTGCGAGTTTAGGAAACAGTTACCGACATCATTGATATATATGTTGAATAATAATGGTCCCAACAAGCTGCCTTGAGGAACTCCTGATGTGACAGCAACAGAATCGGATTTAAATCCTGCAATCACTACTATTTGACTACGGTTGGAGATATAAGAAGAGAGCCAACGATAAAGATTGCCGTGAATACCAATTTCCAAAAGCTTCTTTAACAGAGTCGCGTGATCGACCCTGTCAAACGCCTTACTAAAGTCGGTATAGACAGTGTCCACTTGTATTCTGTTATCCAAATTATCCTGGAGGTACTCTGTGAAAGTTAAAAGATTTGTGGTTGTTGATTTACCACTAATGAAACCGTGTTGGTTCATATTCAGGCTAGATTTAAGAGCAGCATATAGTTGATCGTAGACTATTTTTTCAAAAATTTTGTTAAATATGCAAAGTTTGGAGATTGGTCTGTAGTTTGTGACATCAGTTTTTTTACCGTTCTTGAAGATGGGAGACACAAACGCGGATTTCCATATAACAGGGACAGTGCATTGGGTTAGGGAGCGATTGAAAATCAAAGAAAGGGGTAAGGCTAGATTGTGTGCACATCGTTTAATAAGGATAGAAGGTATTTCGTCAGGACCGGCACCTTTGCTAGTATCAATTGTCTTAAGGTGTTTTAAGACAATTTCTCGTGTCACCTCAATATTGCTTATATTGGATGTATGGTTTCCGGCGTCAGTTGGAACACTGGCAAGTGGATTGGAGGGTTTACTGAAAACCGAACTGAAAAATTCTGAAAATAAATTTGCAACGCCTATTCCATTATCGGCTCTCAGTTCTCCGTGATACATACATTTTGGGACACCTTGGGATTTGTTAGAGGATTTTATGTGGCTCCAGAAGTTTTTCGGGTTTGAGGATATATTATTTTCCATATTGCTTAAATAAATAGATTTGATTTTCCGAGATAAATCTTTGTGCCGTTTACGAAGGAGAGAAAATGTGTCATAATCAGCCTGTTTTTTGTATTTTTTATATTTACTAAAATATTTAGATTTTTCCTTAGTTATCTTGATAAGGGCAGCATTGTACCAGGGAGGATATTTCAAGTTCCACGAAAATTTATGAGGAATATGAAGATTGATCAGGTGTTTCAAAAACGTGTAAAAACCGTCAAGCGCTAGATCTATTTGAGAGTTAGAGAAAATGGATGCCCAGTCAGCTTGCTCTAGTGCGAAGTTAATTGATTCGTAATCTCCACGATTATAGAGAAAAACTTTCCTTTTCGCATTTTTCAATGAGGGGGTGTCCTGAAATGGCACACTAATGGACACAGCTTTATGATGTGCGTCTTCGGGAACTAGCGGGTCGTGATTAGATTCGACGGAGATTAGTAGATTTGACAGGATCAGATCGAGGATATGGCCGCTTGAATTTAGCTCACCATTGTATTGACAGAGATCCAGAAAATGCATACAGTCTACGAAATGGTTACTAACGTAGGTAGAGTGATTAATAGCTGCGTAATGATCAGATGGCGTAGCTTGGGTCCATGAAATTTCAGCAAGATTAAAATCCCCTAGGATAAGGAACGAATCCGTGGGGTTATTCGATACTATATCTGATAACATGTTTAAAAAATTTTCAATTAAATATTGATGTTGAGTTCCTCCGGGGATGTACACGCAGCATATATGGACCAAACTGTGTGGTGCGCTATTCGTGCGAATGGTGACCCAAATGTCTTCAGCACAAGAAGTCCATTCAGGTCGGGCGACGCTGATCAGCTCCTGTTTAATAGCTAACACTACACCACCACCAAGACGCTTTTATATAAAAATTATATCCAATGTTTAGGGTGTTCCACTCCCGTCGGATCAAGGTATAATCGAATAATTAAAATATTTATCAAAATTCGAATGAGCTGTGCCCAAATTGTCGGTTCGCCCATCGTTAGTCACATTTGCATGTGAATGAGTGTTTACATTGAGATCGTTTTACTGTTCCCCCGACACTTATCGCGTAATAAGTTCTGTGCGACTTGTGCCTTGTTTGGGGTAAAGCAATGTCAGGGCGGGAGAAGAGCGGGGGGAAGGGCGGGGACAAGGGCGGAAGGGCGAAGCAGGGCGGGAAGGGGCGGTCGTCAACCTGTCGTGTGAATAATTGAGTCGACACAGTTATAGCTGAAATGTAATTATTAGGTTTGCGGGGCAGGCATTGCTTCACGTGGTTTACAGATCACATATTCATGATGTGACTTTTCAAGAGGGCGTGATTTTTAAAACCGTTTCAGATTGTAATAGCCACGCTGTTTAAATGGGGGAACAAAAAACTGTGCGATGTACTGTTCATTTTACCGTCTAATTCTTACATATTTTATTATAAATTTAATGTAATACCTAATTATTATACAACTATTATATTGTCAATCGCAAAGACGTTACTACGGTCGGTCTACGTGTAGATTGCGGACTACATAGGTACCTACCATATTATTATTTTATTATATCTGTATGGTTAAAAGTGTTAAAATAATGCGGAGATTACCATTTCAAACTGTCCAGGCACGTTCTTGATACCCAGTAACTAAACAAACTCGCACCAAGACAAAATCTTCGTGAATTTCATTACCCCGAAAGAACAGCATAACATGGTACTGCTACCTCCGTCCCCATCAAGTCGGCGGCAGCTTGACAGCCATGACAAATAGTCATTACATTATTTGGAAGAAAGCAAAATATTGGCTACATTTATAAATCCAGGGACGGCCACGGGCGGCATTATTGGTCCATTCAGGATGCTGGGTGGCTCTCCGTTCCCCGGGGATTGGTCTTCTCCAGAATAACAATGGCAAGTGGTGTTGGATTCTACTTCTCGGGACCAGAATAAATCACGCGATCTTAGCAGAGGTATGGAATGTGATAGATCATTGATAAATTCCTAAGTTTTGCTTGTATGTAGGTACTTGCGTCTGCAGGGAAGGCGTTACCTTTGTAAAATTCAACCCAAATTTCTTGATCCTGACTCTTTTCCGCTATTTTGAACACTATCTTATATTTTTTTTTTGTTTTTTTTTTTAATTCAGAGAAAGATACATAAATTACAATAAATTCAATATAATAATTAATTATATAATATAAAAAGCAGGGCTTGTGTGTATGGGGGTGTTATTATATCGGTTCAATTGTTTTATTTTTTATATTCAGTTCAAATTTTCGGTATATTTTTAAGGTGAGTTTTAAATTTTTTGATATTACTGTTCATGTTTCTGATTTTTTCAGGAAGTGAATTAAAATAATAATACCTACGTCACGGCAGAATCATTTTAAACAGCTGGAAACAACTCAGTTAAAATACGTATCATGATGTTGGCTTTTGCTGAAGTCATAGAAACTTTGATCAGCTTTAGGTAACCTAATTGTTGAATTCTGTGCGTTATTCGGGATTGAATATAACTAAGTTAGTACTGTAAATCGACAATATAGCTGATTTGACAAAACCCGGGTGTCCAAAAGTCCTCCATTATTGCACAAGCAACATTTTGTGGTAATATGGGTGTTAAGTAAAAATGAAGTTAAATTGAGTAAAAAATAAACAAGAAATTTTGATCTCCGTTGACATTTTTATGTATTTTTTTCAAATATTTAAAAAAAATCCAATAATTTTTTCCCACATGTCATCAATGTTCATTCAGTCGATATAACCACGCAATCCCTCACCCAACCACAACTATTCAATACCTACTGATTTTTTATATGTTTTTAGACGAAAAAAATCTAAAATGTATCTATCGTGAGCAACATTTCATTCACATTTTTTACTCTAAATAATACCCTCAGGAATCACTGGTTAAAGTAAATAACGTACGTTCCTTAACATCCTGTAGGTATGAATCTTTAAAACACTAAAGATAATATCAAACTTTTTATATACCTAGCTTTCCAAATGTTGAATCTTGGGATGAATAATATTTAAGTGTAAAATAATTTGAGTAGGTACTGTAATTTTAAATATAATAATTGTGATTATTTTACTACTCTTTTTTTTCAAACAACTACTTACATCACTCTTTCTTTCTTCCTGCAATACAATTACATTATAGTCCCACTGGTTAAGACACCACTGCAATGTAAAAAAATGTTATGTTGGTACTGAAAAGCTTTTTAAAATTTGTCATGAAATGGATGAGAAGTTTTGTTGGACATAATTTCCTCTTTCGTAGAAAAAAGTTAGTAGTTATACCTACTATTATTATTTAAGATTATTTACGGTAACTTTGTGTTTTGTCGGTTGGAGCTTCCTTGTTTGTTGTGGTGTTTGTTTGTTTGACTCCTTGTTGCAAATTGTTTGAAAAATACCCATAATGTTTCCATTGTGATTCTCTCCTTGCCCGCAAAGCTTTGACGTGTTGGTTTGATCGATTACCTTTACAAAGTAAATCAGGGAGTTCGATTCCGCGTAGTCTCATATTTGGGTGATTAATGATCCCTGTGTACCTATTTGTAAATAAGGTAGTAGCTACCTTCTGTGTTTGTTGATTCCTAATTCATATAAGAAGTTCCCAGCTTCTTAAAAGCATTAAATAAATATTTTTACTAACTATTTCTACCAGCTTTTCTTATGTTACTCAAGTAGTAACTTTTTCACTTCGTACAAGATTTACATCGTACGTATGGATAAAATGATAATTTCAATGACCGTAAAACACTGGCATGTGTTAAGTCTAGTTATCGGAAAATCCAAAGCAATGAAATAAATTATCGAGTACATTATACTCAATAAAGAACAAAAAAATGTCCTTCACTTCTTAGAAAATTCACCACAAAAAAATTAAATAAAAAACAAAAATTGTGTTTTGTGATTTTGAATTTTTCTGTTTCGTTTATCAATCAAAGTAAGTTAATGCATAGGTACAAATCAAAAAATAAAAATCTGGCTGTCAATAAATAAATCCTAAAAACACAATGAAACTGACATAGAAGACTAATAAAATATAAATTATTTATTTCTTCTTCAAATCGCAAACTCATTTTGTGGCGTCATTTTTAATTAAATGACAACAAATCACTTTGTACACACCACCTAATCAAATTTTTTTCAAAACCAATGGTTGTTTCGTCAGGATAAGATGAAAAGTTTATTTACTTTTCAAATTTTAATTAAATATAAATAAATTATAGTTGTGTGTACAAAGTGATTTGTTTTCATTTAATTAAAAATTAATTAATTCTATTAAGGAGGACTAAAATATATACTTACCTACAACTAAAATGTAGATATTGGAAGGTTAGTAATTATTCCCGAGTAATTTTTTCATGAAAATTCTAAAAATATTTTGCAAAAACATCTTCGATTAATTTCGTATTTTCACACAGGCTTATTATTTATTCCTCTCACGATGGAAAAGCTGGAAAATGATTTCGTATTACCTCCTCGGACTGCTCGAGAACCCGAGGGATGCGCTCCCTGTTCTATAAAAGATTGCTTTAGTGTCCGTAGTACCTACCGTCCTACTACTAGATTGCGTGTGTAGGTACTGCGCACCGAGAAATGCATTTTCACATTTTCACAGAGGGATACGGATGAGTAAATTGTAACAATTTTTATGAAAGTGGTAGAACTCCGCAGAATGAATTATGTACCTCGTCTGCTGTTCTTCTGAAGAAATATTTCACAGCGATCTCACAAACTGAATGAAAAACAACAGTAATTTTATGGACAACGGCGATTTTAGTTGTTAGAACATAATGAAATCCTTTTGGTTCCTAATATCGGTTCCTTACCAACTCCGAATCAAGTAAACTCAATACCTCTTTGAAAAGTCATTAAAACTTTGAAACAAAATTTAAAAATAGCCCATATCCTAACCTAACATAACCTATTTAACAAATTTATTTTTTTCGCTTCTTAATAACTTTTCAAAGGAGGTGTTGGGTTTATTTAATTTTGAGTTGTCCGTTCCCTCTAATGTCGTATCCACGTGAACATTATTTTTGTTACTCAGTGTGATTCAGGTATTTTAATTAAAGTGTTATTTTCATGCGTTGGTTAAAATGGTAAAATGTAACAAAATACAAAAATATAAAAAAAAATATCCGGATACTTTTAGACCCAATACTACCTGAGCATTTTTTTAGATTCAGTATGTACCTATTGTTATAATATTTTTCATAATAGCATAGTGTAGGTATACCTACACAGTATTTATAAATTAATGTAACTACCTTACTAGGTTAAAAGGTAAAGAGCCAGTAATTTCTGCGTGATACAAATATGCAGGTAATTTAAAAAAAAAAAATTATTAGGAAAATATTTCAATTTGTTTATTTTCAAAACTAAAACATTAATTACTGTTACTGTACATAAAACTTATTGTATATAAATACCTATAAATATATATTATATTGTTGTCGTATTGTGGTTCAGATCCGCGCTATTATTAAGCCGGGACGCAAGCCCTCTACGAGAGGGCGTGGTGTCCATGATCCATTAGGGTGATTAGCCGAAACGTCGCTAGGTGTCACTGAATGTTTAATAGCGGGGCAACTACGCGACTAACGTGGATAATTTAAACGCAGGCAGTTGCATCTCGCATAATTATTATTGCAAACCGGTGCAACGTTACACAGGAACCAGTTAATTCCATGTTGAAATTGTCATTATGTTATAAACAACAACAAAATCATCAATTTAATGGTATTGCAATAATATAGATAGAATCTCATGAATTCGAAAAAATACGACCCTTGCGCAGAAAGATGGCGATAAGTTAAAAATGTTTTGATTTTTGCAAAAAAACATCGTCAAAAGGCATGTTTTATTTCGTTTAATGAAGATCTTTATCTCAAACACTTTATCATTTATAGTTTAGATCCGAGATTAGACCCGAGATTATGTCTCTACTAACTGGGTAAATTAAAACATGTAGCATATTATTATTGTGTATATTTACTTTTCTAATTTACCATAAAAAATTAAATTAAATTAAAAAATCAATAAGGTACGTTTATTAAATTTGCTATATTATTTATTTTGTTATGTAGTTTTATCGTCATAAAATAAAACCACCACTGTGAGGGGTTTGTAAGTCAATCTAAAACATATTTATGGTTCTGAAAATGCTCGATAAAAGCGAAGGTCTGTTCTATTCCCGCTGCATGCAGTAGGTATATAAATAAATAATCTAATAATATTTCTAGGCGTCAAATTTTCAAATCGAAAACTTGTGAATCTGCATTACATATAGATGTGAATCTTCATTATCTACATATAGCATGAAATATAGATCGATATAATAAAATGTATGTTTTTCGTTACACCAATGAGAAGAATCCCAGGATTCTCGGAAAAAATGAAATGTTCATAACAAGTATTACATACTCTTCTTCTAGTAAAACTGCTTTAAGGAGTCGGCCATTTAATTAAAGCCAGATCAAACTCGACGGACAAACTCGTCAAACTCGACGGACACGAGCGAAACACCCGTTCTCAATTATTGATGTTGGCTTCATGAGAACGAGTGGTCTCTTCTACTGGTTTTTTTTGTTTAAGTCGGCTCGTTTGTGGAACTAGCTACCAGAATCTGTTTTTCAACGCGGAAATCTTCAAGATAATTAATAAAAACAGTAATTAATTAATATTACTAACAGAAGAATGGGCTCAGCATGCCTGCATTGCCTATGTGCATTAGATATGAATATCAGTATTGTCAAATCAGACGGACCGCCCTTAGCACAGAATCAAGTAAGTTTATCAAGTATTTTGGGGATCCAGTCCAGAGGTGAGAATTCAATAATGAGCCTACTTTAGGTTTGCACAGGGTTAGCAGCTGGTCACTACTGAAAAATCTGGAAACCTATACAAGACGCTCAGTTTCATTAAAGCCAGATTTACTCAAGCTTCTATGGAGCCCCGATACTTGAGCAGGTCTGATATACTTATTCCAAGTATTTCAGTGGAATATTTATTGGGGAGGGTCATATGGCTAGATATCTAGCCTTGCCGTAAGACCATAGATTATAAAAAAATGTATATATACCTACCTATTGACATTAAAATAATAGTATGCCTAATTAGCCAAGCCTCTCAGGTATTTCTGCGAGCCACTATAAATGAGCAGATGCTTACGATGAAAGCAATTAAATAATTGACCGTCACAGGACAGCGCTGTCCGCAGGCAGACTGGATACAAGTTACAAGGAGGGCCTACACATTATATGTACACAATTCACCAATCACCTACATAAATAACATTACATTGCGACTGCTCCGTACCGAATTATATCCAAATTGCACATTCTCATTGGTTTGTTCAAGAGTACTGACGTTTCTAATATGGAAAATTTGATGATAATTCAATTCTGACATGTTCAATTCTGACATGTTGTAATTGTTGAAACTTTAAGAAACATTACTAAGGGCTGGAACGCTTGCACAGTGAAATCGATAACTTTGCAATATAGGATCGATAATAATCGATAGGCGTAATTTCCGATGATTTTATGTCGACGTCTCGAGTACAGCAGTTTAACCGTTGATAGCCGAATCGATATTATTAGGGCCAACTGCCAAACGCATTATTTAAGTCGGATCGCGTATGCGACTTCTTCCATTTTTTTTTCAATCATTTTTTAATTTTTTATCATTTTTGTTTGCTTCATTTTCCGTTCATTGAATGATAAGCCAGTAATTTTGCATAAAGAACGACATTATTTTAAAATATGCGCAGATAAATTGATAGTTAACCGAAACTTATCTGAGGCTTCGTTAAAATTTATCAATCGATTCGTCGCGTCCGTCGGTCGGTCGGAATATCTAATGCTACTTCCACACCGAAACCAACCGTCCAACTTCGAACTCCAACAGCTGATTCGGCGCTGTATTTTATCAGTTGCCTACAATTGTGCAGGCGATGCTTCGGTTTTCATAATATTAATTTCGATTCGTAAAGCTAAAGGAACAATAAGTTCAAACAATTTTTATACCACTCTACCGTAATAATATTGCGCAGACTGATGTTTTGGGCCAACTCGCACGAACCAGCCATCGTCGATCGCCTTGGAGGCGATCCTGGGCCAACTTGAACTCCAACCTTCCAACTCGAACTTCCAACGCATGAACTAGCCCTCCACACAATCGTCCAAACGTTTGAAGTTGGCAGCAGTGTGGCCGTGCCATAACCGCAGATGCGGTAACCGTAGGTTTTATCGGTTGTCCATGCTAGACCGCCTGTTGCACGATCAACGTACCTAAGATTACCGATAAATAATATAAACTACTAGTGACCAGACAGTGAACTGTCCAGGGGATCAACTGTCTTGGAATCTAAACTTCTACATGGATAGAACTATCTGCATTTCTATAATAATTTATTTATTTATTAAAGCCTCGAAGGGTTTTCCATGTACCATTGTGAATAAGCTATTCAGGAGTGTAATAATAAGTGAATAGATACCTATTATATTACATAATCAATATAATTTGAAAGATATAAATAAGAACAATACAAGTCGGTATGTAGTCTAATCATTATGTAAAGTTACACAAGAGACATTGACAGCTCATACCTCTTAGAATACTATAAATTGTTCGTACCGAACAACTACTGCCAGGGTCGCCACCACGACTTGTTCTATATCCCACATGGCAGAACAGACGTTCTGGCCCAACACAGTATGACAAGAGGTATGGTACTGCTAAATGATATTTCTAGGTCTCTTGACATTTTCAACATTAGTCTTGAAGGTTTCAAGAATAAATTTAGGCAAGGACTCTAAAATATGTATTATTGAAAAAATTATGTACATATGTTACCTACGTGTATTGTAATAGGATTATATTAATCTGTAATGCACAAAAAAAAAAAAAAGCAGTGTGTAAAGTAACTTTATTAATCTATGAATATAAAAATCAACATATGCTTGTTTATATATATGTAAGTTGTTAATGTATTTGCTATAACTATTAAGCATAGGAAATGTTTGAAATTTTAAAAATAACTTCTTGCCATCCTCACGAAGGTTTCTGGATTATTACGAGTACAATTACATGACAATACATCTAAAAAAATTTTTATCATTACAAAAACTCTTACGAAAATTCAATTTTCGAATAAACTCTTAGAAAGTACTAAGTAGGTAAGAATTATAGGTATTTTAAACAGGTACCTGTGTTAGTATTTTAAATAGGTACCAAATTTGATTGATTATTCTTATAATATAAAAAAAAGTTTGTGCAATATGAAAAATGAAAATTTGAATTAAAAAATTGTAATAGGTGGCACGCGAGCTTTACGAAAACTTAATATGTGGAACGCGGGATGGAGGTTGGTGGGACGGGGGAGCGGGAGACGGACAGGGAAGGCGGGTAATGTGTAGGGGGAACGCTTGAGGGGAAGGGGATATGGGAGGGGAAGGGGCGGCGGAAGGGGGAACAGGACAAATGGGAAAGGACACGCAGGGAGAAACAATTTCTTTATTAAGTGGCATTGCAACGCATGCCGGGAAATCTAGTATTATTATAAACATGACTGAATAGTTGTTTATTGTTGAACAAGTTTGTAATTAGCAAACATTTATGGTATAGTATGATGTATTTCTAAAATTCTCTAAAATTGTTTTATCGGCAAGATTTTGTATTAATTTGAGTTGGTACGAGGTACACATTGTGGTAATGGCTTAAAAATATTGCGCATTAGTCCTAATTTTAAAGAATGAATACAACTAACTTGTTAACCTACCTTAGGCTCTTTAGGTGACTTTTCAAAAAAATAGCGTTTAACAAATTATCTTTATCGTTTATCAGAAACTATAGACGTATAAATACGAAAATAGGTATTAAGGTAAGATTTTTTTCTTATTCTAGTTAACCCAAATTAAAAACCTTAGATCTTAAAATAGGTTGCATAAAATTCGGGTTATTTGTATTTGTATTTTATTAATACTTACGTGGTAATAAAAACAATCCTAGAAATACTATTCGTCTTAGGTATTGCGTTTAGTCAGAAAATAAAAACGTTATTCAAAATTAATGTCTTTAGCTCGAACATATCCGAAATGTCGCCAGTTGCAAAGGTCATCAGTGATGACAATCATCAGCACACAAGTGCATGGCATAGAAAAACACATAAAGAAATTACACTCCTATTGTCAGGGCCTCATTCCAACCTGAATACAAAAGCAACCGTGACAATGTCTACATAGTCCAGTATTAGTGACACTTGCTAAAAATGTAAAACGAAATTGTGTCAGAATGGCTCTAGGGGACAATGTATTATTCACCCTTGCATTAATATTTGCAAGGGCACAATCATTCATGATTTTCTCCGCCCTCCAGTAAATCGAATGATTCTAATAAAATATTGCGAACTTATTCTATGCGTGTAATGATAATTTCCATAAAAATGGATATAATAAACACTGCGAAGTATTAAATTGATTTTGTAACAAGTATTTCAGGAAGCTTAACGAGGTGCAAATGTGAGGGATGAATTTTGCGTTATTCCCCCTGAAATATAACATAGTGAAGTCGGCACGTAGAAAGTTTTATTTATAAAAATAATCCTTTTTTGTTTTGCTCGATAATGTTTTATACGATCTACGACTTCGTTTTTTAAAACACAATTTGTGATAAGCAGACCATCATAAAGCTTAAAACTTTTTTTCAGAACTAGCCCTCAGCAGATATTTCATCTGCTGTCTTTTTGTTTTTTTAAATAATTCATAGATTGTCCAGATACATAATATATTTACCTTTTTAATTGATTGCCTTCTTGAAAATGTTATTGTAATTTTATGGATATGTTAAAATTTGTGAAACGTCGCCAATCACGCTACTGTAATAAGTTTGGCATAGATATGTACTTTTTGAAAAACACGGCATTGTTTCAGAGTTAAAAACAAAAGAAAATCGTAATTAACGACGGAAAATGTTTTTAGCTGTAACGTTTATAAGGGGGGGTTGGGTGTCAATATAGTTTCATTTTCCAGGAAGGTAATCTATGATTACTATTGTCTTTATTCCTACGCAATACTGAGGCAGAAATGGGGGGGAGGGTGAACCCCCTAAACCCCCTCCCCCCCACCCCTTAATTGTAGGTATGTAACACAGGACGCACAATATGTTATTCGGAGAATTACTTCATTTAATTGATTTTAAGGAATACTTCTAGTTAGAACGCACTCAAAATTTTAACAAAATAGAGAAATCTCCAAATCTCTTGAACTTAGGTAGGTACGTACATTACCAATATAATCATTACATAGTATAAAATGAGGTGGCTCAAAATGTTTGTGCGCTTAGATCTTTTAAACTACGCAACGGATTTTCATGTAGTTTTCAGCAATAGATAGAGTGATCCAAGAGGAAGGTTAATATGTATAATAAATGCTTATTATAGTAAAGAAAGGCCGATAAATTCAAATATTCAATTCAGGCAGTGGGCAGCGGGCAGCTGGCAAGCGGGTGGTGTGGATTTTGGTTGAGTAATGGCGTTATGTTTCGTAAGCCACAGCAGCGCATGGCCGGGTCTGCTAGTAACTTATATATTAATAAGTCTTTAATTTCTAAAGTTTCTAGAATCGAGTAAGATCTTCAAATACCATCTTGAGTTGGGTCACGACGACAGTCAGAATAACAGAAGGCATGTATGAAAGTGATTTATCAAGGAGTCATGAAACTTGCAGAGGAAGGATGCAAGTAGACCGAATGCTGTAGAAATGATAACCCTGACGCCTAGTAAAATGCGTATGTAAAGTGGTACACTGGTAAAACCATGTATGATCACGTCAGAAATGTGTTGATGCACAAATAATGCAAGCGTAATGAGAAAGTGACGCCCAGATGGTTTGGGCATGTAGAGCAAATGATAAAGAAACGAAAATAAAGAGAATATAATATTATGCAATGTGTATAATATGTGAATGATAGAAGAAGTAAATCAGATGACGGAGTCGTGTTTACGTAGAGTAAATGAGACAACGCATGAAAGTGAATGCGGCAACGAGTGTATGGCAAGACCGAGATGTTTGGCGGATCGTCCTCGCTGTCTAATTGGTTTTACTTATCCAAATTCTTGCTTATCGGTGTAGTATAGATATCTTAAACTTAGGTACATACCTATTTAGGTTAGGTACCTACTTACTTATCTTCTAACTACCTACCCCTTACCACTGAAGGAACATAATACTTAATATCAAGCCTTGAAAAGCCAATAAAATATCATCAGCCCACATTAAGACCACAACGTGTTATGGCAGAACCGTCACCCCATCCCCACCTCCCCCTTCACCACCCCTCTCTATCTCCAAGAGTTTATCACATAATAACAAGCACCAACCTAATTAAGGTACCCTTATTACCGTGAAACCGCACGACCGTCTTGTAAGACGCTAATCGAATCAGGGCTAACTTCCCCATGGGATGTTGCAAACTATCTTCTCCCCTTGCTACGATACTCTGCTCTTGCGTCACATCCGGTCGCCGGGCGCCATCTTGGATCTTGGACCGGAAGTTCAGAGTTCTGATCTCTGTCCCTTCCGGCTCAAGACCTCAACTGTTACAATATTAACAGAAATCCTCCAGATGATCAGATCTTAAATATGGAGATCCTATTTCAAAATATGATCAATGATTTAATTTGATCTGGCTACGTTAAGTTTAATTAAAGGGTAGACATGTTCATTGAGGTTTATTGATGTATTATTCACATGAGTTAATTTGGGAGGCGGGTATGGGTTCCGCTGCCCCGGGAACCATTTATTGGATAACAAACACCTCTGCCACAAGTAACCTTTGCATAGTAAAGTTGCTGCATAGCGGGTGTGCCCGGGTTCATAGGTGAGGTTTTACCGGGTCTAACTGCGTGGTAGGCCGGATCGGCCAGCAGGAGTCTCTCGGAACATCTTCTTACACCCCAGTGGGAAGGTTGAATTCATATGCTCGTTACTCGTGGACACGCTGACCCCCGATTCCGACGCACCCCTCATACCTTTTTACTTCCCAGAACTTCCTTTCCTTCCTTTTTCTCAAAAAAAAAAAACCCAAAAGCATGCCCAAAGATCACAGGCCCTGAGAGGAATTGTTTATCTCAGGGCCACGTGTGTGGTATTATTGTAAAAAAAAATCCTAACAATACTATTATCTTTAATTTTTATTTTTAACTTTATGAGTAAAAACTCAAATTATAATATTTAATTAAATGAAGACAATATTAGCGAAACTCAATCAAAATCAACGTTTCAAATCAACAAAAGTTTCGCTAATATTGTCTTCATTTAATTAAATACTATTATCTTCAAATTAATAATTAATTCTATTATCTGTAATTAATCGAAGGAAATAATTTCCTAGCATTCCACTGCCATTTAAGTAAACAGTTTTTTTATTAATTTATTTATTTGATACAAAAAACACGTGTACACTATAAAGAAGCTTTGACTGTCTAACTAGTTTTAGAACAGTCAAATTGCCTGGTTTAGTTCAAATAAGGTAGGTGCATGCTTAATACTAAATGATTTAGGTACATTTAAATAAAAAAAATATCGGATTCACAGTCAAGTGCTAAGTTCTAAAAGCAATAAAGCAAACAAATAGAGTATCAGTAATAAAAAAAGTTACTGAAATTACCTGTAAAAAATTAAAATGATAATATATTAACGCCATAAAAAAAACTCATTGATTCCTGAAACAGAAAAATAAAAACTTTCTTTGATATATTTCTACATCCAAATGTTCGGCTGAGTTTTAATAATCACAAAATTTTTGTGTTATATTTTCGTGATCTATCTTCTGTTTTCATATAACCTAAAATATTAAAAAAATTAAGTTAAATTAAATGAGAGGATTATTTATCAGAGTTCTTTTCCATAAATGTAAACTAAGCATGACATACATTGTATCTAATTCTAATTATTAATCTCACAATACCTTTATATATATTATGATGGATTCTCAATCTTAATTTTTTTTCATAACTTGTTGTACAAAGGATTATAATAGTAAGTGTATTGTAAATTTAATAACATAACATAATAAACTTATCATAAAATATATAAGAAGATACAATTATGTGGTTTCATTTTCAAAGAAAATTGTATAAAGGAGTTTAATAAATGTTAATCTGTAATCAATTGTACAGTACAAATTCAATAATTGTATAGTAAAATTGTATAGAGGAGTTTAATAAATGTTTAGTTGTAATCAATATATGTACAGTACAAATTCAATAGTTGTACAGTAAAATTGTATTAAGGATTTTAATAAATGTTTAGTTGTAATCAATATATGTACAGTACAAATTCAATAATTGTATAATAATATTGTATAAAGGAGTTTATAAATGTTTAGTAGTAATCAATATATGTACAGTTCAAATTCAATACTTGTACAGTAAAATTGAATAAAGGAGTTCAATAAAAGTGTGCAGGTATAATAACGAGATTGCAAAAGAGAGTATATAATATTAAATCAGTTACAGGGCAATGTGTAGTAAGTATTATTTAATAAATTGTTTTTTTTTTTTTAGTTTCTTACAATCTTCATTAAAATTGTTTATTTTCGACATGAGATTTAGAGAAAATTATTTAAACATTATGGCATCATTTTAATATGATAATTTACATATTATTTATTCAAATAATATATTTCGGAATGAGTTTAAATAAATAATTAGTTGAAGAATTAATTCTTAATGCAATTTTTTTTTTTTAGTTTCTTACAATCTTCATTAAAATTGTTTATTTTCGACATGAGATTTAGAGAAAATTATTTAAACATTATGGCATCATTTTAATACGATAATTTACATATTATTTATTCAAATAATATATTTCGGAATGAGTTTAAATAAATAATTAGTTGAAAAATTAATTCTTAATGCAATTAATGATTTAATTTGATGAAATGTTTAATTACTATCATTAATTCGTATTTATAATTAGTATCATTATTCGTATTATTAAAACCCCGAAGAAGTGAGCGTTGCTCACGAAACATGTCGGTTTTTTAAACAATAAAAGTGGTAAAAACAAAGTATTTTATTAATTTGAATTCATATTTATTTAAAATAAGAATAATTTCTGAACATAAGACTTCTTTTTTTTTTAATAATATTTACTTTACAATTAATACTTTGACCGGTAAGTGGCTGAGTTGACATCGCGTCTGGGTTCAACCAGTGGTAATTTTTTCAACTACTCGGCTGGCCCCACATCACGCCGCAATCAACATTTTCCGCGCCCTCTGGTGGTACTTAGTAGGAAATTTTTAAATATTTTTAGATATATCGTAACCCGGGAATTTGTCTTTCTTTACAAAAAAAGTATATAGTCCAACTACCTGGTTTGGATTTTTGTGTATAATTTTTATTTTATTTATTAACTAAAACATATAATATACAATTTAAAAAAAATATATATATATAATATATAATATTGGTGGTAACAATACCTCCCTAATAGAGAAGTTCTCGTGTTTAGAGAGGGAGCACTATCAGATTGACAGTACTATACATACTTGACAGTTGTTACAATTTGGATGTACGTAGAACTACTTTTTTTTTAAATATATACATACAATGAATAATAAGTTGAATAATAATTTTTAAATAATATTTTTTTTTTGTGCACAATGGAAAATTTTTTTTACAATGAAAATATTAGTTGGCATTTTTTTTTGTACATAAACATAATGTGAATTTTCATACATAGAGAAAATATAAATTGACATTTTTTTTGTTCAGAATGGAAATAAAAGTTGGCACATCGTAACACATACCTAAATCTAATAAATAGTAAAATGTCTTTTAAGTTTTTGTTTAAAAATTTCATAATTCCTTTCGGATTGTATTTCTTTGGGGAGTTCGTTAAAGCATTTTATGGCTGAGTATGTGTAATGATGTTGGGCTGTTGTTGTATTAAGTTTAGGGATTATTATTTGTCCTAAGGTTCTCGGCCTGGTGCTAAATGACTTTGTTGTTAGTTTATCTTTGTGGATTTGAAGTAATGCATTTTTTTGATAAATTTTATTTAGTGGTAATACTTTGAATTCATCGAATAATTTTTGGGTTGAATAGTCTAATTGTTTCTTTAGAATAATTTTGATGAGTCTTCTATGTACTATTTCAAGTTGGGTTAAGTTGGTTTTATACGCTCCTCCCCAGCCTATTATTCCGTATTGTAGAACTGATTACTTTCTAAAATAAGTCTATTTAAGTAGAATTAACTTTCGTAATCCCTCATAGTTAACCGAAAAATGCTGAATATTTTTATTTCATTTCCCAGTAAATAAGTCAATATACTTTTTACTTACGGAACAATTGAAAAATATATGTAAAACATACTTTCAAAAATACCTTTCATCATTCTATTAAAAATACAGAACAACTACCTGATCTTAAAAATATCTATCATCATACTATCAAAAATACAAAACAAATACCTGATCATAAAATTATCTATCATAATACTATCAGAAATAGAGAACATTTATTTGGTCTTAATTTTTGGCAGCTAAATTATTTCGAAGCTCAATAGATTTCGATGAAATTGACGTTGCGAGGAGCTCAATATTAAAATCAATAGAAAATGTAATCACTTTTCTAAAGGCGTGATTCTTGCACTGTGAATGAAATATATATTGGTCATTAGTGAGTTGGCAAATTAAGGTGTTTTGTCTTCACTTAGAGAAAACTTTTGATTAATTAAAAAAACGAAAAGATAGTGCACACTGTATTATGGCAGCTTGTAGGCGTTGGTACATTAAGATAAGCGAGAGAGACACATACGAGTAACTTTTGAAAAGGATTTATGTTTCAGACATCTGCTCTAAACTTCCGCGCATTAATAGGGCATTCCGCGAAGGTACAACCGTAATTATGACGAAGGTTTCTAATTAATAACTGTCTTGCTAAACTTGCCTCTCACGTTAAGTGTAAAACGTGATAACGCCGTGACATGTCCACGCATAATTAACACGTCCATATGTCTCCATCTCGCCATTATTTCACTTGGCAATTCCTTCCTTCAAGGCCTAAAGGGGAAGTGGGCGAAGGACTCCCCGGGTGAGGACTAATGAAGAAATGTATGCGGACCGGCCCGGAATCTACGCCCTTCCTCTATATATGGTACATATCATGCGACATTTGGTTCGTTTTACATGTGACCCCAAATATGAGGTGAGCTTTAGTGTAAGAACCGAGGTGACGTCACATTGGAAATTCAACTATTTTTATACCTTTTTTGTAACATAGATTACTTGAAATCGACTTAAAAATAATGTAACAGTATAAATAATAAGGTATGGATATCAAGCGAATTTATTTACAATGCTGATTTTTTGTACTTGTACTCTGGTATATAATACAGTATAGGTATAGGTAGGTATAGACAAGTAATTTTTTCCTTTATACATTCGAAAGAAAATATGTTTAATTAAATAAAAACAATATTACCGAAACTCAATAAAGAATCTGGAAACAGAAAAATCAGAAAAAGATATTGGCACCTCTGGAACCCGAACCCAGGACTCTACCAACTGGGCGACAGTCGCAACGATTTATTATTATGAATCAATATCTTGTGAATAATTTGCAATATCTTCTAACTAAGAAAACAACAAACACAGACGGATATTTTATTAGGCAAATAAACGTCATCGTCAACTCAAAATAATTAATGATACATTCCTATAATTATAATAGTTTCACAATTGTTTTTTTTGATATTTGGTCGGAAACGTTGGTTTCATAAAGGTGTTAATTTTAATTATTTGCCGGTTAACTTTTAGAATCGAATATAAAGCGTGGTGTTTTCTCTTTCTAACACTGTTTATCATATTCATATTTCTAACCATGATAGTAAAAGAGACACAACGATTTCTATAGGCCATATGTGAATTGTTTCGAAAACAGAATAAATTAGCCTGAGGGGTTAAAATACTTAGCTATATATAGTGCTTTAAAGAATCTTATTGATTAATGTCAAAATAATTAGTCTGATATATGTGACACTTCCTGAAAACATTATTTTTAGGTATTGGTAATTTTTGTTGGG
Source organism: Limnephilus lunatus (assembly GCA_917563855.2). Taxonomy (NCBI): domain Eukaryota; kingdom Metazoa; phylum Arthropoda; class Insecta; order Trichoptera; family Limnephilidae; genus Limnephilus; species Limnephilus lunatus. The sequence goes on along the minus strand of OU830593.1, from coordinate 97,179,792 downwards.
ACTAGTTGATTTTGCAAAAACTTCCTGAAAATCAAATTCGTTTTGAAATTCGCCGTCACTCTTTGTTTATCCCGAACTTTTAGTTTGGGCGTCCTACGGTGCGGACGCTGAGAGACGATTTATCATGGGCCCTTTCAAGAAGCAGTCGTTACGAGGTTGTTGGGTCCCTACAAGAATACCCCATTTGCATATGGTCCCGTGGGCCCTTACGGGGCCTTAAAGGGCCTGGACGGACAGCGGCCCCCGCATTCACTCAAATTCACCTGTTTTGTGTGTGTTATAAGCTTTCAAAAGTTTTCGGGATAATTTGCGCTTGTGGACCTGTAAATAGAGATGTTTTGGTTGAAATATAATTAATGCTTGTGGAAGTTATTCCTGCTGTCAGTTTTTGGATTGGAAATCATACAGAAAAAAAAGTCTCTTCTATATTTCAGCCCTTTTCTGTTTGGATTGCAGAATAATCTCCCTTGGTAGAAAGCTGGTAATAATATGATGATGTAACTCAGTTCAAAAAATGTATGGTCATAATAGAATCGTGCACGAATTTTTATGTAAATCTCGATTATGTGTGATTGAGATAGGTTTTTAAAACAAAAATAAGTAAAAAAAAAAATGATCTTCACTGTGGAAATCATAAACAGGATGTTGTGGGTTCAAAACCCGGCGTTCGCAAAATTATTGTTATTTCAGAATTTATTGATTTGATAGAAAATATAATTATATTTGCTATACTCTCATTATCGCCCTGGTGGAAGACCACCATTCAGAATTGAAACATTGAGAATTGACAAGACCACCAATCAGAATTCATATGGCCGCGTTTGGTCTTCCATGTGGTCCCCATCTTCCTCTTTCCCGTGTCCTTCTCCTTCCCACTACCTTCAACTTCATTACATACCCCAATTGTGGATGCCATAGTCTCACTGGTTCCAGATGGTAGGGGACTATTGGGACTTGGGACACTCGTATTCACATTAAAAAAAATCGAATGCAGTTCACACGCGGTAGAAGAGAAGCCTTCACCACACAATCTCAGCCAATATGAACCTTGAAAAGTGAGCTCATAATCGTAGCGGCCAATGCGGTAAAATTTAATTCTATCTCATTGTCTCGCAGGTTAAATCCTATAGATGTATGTGTTTGTCTCTTTTTAGTATCGTTTACGTTTCATCAAGTTTCTAATCACAACGGTGCTAAAGAAGTTTCACTACAACATAATCTAAAGTTCATGAAATTATATCTGATTGTATTTAGATCAAAATCTCAAATTGCATTCGCTAACATTAAAATTCGCGGCACATGTCGGCAGTATCAAATAATATCCCGGCAATATAATTTTTTTTTCAAGCCACCTTGCTCAGAGATCACAATAGATAATGCACCACTTCATTATATTCAGCGCCGCACTTTGTAATGTGAATCAGTCAGTAGAGTAGCCCATATGCCCAGCATTTTTATTGAAGCGCAATCAGAGGGTGAAAAAACATATTATAGGTACTGGTATCATCGTATAAACTCTGTGCTAACTAGGTACCTACTGTGTGTGCTTTTTTTGGGTTTGAGAGGGCTTGCAAAATGTTATTTTAGCGAGTAGTGTTTGGTTTTTATAGTAGAAAAAGTATTTGATAGAATATTCAAATTGAGGTCAAACCAAATTCTGTCCTCTTCGGTATATAAGAGAAAGCAAGCTGCTTGATTTTTTTTAAATAAAAGGGATATCTGAACTGTTAACGCAGAAGAAATAATTCTCTTGGGTGGACCATAAAAAAAGGTGGCATGATGATATTTGCAGTTTTTCTATTTATAATTTTTAAGGTTTAAAAGATTATTTGTTATGACGGATCTATTTTGAACTAGCAACGTTAAAAAATTAACAAGAGGCGTAAATTTTTGTTTTGTTTTCATTTTTCAATTATGAAAAATGTTTTCCAAAAGCAGCTTTGAAATCTACTGAAAGTAAAATTGTCTAGTTATTGGGCGAACCTGGTAGAAAAACTAGTTAAGATAATAAACAAATTTCAAATTATGGTAATTTTTTTAGCTAATCATCAATTAAAAAACAATACCAGCTGCCTAATCTTGTCTCCATAAATCATGCGATAAAAAATATTACGCATAATTTATTCTTTTCAACAATATATCCGTTTGTCCACTTGAACGATCGGGGCCACTCGGAAAAATTATGGGCAAGTGCACGCCCGGAGTTGGTCGTAGCGAGTAGCGAGTACATAAATACGAGCGATGCAACAATAAACAATGGGTTCGGCAGACAATGCCCGCGCATTATTTTGTGCAGCATTTTTATGCACCAGTTAGTGTCGTTAGTAGACAGATATGATGGATGATATTCAGAATTCAGTGGCGGAGGGTGATGCATTAACATTTTCTTAATATGTTTATCCATTTTTTGTGATCGCACAGTTATTGGGACTGCTGAAAAAGATTCTTGAATAAAATTTGCTAAATATTATAAAACTACAAAATGACGGCTTCCGTAGTCGACGTTATACGAGTATTAGGGTGGAACTAAACTCCGATGGAAACATTTAGATATTTCTCTACCGATTTATTTTTAAGACTAGTCACTAGTTCACTAGTCCTTGAAAAATCAGAATCCCCGCCTATCTTCGGGAGGAATTCAAAAATACTTGGGAAGATGTTTTTGGAAAGGTTGGAGAAAGTATTTGAGAGTTGTTTTTCTCAGGTTGATTTCGCAAAGGCCTGTAAAAAATATTAACGTCTTTCTTATTTATTGTTCATTATAATAACAAGTGGTTACGCCAATACATATACCCACACATACACACACCTACATAGCACACATACATACTGTTACTGCTTGGGATTGGTATTAATATTGTTGCAAATCCTGTCATACCTTGTTCCCAAAATCCGCACCTATAACTACCTTCACCACGTCAGTCTGCAATCAACAGCCCGCGCCGCAACATACCCTATAGCCCCCGTGCTCCCGCTATCTGTTAACCTAATTCCGCCGTGTTCGCCGTGTACACGAAACGCACGACTATTGCTGTTTTCAGTGCCAATTGGACGGGGAGAAAGAAGACAAAATTGCCAGCATACAAGTTCTTTATCCTGTTTCGGTGAGTCCTTTCCTTTATATGCAGCATATGTTTTTCCTCGTTCCAAGCAGTAAACAGTAACACAAAATTCAAGGTCCTTCGTCAGTCAATCTTCGCAAATATCAAATCCACTCTACACACACACAATCTCATTCATCTTGATCCAAACGAGCCGGACATTTTTGAACCATAATATTAGTAGATAATAATCCAGCAGAGTGTGAATACGTTTTTACAATACCGCATATAAATAATTACCCGCATTCCCGCAGTTTGATATACCTACATGAGTAATTTTGTTTCTTTATACCTATCGTATTATGGTTGGAAATAACATATTTACCCGCTATTAGAATAAATAGATACAAGACACTGCTTTGATATTTATTTCTGATAACTCATGTAATTATATCTTGCTAATCAAATCGCATTACCTACCTTATAAATAATACGATTATTTCCTAATATTCGTATTGTTTATATTATTGGATTACATTACAAATAGAATAATACGATCGTAATATGTATAATTTGTTAATGATTTACCGACGTAGTGCACGGCGCATCTGTTAACCTTTCACAGCTCACCAGTCAATTTAACCCCGTGCGGTTATCACTGTGAAGTAATTAAATATTTATTAAATATTAATTAATTAATTCCGCATAAATAATACAGACACATTATTTTAACCGCAGTTTTAGTTGTTTATCGTCTCATATTTTGTAAAATATAACCGGAATAAATAAAATGGCTACAAGCGCGTCATCCGGGTCGTCTCGGGACGAAAGACGTCTCAAACGTTTAAATGCTAAACTATCAGCTAGCTTTGCAAGCTTACAGTCGGTGTATGACAAGATAAGGAAAGCTTCGGAAAGCATTAGCAATCGCCAATCTTTTTTGTCAGGCGCAACTACTGTTGAAAAAATTCGTTCTGAATTTATAACAATTTTAGATGAAAAAGTGGATTGCGAACTGGAATTGAATCCGGAAGCAATTGCTGAATACTCTCAATTAAATGCATTTGAAGAACTCTTCGGGGTTATTAAATATACCGAAGCAAATATGCTGTCCAATCCAGTTGCGAAACCTCGCCGTCAAATTAAGTTACCGCCTTTGGAAATAGCGTGCTTTGACGGAAAATTAGATAATTGGCCTCTTTTCTATGAAACATATAATTCGGTTATACATTTGAATGATTCTCTGGATAATGCTGAAAAGATGCAGTATCTGATGTCTAAATTAACCGGAAAAGCATTAAATATTTGCAAAACTATTACGCCTACTGGTACAAATTATCAAGTTATTTGGGACGCATTGTGTACTAAGTATAATGATCAACGCGTTCTTGCTGAATCATACTTTGACCGATTGCTGAAATTGCCTCCAGTTAACTCGGCCACGCCCGCTTCTTTAGAGAATTTCGCAGATGCATACTCCGCTAACATCGCCGCGCTGAAGCAATTAAAAATAAAAGACCTCGCAGAATTCATATTGCTACAACTGGGTCTTAAACGGCTTGACATAGAGACTGTAAAGGCTTTCGAATCTTCTATTAAAAATAATGAAAATTTACCTTCCAGCGCGGAACTAATCGACTTTGTAAGACAACAGCAACGAATTCTCAACCGCGCGCAATTCACGCAACCGACCTCGAGCCGCGTTGGCTCAAACATTAATTATACCGCTAAACCGCAAAAAACTAATTCCGCAAAGGCATTTATTAATGTCGAAAAAATCGATAATCACTCCATCGAAATTTGTTTTTGTTGTCAAAAGGGATCGCACCCTTTATACCAATGTTCTAAATTCACAAGTCTAGAACCACGCGATCGATTTAACTTTATTAAGTCATCGAATATTCGAGTTTGTGTGAACTGCCTCAGTACTAGGCACATCACAAAAGCTTGTAAATCAAAGAGTACATGCAAAACATGTGCGCCCAACCATCATAGTTTATTGCATTTCAAACAAACTGATGGGCGAAAGTCACAAACAGACCCAATACCATCTCCCGCGTTACAAGCAGATGCCGATAATGATAACTTAAATTCTTTGAATCCGGTTTCGCTATGTGTAACAAATTCATGCCCTAGTGCAAATACTACTGCACTCTTAGGAACGGCTGTTTGCACTACCAGAGACGCTAAGGGCCAGGTACAGACGTTACGGGCTCTAATAGATAGCGGCTCCCAAAGGGACATAATTACGCGCAAATGCTGTTCACGCTTGAATCTTACGGTGCGGTCATCTCCAAGTACTTACGTCACGGGAATAGGTGACGTAAGAAATGTGACAAATGGCGTAACTTGCTTAAAGTTACATTCCCGCTATGACATCACTCAGTCGTATACGATTAAACCATATGTAGTAGAAACTATAACCAGTGAGTTGCCTACTGTTAACATTAACCGTTCCTCTTTGTCGTATCTTGACAATTTGCCCTTAGCAGACACAACATTCTGTACGCCCGGTGAGATTGATATTATCTTAGGATGTGACATATTTGCTCGCATTCTAAAGGCAAACAAAATATCAGGTTCTCTCGGCCAGCCATTTGCTATTGAAACCACTTTGGGATATCTCATCTTGGGTACTGCCCCAACGATGATTGAAAACCCAAGTATAAACGCCACGCAATCATTTTGCACGTTCACGCAAAATAATGATTTTTGCCTGTCGCGCTTCTTCGAATTGGAAGACATTCCAGATGAGAAGTTTTTAACGCCTGATGAACAAGAGTGTGAGGACATTTTTAAACTCACTACCTCTCGTGACACGGCAGGTCATTATATCGTCGCGTTGCCGTTTCGAAACAGTCCCTCTGTTCTCGGTGAATCGTTACCCGCCGCCGAACGCAGGTTTCGATCTCTCGAACGCCGCTTGATATCTCAACCCGCAATAAAGTTAGAATATGACAAAATATTACGCGAATACCTACAGAAAGGGTACATTTCGCCGGTCGACAATTCTGACTTACCTCATTACGTTATACCGCATCATATTGTAGTTCGTGAAGATAAACTTACTACTAAAATTCGCATGGTGCTAGATGCGAGTATGAAATCCGATTCGGGTTATTCGCTTAATGACATCCTACATACCGGAAAGAATTTACAAGGTGATTTGTTTCGCATTATCCTCAATTTTAGATTGTTCGCAATAGCTATAACCGCTGACATAAAACAAATGTACCTACAAATCGTAGTGCAAGAAGAATGCCGTCGTTATCAGCGCATGCTGTATAGATTTAACAATAGTGACCCTTTACAATTGTTTGAATTTAATCGCGTCACTTTCGGCATGTCTTGTAGCCCATTTTTGGCCATGCGTTCACTGCGTCAACTCGCAACGCATGAAAAACCTCGTTTCCCACTCGCGGCAAACTTGGTGGAAAATGGCTCATTCTACATGGATGATTTCGTCACCAGTTGCTCATCAGTCGAGGAAGCTACCGAGTTGTCGACGGAATTAATTCAGTTATTCGCTGCCGGAGGATTCGACCTTGTAAAATTCTCTTCTAATTCTCCAAAGTTTTTATCCACGATTCCTACAGCTCGTCGTGTTAAGGAACATGTGGAATTTAATCCCGATGAAAACCTAAAAATACTAGGGCTTCATTGGATACCCGCTTCTGATCATTTTGTATTTGTCGTACACACCGACGAAAGAACGTGTACTAAACGAAATATTCTCTCGACGATTGCTCGTCTTTGGGATTTGATGGGTTTCGCCGCACCAGTTGTATTATTGGCTAAGCTGATAATTAAATCTCTATGGGAGTATAACCTGAATTGGGACGATACTCCTCCTGAAACAGTTGTCACACTTTGGCGACAGTTTAAAAAGGAATTGCCATTACTGCAATCTATTAAAATTCCTCGTTTTTTAGGAATCGAACCCCAATGTGTATTAACGCTTATCGGGTTTTCAGACGCAAGCGAACGCGCATATGGAGGTGTTATTTACTTACATGTTTACTGTCCGAATACCGATAAAACCACAATTAATTTATTATGCGCTAAATCCAAGGTCGCTCCGGCTAAGACGATTTCACTTGCGCGATTAGAACTATGTGGAGCGCTAGTACTTGCACGATTAATGCATACGGTCAGTAATACCTACACATCAAATTCAAAAGCTCATACGACTTTAGCTTTTTGCGACAGCACGGTTGCACTAGTTTGGATAAATTCACCGCCTGCAAAATGGCAGACCTTCGTTGCCAACCGTGTCTCACAAATACAAAACCATCTTGGGGCTGAATGCTTCCATTATATAAGAGGTCAAGACAATCCCGCCGACTGCTTATCGCGGGGTCTTACTCCCGCTCAGCTAATAGACCATCCGTTATGGTTTAACGGTCCCGTATTTGCCCAATTACCTAAAAGTGATTGGCCTTTACAACGTTTTGATACGAAATCGATATCTGATCCACCCGAATTAAAAACAAAAATTTTGATGTCCGTTCAAGACAATAACCGCCCCAAAACAATTGCTCCACCGTTATTGTGTGCACTAGCTTCTCGTGTTAGTTCATGGCCGAAATTAATTCGAATAGTAATTTATGTTTTTCGTTTCATTAAGAAATTACCACGAGCATTCGAATTAAGCCATATCTTAGTTGCAGAAATCGCTGTTATAAATTCTATACAGCAAGAACATTTCTCCGAAGATATAAAGGCAGTCAAAGATGGGAAGAAGGTTCGGCGAGCGATTGCAAAATTGAATCCGTTTCTTCATGACGGAATTCTAAGGGTAGGAGGCAGATTGAGTAATGCTGAAACAGAATTTGACAGTCGTCATCCCATTCTATTACCCGCTCGTGATAATGTAGTCAATTTAATAATAGACTACTATCATATTAAGAACCTACATACGGGTCCTACGTTACTGATGTCGCTGCTAAGACAAAGATTTTGGATACTTTCTTCGCGCAATTTGGTTCGGAAACGTGTGCATCAGTGCAATACGTGCTTCAAAGTCAATCCTAAACCACAATTCCCATTAATGGGAGATTTACCCGCATGCCGCGTCCGCGAAGCTAAGGCTTTTCTTCACACGGGGGTTGACTACGCTGGCCCGCTTCAAATAATCCCTTATAGACGTCGGGGGGTGCGAAGTCAAAAGGCATACATTTGCTTATTTATTTGCTTGGTGACCCGAGCAGTTCATATTGAACTCGCTTCGGATCTTTCCACCGAAGTCTTCCTCAACGCTTTCAAGCGTTTCCTTTCTCGTCGAGGTCCTGTGAGTATAATGTACTCCGACAATGGGACGAACTTTGTGGGAGCCAAATCCCATTTAAGGTCTTTATTTGCACTTATAGAGTCACCCAATTACAAAAAGGAATTCTCAGACAATCTGTTGGAGAATCGAATCGAATGGAAGATGAATCCACCGCAAGCTCCTCACTTTGGTGGGATCTGGGAAAGTAACATTAAATGCCTGAAAGGTTATTTAAATAAAATAGTAGGCACCTCTCTACTGACTTATGAAGAGATGCAAACAGTGCTTTCTCAGATTGAAGCAATTCTAAATTCACGCCCGCTATCTGTACTTAGCGTTAACGATGTTTCGGCTCCATTGCCGCTAACCCCCGCGCATTTTTTAACGCTCACTCCCTTAAAATCTTTACCCGCTGCTGATTTGTCAGACGAGCCAGTCAACTTGATACAACGCAAACATCTCGTGGATCGTCTTGTTCAGACGTTCTGGAACCGATGGCGAATTGAGTATTTAAATACTTTGCAAGCTCGCCAGAAATGGAATACAAATGCTAATTCGGTAAAGACAGGCACGGTAGTAATGATTAAGAGTGACAACATCGCGCCCCTTCAATGGCCTATTGGGGTAATAGTCAATGTCTACCCCGGGGCAGATGGGGTGATCCGGGTTGCGGAAGTTAAAACTAACTCCGGAACATACCGCAGGGCAGTCGTTAAACTCTGTCCCTTACCGTCACAATAGATTTAACGACATCTTAGAAGTTAGTTCATAATACTTTAATTTTTAAAAATCAATTAGATTAGTTTCATTGTTAAATAGGTACCAAACCCTACTAGTTTTATCTACCGCAGGTTCAGTATTATTTATTGAATCCTTTCAAGTCATATTTTTCGTTTCAATGTTTTTTATTCATTTTATTTCCTTGCTATATCAGTCATTCTGACCATTTGGTAAAGCATTTATATAACTTACATAATATTTTCGTAACTTTTACATAATTTATTACATTCTACCGCGTGTCATTATAATTTTGTTTGCGCATTGAAACGTATTGGCACTCTTTTGGTTTATGGAAGTGGATTCTTTCATCCCCTTCCAGGCGGGGGGCATGGTTACGCCAATACATATACCCACACATACACACACCTACATAGCACACATACATACTGTTACTGCTTGGGATTGGTATTAATATTGTTGCAAATCCTGTCATACCTTGTTCCCAAAATCCGCACCTATAACTACCTTCACCACGTCAGTCTGCAATCAACAGCCCGCGCCGCAACATACCCTATAGCCCCCGTGCTCCCGCTATCTGTTAACCTAATTCCGCCGTGTTCGCCGTGTACACGAAACGCACGACTATTGCTGTTTTCAGTGCCAATTGGACGGGGAGAAAGAAGACAAAATTGCCAGCATACAAGTTCTTTATCCTGTTTCGGTGAGTCCTTTCCTTTATATGCAGCATATGTTTTTCCTCGTTCCAAGCAGTAAACAGTAACACAAAATTCAAGGTCCTTCGTCAGTCAATCTTCGCAAATATCAAATCCACTCTACACACACACAATCTCATTCAACAAGGAAATTTAAAATCGATTTACACAGAGGCTAAAGATGTCTATTTGCCGCCGCAGGCGCGGCGTAACTGATACAAAATGTACACTGTCCAAATTCCAAATTCATTGAACGCCGCAAAAGGAACAGTTTGAAATTGAATTGTTTTGTTTTATTTTGTGAATTCAAAATGTTTTCCGATTATTTTCTAAATAAATCAATTTGCCACATTATGTAATGAAATTTTATCCGAAAATGGATTCATTAGCAGAAGATTTTGGCAAAATTACCATAACAAGTATTATGTTACAGGCCTGATACTTTTTTTTCAAACTTACAAAAGGACTTATTAAAAAGATATTCGATTATTTCAAAGGCCAAGATGTGTTTTACTCGCAGTAATTTTTCGCTTTAATTGAAGCATGTATAATATTTCTAAGCGAACTAATTTTAAACCAAAAACACGTGATTTTGTATGATTTTGCATTATTTCGCATGGCTTCACCTTAAATCTCCGACAAAATATTTCAAATCATTTATTCTAGCATCATGTCCAAATAGATAAAATATTGTCCAAACAGAAAAATCTCGTTCAAAATTTTCGTGGTTTCGTAAGTCAATTGTCAATCTTTTTGAACTTTTAAGGAAACGCAATTCTTTTTCCGTTGTTTTGGTATTTCCGCGATTGCTGAGTTATTATTGTAAAGTCACAATGAAAAATTCACTCGTACGGGTGTTTAAAACATTACTCCAATCGTTCTATTATGTAGAACGTTTTTCAAGTAGAAAAAAACAGAGTGTGCAATTCACACGTGAGACCTTCAGAAAACTAAAGTAGACAAGAGTGGGGAGGCTACGAAGCACCGCATAAAGAGGAGACTAATAGGCTACAAAGCACCGCAGAAAGAAGAGACCGTTTAAACTATCTCGTTCTCTCGCAGGCTAAATCCTATGGATGTATGTATTGATCTCTTTTTAGTATCGCTATTTTTCGTTTCATCGAGTTTCAAATCACAACGGTTCTAAAGAAGTTTTTTTCTCTTAAAAAATGTAGATTAGTCTTTCGTAAAAATAATCGTTTTCTTTCTGAAAGTTACTATCTCCTATTGTTTACCTACTCTTATATGGAGTATATGCGCATTATAATATTTAATAATCGAGTCACTAAATTAAAAAAAAAACAATGGTCACGTGCCGCCTTTGGTTAGTTGGCGCTCTGGGGGGTAAATGTGTCCAACTGTTACAAAAATTACCCCCTAATTGTTTGTTAGGCCATCCCGCTTATAACAAGTAGCTGGTACCTACCAATACTGCCTCTACCTACCCCAGCGCTATCATATAGATAGCTAGAGCTAATACCGGCCGACAAGGCATCGAGAGCGAAGTGGCATACCTACCTAAAGGCAAATATATTAACATTAATTCGTAATTTGTCATAAAGAGAAGATTTCTGTCTTATTATTATTATTTTAGGGGGTGCGGAAAGTGTGAAGTTGTTTTATTAGGGTAGAATAGTTACTTATCTATTGTAGGTAGGTACAAAAAAAATATAATGTAGTATTTTAATTTTAAACTACCGAAATGATAGAAAAAATCGATAAAATTGTGGAAAAATTGCAGATTTAACTGATTGCGATAGCTGAAATTTTCCAATGTCAAGGAAACATGTGCGTAAAATTTTCCATAACCATGGGGTATGAAAAAGCAGCGCGGTAAGTGGGTGCCGCGTTTGCTAACAGTTTGGTCGAAAGGTGCGCCGCAAGATTGTTTAAACCGAAGAATTTGGCCGATTCATAACTGTTGATGTAGTACAAACAATGGATAGGACTAAGTGAATTAATCTCAAAGAAGGAAAATACAGTTTTTTCAAGGATTTTTTTTTTACATAAACCCCATACAGAAGGCCCTGAGGAAAAAAAATCCCTCAGGCTATTGAAGCCCGGGCAGACCATTCAATTTGTGGCTTGTCATATTTACAATACAAACGTATACATCTAATTGGAACACTTTATTTTAATATTTTGTGCAACCGGTTCCTTAAGTGCCCTTACTTCATCATTACACATTTTGAAGAAAATTTTTCTCGATATTTTCCAATCGGTGAAAAAAAATCCTACATTAACCTATAGAGTCCGTCAAACTTTACCAATAGTTATTCCATTTTGTGTGATGAATCTAAGTTAATCTGCTGCTTTGTGTTACAAACAGTAGCACATGCCGGCGTCGAACAAAAACACGTAAAATGGGGAGAGTGAGGAGAATGGGCCAGCGGGTTAGTTGGGGGGCGGACTCCTCTATTAAAAATGTGGCCGGGATATCAAATTCCACTTGCGCACTTGTTAGCCCGAACATCAACACAATGCAATATGGGCAATGCAGCCCTTTCAGAACCGAGGGGAGATTGGGGAAGAAAATAAATAGTAACATTTAAATTTTAAACTTCTAAAATGTAATATTTTTCAATTCATTTTATTTTTAAGGAACTACTTTTTACATTATTTTTGATACTAGGCTATTTATCAGTAAATTTTATACCTTTAATTATAATAAATTTGAGAATGGTAAAGTAATGTTTTTTCTATGAAATTTGTAAGCAACTTGTACGTTCAACTTGAAAACAATACGCAGTCTTCCTTTGGACTTGGAGAAATGCTGCCAACACTACAGGTGTCATATAAATACCTACCTAGTAACTAAGCGCCCTTGAGGTGATTTTTTCACGAAAATGGCGTTATAAAAATCTTCCAACAATTTTTATTATTATTAAGTGAATTAGAAAGAAAAAAATCTTTAGCATTTAAAGTTTAGTGGCTCTAAAGAGATTAAAGAGTAGAAGGTGATATTGTACAAAAATTGCATGAAAAAGAATTAACCAAGCATCATTATTTTACTGGGTCGTAAAAACAACCCAGTCTATCCCAAAAACTGTATTTTTAATGAAACAGATGAACCCTGAAAAATTTTTGGAACGTATTTTGAAAGTTTGAATTTTTAAAACATTTCCGGTCGAGATTCGAGGTGGCTTCGTTAAAATGTTAAACCCATTAAAAAAGGAAATGGCTTTATTAGCTAGAAGCCTAGAACGCTTTTTGATAAAAGCTTATTAAAATATTCAGAAAAAATTAAACGGGCGTTGTGGGCATCATGGCTTAGTTGAATAAAAACTAATATTTTATTTAGACTCTCTGATTTAAAATTCACGGGTAAAAATGATTGACCGCTGACGGCCAGTCAAAAGCATTTATAATTTAAACGTCGCGGGATAATTTTTATTCCGCGAGAAAAGCCTTTATAGTTTTGAAACTCGCCTGGAAAAAAAATATAACACGAACAGGCCTGAAAATTTCCAGAAATTCGCGGATTTTATTTGATATTTACCAGTATGATGAATTCAACCGCCAATCAGAAGTAGAATATTTCCTATCCCAACGTTTGTTTATTTTTTGGAGATATTAGATCAGATAGAAGTAAATTGACTGATTTTTTGGGTACATATTTTCCGGAAGATTTGATTAAAAATCCTATCAATAACAATATATTTATGATTGAAGCTGACTGATGCAAATTAAAAAAAGTTTCTGCCTAGATTATTGAGGGGAGATCTCTCTTCTAATACTAATTGCCTAATTGATGGATTGCTGGTGGACGGTATACGTCTATAATTCGGTGGTAAGATCGAAAATTTGCAACATCCATTGTGGAGAAAATATTTCATACTAGGTTTTACCCGCGGCTTCACTCGCATGGTATTAGTGGGAAATTACTGTATAAAGAATTTTCCCACGTTAATGAAATTTTTTTCCGTGATAAAAAGTAGCCTATGTCATTTCCCATTCCTCCAATTTTCTCTGTTTTAAAAAAATCACATAATATAAACAACAAATATCTATAAGACAAATAAAATTCTCGTACCAACTTGTTTTATTTTATTTTAATTTAACATTTTTTTTAATGTTTGCATACAAATAAAATATTGAACATCTGAATCGAAGTAGTAACTTATTGAAACTGCGATATTAATCCAAATTTGGGAGGCGTGAATGGGTACCGCTGCCCCGGGAACCTTTATTGGATAACCAACACCGCTGCCATAGGTCACCCCAAGTGATTCGCTACTTTGGTGATTTAGCAGGGGTGCCCGGGTTCATGGGGTGAGGTTTGTCTAGGTCTTGAAGGTGGTTGACTGGTAAATATTGAACATCAGATTCCTTCCCACCCCTTAAACCCCTTTCCTTCTAAGAACTCTCCTCTCCTCCCTTTCCTTAAAAAAACCCTCCACACATCATCCCCAAAGATGAGATTAGATGGAAAATTATTTTCCTCATCGTCTCCTATATGGAGCTCATTTAAAAAATATATATATATAAAACACCATTTAGTTACACCATTTATAACTCAAGAACGACTAAACTGATTTTTATGATCATTGAGCTGTTGACGGCGAGCTTGGGACTGTTCTGGTGTCTCAGCAGCCCGTTGAGATGATAGATATTCAGCATGCTGTTGACGGCGAGCTTGGGATTGTTCAGTTGACTCAGCAGTTTGTGTGCTGCCTGAAACAACGCATGTTTAAGTTTTCGCACTTTTTTTTTGTGGAAATGTCTCTTCAAGTCTTGCAACTTTCATAGCTCGAACTTTATTAGAGCTTTTGCTTAGATTCGACTTACGCTTTCGTGGCATAATTGTTATTATTCTTGCCGAAAATAATTATGGTAGAAAATTTCAAAATTTGAGAATGACATTTCGCTAATAAAAAATCTATTTTAGAAAATATTTAAATTATAGAAATAGAAATTTATTTTAAGTACCTACTTATTAGTATTTTATTCACATTTGAATCCAGAAAAACCTAAAAAATAGTCCACTTCAAACGCTATGCTTTATAGCAACGTTATGCTTTTTGTTCGGAGAATAAACATTTTTGGAGACATGTAGATATTAACTACGACGCCAAAAAAGTACTATTTTTAATCACTACAAAGCACTCTTTTTAAGCCTAAAATTAAAAAAAAAAAACATTGTGTCCAAGGTACCAATTTGTTTGACGTTTGCAATAACTCGATTTTGTTAGGGACAGAAAACGTATGATACATAATTTCATAACGCCACAGCTCATTCATAACGCCAGAGCTTACCAATATATAAAGCCGTTTTTACTCCAAAATAATGTAGCTTTCGATTAATGAAAGAATTTTTAAACTCCATTCGATATTTATTGTGTGAAAGAGTAACAAACATCCAACCAACCAACCATCCATACAAACTTTCGCATTTATAATATTAGTAAGATAGCGAGTACCTAAAATATCTCACCTCGACTCGTAACTAGAACTTATGTGTTTTGACAACAAAAAATTTCGATTGTTTGGATGACTAAAACTGGAAATTGAAAACTACAATTTTCTATATCCTGATACTGAAAAACAAGTCTCAATTAAAGCAGGAACTGTTTTTGTTAACATCCTTTCTCAATCGGAAGGCATTAATTTGTACAAGAAATATTTTTTTACTGCAAAATTAAGTAGTGAAGCTAAGCCTATTTATTCATAGCATAGACATTAGACACCTATTTCAATAAGAAAATCATTGACTGTTGAACACTGGGAGGCGTTTTCGTAAAATAGTGAAAGAAAACGAGTGTGCTTTAGACTTAGACTACAGGACTGAAGTAAAACTTCACTAACTTATAAAATAATATATGATATTGGGGTGACATATGACATTGGGGTGACATATGACCATGGGATGATCAACGTCCCTGGGGTGACCTACGACCCTGGGGTGACCTACAACTATGAGGTGACCCACGACCGTGGGGTGACCTACGATCTTGGGGTGATTTAAGACCTTGGGGTGACCTATGACTTTGGGGTGACCTACGACCTTGGGGTGACCTCCGATCTTGGGTTAGTATGTACGCGTAACCTTAGTTGTGCAGTATGTACGCCTCGCCCGATCACCGTTCGCATCGATCACCGTTCGCATCACACTTTTCGTAACGCGTCATACTTTTCGTAAAGCATTCACTAGCTTTCCCCCCAAGTCGAGCGTGCGTAAAGAAGTTTTACTTCAATAAAAATCATCGCAACATAAATTTCGAAAATATCGCAACATAAAATTCGTCTTACCCAATTACCTATTTTCACTATGAACTAATCGGACTTCAAAATTTCCACACATCAACAAAACTAGCGCCCCGAGCACATATTATTCAAAACATTATTCAGGAGAGTACCAGGAGCTCACGCGTAAAGAGGAGATGACGAAACCCAAAGAGGAAAGAGACATCTCCTTGATGGATTGGCAAGCAGATATGGGATTTGAAACAAATCTCAACAGGGCCTAGCACTTCGTTAGAGATTATCCTTTTACATGCGGTGCGATACATCCCTCCACCTCCCCCTACCAAAGGGTGGGCCAGAGGGGAGGATAGGAATATTTTAATGGCATAAAGCATTGGAATGACGGTATTTACGCACAACTTAATCATCGGTGTGTTTGAGTTTCAGGCTACCTTTATTAATATTTACGGTTTGTTTCATGGTAATTTTCGTAACTAAACAGCTTTTTAAATTTACGCTGTACAATATCGTATTATATCATTTTACAGTGTACCCGCCACTTATTTACATTAAAACCAATTCGTTTTGGATACCACAGACACAGAAGCAATGTGCCAATAAAAAATATATATATCGGAAATGAAATTATCTTCTCAACATTAATGTTTATGAAAGCATGATAACGGTGTAAAAAATCTAATAAATTACTCGCTATTTTCAATATTTTTTATGGAATAACTCATTGAGTTGGTAAAACCTCGAATTGAAATGTTCATTTCCTAGATGCGACCAGAATCTTTTGCAAATTTTTCTGTTTCACATTTTTCTTTTGAGAATTGTTAAATTATTAAGTAGAACCTAAAATATATGTAAGTATCAATGATCTATTAAGTAATATATCATTGAAGAAGAACATAACAATAATAATAAGATAACAATAAGGAGAAAAGACACAGAGAAATAGAAAAAGACAATGGACGCAACTGGGACTTAATCCCAGACCTCTCGTCTAACCGGGAAATGAGATCTGGGTTCGAGTCCCAGTTGCGACCATTGTCTTTTACTATTTGTCTGTGCCTTGTTCTCTTTCATATTTTCGTTTTGATAATTATTGTTATCTTCTTCTTCAATGATATATTACATTGATGGGAATAACCTTCAAAAGTTATAAAAAGAGAGTTTTTCTTATAAAAAATTGAATATAATAAGTACCCGCATTTCTTGTATTTTTATTTATTATGGTATCCAACTATTATTATTATAAATTCAATTGAAAAACCACCCATTTAAGTTAGGTGAAAGCGAGAAAACTATGGAAATAAGGAGAGGCAATAGAGGGGATGAATTTACTTTAATAAGTACTTAAATATAATCAACATTTTACAAAACTCGTTTATCACAAAATTTTATTTAGGTACGTCGATAATTTGGCAGATATGCCTGTATTTGGACCGTTTCCCCTTCGGAATTTAGTATTATGTAGGTTGTTACTCATTTTTGATAAAAATAATACTAACCTTCAGTTATCTAAATTCATACAAGTACAAAGAAAAAACAGATACAAACCTACTAATTTAACAAAATACCCTCGTGGTCTAAACACACGAAAAAATCTACTTAAAAGAAAGGCATTCTATCTATTGAACAGCTTTAGGTAAAGGGCGGGGGTGGGTGAATGACTCCATAATTTACAGCCTTCCGTTTGAAGGGTGTATGTAATGTAGGTGTATACGAGGCATCCTTTGAGTACAGTTTTTTCATTGTTAACCCTTATTTTAATCCTATTCAAAGCAAATAACCCACTTGGTAGGACAGGTTGAATAATGCTCACTTGCTCAGTAGGTGTTGCGGTCTAGAACTTGATTAGGGTTTAGGCCAATTTGAATCCTTGGAAAAAATATGCATGCGTTAAATAATCCTTAAAATACAAGATGGCATAATATATCAATGAACATGGCTTTGAATTTATGTAGAAAACACAATCAAAATCAGAAGTTGTTTGAAACTTATCTGGTTCTACGCCTTTAGGCAGACTAAGACATCGCTTCAACGGTAAAAATCATGTCCGTGGAGATGTTTGAAGTAAAGGATTTCTGGGATCAAAAATAAGTACCTAGATCCTCTTAATGTGGCTCTTTCTATGGTCTCGATATTAGAATTACAAGATCTTAGTATACTAGCCTTTCTCAACCTTCATTTAATACTAACTTCCACCATTTTTCAATTAATTTATTTTTGCGAAAGAAATAATATTTTTTAATATTTATAACATATTATTTTATAAGTTCTTTTCAAATACCTACATACATACCTACAAGTATAATAGTTAACAGAAAAAAAAACAATTATTATTGAGCCTCAACCTTGATAATCCAATAAATGAAGCTAAATAAATAATAAGAAAATATTAATTTTAATTTGTTGTGAAAATTTACTATTTTCGTGCTAAGATTTTTTGTAATTTTTTAATAAAATCTTATGATTAGGAGATTTAATAAAATATATAAATATTAGAGGGATTTTGAAGTTACAGTATGTACCTACCTATATAATTGAGCAAATCTTGCATTTACGTCATAGATGTTATAGAATTAACAAAGAATTTATACGAATGGTGTCGCATTTATTTACTTCTTTACAATGTGCTAGGACCGATAATCAGGATCGACGTTAATTCGATATTAGTTTTAGAGGGCATTTCACCATCCTTTTCACAGATTATCCATGCGATAACGTACATTTTCGATTAATTAAACACGATTTATTTATTTAAAAAGTTTGAGTTTACTATTCGGTACTTGAACCAATGAATATTGGCTATGTATACGATAAGTTATTTCAGTTTTTTTTACCTGTTGTGAGTAGTTATTTGTTAATATAAAAATATTCATTATCGTATCGATAAGTTATCAGGAGGATGGTGAAACACCGCCTGAGGGATAAAACATACATTGTTAATTTGTCTTTGTACTTAGTCCATTTTTATTTTTTTGTAATATAAAATTATGTAACTATTAAACTGTCTACTTGCATTTTCCCATGAACGTTTGCTTTCACCGTCGTACACGACTGCTATTTTAAGATCTGTGGAAACCAATTTGAAACGTAAACCAATAATCAATACGACGCAGCTTTTACGAGAACACCCCATTTGAGCAACATTCGAATCCAATCGGAAGGTGAAACGTGCCATACATGCCGCAGTATCTATCTCAAAAATTGATACGCACAAATGAATTTCCTTCCACCCCTTAAGAGCGCTGCTGTAGTTACCTTGTATCCTGTATACAATTTTGATTATCCTCGTAGCCGACTATAGTTTTGGCAAACGACTTTCGCCGGATGTAACGGCCGTTATAGAGGCCGTTACGCGACTCTAACGACATCGGGAGGTGGTTGTAATATCAATAGAGGTGTGCCGAGTGTAATATTGAATCCTAAATAAAGATAAACATTGTTTCAGCGTCTTTCTGCAATCGCTTATTCATTGATTTTCTGTTGAGCTGGGCAGGTGTTAGTTTTTAGTATGTTCGCTTTCATCTGGGCACTTAAATAAGACAACAGGTAGGTAGGAAATGAGTGGCTTATATTTGGAATATAGGGCGTTGTCAATTTAGGATTAAAGAGTTTGGTAAATTTAGGAAAATACTTGGCTGGTATGTTTGTAGTACCTACCTGTGTACGTTATACGTGTACCTACCCAATAAATATAAAAATATTTAGTACGTAGAAACTTGTAATATTTTAAAGGTTTTCAATTTTATTATTGAGTTAATTTGATGATGTTTAAAAACTCATTATTTGTTAAAGGAGATTTTTAGACGCCGACAGAACTTATCGATACATCTGTCCGTAAATTTTCTCCAGATTTGGTTACCAATAACCACACCAAAAAAAACTCTACCCACCCACCTTCATATTTCATTATTTGAAAGATTAGAAAGGTACCTACCTATAAGGGAATAGTACTTATCGGTCTTTGCCCAGGGGCCCGAATTTCTTGCAACATCGCTGGCTCCAACATCCAGCCTTCCTTGTCCCTACAACTAAGTTTTAATTTTCCTCACTAATAAAAACGCCCGAAACTTGATTATGTTTACAACCTAACCTAACTACAATACCAGGAGCGCATGTCGGCCCGGCGGTAGTTAAAACGCTCCCACGTAAACCAAATTGTTTTCCACTAAATGAGTCCATAAACTGTTATTTGTACGACCGCCCTAGGGCCGGTACGGGCAACCTCCTACGACCTATAACAGCCTGGTAGCATTAATAAAACTATATACGCCACCAGGCAAACAGCCAGCCGAGGGGGTGACTTTTGATTAGAGCTGTAAGTCGAAATAGCAAACATTACAAGGCAATCGTATTTTTTTTTTATTTTTCATCATGATTGAATCTATAAAAAGGTTATGAGAATACGCTTTTTGAGTAGCAGACCTTGATTGATCGATAAAGTTTTAAAAGATTCAATAAAATCGGTAGGTACCTCCTAGATATAGTTAAAAGATTCAAATACCTACAAAAACTGATTACGAATTCTATATTATTTACAGAGGCGTGCGATAATTATCCATTGTGAAAACCTGAACCTCTTACACCTACGTGTTAGCAGCAGGTAATCCCGCCGACAGCCTTTTTATATTATTTTTTTTACATTTGCTCCAAACATTAAGACCCTGAGAAAAATAATTTCCATCAGGACTTATGTCATCTCAGGGGATGCTGTGAATTTTAAGGAAAGGAAGGAGAGGAAGATCTGGAAAGTAAAAGGAATGAAGGGTGAATATAATTCTGAGGGCCACTGTGTCAAGAAGTGATGTGCGGGAGGGGGGGGGGGGGGGGGGGCGGGGGGGGGGGGAAGGGGGAGAAGTGGGGAAAGGGGATGGCGGGAGGGGGGAGGGGAACTCGGAGTGGGGATCGTGGGACGGGGGAAGGGGGGGGGGGAGTAGAGTGAGGAGAGGGAAGGTGGAGGAAGAGGAGTCGGAACCCGAGAGGGGAAGGGGACGCAGAGGAGAAAGGTGAACGGGACGAATGGGAAAGGACGCGCAGGTAGAAACAATTTCTTTATTTAGCAATGCATGCCGGGTACCAGCTTGTATTGAATAAAATACATCAATAATTTTAGAAAGTAATAATTTTATCAGAAAATAATACTCCCATAAAAATTCTGCAATTTTTAGACTTAAAAATAGCTTACGTAGGTAATAAAAATGTTTTTTTGACATATTAATTATTTGCCTTCATTATTATTGTGACCATTTCTCAATTTAAACACCTATAATTAATCAGCGCTGGAACTGAGTGCATTCTGAGATTGCCTCCCGTCCCCTGGCGGCATTAAAAGGCACCTGACTGACACTTGGCCATCAGATTCCTATTTTTTCATCGCATTTCCCCGGTTTCGGGACGGGGTTGATTTCTCATTGCGAGGCAATCGGACGCCCGTAACGGCGGGGCAAAATTGCCCCCCGGGGGGCCCTAATGCCCGATACGCCCCTGGAAGATCCGATGTCATTCAAGGAATACCGTTTCTTGTTTCCTGAACGATATTATCGATGTCATTTTATTGGATATATGAAGCTTTTTAATGTGAAAAAAGTGTAAATTGAAATTTAAGCCATCAAAATGAGATGCCTACCTACCTAGTAATTGCGTTAGTTTCATCAAAATCCATGAAAAAATATTCTGAACAACTCTTATTTATTGAAGTCAAAGGTTTTTATTGATATTACTACCACAAAAATGGATTTTACCTCTCTGATGATCTGAGCTCTTGATTCTTGACTTGATTCAGTTACAATTTTTGAAATAATCGAATATTTACTGGCTGTTAAAAACACGCTCCGCAGGTTTTTACTGCTAGGCCCCGCAGGCGGCTTCGCCCAGTTAGTGACCAATTTATAAATCCAATAGGAACTGGTTCCAAAAATAGCCCGTTCCTCGGATCCACTGTCATCCAGTGTAGCTAGTCACCGGAACAAAGTAACCGAGACAGATAAATGACGTCATATGTAATATATAGCCGCTTGATTCAGCATGTATTACCGGCAATCTTTCCATATCCGGAGAGATACCACATATTCACAAATTCGTAGCAGTTGTAGGTACCTAGGGGTGAGACGTCCCCATCCGACCTGTTGACGGAAGTAGCGACATCTTGTGATGAATTCTTGAATTCGAAACCGAATTTATAACAGTAGCTTTGTGAAATTCCACGTACACAGATATTATTTGTGGCGCGGCGCATATGGCGTGGCGTCAGACATGCACTTGAAACTGGGTTCTGAATTTCAACCACTCAGACGTTACCGTATTAATACTGTTTGATTAACATAGGTAGGTTTTATCTCATGTCTGAATTCTTCACACAACTGATTCTAATTTTGAAAATGATACTCAAATTCAAAGCAAATTTCAAATCACTAAACCAGATTTTACACACGTCCAAATAACCGAAATTAGAATGTTTGATGATGATGTGTGACCTTCATACCTGGTCTACGCTCAACGCATTGACTTAATAATACTGCCTAGTGGGGTAGTAAAAAAGCATGTAAAAAACCTTTTTCAAAACATTAAAGGCTATGAATAAAGATAAAAAAATGGAATATAGCAGGTTCAATTCCCCAACGGAGAAAAAAATTGGTAAAGATTTTTTGTTTTTCATACGATGGTGTTTTTAGTCAAGGTGTTGATTTATCGTGTAAAACCTGCTTTTCAGCTCTAAAAACTGAGTTAAAAACCCAGAAATATAAGCAACGAAACGCCACGAAATATGTGGGTGCGGATAGGTATTTATGTAAACAATACGTGCCTACAATTTATTTTTATTCAGTATAAAAAAAGGTACTAATGTGGATACCGCACTAGAGTCCCAACTGCTCCTGGTCACCAGGCCGGGGAGAATATGACATATCCAAAATTGTGGTATGT
Source organism: Limnephilus lunatus (assembly GCA_917563855.2). Lineage (NCBI taxonomy): Eukaryota > Metazoa > Arthropoda > Insecta > Trichoptera > Limnephilidae > Limnephilus > Limnephilus lunatus. Next base: position 97,156,930 of record OU830593.1, on the reverse strand, counting down.
TGTGGGGCTGAAGGTAAGTGGGGAGGGAAAAAAAAGTGGAAGGCGGGGAAGTACCTGACTAATTAGATCTAGTTACCAAACATGGCTAAAGTCATTTTAAGCAAAGTTTCAATTCTGAATGGTGGTCTTACATTATTTTTTTATATTTTGTATGAAGATTTTCAGGATTTACAGTATATTTTCATACAAAAAGTTGAAATTAAGAAATAAAAAATCGTTTCAGCTACAACATCAATAACGTCGTGTTTTTAAATCTTAGCACTTTAGCTCACTGAAAACTCACGGACCGCCACTGCTACCTAGATACAATATACTATTTATTTATTTATACTGGGTTTTACAGATGTTTACATTTACATGAGAACAATCCACTTATAAAACTCAGTTATTATACAATTATAAAAATCTACAATTACGTACAATTAAATACAAATAAATACAATTAGAAAAACAAAAACATCACAAATTAAAATACAGAATTATATACAAGGTCACTCAAGTAACACATTACAATGAGTGGTAAAAGACATATGAAATACGCAAGCATGCATAGAGGGACAATTCACACAATATAATTAGTTAGTACTTTTTAACAGCGCTAGAACTTTTTTTTTAAAACTGTACAAATTATCAATGAAAATATCCACATCAGCGCACTCTATCTTGTTATACAGTCGACACATCTGGGTCAGAGGGCTGAAGTAGGCGATATTATTTTTAAATATATTAATATGAAAAATGTTATGGCGTCTTAAACAATGGGAATTGGGGACATTAATTTTAATACTGTTAAGACATAATTTAGTATCAAGATGGCCGTGAATAATTTTATGTAAACATATTAGATCAGTCAATTGCCTTCTAGTTTTAAGTGTATCAATCTTGAAGTAATCACAACGTACATCGTATGATCTGAGATGGTCGTGTAGTCCACATTTGAAGGATAACATTCTTAGTAATTTTTTTTGAACTGATTCTACAATGTTTTCATATTTGCAGTAATGTGGATTCCAAATAGTGCTTCCATATTCAAGTTTACTTCTAATTAAGGCATTGTAAAGTGTTAGAATTGATTGAGGATCTTTGAAAGGTTTACATATTCTGTGAATAAATCCCATCATTTTTAATGATTTGCACTTAATGTTGTTAATATGTACATCAAATATAAATTTAGAATCAAGAGTGATTCCTAGATCCCTTATTGAAGAAACTTTTTTGAGAATAATATTATTGATAACATAAGAAAAATCTTTTATAATTCTATTTCTAGTAAAGTTTAAAATGTAACATTTTTCAACATTTAAGTGCATATCATTGACAGTACACCAGTTATTGAGTGTGTCGAGGTCATTTTGAAGCAGCTGATGATCGGAAACAGACTTAATTTTACGAAAAATTTTAAGATCATCGGCGAAAAAAGCATAATCACAGTTTAATTTCGAGCCAAGGTCATTTATGAATATAAGAAAAAGCAGGGGGCCAAGATTTGAACCCTGTGGTACACCAGAAGTTACAATTATAGGGGATGATTTGTATCCATTAATAAGAACTAATTGAGTTCTGTTATACAAATATGATTTCACCCAGCGTAATAGGTCTCCATGTATTCCAATTTGTTCAAGTTTTTTTAGTAAGATGGAGTGGTTAACTCTATCAAAAGCTTTTTGGAAATCAGTATAAATTGTATCTACTTGTAATCTTTCATTAAAAGAATTACAAACATAATTACAAAATTCCAAAAGATTTGAGTTGATTGATCTTTGAGGAACAAACCCATGTTGCCTAGTGCAGAGAAGGGGTTTAAAATGTGAAAAAATACTTTTATATATCAGAGATTCAAAAACTTTAGCAAAACAGGATAGTATACTGATTGGCCTATAATTTTTTATTAAAGATTGGTCTCCCGATTTTAATATTGGGACCACGTGTGCTTTTTTCCACAGATCGGGAAAAGTTCCCGTGGTAAGGGATGCATTAAAAATTATAAAAAGCGGTAAACATAAAGAGTCTGCACAGCAACTAACAAAGAAAGGAGGAATTTTATCAGGTCCTGGGCCCTTACTGGGATCTATTTTACTCAAAAAACATTTTATTTCATCTGCACTAATATGTATTTTACCCAAATTGCTTTGATTGTGTTCAGTTATGTTTGGCATTGAATCATTAGTAGATGATTCCGACTTGGTATAAACAGATGAAAAATATTTAGAGAATATGTTTGCTATGTTTTCACCGTCATTCGCGGAAATATCGTCAAGATGCATTACTTTAGGAATACAGTTATTTTTTCGTAATGATTTTGAGTACGACCAGAATAACTTTATGTTACCTTGCAGACCACTTTCGACAGAGTTGATATATGATTTATAACATTCGCTTTGTATTTTTTTTGTAAATTTCCTTAAATAAGAGAATTCCCTATAATCTGACTCATAACCATGTTTTTTTACCTTAAGTCTAACTTTGTTTTTTTTCTTAAGAAGAGCAATCAATTGCTGATTAAACCAGACAGGATATTGATTTTTTGTTTGAGTACCATATTTTTTAAAGTATTTGTCAATAATTTCCCACAATTTTTCATATAATAAGATTACCATGCTATTCACATTTTTATTTTTAAAGAGAGTTATCCAATTAACAGACAATAGATCCTGTCGACATTCATCAAAGTTTCCCTTCCTGAAGTTATATTTTGAATCGCTTCTATTCATTTCTAAGAATTGATCTTTATTTTGTTTCACTATAATTTCAAATGAAGGGTGATATTGATCCAATTTGGTTAAGCCTGGTGCTATATGTATATCAATGTTAACTTTATCTGAAAAAACAAGATCCAATAAATTTTCATTTCTATATAGTACATAATTGAATTGATACAAATTGCAAATTGATGAGAGATTGACAAGACTATGTGCTTTCATGCTTTTATAATTAGAAGGGGAAAGTACATTATTTTTGAATGAATTGTCAGGTATCCATTTAATTTCGGGCAAATTAAAATCACCAACAAAAATAAACTGCGAATTGGAAGTTGAAAACTTTAAATACAGATCCTGTAATTTTTCAATATGTTTACAATAATTATCAACGGTTACACTAGGAGGAATATAGAGGATGCATATAAAGATGAGCGAGTTGGAACGAGACTTAATTACAAGCCACAAATCTTCATTGTCACTCTCCCACTCCGTTTTTCTTGACACAAGAAGTTTTTTAGAAACGGCGGCTAGAACTCCGCCACCTTCTTTAGACACAGATTTGGTTGACTCACGATCTCTTCTAAATATTACATATCTATCATCAAACAATTCTTCACTAAATACTGTTGAGTTCAGCCATGTTTCGGAAAAACAAATAATGTCATAATTATTGATTAAAATATTATTGCGCACACTTACGGTCTTTGTTCGAATACCCCTCACATTTTGATATAATATATTTAATGCATCAACAGCAAATACCTCGCCATCTATTTCGGTATGGTTAGATGCCATAGTCAATGGTGGAGAGGTCCTTCAATAGTGCTGCTTTGTAGGCCGGGCAGTCCTTATCTCCGGTGGGGTGGGCACGTGAAGCTGCAGGCTTTCCAAAACGTGCGCATGTGGCGCAACTGGGTGCTGCAGCAGCAGCGGGGCAGGCCTCACGCGCGTGTCCTTCTACACCGCAGTGGGAGCATCTCTTTGTATCTTTGCAATACTTGTGCGAATGTCCGACCATTTGGCAATTCAGACACACTGTAAGTCCAACAAAGTCACGCACACCGCAAACGGTCCAGTCCACAAATACACGTCCTTGTTCCACCAATGCATGACGAATGTTAGCAGGCACCGAGTACACTCTGTGGCAAGACGGTCCGGTTCGAGCTCCAGCCATATGACTTAGTTTGCACTTGGATGCACACTCTTTGAAGTCATTAGATTCAGAGATTCCGGAGAGGGCCTTCTCTAAAAAGTTCTCGTCCGTAAGTTCACGGGGCACATTAAAGAATATCATTCTAGGCTGCCTCTTAATTGGAAGACGGGCACTCAGCAAGTCGGAGCTGCATATAACAGGATCATTTAAAAGCCTTTCTTGTTCCTGGCTGCTGGCAGTGTGGATAATGACTCCTTTGTTTTTGATATTTTTTACTCCCGTTATCCTTATTCCTAACTGCGATGGCTTAACAATGTCCTTAATTATTTTTTTTGTGCCATCGCTATCATCAACCCCCGGTAGTTTTGGAAAAAAACATACAGATGGTCTTGGTTTCCCTATTTTGATGCTGGTACGAGTGAGTGGCGGGGGCACTGGGAGTTTTTTCTTTGTGACTTCAGCGAAAGAAAGGCTAGCCTCTGTCGCATCAGCCACTCGGCGCATTACTGGACCCAGATCTGACTCAAGCTGTTGTATTTTATCCAGCAGCTGCTTTGCATAGTTTTCCGCCATTTTCTTCTCAGCTTGCAAGACCTTGATGTTAGCTAGAGCCGAATTTAGGTCTCCTCTAAGTTCTTCCTTCTCTAGCAAAAGTTGTGCAACGGAGCCGAGAACATTTGTCACGTTTCTTGATACTTTGAGCTGCTGCTCTTTGGAGACTTTGGATGGTTTTTCAGCCAATGCGTCCTGTAGGGCTTTTAGGGCAATTTGGGTACCGGATAATGTCTGGTGTCCTGATACATGACTAAGGTCAGGGTTGGTTTCGGCTTCAATCTCCTCAGCGTCTGAGTCCGATTCTTCAGATTGGGAGGTGTAAGGGGAAGCAATAATAGGGCTTTTAACAGAGTTCTTTTTTTTCCCCATAATTATTACACATGTAACTTCAGTTCAATGTTAAAAAAGTATTTTTCTTCAAAATACAATTAGTTTCGATTTGTGATGAAAGTATTCAAAGTTCACAACACTTAACAACCAATTGGAGCCCGGAACAGTGAGCTCATAATCAAACGCAGCCAATGAACGCACTTGCTGCTGTAAACATCACTGTGGTACTTTTGTATGAGAAACAATTATTATGGATGATAAGTTTATTACTATAAAAATATGCTTAAAATCGAAGAATTCACAAGAATAACACTTCCACAGGTTGAACATTCGTTGTTTTTTACGATAAATAGTTTTTTTCTTCCGGCGGATTTGTTTGAACTTGTATTTTCTTAGTATAAATAACAGCTTGACAGAACACGACAAGTGCGAACAGTATACATTTAAAAAAAAAGGAAATTGTCATATGAAGTACAATTCGTAATATTTTTAAGTCGCAGTTTGCATAAACCGTCTCCTGAAATAAATTATAATCCTAAGTAAGTATCTACTAATGTAATGCTCAACGCATATAATTCCAATGAACAACAATCTTCTTTCCTACAGAGTTTTATTGCCATCGCTATGTTCTAAATTCTATACCAATAAAACCGATGTAATGCAGACCTTTACGGTGTCAAATTGGTTTTCTCAAATAGGAAATGCGCATTTTATGGAACCGAACACTACACCCTAGGATATAAGGCAACGATTCGTTCAACACTTCATGTGGTACCGAAATATTGGATGATCAATTATGCATACAAGGAAATTTGCTTGGAGAAGGCTTTTCACTATTGGGTTTATAGGTTTTAGTATTCGAGTAGAATTCTTGAAAACATCGGCATTTGTAATAGGTATGGGATTTTACATGGTATCGTATTCCGCATTGGTTTTATAGGGGTTCGAAGTTTGAAGAAAAACATAAACTACCATTCCCACGTTAAAGAAATACATTTTCATGTAGACCTATTGAAATACAGGAAAATTTAATTTAATTTTATAAAATTACTAGCGAGTTCCCGGCATTCATAGCAATGAAACTTAATAAAGAAAATTTGTCCTTGCGTGTCCTTTCGCATTCGTCCCGTTCTCCCTCCGCCTTCCCTTCCTCTCCCGCGTTCCCTTCTCCTCACTCGTTTTCACTCCGCCTTACCTCTCCCCAATCCCCTCTCCCGTGTTCTCCTCCCCCCTCCCGCATTCCATACATTCAATCCCGATACATTCAGTTTTAAAACAGCTCGCGTGCCACCAATTTTTTTTATGAAAATTTCATAATGCCAGAGCTCACCAGTATATATAGAAATATTAATCGCAAGTTTCATCGCAATCAGATGAAGGGTTAGCAACGCATTGTTAGCAACGCATAATTTCATGACGCCAGAGCTCACTATTGTATATAGAAACCATCGCAGGCATGCGCACATTCAATCCCTAAATTTTCATCGCAATTGGATGAATGGTTTAGCAACGCATAAGAAACACACATACTAACATATTTTGATTTTTTATGTAGATAGATACATGCATAGATGTTACGGTAGGTAGATATTTACCTAATTCAATCAAGGTTCTTAGTATTATTATGTTACCAGCTTGCCGCAGTTAGGTATAGAGGTTGGAATACTATCTTCCAGCATATACATATACACTCGTAACTTCAGTAACTTCAAAAAGTACGACATCTTAAATACACTTGTAGGAGTATCATCCGGCTATAGGCATGACTACGTAATTGTTTCACTCGATAGTGGTCTTCCTTGCTAATGAATATATTTTTCTGACGACTCCTTTCTCTGTCAAACTTCTCTCCGTGATTTTATAATGTAAACTACTGAAATCGGTCTACTTTCATCCTATCTCTGCCAGTTTTATGACTAGCTCATTCACTTTCTCCAAGAATTAATCATTCGCAAATATTAATTATAACCTAAATTCCACAAAAAATTTCGATGCATGGCAGTGGACATCGTGGTATTTTTAATAAATTATTGTAAAAGGCGTATATAATATAATTATTGAATTAATAAAAAAAAGTTTATTCTGCTGTGTAATTATTATTGCGCGTTACTGTTGTTTCGCCTTCTGAAGACAATTATCAAACTGTGGTACTGCCACCTACGGATGATATTATATTTATTATGTCGTCTGTAAAATGGCTTCACCACAGATCCGTTTTTAGATTTTCACGGCCTTTACCACAGTTTGATAATGCCTTCAGAAGACAAAACATCGTCGCTCGTAATCATCAATAGATATACTTATATTTTAAAACAAAGTCCTAAAAAAGCGTACGTCCCGCAAAAACTCAGAAACGAGTCCCGGTACGATCAAGGTGTGGTAGATCTCTATCCCCTCCAGGATGACGGCTCCCGTTTTTACCTGAATAGCGTGCTTTTGAAGACATAAGGGCTGTAAGTTTCGCGCTCTAGAAATTTCAAGAACAGTCGTCCGAAAATTTTCAGCGGAAATTCTTAATAATAATACACATAATATTACATAATAGCAATATTCGCACTGCTTTCCAATTATATGTAAATTCCATTGAACACGATATCAAGCATGATCCCAACACGTTTTGGGACTACGTCAAATCGCTAAGGAAAGATGGTGGCATTCAAGACACCATGACGCATCGTGATCGGGAAGTTCGGGGAATAGATGTAGCTAACGCTTTTGCAACACACTTCCAATCCGTTTATAGTAATGAGTCTCCATTACTAAATACTAATATTGCTGCCAAGTTGAATATAAAAGGTGCCCAGAATATCGATATTGATCAAATTGATGAATCAGATATAGAAATTTCAATTAGAAAAATGAAAAATACACATTCCCTTGGTCCAGATTTTCTTCCTGTATTCTTCTTTAAAGGTTGTGCTGAATTTTTAAAAAAGCCACTAAGTTTCATGTTTAACCTTTCCTTAGAAACCGGTGTATTTCCTGATTCCTGGAAAATTTCGAAGATTTGTCCGATTTATAAAAGCGGTACAAAGACTTCTGTAGAAAATTTTAGGCCGGTAGCAATACTATCTGCACCGGCTAAATTGTTTGAATCGATTGTTCATAAATACACACTGCCACAAGTGGAGCCGTACTTAGTTTCGGAACAGCACGGATTTAGAAAAGGTCGATCTACTGAAACCAACTTATTAGTGTTTACTGATTATGTATCAAAATCTTTAGATAAAGGCTATCAGGTAGATTGTTCTTATAACGACTTTTCAAAAGCCTTCGATAGAGTTAATCACGACGTCTTACTCAATAAACTGGCTGAAATAGGATTCTCCATGCGACTTCTCATATTTTTTGCTAGCTATCTTGCAAACAGGAAACAGTTTGTATCTCATGGACTATTCCAGTCTATTCTATTTTTTGTACGATCAGGAGTACCCCAGGGTTCTAATTTAGGCCCACTCCTTTTTTCCATATTTATTAATGATATCTCAGAAGTAATTCTGCACTCCAGGTTTCTTCTTTTTGCTGATGACCTGAAACTATTCTTAGAAATACTAACCCCAGAAGACTGCAATCGACTCCAGTCAGATATTGATAGAATTATTGACTGGAGTATAAGAAATCGGATTGAGTTCAATATATCTAAATGTTTAATTTTGTCATTCACTAGGGCGTGTCATACCTGGTATTACCGGTATACGATGAACGCCCGAAGTCTAAAACGTGTCTCCACCATGAAGGACCTTGGAATCATGTTTGATAGTAGGCTGACATTTCATACTCATATTCAGATGGCTTGTAGCACTTCATTGAGAATGCTGGGTTTTGTTCTGCGTACTGCAAGAAATTTTAGAGATACCCGGGTTCTCATAATCCTATTCAATTCCTTAGTAAGGAGTAGACTTGAAAGTGGGTCGGTGATTTGGAGTCCACACCAAGTAAAATATTCCCTCATGTTGGAGAGAGTTCAGAAAAAATTTCTGAGATTTTTGTACATGAGGGAGTATGGCTATTACCCGTGGCTCTATCCTACCGACTTTCTTTTGGGTATGCTCGGAATGAACCATCTACGGGTCAGAAGGGATGTACACATTGCTACGCATTTCTTCAGATTGATTCGTGGATGGTTTGAAAATACAGCTATCTTGGAGAGCATTCACTTCTATGTTCCCGATGGTTATCTTCGTCACCGACAGCATAGACTGTTCTATCTTCCGGCTTGCAGGACTAACTTGCCAATGGTCATGCCGATCGGGAGAGCAATCTTGCTGTTGAACAGAATTAATTCGGATATCGACATATTTAGCGTTAGTGAAGCTGCTTTTAAAAAGCAAGCTCTATTAATGCTTGTATAGTTTTTGCCTACCATTTGTTTTATATTTATATTTATGTTTAATGTAATACTCTTACAATTGTATTTTAAAAACTCATTAAAATATTTAATTTTGTAATGTTTTTAAAAGAATAAATAAATAAATTGAATAATAAAAAAAATTTATTTAATGTAGATCTGAATGCAATGGAATCTTTCAGTTCAATTTTCAGCCACTTCCCGAACTACCGAAATATGTGAATTTTCGCATAAGTGATAAAAACGAGTATCTACAATACATACAATAACAAAAATTAACCAATATTAAAGTTTACTTTGCTTTATTAGTACTATGATTAGCGTTTTTTTTTGTCTTTTTAGACCATTTTTTTTTACCTGCCCACGCCCCCACTGTGCCGTCTACTTTGCTTAATCTAAAGAAACTTATGGTGTTTTTTAACCATAACGATTTCGACACCAGTATTTCTCTATCATGTGACCTACCTAACACAAATATCTGCATAATATTTTTTTTCTCGCGAATGTTTAAGCTGTAAAGCTTTGCTCTTTAACCTACTGTACATTGTACAAACACCATTAAAAACTCGCTATAAAAATAAGCATTTCACAGCATTTAATCTTACTCCAAGCGGTTGTTAAGACAAATTAAGTGGAATTTGGTTCATTAGTCCCCCTCCTACACTTTTTAAACTACCCTTAATTTAAATTGCTTTACGCAACGTTGCTTCTATCTACTATCTGCCATTTGTTTTTTTAAGAGGCAAATTCGGGTAATCGTTGTTCCTCAATTGGACTGATGAATTGAGCTCAGAATTATTTAGCCACGGTACATATGTATCCTCACTAAGTAGAACAAAAAAAACAATTCATTCTTGCCCTGAAAATCCAACATTTTTTCTTCTCATAACTACTCGACTGCCATCCTCGTTAACAAACAACCTAAATAAAATGAATATCTAGCATTAATTAATTTATTCATTTATTTATAATATTAACGCCTTTCGGCTTTTACATAATATAACATAGTACATAGCAACAACATGAAAAATACAGCTCTAGTGAGTTTGTAAAACAGAAAGAAAATAGCTGAGAAAGACATGGTAGATATTCAGATGACAAAACGAAAATAAATGTAAGATATTTAAATATTACAATACTGTAAAAATGAAAAAAAATATATTTGTATGTAATACATGCAAATAACTTAACTTAAAGAGTTAAATGATTTATAATTTCATGCTTATATTTTATAAGCGACACCTTCCATACATCTAAGTGTGAAAACATATTGCCTAAGTTTTGAATTATGTGTAGTGGTATATTGAAATGGGACATGGTTTTAGTATTGCCACAATAAAACGGTAGTATTGCCACAATAACTTCTGTTTCTGGTTGGCACATTAAAATTTATGAGCGCCAAAACTTCAGGGCTGTTAATTTTATTATGCAAGATTTTAAATAAAAATACTAGATCGAAAACAGTTCTTCTGTCACTCAAATTTAATAAATTAGATAAACGCAGAAGATAAGTGTAGTTTAACTGTTCTTTTGGTATTTTTAGTCTATAATTTAAAAAGCTTAGGAATTTTTTTGTACTCTTTCTATTGAATGCACGTTATAGAAGGCAGACCATACAATTGAGTTTTATTCAACCTGACACCTCACAAGTGATGTATACAGAAGTTTGAATGTTGGTAAAATCTTTATCCACTCTTAGTACAAAACCTAACATTTTTAAAGCCTTCTTTGAGATATTTTCAATGTGTGATATGAAGCTAAGTTTAGTGTCGAAAGTAACACCTAAATCATTAATAATTATTCTTTGATATTTCCTTTTATTCTGATTAACATTTTCCGCGTAAAATAGAAACTGGATTGGAAAACTCTGGAAACGCTTTTCATCGTAAAAGAGGATATCACAACATTAGATACGTATATCAATTTGTAACTAAAAGGAAAATAATTTTTTTTATAATAATGATAAAATTATATAGCGCAGTTTTGTGTTATTTCATTTCAAGTGCGCTTAACTATAATAAACTTAAAAATAATCCTACAGTACCTACTCCTTACGAGTCCTTAGAAAATATTCCTCAAAAATCATGAAACAATAATGTACAGTAATTATAAACAAAGCAATGACAAGAGAAGAAACATATGTAGCAATGACAGTGCAGGGGTCCTACGAGTAGTATTGTCAATTGATAAGGATTGATAGGATAACTTTCGGTAACTTCTCATCGTTCCCTAGGACAACTGCAGATCACTAACGTACAAACAACAGTTGACGCCGAATATATTAAGTAAACTTCGTCATTATTATAATAGAAATTAACGGTTCTAAAGCAGAGGACAAAATAAGAATATTCAAACTAAAATATATATATATTTTTTTTTTTACATGAATACCTCACAAGAGTCCCAACTGCTCCCGCCTGAAGCCAGTGAGACTATGGCATCCCCAATTGGGGTATGTTGTGAGGCTGAGGGTAGTGGGGAGGGGAAGGAGATAGGGAAGAGGAAGGTGGGGAAGTACCTGGCTATTCAGATCTGGTCACCAAACACGGCTAGTGCAGTTTCAAGCAACGTTTTAATTCTGAATGGTGGTCTTACACCAGGGCGATACTGAGAGTATCTTCCACTCTGGAACGTGCCGCAAATATACTATTTATTATTTTTTAAATGAATAAATTGTGAAATAACACTACTTGATCAAATAAAATTTATTTGCCACGCCGGGATTCGATCCCGCGACCTTCGGTGCGCGAGTCAAGCGTCTTACCGCTGCGCTACGCCTGCCGTCAAAAAACCAAGTAAAACCAGAGGTAGTTTAAGATGAAGATAAGAAATATTCTGAGTGAACATTAAATATAAAAGTATAATAAGGAGGAAACCGAAACTAAACATTTTATTATTATTGCAAAAATTTAACTAAATATTAATATTTTATTATTTTTTTTTAGAATAACCTGATAAGTAAAACAACAAAATGTAATCTTTAATCATTGGAGAGAATATTGCGACTCTCGAAGAAAAAATGTGATTTTGATGTCATTGAAATGGACGTGCAAGCATCTAAATGAAATATATTTTGTTGTTATATCATCTTATTATGTAATTATCGTTCCGGGATGAATTGAAAATAATCGTTTTAGTTGACAATGTTCCCACTAAATTATTAATATGAAATTTTATTTCCAAGGGAATAAAAGTTTGTCAATAGGCACATACCAACCTACCTATATTACTTGTCGCTAAAAAAACTTTTCCTCTTTTTTCGTTCCTCTCAAAATAGAATTATCTGCAAATTAAGAAAGGAAAGTGTTATGGGAATTTTATGTTAATACAATAAGGGAAGTTTCCGTGTCGAGGGAGGGGGGATGGTTGACGAGAAAGAAATGAAGGGAGGTTTAATTGCCTATCACCCTTTCTGCTCCTCTGACAGTTAAAGTTGGGCCAACTTTGTTCTTTTAAAAGAACTTCTGTTCACAAGAGGTTTGTCGGAATAAGCGTTGGTAAAACTTACCCACTTACAATATATATAAGTGACCTACCTATGTACTTATTAACCTCCCGTATATCTAAATAGTAAAGATAATTTAAAATAACAATAAGTACTTCCACTTTTTTCTTTTCGTAATTTAAAATTTTACTTGCGATAACTGTAGGTACCTACTAACTAAGAAAGGTAGGAATTTTTACACCGGGCTAGTACTTAATACTGTTTTGTGTTTCAGATAATCTGTACTTTTTGTTTACATGAGCGCCACACAGAAGGCCCTGAGGAAAATAATTCAACTCAGGGTCTACGTAATCTTTATGGAAGCTGTATGGAGGGTCATTTTAGAAAAGGAAGGAGAGGACGTTCTGGAAAAGAAAAGGGTAAGGGTATGGACAGGAATCTGGGAGTCAGTTTGTCCAGGAGTAACGGGCGTATGAATCCAACCAAAGATATCGAAATAAACGAGATGTGCTATCCGCAGTTTTTACTGGGTGGGACTGTATTTCCTGGCGTCGCCGATATTGTTAACCAATACAACTGCACACAACGAATTCTTTACGTATTCAAACTATGCCAATTAAGTAGTCTGCCGACGGTCAGGCGGTCATCATAGCTTATCTCTTATATTTCAATGCCTTTGAACCCAACCCTCCCATTGCAATGCAAGGCGATTTTCCGAGAGCGTTTTTCTGGGGAGATCAAAATCCTCAACCAGTCTCTCCAGATCCGGCCTGCTACGCAGTTGGTGGGCAGACATACCCGCAGCCAAGACCTAGACAAACCATAGTCACCAAACGTTGCGAACCACTTGGAGCGACCTACGACAGGGTTATCCAATAAATGGTTACCGGGGTGGCGGTACCCATACCTGAATAGGAGCTGGGACAGTTCTGTTGGTTTTATCCGTCAACAAACAAAAGAAATATTTGAATCTCTTATCTCTATAACAAAAACCTTTGGACTGTACCGGGAATCGAACCTGGAAACTCTAAAATTACTAACTAATAAGCCATCGCGGCGTTTCCTCGCAGGAAAAGGAAGAGAGAACGGACCGCCAAACAACTCGGTCTTGGCATACCTACACACATTCATACATCGTCTCATATTAATAATAATTGTATAATTTGTAGAGCGCCGTTTTTTGTGAAAAATCACCTCAAGGGCGCATACATAGTCTTCTATTATTCTATATCTCGACATGGCCCGATCTAATTTACTTGATCGTGCCACATCTTACTTGGGCATCCACGATTTCTTTTACCAATCACATCTGATTCTTATATTCTCCTTAGGCGCACTTCTTTCTTCATTCATTCGCTCTACATATCCAATCATCTGTGCATCCATTTCTTAATCTTACATATAACGCTTACCTCAGCCTTATTTATTATTTGCAGACCATACGTGATTTTAACACACATACCTACGGGTCTCATTTTTTTATTATTTAGTCTACTTTCATCCTTCCTCTGCCAGTTCCATGCCTAAACTGCCATACATCAGGTGAATAAGTGGGTTGGTACAATGCTAACTGTCATCACTCGAAGTGGCGTGTCATTAAATTGTCTACTACCTACCCACAATTTAACATGTGTAGATATGTTAGATACTTTTAATTATTGTTTGATTACCTTACATTATCTGCTTAGGCATGATTTAAATAATCTCCACTGCAACATTCGTTATTCGTATCTTATTTTCCAACGCATAAATCGCCCTTAATTATAGAAGCGTATGAAATTCAACAGGTCTCCCACCTAATATAACTAGCGACTTTGATATGTCCCTTCAGGGATTGTCCCACTAAGTCATGATTTATGGGATCCAAGTCAACCCACACCATAAACCCTGCATGATGACGCTATTCCCAGGGTTATTTAACTGTGAATGTATCGATCTTCGAAAACAGCTGCGAATATCCTAAAATAGGATACTTACCAATACAGAATCAATTTTTAACATCCTAACCACCACACAGGAGGTCCCGAGGAAAATAAATTCCCTCAAGGCCTATGAAATCTTTGGGAATGCTGTGTGGAGATTATTTTTAAGGAAAAGTAGACGATAAAATTCTTTGAAAGAAAAATAATCACACGGGGTGTTCTCCATGGATTAGTTTTCAAATAGATAAAGCTAAATGATGTCGGAACACTTTCGTGCAACTTTCGTATATACCTACGTGTTATAGGTAGATACATAAGGTGTAGATTTTGAGACACAATAACCAAGAAAATTAAACAACACCATAGGTAGGTGTTCCATGACAACTCAGAATCAACTCAACTCAACACTTCTTTGAAAAGTCATTAAAAGCTATATAATTTTTTTTTTAAATAAGCCTATTGATAACCTAATCTGACGTAACCTATTTACCCATTTTTTTCAATATATTTTTCGTCACTTTTAATGTCTCTTTGAAGGAGTTGTCCGGTCACCATAGATAAGTCTATACTTATAGGTACGTAACCCCGGAGTTTTTCAGCTGCCCTGAGACGGTAATAATATGGTATCCAATTGGAGAAAGACCTATATTATGCGAATCACATATATAAGTTACCTTTACCTAAACTGAAAGCAGTAAAAGTAAGTACCCCAAGGTGTAGGTAAGTATCTAGCTACATGTGATAAAATCAACGACTGTATGTAGATAGGTATATCTATAATGAATAAACATCGTTCAGAGGTATATAAGACAAAGAAAATTATTGGTAGCTATACAAGCTCTTCGAATACCTAAGATAAAGAAATACCTACGTAGATTTTTCGGATATGTAGATAGACAGGGAAATGACGGAATGAGTTTCACGACATTATAGGTATTTAATTAAATGAAGACAATATTAGCAAAACTCAATCAAAATCTGGAGACAGAAAAATCAGAAAAAGATTTTGGTTCTACTGGGACTGGGACATAATACTACCTACAAATGTATTTAAGTCCATCACGTCAAGAGTCAGAATATCAGAAAAGTATTGATGAGACGATGTACAAATTTGAAAGAACAAGGGAAAATATGGTGCCATCAATATTTGATTCTCCATGCATACCATAGTGTCTACGAATGTGAAAGAAAGAAAGGTAGGTTGTGTGTAGCTAAGTTGTTGTCTCTCTAACCTCGCTGTAAAATAGCGAGATGTTTATTCGGATATCTACCTCACCGCGGACCTAATAAACAAAATAAACACAGCCTTCAACGCTCTTCGATCATCCCGTTCTGCGCCGCTTTCGAGTTTCGTCGCCAGAGACTGGCCGCTTCTGCGTCGAAGTTTCCCAGGGGTGACCTTCAGGGCGTCCCTTTCACCTCCCCGCTACCCATTCCCCGCTGCCCGCGAGAGGTCCCGCATGCCGCGTCCCTCTTTGCTGAGGAACTGAGGATTGCCGGGGAATCCACTGCGGAGGCTTTGCGCACAGAGCATTGGGCTTTCGCACTGAAGCCCGTATTATACGGTACGCGATGAGAAGTTAGTTAAATTTATTGACAAAAAAAAAATTCAAAAGTTTTTTTTTATTTCTCCTGAAAAACGAGTGTTTATTTTCGTTTTTTGTTTTTGGGGTGTTATGCCGTGTTGCGCTACCTCGTCTGTCAGATCTGCCGGATCTGCCCTGATGATGGACACTGCAACGCTGTCCGAAACGTTAGCTAAAGAAGGAAGTAGCGCAACATGGCATAACACCCCAAAAACAAATAACGAAAATGCTTTTGGCCGTGAAAATTTAAAAACATAACGAGTGTTTAGTCTATAACAGCGTTATGAGAACTTAAAGCAGTATTTATTTACATATAAATTAATAATCTAGAAAAAGTGGTACATGCAAAGAGTAGGTTTTTGGGGCTGTAAAAGAGACTGCCCAAATGAGGGAACTGAGTGATAATCAACTTTCAAACATTATGAAGACAATTAAAAAACGACTAGGGACAAAATACAAAAATATAAAGCACACCTAAAAAAAGAGAGCCTTATTATTATTAATATTGGATGAAATCACCTCAAGGGCGCATTATAAATTTATTTGCACTAGTGAAAACAATTGTGAAATCTGACATTAATCTTATATTACTATTGGATGATTTTACTGGATTATAGATACTATGAAATGTAAAATATTGTATCAAAAAAAAAAATACTCCTTATACCTATATCATGTATAAACTTTGCCAAAGAAACTATTATAAAAATATTTATTAATAATAGGTACCTATGTATTTGATTATTTTTACAAATTTTGTGAAATTGAACACGCAAGGGCGCTGAAATGCATTCATTTTGATCGAAATCATTAATGTGTGATTTTTTTTTATCGCATGTTTGTATTTTAATAAGTAACGGAGTTGACTTTAAGTCACACAGCATCTTCAAAGATGACACAGACCTTGAGAGAAATTATTTTTTCTCAGAGCCTCATGTGTGGAGTTAACCACTCCGATATATCGCGAATATGCACTTTTTACGTCTTAAACGACATATATCAGATTTACGAAAACTTTATGTTATTTCCGCTTCACAATTAAAGCTCTATAAATGAAACATTTCTGAACGTAGCCGAATACTAAAAACTGTTTTTGAAAGGTTACGAAATAAGCTTTCAAATTGTTATTTTACAAGTAAATATTAACGTTTTTAAATATTAAAATTTAGAATGCAAACATAAAAAAATGTAAAAATGACTCATTCGATGTTTGTGTGAAAACGGTACTAAAATCATGTATTATATAAAAAAAATACTTATTCTATTGTATAAATGTCTAATAAATATCTAAAAAACAATTTAGTCTACACACTTTTTTATCATTTCATACAAGAATATTTAATAAAAAAATAACAATGTCTAACAGTGTGTAGAAAATTTGGCGGTCTATCATGTATCTGACAGAAAAGGTTTTTTATGTATTTCTATGGACAACTTGCATAGTGATAAGTAGCTTGATTTATTATGGAGCTTCTACTTTTTGTTTTAGGGATGTCACTAGTGCAATAACGGAGTTATATAGATTTCTGTGGAAACATACGCGTTGACGTAAAAACACGTTTATTGTACTTGACTGAACGTCTATATATGCTTACGTTGCTAAGTGGTTAAATGAAAAAAATCTTTTCTGAAAATTTTTAAAATTTTATTTCGTTTTCTCGACTCGGAATAATGATATCTGCGCATTTTGGTAGAAATAACAAAGTGTTAGAAAAATCTTTACCAAGGATTTGGGACCAAGTTGCAAAACAACCTCGAATCAGACGGTCTCCACACGGTGCTGCCGCAGCACCAACTGCTGCAGAACTTTAGTTGACTGTAGTCAAAAGCGCCAGCCGTATTGTTATTATAATAACAATACGGCTGGCGCTTTTGACTACAGACTATACGATTTTTAGTCAGTTCTTCGGCAGTTGTTACTGCGGCAGCACCGTGTGGAGACCCCTTAAGTATTCTCGGCTCGCAACATTGTACACAAACTAATCTAGGTATTTTGAGGCGAATTCATCTGAAATTTCGCAGTCATTTGTAAGCAAAATGAATGTGCGTTTATTTTTTTCTAAATAATTGCTTAACCTTAACCATACTTCCATTTGAAATGCAACATGAAACCATGATTGCTTCATATTTGTTAGGTGTTGGGTTAGTCTTTCGTAAAATAAATTTCTTGTATTATAATTATTTACCAAGCGTCTAAAATCGGACCTCTGTAAATCTGGCTTAACCCTCGACCTCCCACCCCAGTCCGTCCCCAGGAGGCGGGGCCTGCGGGACGTGCTCCCATTGGTCCGCGCCCCCTGGCGGGCCGGCCCTAATTGGCCGGCGCTAGGGGCGGCCCTGCCGACCCTGGACACTGAGGCCCTGGACGCCGAGGCCCTGGACTAATTCCACCGGGCTGTTTTGCTGGGATGCTTTTTACCATGTCGGCCTTTTTTAGAGCGGCTCTTGAGGGAATGATTATTTATTTATTCGGAGGAGATGGAAATAACGAACGGGGTATGTATATTAAATGGTGCAAAATTGTAGGTATGTGAGAAAATTCATTGGGTGCACCAAAATAACAAGTTTTCCACGTAAAAAAATTGTTGATCGTATTTTGGTTTTTCAACGGAAATTCGAAGCAAACCGCATGTTTTTGATAAAATACCTATAGCCCACCTATTTTTTAATTACATTTTAGATATCTGTGGTCTTATGTCTAAATTTGACAAATGATAAGATTATTAAACACCTCTCAGGAGAGCAACGTGAAATTTTGTAAAAAAAATAATAATGTAAGTTTCAATGAGTTTCTTTATAGTTTGGTGGGCCATTTAAAAACCTACATTATAAGAATTTCAATTATGTGTACGGTATGAACATAACGCATTTCAAAACTGTACAAAAATGGTTAATTTATTGAGTCGTTAAGTACAGGACCAAGATTTTATTTAATGAAACAATAATCTCATTAAAAATTATCAAAATGTCGTAAAATAAGAATATTTTCGAATATTATGTAAATAAAATTCCCTGAAAAGTATCCGCATCCTTTCAGTAGTGTAAATTGTACCCAACCCGGGCGCACAGTGGTCGGTGTGTGGGGTATACCCGTCCCTGTCCGTCCCGCCCTGGGACCCGCCCATGGGAGCCCCGCCCCGCGGCGCCGGGCCCCGCGCCGCCGGGCCAAAATCTCTGAGGCATTATTCCGCCGCCGCCCGCAGTGGGACGACGCCTCACCCAACGGACGAACGCTCCCGAACGGAGCGCCGGACTTTACCGAACATTGCCGAACGTCACTTTTGACATTTCATTGAAAATAACTGCTCCAAATCAAAACAAAAGTGACGAATTTTCACAAGAATCGAGAAATTTTTTCAAAATTCGAACAAACACTTAAAAAAATTCAATTTTAGAACACATTAATTGTTTGGACATTTTTATCTGGAATTATAACATAAGTCACATTTTATTCCGGATTTTGACTTAGGTATTAGCCATATCAGAAAACTATATTCATCAAAGTGCTTTTTAATTGCTATCCTTAGTGATTGAGATATATTTCTTAAATCTTTTTGTGAAATTTTAAAGTGAAGTGTTTTTTTACGAAAGATTTGCGTTGCCGTCGGCAAGTGTTTTTTTTTTAAATCGCGAGTGTTTACGTATTGATGATAGCATTTGTAAATCAAATCATGGTTAAAAACATTTTTTAATAATTTGATAAAATATTGAATTTTATTTATTAGTTGTGGTGTTTTGACTTTTCTGCGATTTTCGTTGTATTGAGAAACAGGGTTGTCAAAAAATCAAGATTCGGTCTGACGAGTTGAACGCGGCTGCAGCTGGGTATACCGGTTCGCCATGGCCGCCCCTAGAGCTGGACCCCGTTGGGGCCTGGGGCAGAAAGCTGTATCCCCCAGCGGGGCCAAGATCTGCAGGTTTGTACCCACTGTTCTGATCCTATATTCTGTTATTATTTGAAATAAAATATTTTTGAATTTTTTCTGCCTTTGTAGGTACATAATTCAACATTTTAGGATTTTCCTACATAGGAAGGAAAGTCCCAAGTTATCTAGATCGTGAATCATCTGTACAAGAAATTTGTTTTTCAAAGAGTCTTTCTTTTAAATAGTGTTTATTATAAATGTGTTTCAAAGAAAATGAAAACTAAAAATTTACTGGTGCCTTTTGCGGCTTTGTATTATTAAGCCATTTACGAAAAAATGTCTTCTTTTGAATAAAATAATCGAAAGTTAAATATTGGTAAATCACTGTTTTAGTCAGAATTAGTTTTTGTTTTAAATTGAAGTGGATTTTATGATATTGATTTTTTTACTTTCATTATCTTTCGCAATGTTGTTCTTAAAACTCTGAAATTTTATTTAAGAAAATAGGGAAATTATATCTACATGCTGACAAATTTTAATAAGTAATTAGGTATTAGTGTAAATACAAGCGTAGGACAATGACACTATGAAATATAATGCTATAAAAACATTCAACAGTCAACACTTGAACATAAAAGTGAAGAAAACCATAATGAATTCAGACATAAAATTACAAAATGGATTAAAGAACTAAAAATACAATATTACCAAAATTTCATAACATAAAATAATAAAACATACCCTAACCTTTATATTACTTTATATATTTTAAATTTATGTTGTATATTTATTTTATTTTATTTATTAATTTTTAATCACCAAGTGAGGCCAACATTTCTGGATTACTATTGAAATGTACAGTATTGCATCAAAATAAATAAAATAAAGTGTAGGTAGTCAAAGATTTTTTTAAAGTTCCACAAAGTATTTTCCAATCTTTCTGAAAAGAGGTAAAAATTAAAAAAAAAATTATTTTTGAAAAGAGAAAAACTACAATTTATCTAGCTAATCTTCAATTATTAAAACACAACTTTGCAAAAATCAATAAAAAATCAAATTAATAGTAAATATCTACCTGCTTACAATACCTATATTTATAGATATATGTAGTGAATTAATTTATTTATGGGAATTATTATCATCCGCTGAATTATGAAATTTATAGTTTATTTTTCAAAGACTTTATTACTTTAATTAATTGCATTGAAGGGTAAAAAACTTATTGAGACAATTATAATTATCTTTTCAAGTCAAACCATATTGAAAGATTTATATCTAATAATGGTAAATAAAGTATAAGAGGTTTATGAAAAGACTGAATAATGACAATGATTTTGCCAACCCTAACAAACCCAAGAATTAAAAACGTTTATTATATTAGTAAGACGAATTAGGAACGACATATTTTACCTAATACAATTTAAAAACAGGTAGGTATCAGGTAAGAAAAAAAATATTTATATATACCTATTAACATTTTTTCCTTTTTCCCAGGAGGTCTGATGTTCGGGCTCCACCACGGAGACGCCGGGGGCGCTCTGCACGCGCAGCCTCGGGGCCCCGTGACGTCACTAAAGGAGGAGCCCCTTGCGAGAGCCTGGATGCAGCCCTCTACTCTGGTGGATAACTCTAAGTAAGTTTTTTTTATTACAAATTTTTCATGTTTGTCTCTTTTTGTTCTTGCAATCTTCACAACTTTTTTGATCTACCTAAATAAAATCGTGTGTGCCTGATCAACCGGTCTATTTCAATTTGTTTCAAACTTCTCAATTTTTGTAGTTTTAGTTAGGTAATGTTAACTTATTTCTGCCTTTAGGTATATATTTACGGGAATGAAAATTTTAGGTAGGGAACACATGTGAAAATATTGTTTTATTGTTTTTCAAACGCATAGGTATTAAGATTGGTAATTTTTTTTACTGTTAAAAAGTTTCACACTCATTTTTTTCTCAAAATATGCAAATGAGTTAAAATATAAAATTACTTTTAGGGGGCATTGCACTGTTCTCTATAACGTATACATATTAATAAATCAACAACTAAATAGTTAGGTACTTTGAATACGTAGAAAACTCAACTAACTTTTACGATATATAGCAACTACCTATCTACCTACCTACAGGGGCGTGCACTCCATATAGGCACATAAGCACTGCCTACCCTAGCGTATTTGTAAAACGTAAGCATGTAAATAATATTATAATTTATTAAATTATTGCTAAAAATAAATACACACTTTCAAAAATAAGCGCGACAAAGCTGAGCAACCAAAACTACGCGACCGCCACATCAAACGGCATACTACAAATGTGACATAAACTGTAACTAAAAACTACAAGCGCCCTCCGACTACCTCACTAAAATGCGGGCTAAGCAGGAATTATTTCTGCTTAGAGCTAACTTCATACAAGATATAATATCAATGTTTACGAAATGCACGTAGCATAGAGTAGAACTGTCGTTTGAATTTGCTTCTATGGGGTTTTTTGTTAGTATCAGGCAGTGCTTTCTGGAACAAATTAGCAAATGGCAATCAGTGGCGACAGTGACATCTGTTGTTATCTGAAGTATGAAAGTGAGACAACGCCAATTGCTTTTATCAAGGCCACCTCGGATATCCATTGATTGGCTTGTGATAATACGCATACATGAAGCGATTATTTATTATTATTATTATTTGTATATTTAAAGTGGCTTAGACAGTGGCGTATTTCCCCTTAGGCCTAATAGGCCCGGGCCTAGGGCGGCCAGATATTAGGGGCGGCCAATCGCGACAAAAATGTCACAGATCATAACAAGAAATTACTTTCTAAGTACCTAAATATTCTACGTACGAGAACGTCATTGCTAGCCGCAAGGGTCTCGCGCTCGTGCTCGGAAGTTTCATAAGAGCGTGTTCACACACAGCTATAATATGCGTGGGATGGCGTATTTCGGCCTATCGCTCGCTATATATTCCCAATTGGAATATATGGCTAGCGATATGCAAGAGCGTGTTCACACACAGCACACAGCGCGCCCCCCCCCGCCCCGCAGCTGCCCTCGCCACACCTATCATGCGCCGTCGCTCGCCCGCTCGCGTATTTCCAATCCCTACCGGGATTCAGTCGCGCTAGTGCCGCTAGTGACTGAACCGCGTTAGGTATTGTTATGCATAAATCACCTTACAAAAGCTATAATAAATAAATAAATCAGAGATTACAAAATAATACAATAATAAGCTGTTATTTATGCCAATTATGAACTTTCCACTGATGATAAATAATAAAGTGTGACATTATAAAGGGTAGGTATTTTCTTTAAAAAAATATATTTTTAGTTAAAATATATGAAAAAGGAGGGGGGGGGGGGAGGAGGAACATAGGAATAGGATTAAGAGGCAAAGGATTTTTATTTATTTTTAACATTGTTCTAAAGTAGCCTACGGATTTCGGATTTGTGACATCATGGTCAAAATAGATAAAGCATTGCAATAGCTCCGTGTAAAAATGGTAGGAAATGTGGTCCATTTTTGGACCAAAATCAATCGCAGAAAAATAAAAGTGGTCCGTGGTCCATTTTTCAATCGAAATCGTTCCAGTGTAACAAACCCTATCGCGACTGAAAGGCGGTAGGGATTGGAAATACGCCCCGCTCGCGACAGGCGACAGCAGTCAGTGGTCAGTGGTCAGTTCAGTCGTTCAGTGTGCGTACAGCAATTGCAGCGAGGGGATGAGCGTTTTTCTAATTTCGTAAAGGTATTCGCGACGCGACGTGTATGTATGTACTGCAATATTATCAAAAATCGAAATATTTTACAGGACGTGGACGATACCTCACGTTAAAAGTGTTATTTCGCATTTTTTATTTTAACTTTTTTTAATATATATAATACCTAATGTTGTTTTTCTACCAAAGTTTAATAATAAATAATAAGTCTTAAAGAGTTGCTCAATTATTAACATATTATTATTATTATTGACTAACTATAACTTTTTATCCTTGACTGTATATGGTATGGTTGGTATGTATGCAGTTTGTTACTTAATAGATTTCACAAAAAATAAAGGTATGTTTTATAATCATTTGCTTTTTTTCTTTTAAAATACAAAATACCTAATTAGTAATTTAGTAATATTTTTTTCTATTGCCCATCCAACAGCCAACATTTTTAGTTGGATTTCGACTTCGACTCTAAAACCCCAACTTCGTCTGTAACCCCAGAAATGTCCAGGAAAAGATAAGCCCATATCTGGCAACCCTAATTGTAACTGTGAAACACGAAACACTTATATATTATTGTATGAGAATAAACCTGAAACTGTTAAATAAATTAAACCTAAAACTGTTTTAAATGTTTTATTCAAATCCTTGAAACCTTAGAAAATATAAAAAAACTAGCAGCTATTAGAGTAAACTAAATTTCTGAATCGATTTCGACAAAAGTTGTCAATAAATAAATTCATTATGTAGTCTATAGTCTATATCAGGGGTCTCTAAACAACGGTCCGCCAATTTCATCAATCCGGCCTGCGACAATTATACAGTAATTGAACTAGCGAATTTAGCAAGCGTATTTTTTTACATTAATTCCACACCGGAGGTCCTGAGGAAAATATTTTCCCTCACGACCTATGTCATCTTAGGTGATGCTGTGTGGAGGGTCTTTTTAAGGAAGGGAAGGATAGGAAGTTCTGGAAAGGAAAAGGTATGAGGGGTGGGTAGGAATCTGGGGGTTAGTGTGTCCAGGAGTGACATACGTATGAATACATCCCTCCAACTGCGGTGCAAGGTGATGGGTCAAAATAGTTCGGCTGGAAAGGTCAAAAGGCCTCCCTCACCCAGTCTCTCTCGATCCGGCCCGCCACGCAGCAACTATGAATGATAATAGCAGGAAAATTAAAACGGTTTTGACCTTAGGAACTTACTGGAACTTACTGAAAAGTTTGGATACTCCTGGTCAATATGATGGGTACTGAGAAAGGGGCGGCTACATGGCCTGGGGCCTAGGGCGGCCAAGACTGCAAATCCGCCACTGGGCTTAGATAATACAAACCTACATCATCTACAGCCAGCAGCAAGTACACTTAGCGAAAACTTGTACGAAGGGAGCCATCTGTGGCAAGTTTCTTTTTTTATTTACTTGAATCAATTTGGCGGTTTTCCTACTGCCTACCCTGATCAAAAACTCTGTGCACGCCACTGCCTACCTATCATATGTTCGAATACCGAATGAAACACTGGCTTTATAAATAGATAAATATTAGTTAATGCCTTTAACTAATTAATTATCACTATTATTTGTGATGTTTTTTTTCATAGGTTTGGGAACTTATTTTTCTATACTTGTTTGACTTTCGTTATTTTTGTTAAATTTAATTGTCTGCGCAAGTAATAATACCTATATTACACAATGTATTTGAAAAGTACTGTGGAGAAATTGTGAATGTTTTCTAATTTTGATTTTTTTTCCTTTTATACTTAGATTTAAATAATTTTATCGTATTTATAGCAAGTAAAAATTACAGTAGGTTCTATTTGTTTACTTTAGTCTATTTTGTTAGAAAATGTATATTGTCAAAAATGTTGATTTACTTGGTTAAAAATAATTAACGTTGAACCTTTACATATTTATTCCATTGTCCACCTACAATTTACTTTCTATTTACTATTTACTAGTACCTACGTCTTTGGAATTTGGTAGGTAAGCCGAGAGTTCGGTGAGAGGGATGTAATTGAATTAAGGGCGGTCGCCTTTTACTTGCCACGTCATTAAGAGCTGTTCAAACACCGCAAAGGCGAAATACTTTAGGGCAGCCCTGTTCATATTTATTTAAAGGCTTTTTACAAACAGCGCGGTAACGTAAATACTCGAAGAGCTCACATTACGTTTTATGGGTGTAAAGTTGAATGCAAGACAGAAAAAAAAATTTGATTTGAAATTTAAAGCGATTTTGTTTTCATGAATTTAAGTAGGACTTAGTTCAAAGCATAAGTATTTCTTAATATTTGGGATAACTTTCCCACTGAAACAAGTCTTTATCTACAGGTAAAGCAAATACATATGTATTTTTATACATATTTCTTTTGCGATTTTTTGCTAGCTTTTCAATGAAAACCGCAAATTAAAATATTCGTATGCTCTAAGGGTCTTTCTGTTGGAAAATTTCTGAACAATTTGATATATGATTAGAAAAGATAGCATTTTGTTGCCCGAACGCAATACCAGATCGAATACCTTATTTAATAAAGGTACAAAATCCCAAAACGAAATATCTACACACAAAACTCTTTGCTCGCAGGTGTCTGTACATCTTACAATGCCCTAAGACTCCTAAGAGATATTAATATTTTCCCTTGAAATGTTTTCAATTCAATTAATCTTACATTGAACTGCAATCAAATATAAAAGTTATTTTTTTTAAATAAAGTTTATTTGAGTGCAAGATTAAAGCACATTCCTATTATTTAACTGATAACTAAAATGTTTGAATTTTCAAACAATTAGACTGCGTGTTCCAGAGAAAAGTCGAAATCATACGTTCTTTCAAGGTCTAGGAATGACTTCAGCAAATAGCCGCCTTTTCCTTATGACAGCGATATAATCCTTAGTTAATATTGCCACACTGAATAAACTCAGTGGCGATATGTGCTCGACTAATAAAGCGTGTTTAAGTTTTTCCACCCGCAAAGTGGCATGCATTATTAATTATTCACCCTCTGTGAATTGAACGTGTGTAGGTACCCTTAATAATTTACATTATTTTCTCTGTATGAAAAGCAAACAGTTTAACATGAAAGCGAGCAAATGTCACTCTTTTGCTGTCTGTGCCATTCAAGAAATTCACAACTAAATTAAAACCGTATGACAAAAGGCACAAACTATTTGTCATGAATACATTTTTACGAATGCGAAATAAATTGCACCTTCGTTAAGGAAATCGTAAAAACGGTTCTTTTTTTCAATGGAATAGTAAATTTATTTAATTAAGTTAATGGCATAAATAGAAAAATATTAAAATATATTTAAGCAATATTAAAGAACAGTTTCGACATTTTCGACAAATTGCATCCATCTTTTCTCATGTTTTGAACCCAATGTGTAGAACCCCTAAAGAGAAGTAAAGCTTGTTAGTCCAGTAATAATATTGATGGCAGGAATAATTGGATAGAGAGTCCTTCCACTCCCCTATTTTGCTGTTTTCTTTTCCATTTATATAATATCCCTTTTAATAATATGAAAAGATATCTTTAACAGCTGGTGCCAAATCTAAATGTCAATAAGAGCTCGATAAAATATTTTGGTAAGGAAACCTAAAATAAACAGCCAAACTAAATTATTGTACCTATCCTTAAAAATAAAGCAAATAAAGAAGAGGAAGTAAAAAAATCTCTCGAAAAACGCAATCTAGAGGTTATTAGTGAAATATTTTTTGGTGAACACAAAATATTCAGCTCGCTAAGTAATTTCCATGATCATGGAATTATCATCATCATTTATCATGATCATGATCATTACTTATTGCTATTTAGGGTTCTAAATATTGAAAAAAGACCGTATTAAGTATTCAGTAAAAAAATTGGGTTAAGACGGAAAATTTTGTACATGAAGAAGAACGTGCATATAAATCAAAATTAGCTAAGATTTGTTTTGATAAATTTGTTGAATAACAATCGCTTACTGATCAAATTTTAATATTTTAATGAAGAATAGGTGTCCCCTAAGGTATACACTGAGGGGGTGTACCGCCGAATAACAAAAGTATATTTTCATTAAAATGCATCAAGGAAAAAACTGTCTGTCTATATACTGCATATACTAGCGTACAAGTACAAAAAATCGACACATACGGATAAATATCACTTGGATAAATATCATTTATAGAAATTATTTGCAAGTTCCTACGAGTTAACATCTTCATGACAAAAACATAAGTAATTTTTTTTATCTTTTATCTTTTATCTTTTATTTGTTTTTGTTTTTGTTTTTAAGCGCTCTAGGGGAAAATATCTGAATTTGATTTTAAGATATCATTATTTGTCTTCTTTTTCTTATGAGTACAAAATTATATACTGTTAGGAATACATAATTAACACCTTTTCCTGCTATAAATAACATGTTATGTTAGTAAACAATGTAATATGAATTTAAATTTGTCAATTTGACTGGCCTAAAACAGGATCCATTCCTAGTTGGCTAGTCAAAGTTTCCACATATGTTTTATTGTTCAATTTTATGTGAAATAAAGTTTATTATTATTATTAAAAAAAATTATAAATATAATAATAATGTAAACATTGATTAGATAATGGACTTATCCGTATTGGGAGTTAAAAGTACAAACAATATTTTTATTTCACGTGCCTACTACGCGCATCTACATTTTATTTTTATTTATCAACAAGACACATCGATATCTAATAAGAATTTTCTTTAAAAAATATTTTTTCTCAATATTCTGCCATAATTTTATTATCAACTAATCCGTGTTGCCCGTCCAATTAATCCAACATATTTTGGGTTGCCGCGAATTTGTTAAACAATTTAGCCACCCTACCGGCGCTGAAAACGCGGTTAATTAATCTCGTTCCACTCCCGACACCCAACTACCCACCCACCCCTTTCTGAGTGAAGGAAAAATGAGCTACTGAAGCACCCCACCCCCCTCCCCCAGAGAACCTCCTGTCCAAAAGACGGAGTCATAATTAACCTCATTACCTCTGCCGGCGTTAAAGAGAACTAATTTTATTACTGTAATACGATATTGTTTTTAATTAAATGAGGTATACGGAGTGGCTTGTCAGGCTGAGAATTTTTCAGTAGATTAAATTTGGTCGCGGTTAAAATTCGGCGTAATTATTTTGCATGGCTTTGAGAATTTAACGTTTTTATAAGGTTCAATTAATTCAATTTACAAAATCAGGGAGGTAGATAGACTCGTCGATCAACTTTTTTGTTCTATCGACTATTTGAACTTATTTATTTTTCGGAATATTCGAGAAAGGTAATCTTTTATGAACTATGACAAGGTAGATGTGTACATTTTTAATGCATGAATATTCAGGTTTGAATGTTATTTCTATGATGAGCTATGTAGCTTAATATAAAAATGAAAGTTTCGCACTGTTAGTACCTAATGACGATAAGCTTTGATTGATAAAAAAATAATGCTGAAATGTTTTTACGTACGGCGTGACGTGATAATCATTTATTTGTTTGAGTTATTATTTTTTTTATGCACATGTCAATCAATTTATCAGTGAAATATCAAATTAAATTATACCAAACGAAGCCAGTTACTGAATCTATGTAAATACATAGTTTGTTTGAAAAACATTATTTCCATTTTTATTTTAGATGAAATTACACAGGCGTGAATTTAACGTATCTATCAATAACACAGTGCCACAATTACATTATTACATACCGACAATATTACACGGGGACGTTATGAAGAGAATTACACCTTCTGAAATTATACCGCCTGCAAATGCACTTTTAAAAAACATTTGTTTTTTTATAAGTTAAAATTGTTGAGTGCTTAAGAAACCTAAATAAATTTCATATTGTTAAAAAACAAAAGTTAGACATGGTTAGACTTTTTGGAAGTGCGTTTTTCCGATAGGTGTAATTTAAGAAGGTGTCCCTAATTCTCTCCATACATAATTTTGAAAGTGTGTAATTCTGGCAGCGTAATATTGGGAAATTCACGCTTTCGTAGTTTCACCATGTAAACATTATTAACCGTTATTTTTTGTGCGTAGGTTTTCTGAAAGGCATAAATTTACTAATCACATTTATATTAAAGTAAAAATAATAAACAGCGCTACAAATTCGCAAAATTGTGTTAAGCTATAAAACATTTTAACGAGTAACGAAGTGTCCAAAAGTTGGTAAACTCCGTTATGTTTTAACGGGGTAAACATTTGGATCATTTAAGAGCAACGACCGGTATTGCCGGAGTGCTCAGGGCTCGGGGCGCCCGTTATTAATTGGCTAGTCGTCGTGTGTCACGAATAACAACAATTCGTCAGAACGGAGGCAGTGCGGTCGCATCCTTACTTTTCTCATTGATAATCTCATTTATATTTATAAGGGAGTCAATTGCGTATTGTAGTGTGTTTTTGTAATGAATATTCTTTTATTTTAGAGCAAGTACCTACCTTATAATCAAACAACATTATTTATCCTTGTATGCAATATGCGCTTTTATTTAGTTCAATCCTGACTATTTTAGGAGATTAATGAGTCATATCAGTACTACCCCAGGTACAGCAATTGAAAAGGCACAGCTATGCCCGAAACTAAGAACTAGTTAAGATACAAATATGTTCAGCGCGTAAACATAAATACCTGTTTACGTATATAAGTAACATGTTTTTATACACACAAAATAACACGGTTAAATGAAAACAAATCACTTTATATATCACGTTCTTAAGTAAAATTATTAACATGTT
The DNA here is from genome assembly GCA_917563855.2 of Limnephilus lunatus. Taxonomy (NCBI): domain Eukaryota; kingdom Metazoa; phylum Arthropoda; class Insecta; order Trichoptera; family Limnephilidae; genus Limnephilus; species Limnephilus lunatus. Next base: position 97,126,586 of record OU830593.1, on the reverse strand, counting down.
TCGAAACCAATGGTTCCGTCATCAGCATAAAAATATATCTAATGAAAATTAAAGCATATAAGAAATAAGATTTTTTAAATAAAGCTGACGTCAGTCATTGAATTTGCGATTATTGAAGAAATAAAATTAAGGTTTCACTCAAAGTGTGTTTGATTTATGATTAAAAGTATTTTCTTTATGCTATTGAAATGATTGAGAAGGGTTTTAAGATTAGATACCATTTGCTGATATTTTTAGATTACTTTTTATTTAAAATTCAGTGCAATAATTTTAAATACCTACCTTTTAGGTATTAAGTTCTGCAAGTATTTTAGTTTTTATTATTATGACAGCTGTTTCAGCGTTCAAAGCCATTATCAGACTGTGGTTGTGTGGTAGAATATTGAATCTTTTTGTTTCAAACAAGCACAATGCTATTATAATTAGACAAATTTATTGTTATTTTTGTTATTATAATCAAAAAAGCACAATGTTATTACAATTAAATATATCATTGGTAAGACAGACAGAATTAAATATTTTTCGCTTTGAAATGGTTCGTTTGATCTTTAAAATGCATTTTGAAACAACGCCTAGGACGGACAAAAGAAAATATTTTAAATTTAGATTGAAGTACTTTATCTTAGTAATAACACCTTCGATCTTTATGATTTGATTCCTTTCAAATTTATTTACAAACGCTTGTATATATAACATAAATAAATAAAACACACAATTATCATTGAAGAAGAAGATAACAATAATAATCCAAACGAAAATATGAAAGCGAACAAAACACAGAAAAATAGAAAAAGATAATGGTCGCAACTGGGACTCTAACCCAGAACCTCTCGTCTAAAATAAATAGTAAATAATATTCGTCTAGTCTAAATTTGAAATATGAGATTGACAAATATGACGGGTTGGCAGAAGGAGGCATTGGCGGAATTGGTAAATGCGCACGTCCTGGTTAGACGAGAGGTTCTGGGTTCGAGTCCCAGTTGCGACTATTACCTTTTTCTATTTTTCTGTATCTTGTTCTCTTTCATATTTTCGTTTAGATTATTATTATTATATTCTATATATAATATTCTATATAGTGATATATTACACTGAAGGGAATAACCTTCAAAAGTTATAAAAAAAATAATAAAAATATTTACCCAAAATGTACTCCTATCACATTGCCTCTGTCGGTTAAGTTAATTGAATTGTCAAAAAATTGAAGATTACATGGGCAAACACGTAGTAAGGTCATATTACTGTCAAAATAATGGTCATGTCAACACTTTTAAACAGCATTAGGTAAGTGTACAATGAACATCTGACTCATTAATCATAAAATTCATAAACAACCATTGCGTTCACCGTTTGAATAATTGTTTCGAATATTAATTCGTGCAAATAAACAACGGCAGCCAACAAAGAATAGCTGGGTAATTAATATCGAGGAATAAGTAATGAGGTTCAGAAATTTGTGGATGTGGAGAATAGGGAGTGTACAGTGGACAGTGGATAAGGGACAGGGACATGTCGGCACGGAACTAAATGTCGGCATCACGATTTGTAAAATATGTCTGGCATTTGTCACGGCCCGGTTAATGATGAACTGCGGACAGCGGCCATTAAACAAAAATAACATTTCGGATTAAAATCCTTCTTTAGTGGGGTGATTAGTTTATTAATTCTTATTTTGAGGTATTTTGGAGCTTTCGGGAATGAAATTCTATTTGGTCAATAAAAATTAAAGAGAATTTTTTCTGCAGTGATATCTTTTTTTTGTTTAATTTAATTTTTAAAAAGAAAGGCAAAAATTCCCACGTTACGAATAACCTGAAAACATTGAAAAATCTCCTACTATCCCCACACTAAGCCGAAAATATTGCTTATGGCGTGATGGAGGACTTGGTCATCCGAGGAATCGAACACACAACGTCTGGGCGGGACCGGTCTTTGTATGTTTGTATGTCACGGGAAACAATTTTTCGTTAGAACTTTTTGCATATTATTATTCAGTCGAATTATTTTTATATCACTGGATGTGGAATATTTAAAAATAAGAATTAATTATCCTTGTCGATATTTATTATTATACATATTTATATCAAATATTATACTTGCTATATACCTTGTACAACCTTTTACTTATGGTAGTACTAGATATGTATATCGCATAGTGAAACTTTTTTCTTACTGAAAAAATTTAAAAATAGAAATTGACGTAAAACGAAATTGATAAAATAATTGCATTAATCATAAAATTTGAGATCGAAATTTTTCAATAAATCATTATTAATTTAGTCTTTCAGAGGTGGAATATATTAATTCTTCATATCCTCCAGAAAAAAGGGCTCTTCAGAATCTAGATTTCGTCCACATTATTTATTGTTTCTAATTTATAAACCTCAAAAACATACAAAATAAAGGACGAGTTGAGTATGTCATGCTTCATCTTGAATAAAACTCTAGACCACCGCCTCTTGTTTATCATTTTTCGATTCAAGTGTGTCTCGTTACCAACATGCTACATGCATTACTCGTCGACCCAAACAGAACACTCACATCTACGGGCTAAACACGTGTTCCAGATTTAAATGTTCATTCGGAGTGAAATAAAGTTAAACTGGAAAAATACACCCATCGAAATTGACGATATTACACTGGGTTTGATGGACATTGAACATTTGCGAACAACGCTGATAGAGACGGCCCTTTACTGTTCCGAAGTTATTCGCTTGTAATTTGTGTAAACATTATTGATAGGTTAGGTTCCCGTGATCATGATCAACATATTAAAAAAAATCCCTGAAAGAAAGTAATATTGAAGATAATTATTTATTACCAAAAAATATCCATTTTTGTCATCATTTGTCTTTATCGTTTTTATACAAGACATGTGAGAAGGAAGATTTTCGTATAAGACCTATGTACGGCCTCTCTCTGGGACTTCTTCATCATTTCATTTTTCCAGCAAGGTAGGCAGATACGATGAAAAGCAACTCTCTGTCTTGGCACACACTTCTTGCTTTCTTCACTACATATAACTGTTAATTGATAGATATGTGACTCTTTACACAACCTGATACAAATATTTTATTCACTATTAGGTCGAGTTACCTACGACTTTCTTGAGCGTCCCTTAGTTCTTCGTTTATCAATACGATACATTCTCCTAACTCTCCCTTTTCAATCATCCATTCTACGTGTCCAAACCATCAGCACCGCAAACTTTTCGAATCTCATAATTTGTAGTACATTCATCATGTTATCATACATACCTATGACGTATTTTGAGCACGCAGGTAAGCCACCGAAACCTAATTTCTACGTCATTCGAACCCTGGTTTATCTGTCCATCTATGAATATTGTGCAAACTAAAGAGATATAAAATTAGTAACGTACTGATCTATAAGTAGTAGCATGTAGAAACATATCAAATATTTTGAAATACATTGGCTAATATTCCTAACTATTTTTAAAGTACTTTTGGCCCTCTAAATTATTCTACAAGCAAATTCCACCACGTTTCAATAAAGTACGGTCCTAAAATATGTCGGAACATTTGGTGTAGTCCCTAAATTACGAGACAAGCGCAAATGGTACCCTGTATTCGAATCGAGTCTGAATTTGCTCATCATAATCGAAACAGATAATAATAATGTGTTTATATGTACATCAAGCCTATACGTAGACATGGGATGTTGACTGTACGGCGAGTAATCTGCATGGCTAATAAATTTGCTTGCTCGATAGCTTCGATTATGGGACGCGTTAAGTCAATTTGTTCGGAGAGAGGCGATTAATATTGTAACGAACTCTGTTTTGTGGCTGTGGAAATTTCTATACAATGTATTTTTGAAATTTTGTTTAAATTGTTATTAAGATTGACTTTTGTGCAGATATATTCAAATCTGTTACATCATACGTGATAATATACGTTTCTGACTGTCAGAGGAAAATCAGAATGTATATCAATTTCTGATTATATCAATCGATAGGACGCCGGTTCGATTACCGCTGCGGCGTAAAACATTTTCTTTGACCTGTAAAGTTTTTAATTAGGCAGATGCTTATTTGGGGGGTCTTAGGGCCTCAAACTGTTTTAAAAAATCCATGGTAAAACTGGAAAATTGTAAAAAATGGTTTAGTACCCACCATGTAACTTACTAAAAAGACGTCTTAGGGAGCATTACTGGGGCTCAATTCTACAATCCAGGTCACTCGCAATCGCCGTCGAAAGTACACACAATGGTCGACTTTGTTGTTTTTCTCGAGTCTGGTTGAAGGTATTTACTCACATGCTTAACGTCAAATGTTATTCCACTCGAACAACGAGTACATCGAACCAGTCGACACCGTCTTGCCTTCAATAAAACTGTCAAAATCTAGTACATTGTATCCTAACCTAAAATCGTTTCCCGTGCGCTCTTCGAGGGACAGGAATCATACATTTTTAAAGAATTGTTTTAAGGTTCCACATAATAATTGATTTACTAGTGATGTCGGCCGCAATACATGTTGTAGAATAAGCTGAAGTAGCTGCTTATAGACCAACAAGTACGTTTCGCCAAAGGGTGGATTCTTTCGCTAATTTGTCAGAAACAGACTTCTTCAGAAGTGAGCTGAACGAAGCCTTAGCATGCCGGCTGGTGTCCTCGGTAACAACACGATCATCTCGTTCATGATCTTTAGATATCATAGCCATTTCGAAGGAAATGCGGTAGTAAATGATGCAGAGACGGACGTTTTGAAATTTCAAATTCACACCATAGAAATTTCAAAAACATTGGAATCGTAGACAATATTCACAGGGCTGCCAATATAATCACCTCTTCAACTCTTTGATGTTAAACAATATCTATAAATGAAACACTCGACAAAGTTTATCGAGACGAAGGGTAATTTTTCATTCGTTGATGGCGCACAACGAATAACTCTTGTTCGCTATTAGAGAATTGAGCCGCTGAAGTGATTTGGTTAATACGTATTACAATTATTTATGATTCAACAGTTTTGTCAATTTAATGGCAATCCAATTTATATAGCAAGCCATTTTCATTTGAGGGCGATCTATTTTATTTTTCCTCACCAAGCATGCAATCTGTTGATATTGGTTTTTCAACGATCATCTATTAGTCGTGGTACGTGCACAGCATAGTCCCAAGTGACGGTGGAGATTGTGACAATGATGTTGACCACATTTTCTTGCATTTAATTCTCATAAGCCCTTCTATTTCTCAAGGAGATACCTAATATGGCAAATTTTGTCACGAAGTTCTCGGTTAGATTGTTAGAGATTCATTGGTCACTATATCTATATCTAATCAGTATAAATCAACAGATAAAGTTATATTTAAAAAAAACAATTAATGTTTTTATACTTTTTCATAACAAACAGATACCGACTCCCCTAAGTCCCGTCACACACACAATAGGTAGTAGGTACTTGTATAATACTAAACTAACAAGAATCGGAATGCAATTCACTTTCTATTGCGAACTATCAAATAAATATACATTTTCGTTAGCCAATATTGCACAGTGTTGGATGCAAGGGTAGAGGGGAGAGAGGGGTGGCTAGGTGCGCCCCAATTTGTAATTTTGCCCGCGGCGTTCCCCTCGTTCCCCGCCTTCCCCTAAACACCTACCTCCGCCCTTGCAGTACCAAATTAGCCCCCCGTTTCTCTATATTCTCTACAATAATATAATTGAGTGCATAATTTATGCATCACGGTGCGTTTTGGGGGAGTATTTGTTTAAATTATTCGTGGCGATGCTCATTTATGCACATGTTCAACCAAATAAAGATGGTACTTGACAGTTCAACATCCAAACGAGATTAAACTACTAGACCAACGGGATATTATGAATAACAACGTCGAAAATACATAATATAATGTGTACAAACGAACAATTTCTTGCTATTTCATGTAAAGCTGCATAACAATGACAACACGAAGATATAAGTAAACCAGTCTAATCTATCTTGTCATTAATACTGAGTCTTTCTGCTGACAAATCAATTAACTACCTAACTAAACCTAACATTTGTATGTCATTTTCACGCAGGATTTGGCAGAGACGATATAAATCCAGAAAGCTCTGCCATGGCATACACTAGAAATTTGGCGTATTTTTAAGGTTATCAAAATATTTCCCCTTTACAATAAAAAGGAATATTTCTGAACATACCTGAAAACTAAAAATTTATAGAAAGGAGATGAAATACGCTCTTACATTTTAAAATTCAACATAAATATATAATTTTCAAAATATAAATTTTTTTCATGCAAACATCACTTTTTTAATTAAATGGCTCACTATAAGTTCTTTCAAACTAATATTACTGATAATAAAAATAAAAAACACATGCATATTTTATTAGAAATATATATTAAAAACGTTTTTGTCACCTCACTTTTTGTCGTTCCATGTAAAAATAATTAATTAAAAAAATCCCAAAATTAAAAAAAAAAACATTCTAATTGACATTCAAAATTTTGGTTTCATAAAGATGTATATTTTACTTTTTTAGTGGTTATTTTATAGATGCAAATATAAAGCGTTGTGTTTTACCTTTCTAACACCGTTTAGAACATATTTCTTTCTATGATAGTAAGGGAGATACGGCTATTTATATGAGACATATGTGAGCTGGTACAAATTTGGTATACCGTGATTAAACGGGTTAATGTATTCGCATTCATCACTTTGCACATGCTCTTGTGTTAATCCTACCTTATTATGAAATTAATCGGAAATTTGATTCTAGGAGCGATTTCGACTTCTTCTTAAAGTCTGTTGACATTTATTCATCCATCCGCTCAACATTTAGATACAATCCACCTCCTCACAAACGTTCGATTCTTTTTAGTATTCTTACAACGGGCATGACTTTCCTAATTCATTATTTGTCGTACATTATTTAATCGTTCCAATCTCTCCGAGATCTCAATATTACTACATTATATCTACCATTTGTCATTTTGCTACACTAGTGTTAAAAAGACAAATTCACCAAATTCTCATAACCATTTATAAAAAATTATTAATAATAATATTTAAAAAATAATCTTTTTGCTTCGTTAAACAATATCCACACAATTTTTATTAAATTAACAAAGCCTCTTAAGTAGCAGTAACTGTCCAGCCATTATACCTGCCAAAGTCAATAGGATTAGTGCGGTTGCATTGCCACGGTGACAAGTTATGCCTCGGCGGGATATTTACCGCAGAAATTGCTAAAAGGGTTGGCGTGCAACCACTGTGTGCATTCGGTTATTGGTGGAATAGTTACAGAAGATGTGTTACTAATAACTAATTTACATTTTTTTTTAAAGATAGACAAACATTCCCTGGTTACGAATAACCCGACAATATTTGAAAATCTCCTACTTGCGCCACGGTAAGCCGAAAATGTGGAGTCGTGATTGAAGACATGTAATAAATAAGAATCCGCGAGGATATGTAATAACTTTTGGAAAATAATTTCAAAGTGAAGACCTCTTTCATGTTCTGAAACCAAAAAAATTAGATAAACTTCTTCTAAAACAGCAAACTTATTTTGTGGCACCATTTTAATTCAAATTAATAAATTACTTTGTTTTTACCACTATAATTGATTATAAAAAAAAATTCTATTGACACCATGTTCTATGTCTATTTTTAAAAATTAGTATTATTAAACCCCTGATGAAATAAGCTTGGCTTACGAAACACGTCGTTTTTTTTTTTTTTTGTAAAATCAATTATAGTGGTAAAAATAAAGTAATTTATTAATTTGAATTAGATATATCCTAAGAATCGTTGGGAGAGTTTCATATCAATTGCACATTTTTTCCGCAAATTAAATTTAAAGCCTAAGGTTATATTATATGGCATGATAACGTTACTTTTATTTTCAACTCCACTTAATATTAATGTGTTGACATTTCAAAAGAAAGATACTTACATAAAAAATATTACAGAATTTTATTTAATCGATTTTTTTTTACAAAATATTTCATTTACCATTTTCATGATCAATTTTCATAAGTAATTTTACACCTATCGTAAACTGAAGCTACTTGGCGTATTAAGAGGAACTTTGCATACAACAATTAAAAAATAACAAAGCTTAGGGGTGCCTAAAATATTTTTATGACTTAACATTGCACCAGGTATCCAATTAAATACTTACATAAGTTACAGGTTAAAATTTTCGTTATTTGTTTTTGGGGTGTTGTGCCGTGTTGCGCTACCTCCTTCTTTCGCCAACGTTTCGGACAGCGTTGCAGTGTCCATCATCAGGGCAGATCCGAAAAATGTGAAATTAGATAACTAATTTATAGAACTCTTAAGTACCTACACTTAAAACACCTCATATTATTAGACCTTTAAAATTCAAAAATACTACATTTCATTTCGAAAAAAAAGAAGTGAAAACGTACTAAAAAAGTGAGGCAAAGTAGTGTTGTTTTAACTCGTAGCTCTAACCTAAAACGCATTTACTTAGAACATGGCGAATCGACCATTGAATAACGGGAATGTTTAAAATGTTTAAAAAAAGATTTGTAAATTTTGATTTTCTGAGAGACATTAACTTTGTTAAATATTTCAGTATGTAAGGTATGCATCGCATTTTTTGTAGAAATTTCATCAATATGTAGTTCATTTGCATTTCTAACATCAAAATTCTCATGCATTTTTGTTTTTAGTTACAAAGTGACATAATTCTCTTGCTGTCAGTCTATTGTATGCATTTCCAACCCAGCTGGATATTCAAATCTGCAAAGAAAACAATCAAGTGCAGTTATAGCGGCCATCATTATTCATATTGTGGAACTAAGTGACTGTCATCGGTGCATTTTTGAAAGAATGCATTTTGCAGAAACGTCACTACCGTGTGAAATATATTGATTTAAAACTCAGACGTTTGTTAGGAAATCTTGGCGTATGAATGTGAGAGGTTTATGATGCTGAACGTGCCAAAACAATTTGATAATATTTGTTTGTATATTTTCTAAGAATTTAAGAACATGTTTCTTTTGTAATTCAGAGAAAGCAATATTTTTTTAAAAGCTGATTCTAAAATCAATACCTGCACTAAAAATTTCCGATTGAATTTGATCGCCTCCCGAGAGTCACACTTCCGGAATCCGGTAGAACTATAGGTATCATCCTAATTTTGGGTGTGTTGTGGGGTCCAAGAAAGTGGAAATTATATAGATAGAAAACGTTGGAAAAAATTAATTTATTGTATTAATTTACTAAGCTTAGCTAAAACCGTTAAAAGGTTTTGTTTCACATTTGGTAGAAACTAAGTGAGATCACTATGAGAACACTGATTGTAAATTTAGCTCTGAAACATGTAGATGAGTGTTTCAGGCTGATAATTATTGATTATAATATTTGTTATCTACCCTTTGTGCTATGCATAAAAATCTTGTTTAAACGTCAGTTTATCAATTAAAAATAATAATTAATATTTGATAAGTTAAAGTATTTCAGCAAAAAAATGCAGACACAATTAGTCTCGACGCCACCTAGCGGGAGATTTAGTATTTAACAATACCTCTCTCACAAAAATAAAGTTGGTTGTTTTCAGTTGGAAAAATGTGATAATGAGTAATTGTCTAATGAAACACTAGTATATATTGAATTATTTGGCGGGTATTAGATAAGCCGCCATAGCTCAGTGGTCAGAGCTCCTGACCGGCAATCAGAGGGACACGGGTTCAATTCCCGTTGGCGGCCAGTATCTTTTCTCGGAAGATTTTTTCAATGTAGATGAGTGTTTCAGGCTGATAATTATTGATTATAAAATTTGTTATAATTTTTAAATCATTCATTTCAAACTTTTGAAATCTTTATTGTTAGAACACATTAAGGTTGTTTATAATACAATCATTTAGTATTAAAGGGATGCTTATTCAAAAAGGTTAAAGATACCTACCAACTTAACTGTGGGTGGTAACGACTTTCAAACATTCCTTATAAAACAGATTGTAACTCGATGATTAATGATTCCTGAAAAATTTCAGCATCGGGGTTGGCCGCGCCCACTTTGAGAAGCAACCGCCCAGCAACCTAAGAAAGAGCAATTTCTTCCACTTCGTAGTTGCCCTATACGACAGGGCTGGCCAACCAATAGAGATCGAACGGACTGCTTTCATTGGATTCATCGAGAAAGATCAGGTAAGAACTTTGGATGATTATCTATATATAATTTTTCTTGTTTGGTATTTTTTTATGAATCTGAAGGAATTGAATGAAGGGAGAAGAGATAATTACTTGGCTGTTAAAATCTGATCGTTAAAAATAGGTTATGCCATTTCAAGTTTTGTTTCTATTATGAGTGATTTTGTCTCACCAGGATGATATACTGAAAGTATCTTCCACTCTGAAACTATGAAATGTTTACTTTGAATGTTTGTGAGCTTATGGATACGGGAAAAGGGAAGGTGTAGGTTGAACGTATAATACCCGGTTGTTCAGATCTGATAACTAAACGTGAAGTTAATTATTGCAAAGATTCGATTTTGAATGGTGTTTTCTTATCAGAGGGATTCTGAGAGTAGGTGTTTAGCTTTCACGAACAAAATGCAAATAAAATACGTATTAATCTAAAAAATCCCTACAAATTTTCGGGTTTTGAAGATGTGACTTCTAATTCCAGAACCAAGTTCCTAACAGAAATGGTCGACAAACCATATCCTCCTTACCTGTCACTTCTTATTTCCTCTTCCGTTCCTCGGTTTTCCAAAAAATATTGTATTTAAAGGCATGAAATGCGTATTTTCAGACTAATTTCACAGAGTTACAAAGTTTTCTCCCTGTCATTACTGTATTCCAAAGTGAGCTGTATTAACTTGTTAAAAAATAATTACCTCCTTTGGTCTATCATTATTTTGGAAAATTGTGACTTTCGATTAATTAATTAATAATTATAACGCCGTAGCTGAATAAGCAGATTAATTATTCCATCAACATAAACACGGGGAATTACCTGACCACGTGGAGAAAGGGGCAGAGGTCTGGGAGGGGTGAACGCAGGTAATGTGGGTACCTGCCCAGTGCCCAGTGCCCACCAGGGGATAGCGTGACGGAAGTTGCTTGTTTACTCAAACTTGTGTTTTTTGAGTAAACGTTTTTTAATTAAGACATTTAAAATAAAATAAGTAGGAGAGCATGGGCTTTATGGGTGATATCATAAAGTATGAAATTTTAATATTTGTATTATGGGTTGGGTGGTGTTCTATGGTAGGCGAGGATGATATTGGGTTAAAGCTAAAATATTTTTTATCATCATCATTCATGCTACAACCATGGAGTGTTCGGGTCGCCCATGTAAAACGCTTTTAATTCCTGTACTTACCTTTATTGTTTCCTCCTAAATATCCTGCCATCTATTTCTGGACGACCCAATACTTCTACCGTTCAAAATACATATATGTGTAATATAAAGTGATTTACAGTCTTCGAGAAAGCATTTGACAAAGTCGATCATGATATTTATTTAAAAAAAAGATTGATAATCGGATTCTCTAAGAAATTTCTCTCTATCCTAGCTAGCTACTGACACAATTGTCTTTCTCAGTACTACAAAACCAACTCCGGGATTCCCTAGGAATCGAACCTGGGACCCCTCCTCTTTCTAATTTATGTATGAATTTTCTATCTTTATTATATAATATATTGTATTAGGTCTGTATATTTTTGAGCCCGTACCTTATATTGTATTTTCCTGATTTTGTTTTATTTATGCATTTCTTAGTCCATCTCATTAGTCCATCATGGAGGAAACTTTATTTTAACTTTTTGAAACCCAAAGTACATAAATCAAATGAGTCGGTTATACAAATTCATAAAATCTTATAAGACATGTTTCTGTGAAATATTTGTAAAGTGATTCTTCGTATATTTGTGTCTGTATGTTGCTTCTGTGAAATGTTTTGTAATTTTTTTATTCATACATTGTGTCTACATATTGGGTTGAGTTGGGTTTAACTTCTCAAAAGTACCAATTGGCGATCCCTTAATGAGTTTTGATAACTCATGGGAGTGCAACTTCGTTGTATGTTTTTAATAATAATAAAAAAAATTAATAAAAAAATATTCTGCTTGACTCAAATTCAGTTCAAATGCATAATTTCACCTCTTTTACTTCATCAGCCTATTTTGTCTAATATACATCTGTTGACGTACCGCATAACTAAGGCTTAACTCTTACAATATATGAAGATGTATTAATATGGCGGCTCCATTTGCAATCGGAGGCTCTATTCAAGTATCTAGTCATTTTAGTCCAACGCCTTTACAAAAAATATATCTATTTTTCTTCCCGAAAGGAATACGACAAAACTAAAACGGCTTCTAAAATCTGTCCACCAGTTTTATCAGGAAAGCGTTTATTTTTAAATCAGTTTATTTTCAAATGCTGAAAATACACACCTACTTTAAGTACATCTTTTCAGAAGTCACAAAAGTTGTTTTCAAGGCGTGAAGGATTTTTTACGAGCTATAATAAATAATTTCAGTGCGTAAGGTCTGATTAAAATCGTGTTCTCTAATTACATAGGAGAGTCCCCTAAACTCGGACAAATGTCCGCCAGGAATGACAAAAAAGCTATGACAAGTGGAAGACAAACGCTCTATCAAAATGCGATTCAGCTTTGTTTGCTTTTATCAACCGTATAATTATAATGGAACAATGTGGTTTTGTCTCCATAAAAGTAATTAAATTCACGTGACGTTTGTCGAAATATGGGAATGTTATTCTTTTTAGACAACGAGGCGACTTCCACTGGCTGAACACAATGTACATTTCTGCCCTTTTGAAGATTGTAAATGACGCGTATCAATGTTTTACATCAAATGTGTTACGCTGTTTGTAAGTTTGTGAAGAAAATGTAATGTCATCAACGTGAACTATTCACATTCTATTATTGGTTTGGCAACTGTGACCTAAGTGGAAGAGTGGTGAAATCATTGCTTCTCGTTTCAGATGGTTCAATATTCGGCTATAGGTCAAACAAAATAACAAAAAAACCTTTTCTAATTATAATAAATTATTAAATAATACGAAAAGTAGGTTTATGTGCACCTCGTTCTAGAGCAGCAGCTATCTATCTAAGTATCACTTTGATAAGGAAACATCTTTAAAAAATGTATTAAATGGATCCAGCTATATTTTATTATTTAGTTAACGAAAAGACAGTTCTCTTCCACGTATCATTTTCTGCCTACACTTTTTCCTCACGATATTCATCAAAATGGGTACACCATGGTCCAATTATTGTGTTCCAGCAGTTGGGATATAAATATTACAAACATGGAAGTGCAAAAAGTTATTTTAATATCCCACTTGCTCTGAGAAATGACTCTTTTGTGATGTCATGTGAAAATATGTGGAATGATCATTAAAAATAATAGCTTTTATTGAATGTCCATTTATAAATAAAATGTGTCCATCGTATCGAATTTCGATGATGAAGTCTGTTTATTGTCAATCAATTTGTACACGTCACTTTCCTGTTATCACGTGTTGAAATGCAGACATGGTTATTTAGTTACTTATAATATTCATATTACTTTTAGTTTCAGGCTGAAATTGACAATAAAATTATGACTGTTTAAAAAAATGTTTAATGTTTGTAGGAGACGGAAGGACAAAAGACAAACAATGGCATCCAATACAGGCTTCAACTTCTTTACGCAAATGGTAAGTTATGTTTGACCAATTCTAAAAGTGTTTCTTTAAAAAAAAAAAAGTTTATTTTATTTATTGGAATTTGTTTTTAATACCAGCTGGTATTAAAAACAAATCCCAGGATTTTTATCGTTTGTTTACGAACATAATTTTCTCACATTTTTTTAAACTTATTCTCGTATTTTCTGTAAGATTTAATACGGATATAGTTAAAAATACAAGATATTTCTATGCATTTACTTCATGCTGATCTTTGACATATGTTACATGTTTACCTTAAAATTATTTTTTTATTGGTGTAGGTACATGAAGACGTTTTAGAGATAATGAAACTTTTATAAAGGCTCCATCACATATGTCGCTTATTTTAAATCATTTTAAAATTATTTATGTATATGACGAGTCAATGAAAACATTTAAATGCTTCCTTGTGCAATTGCAGCTAGAATATGCATCTCCTATTTATACTTTTAGCTTACACGACACTAATTTGGACAAAGTAAAAAAAAAGTTTCTTAGATTTGTTCAATACAAATTGAGACAACCTGTAATTGATATGTGCTACAATACATTCATGTCAAATATAAAACTACTGATACATTCTACCCGTTGAAAAAATAATGATATTTTTATATTTTTCGAATTACTGAATAACCTCAAAGACTGCCCTTAGATGTTAATTGTTATAGTTATAAATATCCGTCTTCCTTTTAAATCTACTCGACTCCAACATCTTTTCCATTGTGATAACCATAGCACTAAATATCCGTAACACTCACAGCTATCGCGATTTCACCGAGCTGCCAATACATACAAGTGCACAGACCTTTTCAATATATTTAAGGCCTTTCCGTCCTACATCAAAGCAAACATAATTAGTTGTGAAAATAACTGATATGTTTATGTATAATGATTGTAAAATGATAAATATTTATTACATTGATATAATTTTTTTATAGGGTTATGTAGGGTTCGTAAATTTTCGACTTAATGAATAAATAAAAACGTTTTTATGAAAGGTTAATATTTGACCTTCTGACTTTCTTAAAAATTAAATAATAAATTATATAACAATCTTTGTTTTTAGTACACTTGACTTTATCACAGTACCCATGAAATAATGGCGGAAAAAGATACGGTATTTGGCACTAATTGGAGAATTATATTATAATTCTTGTATCAATTATATATCGTATGGGTGGGTTAATTGTATCCTTGATAATTTGAAAGAAATAACTTGGTTTCGTTTATGGGTCTCATCAAAATATTTGGCGTTTGGATTCCTCTGTATTAATGTCACACTTATTCATTTCTAAAAAGGCTTTACTGCGGGATGAACAAAAATTATGACTACTATGAGACTATCTACACTGCCTAATTAAGCCCAAAACCGTAATCGATATTGTTCCTTATAACATACAAAGGCTCATTTAGCAAGGCGGTTTTTCTGTTAACTCGGCAGACCTTGTGTAGGAATCCAGTCTCCCATATTAGTAGCGGACGGCGATATTAAAGGAAACACACATACGAGAAATTCGGACTAGTTTTTATTCTGACAGGAGTAAAGCAAACATCTGCGGTACGCCACGTTTCCAGATACATGCTAGTGACTACCTGACTACCTAGTTTGCAGTATTCTCACTTATTTTTATCTATTTCTAATAGATTCATATTTTTTGTTTGTTAGACATGACAGTTTTCTTCTCTTGATTTGATATATCACGAACGCAGACCATAGATAGTGCAGTCATAAATGAGAAGAATTTCAAACGGCTAGTCAGACTAGCTTGTGTCAAGTATAAATAGTTCACCATATGCTAAAAAATCATAGTAAGTCGCTGTTTGATGCAACGGGAAATGTAGACAGCACACCAACGTCTAAATATCATGTTTATTTGGATTTTATCAGCAAGAAAAAAAGTTTGAAAAAATAATTATCATTGAGGTAAAGAGCTTTCTTTGGAAAAATTGTATAATTCATTATTTTAAATGAATAAAAAATATGATAATTAAGGTTTATGGTTGATAAATAAATAAGTAATTGACTGGGTAGGTATTGTGTAGGTACTTACAAATATTATGATTTCCGAAGAAATATTGGTTATGATTAGTGTTCTTCTCAAGTTGGTTCCTCATTGCTGAGGATCGTGATCCCTACTCCAATTTCCATTTAATATTCCTGTAAACAAGAGGTATCACAAATTCACAACACAATCTCAACCAACAGGAGCCTTGAAAAGTGAGCGTATAATTAAAACGGCCAATGCGCGCACTTGGACCATTGTACACAACATCTCGGATAGGGAACCAGTGAAATTAATAGTTCAGAGTGTGCAATTCACAAGCGGTAGAAGTGTAACCTTCAGAAAACTAAAGTAGACAAGAGTGGAGAGGCTACGAAGCACCGCACAAGGAGAGTACCGATAGGCTATGAAGCACCGCATAAAGAGGAGACCGATTACACTCTATCATTCTCTCGCAGGCTAAATACTATAGATGTATGTGTTTGCGTCTTTTTAGTGTCACCATTTTTCGTTTCATCGAGTTTCAAATCACAACGTTGCTAAAGAAGTTTGTAAATATATTTTTAACGCCTAACGCCAAATCGCTTATCAATCTATAAAGTACCACTATAATCAACAAGCACAATATATAGCTCAAATAAACAGTCGAATAACCCTAACAAACTGCGCAACCCACACTCCCTTTGATAGCTTCCCATAGCCAGTAGTAAGTAGTCCGTTTCACACTCACAGCCGCACTCACTTGTCCAGCAATGCTCCTAGTTTCCAAATGTGCGGTCAGCATCCTGGTGAGGTCCGTTGTTGAGACTTCTGCCACTTCTGCCATTCCTGCTCTCCGGGGACCCCAACTCGGTGAAACCACATCATCTTGCATTACTTGTGAGAACTTAAGTCTTCATTGTGCGCAATCTCAAATGGAATGAATTATTATATGTTTTGCCACTATTATGTGGTGAATGTTCGTATCCTACACACGACACATGTAATTTTTATAAAACTACATGTTATATAATATATTCTTCATACGCTTCCCCCCCCCCTCCCCTATAAAAATTATTTTAGATAAAATACTCTAGTTTTAAAAGCTCTTCTATCTTCTTGTAAAAATTAAGAAAAATATTCGATGAATTTTCATGCAGTTCTAGCCTAGACCGGTAAAAAATCACAGGATATTGCAAGATTTGAGAATCCTTTGAAAAACATATAATATAAAAGTAATAATAATAATAATAAAAACGTTTATTCATCAATAGATTTTTTACGGTATTATACATTTTGTTGTTTTTTCATTTAGTCTATTGATGAAAAGGTCACTGCTCAGCTACAATTCAGGATTTCTCCAGGAATGCAGCTGGTTTTCAGCAATGCCTCCATATTTATGTTTTTGTTGACAAATTAGAGGGACGTCAGAAATTTATTAAAATTAAATAATTTTGGTGCCTACTTAATCGTTTGTCTGATATGATTTACATTTATCTGTCCCAATGTTGAAAAATTAAAGTATCATTGAACATGAATTCTTTTAAGCTTTACACAGGAATATTTCATATCATTTCACGCATGCACTGATGCACCGGCAACCGAAATTACTATGTTTAATTCATAATAATATCCTCTTTAAGAATTTCATACTATTTAACGCTAAAGCATTTTAAATTTTCCTTAAAGACTGCCTGTTAGCTGTTGCTTTAGGAATATCAAATTGTATTGCCCATTTTCGCTATAAACATGCAAGTCTATCTGTTACACGATGCTTTAAACGAATAACATTTAAATTTGATGTATAAAAATAAAATTCGTAGAGTTTCGCTTTACAAGATGTAGCAGTATCGGTATGGCTATGTACTGGTGAGTAAGATAAGTCGATGAAACTCACTAATACACCTATGAACGTGAATATGTGTTTTAAAGGGTATTTCATATTCGGCAGCACCATTTTACCGCCAGTAATGGTCCGTAGATACTATATATTCGCCTCGGTAAAGAGGAGGTTAAACCGTGTTATTTAAAAATACAAGCCTTAACACTACTTTAAAAAATAACTTTTTTTTAACTCCTTGATAAAATTTAATTTTTATAAATAACTTTACGTAATAATTTTACGATCAATGATTTTATATAAGAAATTAATATTTTACAATTTTATATGTTTAAATTTGATAAAAAATATAAGTGATAAGCTCAATTCAGTTCAATAAGCAAGTTTATCTTATGCGCCATACATTTATCCGCGCTCACATTCCATCCAATTGCCTTCATATTGATACTTGAATACACCATAAGCAATACTCATGGAAATTAAATGTAGCGAATGTACTCGTAGCTATTCGATGTGCAAGTAGCTCTACGGCGTAGATACGTGGAGATATGTGTCGGTTATACGGAGTCCCGTCGTAGCAAGCGGTAGGGGACACCAACCATTTTAAAGTGGAGAGTAGCTTCATATAGAACATATTAGAATTGGATGCTCTATAACTCTATATTATACATTAATTGTTTGAAATCTTCGTCGTTCACTTTAACTCGTCGTCTACGTGAAATTTCGTTCTAGTGTTATTCTTGCAGTGTAATAGATACGCGCCTGTTTAATTTCATCCTCATAGCACATAAAATACGTCTACAGCAATCTTCTATTTTTTTTTAATTTTTCTTTTTTTTTCTATTTATTTAACAGTTACATTTTTTTCAATTTTATGTTATGAACATTTCCTTGTACACTTTTATGCACATGGATTATGTCTAATCTTGTATAGTTTAAAGTAGGAATGGTGATTAGAATGGTTAATGATTTTTGTATTTAATTAAATGAAGACAATATTAGCGAAACTCCATCAAAAATCTGGAAACAGAAAATTCAGAAAAAAATATTAGCACCTCTTGGACTCGAACCCAGGACCTTCGGCTTTCCGAGCCGCGACTCTACCAACTGAGCTAAGGTGTCCCTATCCGATTCGGTCATTTTTAATTGTATCATACTTCGACTAAGGAATACTAATATTATCTTCATTTTCTTAACTCGTATTTTATTGGCTGCTATCTTTATGTATGATTGCAAGATTCAAACCCGAACTAAATGCTATCTAGTTTCTGGATAATCATTTTATTTTAATACGCAACATCTATTGACTTTTCTGCAAGTCTAGGATTAATATTTTTATTTTTAACGAATAAAACCTCAAATTGTAAAACCTTAGCTCAGTTGGTAGTGCCAATATCTTTTTTCTGATTTGTCTGTTTCCAGATTTTTTATTGAGTTTCGCTAATGTTGTCTTCATTTAATTAAATACATATTACAATTTGAGGTTTTACTCATAAAGTTTAAAAAAAAAAAGAAAAAATTATATATTATTGTATCTCCTGAACACCAAGAGAACCTGTGCTAATAAATAGTGTTATCTTGAATTAATTATTTATTGTAAGAAACAAACAGCAATTTTTTATACAGGACGAGTTATACAAGAGGTTAAACATGAGGTGAGCCAAAGGGAAGAACCATTAAATGATTTTTTTTTACATGAATACCTCACAAGAGTCCCAACTGCTCCCGTCTGAAGCCAGTGAGACTATGGAATCCCCAATTGGGGTATGTTGTGAGGCTGAGGGTAGTGAGGAGGGGAAGGAGATAGGGAGGAGGAAGGTGGGGAAGTACCTGGCTATTCAGATCTGGTCACCAAACACGGCTAATGCCGTTTCAAGTAACGTTTCAATTCTGAATGGTGGTCTTACACCAGGGCGATACAGAGAGTATCTTCCACTCTGGAACGTGCCGCAAATATACTATTTATTACTTTAAATGAATAAATTGTGAAATCTGATGATGGAAACTGCAACGCTGTCCGAAACGTCGGCTATAGAAGGAGGTAGCGCAACACGGCATAACACCCCAAAAACTAACAACAAAAATGCTTTTGGCCGTGAAAATCTAAAAAATTATCTATAACTTATGTGTTTAAAAAATTTGTTTTGCACACTTTAGATTCTGTCAATATGGCATTGGTAGAACGGTGCCCAAATTAGTGTGCAGTATTGTAAGTGGGGGCGGATATACGTGGTGTAAAGGGAATACAGAGTTTTAATATTGTGAAAAGGTTTAGATATGCGAATTATTAATCCCAATATTTTATCGGCTTTGTTGATTACTTCGTTAATGTGTTTGATATTATACTATATATTATAAAGAAGAGTGTCCCGGTGTGTGTTTTCCATGTCCAGCATGTCCAGTCATTCTTATCAAGATGGTAGCCCTATTGGATAGTTATACCTTCTTACTCCGCTAAAGTTCGAATGAGCGTTATGACTTGGCACTTCAAAATAATACATCCATTGTTCTTAGAACTACTAGATAAATATTTTTTGATTAGTTTTTGAACCAGATATAGTCGATCCCTGAGCCAGGCACAGGTAAATAGGGCTTGACTGTACCTCTGTACCGCGTGCCTCGCCGTGTGCCTTGTACCGCCGTGTATTTCTCAGACGAGTCCTGTGGGAGTTTTTTGCGCTCTTCTTATCGACTACGTAAATACACTTTTGCGCTATTATGTTATTTACCAGTTACGCGTTTATATTATCTGCGTTTATGGATATTTATATTACACATTAAGAGGGCTTTTGATGTTCCTTTAATTTAGAGTCGGGAATTCAACATTTAAGGAAATTGATAGAACATGGAAAATATATTTTTTTAACATTCTTTAGGTAGGTACCATTCGGCATGTCTTTAGCATTTTATTTACCGATGTGGATTTTCTTATTTCTGGAAATTTAGGTTAATCAATGAACAATCAATTTAACTGTACCTACTCGTACAAGATATTATTATTTTCTTTTTTTTTTAAATATGGTATTGAATTGGTAGTAACAATTCGACTAAACCTAAAAAGACCTGGACAGAAAATTAATCAGGTTTTGAATGGCATTGATTTAGAATGGCATCAGAATGGCCAGCCATCTTGTATGATAAAATTTAGAAATGATTTGTATGCAAAGCGGCATATAATGAATTAGTTGTTTAGTTTTTTTTTTTAAATTATGGT
This sequence comes from Limnephilus lunatus, assembly GCA_917563855.2. Taxonomy (NCBI): domain Eukaryota; kingdom Metazoa; phylum Arthropoda; class Insecta; order Trichoptera; family Limnephilidae; genus Limnephilus; species Limnephilus lunatus. The sequence goes on along the minus strand of OU830593.1, from coordinate 97,105,859 downwards.
TTCATAACGATAAAAATTACAAAAATTTTCCAAAATTTTTTATTTATTTTTTTATTGTTCCAGATTTAGAGACTGTAAAATAAGGATTAAAGAACATATGAAATCTTTAAACGATAACAGTTTCTCTGAGTTTGCTAATCATTTGTTGGAAACTAGTCACACTTTTAACTTCAATAGTGGAATAGAATTATTATTACATATTAATTTTAATGGCATTCAGTTTAATAAATTAGAAATTTTGGAAATCGGAAAGAGCGTGAATACGAATTTGAATGTTATTAATAATGAAAGATTGTTTTTAATGACCAAATATTAAACCTGTTCCCTTTGTAAAATGTTCCTTATTGCCCCTCTTCCCTTTACCCACCCATTGTCTATGTGTATTATTTATAATTAGTTTTAAGTAAACCCTTAAAAGTGAGCGTTCATGAAACATGTTGGTTTTTATAAACAATAAAAGTGATAAAAACTAAGTATTCTATTAATTTCGGATTTATTTATTTATTCACGGTAAAATAACTGCACTCTTAAAGAAAAATATTTTTTTCAAGAGCCTACTCAAAAATACAAGATATACTATATATTATTGTCTGGTTTTTTGAAAAACTCACTTTTTGCTTGAGGCGAAAAACGACCGCACTGCCCCTTACGTTTCACCAACCTCAAGGTTCACTTTGGCTTGGCGCCTCTGGTAAAATTTTGACACGCCAAAACGACCTCTACGCTCCTCGAGTTTCAAAGACCGCAGAGACCATTATCGGATCTTGGGGAGCGTGCTCAAATCGTGTCCCGATTTAGGACCATTTTTCATACAAAAAAACCGATGCACGGTTTACAGTGCACCCAAACGGCGAAAACTATAATTAAATCTCTCACCTACGAAGAAATTCGGCCTTAGTTCTATTTCCTGCCGACAGGTTCGCCCACTAAAAACCGTCGTGTTTTTCACGGAATGTAATTAAGACTTTTTTCCATACAAAACTGATTTTCCTAAGGATTTATTCTTATTAATTTAAAGGCTTCGGGAAAGTTCTTGAGAAAAAATGACATTTTAAACGTGCTTTGCGGGATCGTAGATTACGTTAAAAAAACACCTTCCGGCGGACATGTTTTTGAAAAAACATTAACAGTACAAGTTTTAAAAACTTTTAAAATCATAACATGTACCGCATTTCATTCAAAATGTTTCACAATAATGCATTCAAAATCAACATTTTTTTGACATTTTACAAATATTCACTTTCATAGATAATGTTAATTGTTTGCAGCCTGTAAAATCGCTTATAAAATTTGGCAGATATTTAAATTTTCCCCAACTGTGCAACACTGAAAATTGAATAATATTCCAATGCGAAACATACCACCTCAACCCCTCGGCAAGGCCAGGACAGCTTATTTGTATGGAATTTTTTTTAAAAACTAGGCCTTTATTCGATTTTCAGGCCTGGTTTGAGGTGGTTTTGACAATGTTTTCTGTTGGTCTTGCCAGCATTGAAAAAATAATTTTAGAATATTGAGATGAACTAGGTAGGGACCCAATAAACTATATCTTCTACGAGTATTTATTTATATTATTATTATATGTGAATGGTCGAAATGCATGTCCGCACATAACTTCCGAACGATTGAACCAAAATGAATAATTCTTTTTACGTTGTGATCTTTATTGTTTGGACAAGGTTTTTATAAAACTACTGGTGAGCTCTTACATTATTAAATTTGTATAAAACGAATCACCGAAATTTATATACGCTCATAACTTCCGAAAGAATGCAAGCAATTGGAAAATTCTTTTATTGTTATGTTCGTTATTGTTAGGGCAAAGTTTGTATAAAACTACTGGTGAGCTCTGGCATCATGAAATTTGTATTAAAATGAATCCCCGAAAAGCATGTACGCTTATAACTTCCGAACGAATGCACTAAATTGGATAATTCTTTTTATGTAATTATTGTTATTGTTCGGACAAGGTTCGTATAAAACTAATGGCGAGTACTGGCATTATGAAATTTGTATAAAATTAATCGCCAAAAAGTATGTACGCGTATAGCTTTCTAACGACTGCACCAAACCGGATAATTCTTTTTATGTTGTGTTGGTTATTGGCTGGTGAGCACTGGCATTAAGAAATTTGTACAAAAAATTTCAATAGGTGGCACGCGAGATGTTTGAAAACTAAATGTACCGGGAATTAATGTATGAAACGCGGGAGTTGTGAGAAGGGGAAACAGGGAGGGGGGAGGGGAACTCGGGAGGGGGTTTACGGGACGGAGAAGGGGGGGAGTGAAGTGGAGGGGGGGAAGGTGGGAGAGGTAGAGTTGAAACGCTAGAAAGGAAGAGGACGTATGGTAGGTTTTTGGCTGCTAGGCAGTGCGGGCGGCTTAATATATATTTGTGTGTTGAACCGCTAAGCGTTGCTAAACCATTCATCCGATTGCGATGAAACTTTGGGGATTTGATGTGCGCATGCTCATGATGGTTTCTGTATACAATAGTGAGGTCTGGCATCATGAAATTACGCATTGCTAAGCCGTTCATCCGATTGGGATGAAACTTTGGGGATTTGATTTGTGCATGCCTACAATGGTGTATTTATACTAACGAATGGCAGTTTTTTGCTGCTAGGCCCTGCAGGCGGCTTTATAAATATTTGTATGTTTAACCGCTAAGCGTTGCTAAACCATTCATCCGATTGCGATGAAACTTTAAGGATTTGATGTGCGCATACTCGCGATGGTTTCTATATGCAATAGTGAGCTCTGGCATCATGAAATTACGCATTGCTAAGCCGTTCATCCGATTGGGATGAAACTTTGGGGATTTGATTTGTGCATGCCTACAATGGTGTATTTATACTAACGAATGACAGTTTTTTGCTGCTAGGCCCTGCAGGCGGCTTTATAAATATTTGTATGTTTAACCGCTAAGCGTTGCTAAACCATTCATCGGATTGCGATGAAACTTTAAGGATTTGATGTGCGCATACTCGCGATGGTTTCTATATGCAATAGTGAGCTCTGGCATCATGAAATTACGCATTGCTAAACCGTTTATCCGATTGCGATGAAACTTTAGGGATTTGATGTGTGCATGCGTACAATGGTGTCTATATACTAACTTATGGTAGGTTTTTGCTACTAGGCCCTGCGGGCGGCTTTATATGTATTTGTATGTTTAACCGCTAAGCGTTGCTAAACCATTCATTCGATTGCGATGAAAATTTGAGGATTTGATGTGTACATAACCACGACGGTTTTTGTATACAAAAGTGAGCTCTGGCATCATGAAACTACGCATTGATTAACCGTTCATCCGATTGCGATGAAACTTTGGGGATTTGATGTGTGCATGCCTACAACAGTGTCTATATACTAACGTATGGTAGGTTTTTGCTACTAGGCCCTGCGGGCGGCTTTATATACATTTGTATGTTTAACCGCTAAGCGTTGCTTAACCATTCATCGGATTGCGATGAAACTTTAGGTTTTGATGTGCGCATGCCTACCATGCCTTTATGGCAGTAGGTTCTTACCCGCTTACTATGAAATATTATTTTTTTCTGTAAGTAAGTCAAGTTAGTTTTAACCCGTTAGTTGCATTTGCAACAGGCATAAGCTAGTACTATATATTATTGTTTGGTTTCGAAAAAACTCACTTTTTTTCCGGATGCGAAAATCGACCGCACCCCCCTCGAGTTTCACCCACCTCAAGGTTCACTTTCGCGTGAAGATCGTTTTTTCCCGCACGCGAAAAGGGACCGCACCGCCTTCGCGTTTCGCACACCTCAAGGTTCACTCTCGCTTGAGGAAAAAATTCAGCCCGAAAATTAAGCCTCGAAAGCTCACTTTTTACGCAAAAATCGACCGTACCGCCCCTCGAGTTTCACCAACCTCAAGGTTCACTTTGGCATGCAAATAAAAATTAAGCCCGAAAATTAAGCCTCGAAAAATTCAGCCTCGGAAAAAAAGCCTGACAAAATTAATGTCGCTAGGGATCTATTCTCTCATACGAATCGACGGCACAAACTGGAACCTCTAATTAAATCACTCAATTCGGCTAGGTTATAATTCCCGCCGACAGGTTCGCCCCTTTAAAAACGTCGGATCGAAATTGTTAGTAAAAAAAAGTTAGTTTCCCGTACAAAACTGATTTTGCTAGGAATTTATACTCATTAATTAAACGGCTTCGAGAAAGTTCTTGAGAAAAAATGACATTTTATAGGGGCATTACGGAATTAAAGATTACATTAAAAGTACACCTTCCGGCGGAGATGTTTTTTAATAATCATAAACGATACAAGTTTTAGGAACTTTTAAAGCCACGACATGTCCCGCAATTCATTCAAAATGTGTCACAATATTGCATCAAACATTGTAATAATTCTGACATCTGTTGAAATTGATCTGTCCTCGACAATGAAAAATCTTTGCGGCCAGTTAAAATGAATTCTTGGTAGGTACCTACCGGCGTTGAAAGGCGAACGATTTACATGCACAAAGTAAATAGTACCTAGGTAATGAAGCATTCATAAGAGTTATGAAACCAAATAAGATAAGTACTTACGTAGGTACCTACTTAATTCCATTGAAAATCAAATTAATTGCTAAGTTTTTTTAATGCTGCATCCACATTTGTAGTCAAAAGCTTTAGGTTGGTGAATTTCTATAAATTCAATTAGAAACGGGCCAGCAGTACCTACTCATGTGGAAACATTATCGTTCAAATATTGAGATAATAATAAAATCAGTTGATTTAAATAACTTACTAAAGATGGTCAATATCATAATGTTCTGAAATAAATGAAATATTTATTGACAAATTATTTTTTTCGTGAAAAGACGAATTGTAAAATTGTAAAATATTGTAAACATATTGTTAACATGGTAAAATAAAATAAAGTTTCAAGTATTTTTTTTCCATAAATAAAAAAAAAATTATAGCGCCATTTTTGTTAAAAATCACCTAAACGACGCTGTACTCCCGTAGAAAATGTACCAGGAGCACAGAATTTATCTGAGGTGATAGATAAATATATGGTTAATTACTAAGAATGATCCAATTTATTTTTTTTGCCAAATGGTGTAGATACCTACCTGAATAATACACTGGAACTACATTTGTACTGTAATTGTTCTGTACATTTTTAATTCAATTTTAATGTGAATACCGCACAAGAGTCCCAACTACTGGAGCCAATGATACTATGGCATCCCCAGTTGGGGTACGTTGTGAGGCTGAAGATAGTAGGGAGGGTAAGGACATGAGAAAGAGGAAGATGGGGAAGTACTTGGCTATTCAGATCTGGTCACCAAACACGGTTAAAGCCATTTCAAGCAAAGTGTCAATTCCTAATGGTGGTCTTATCACGTATCGACCTGCACAACCCGAATGGCACTGTGAAAAAATTGAGCAGGAAGCTCCTTGGCCCCCTTTTACGAGAAAAAGCTCATACTGAACGCCTTGAACCGGGCGACCGAAGTGGCCCGAGAGCGGGTGTACGAAATTGAGCAATCGACTGCTGGTGCCGTTTGTAGGCGCACACTCGCTTTATCCACATTCAAACATTCTAAACATATTTAATTTTACACGCGTTCCTCAGAGTTATAACCCGTTAATTGCCTGCAACGGGCAAACGCTGTATCAAAATAAATTGATGATCTCAGTGGGTAGGTACTGAAAGCAGGAATTATATTTTTGCTTTACCCACATTCAAACATCGTTTTTGTCTTCATATATTTAACTACAAACCCGCTCCTCGCTTAGTGTTTTAACCCGTTAGTTGCCTGCATTAGGCAAAAGCAGTCTCAAAATAAATTGATGGACTCGGTGAGTAGGTAATGAAAGTAGGAACTAATTTTTCGCCTTATCCACATTCAAACATCGTTTTTTTCTTCATATGTTTAATTAAACACCCGCTCTTCGCTTCATCCACGTTCACACATCAAATCGCATAGTGTTTTAACCCTTTAGTTGCTTTGCAACAGGCATAAGCTAGTCAATATATTATTGCATAGTATTATAGCTAAGCACTTAGACATTTATGTATTACATAAACACTACTACTAATAGTCTTGCGTCCTACAAACCAGGCCATCGACCACCTAAAAACCCTTACATGTTGAAAAGGTAGAATGAAAATAACGAAATGAAAATCAAAAGATTTTCATAAATTTAGGTACTTTAAACGTGTGACTTACTACTGGTAAAGGCTCCTTTTAAATAAAAAAATAAAACAAATTGACACTCACCTGATTCTCAATCCATCGAGTTTCGTCGCGATGATTAATCAAATAAATGGCTACAGCGGTCATTACGGAATCCAAACATCCCAAACGTCCTTCCAATATTGTTCAACGCCTAGAATTTTCGTTGGTCCTGGATGCAGCACTGACTCTATTAAAATATATAAATGTTAAAGGATATATCAGGAATATCAAATTTACAACGTCGGTTAGTAGCTGAGTTGACAAGTGCGTTGAGATAGCACCAGACGTCGTGGATTCAATTCCTTTGCCAGCTCATCCAATATTACACAACATTCTTTTCGAAAATTTTTATTTTGTTACATACACATGGTAAGAGTTTTTCAAATATTGGCAGTTACTTATAACCGAAAATCGTATGTCTTCCCTTTCCACTTGAAAAACTATCTTAACTACCCGGTTTCGTTATGATTTTACCATCCTTTCTTGTAAATCGGTTTCTTGTAGCACGCAATGACGTGAAAAATCTCTGCCATCTTTTCTTTTTTGTTAAAATTAAACGGATTTTTCAAAGCTCGATAGCTCACGATAGAAATGATGTTGTGAGCTGAAGATAGTTACATTGACCCGCAGACATAAAATTGAAAATTTCACAATATCAGAGCTCATTGTGAACAGTGTTTCTTCAGAACACAAATTATTGGCTTTATGTAATCGCCTGTCTCAACACAAGTATACCCTAGCGAGACAGGCATCGAATAATATATTGTAAACATCACGTATATAGGATCAATAAAAAAAAAAAAAAAAAGTCTGTTTACGAAACGTGTACCTAAATTTTTAGTCTGGATTTACGCAGTCTTGGATGAATCCTCGATGTGCTCAGCTTACAACATAAACGAAACGATATATATATATATATATATATATTCGGCTCACGGTAGATATCATTCCAAATACAGTACATCTTTTTCTGGCGTGAAATCAAACTCATTCTCTCTAGCTCTTCCACCATTTTGCAGAATGCGGTAGTCGCAACAGAGTACACAACACGGTGGTAGAAAATAAATGTCGTGTCGTGTAATTTTAACCTGTTAACAAATTGTGCAGTCATTTCGCTACAGGGTGGGGGCGGAGTGGTAAATGAGACAAATGGGATGACTCGCGGAGTTTTCATGAACACTTTTCAACTTTGGGCTTTTTCTTTGCTGGCTTTGGGCTTTGTACACAAAATAAAGCGGGAAGAAAATTCTGAAAAAACTGATAAATTATAATACCTATTGTGGAAAAAGCATTTTATTTGAGCCTGAATTGTATAGTTTTCTGAACATGTATTGTAATCTTCAATAAATATTTTCAGATTTATTATTATTGGTAACCTAATAATATAGGTTAAACTATACAATGATTGACCACAGCTAGTGATTGTCCTGGGTAACATATATAGAAAACAAAGCAAAATCAAGTGTTTTTGCTTTAAAAATTTAATCGCTAGGAAATATTTAAGATGCTTTAATTTAATTCTGCAAGTATTTGACGTTTTGGCCTTTGAAATAATCGAGCATTTTTGATACGTCTGTTTACGTATCAGGCCTATAAAAACTGCTTTAAAGCTCAAAATCTCCTACTTACGAACCCTTTTCCAATAATGGGTTTATTGTTTAACGTGGAAAATTAAGTTCTTTAGAAAATGATCGTAAAACATTTAAACATGTGTGCCTGAACTTCGCAAAATAAAATAAAACAATCTTTTTAGTGACATTTTTTCTTGCACAAATCAAAAACAGGTGGCTGTGGTTAGGCGGGAATTTAAACCTAATCGCCATCTACATAAGAGTGTTATTGTTAGCGGCCCGATTTTCAAACATTACACGACATGGTGCATCTAGTTTTAGTGAATCGATAATATCGGCATAAACAGCCATGTTGTTTAAAAGTGAAATCAGATTTTGTGAAGCGCGTCTAAGTTTTTTTTTTCATATTTGCCGATATTTCTTATATTATCTCAATGTTTTTACCTATTATTATTGAAAATAAAACGAAATAAATATGTTTGAACTGACTCCAGGATGATTTTCGATTTTCACTGCCAAAAGTATTTTCATTACTTATTTTTAGGGTTTAACGTCATGTTGCACTACCGCCTTCTTTAGCCAACGTTTCGGACAGCGTTACAGTGCCAAAAAGAAAGAGGTAGCAAAACACGGCAAAACACCCCAAAAATAAATAACGAAAATATCTCCTCCAGGATGTTTTATGAACGGTTTTTTTATCCCTTAACCAGAGTTGGAAATCATCGACATTATTGTAGGAATAGTGATGAATGAACAAGTGGGCTATACTATACATTTAACAATTTTTTTTGTTCATTAAAAAAATATCATTTATATTTGATAGGTGATTAATGAAATACTATAACTTTTTGCAATATAGTGGGTAGGACATAACCTAAACGCAAAGCCCATTGTATTCCTGTAAAATAATTTTGGGATATAGGTACGTTGCTACCTAACATGGCTAATTTGTTTTTTTTTTTTGTTTCACAGGAATGCGACAGGAACAAGACATCTTCGTCAGACTTATCGACTCCGTTACGAAACAGGTAAGAAACTTAAAAAAATATCTATCCAATCGTTTGTGTCACCTAATTGTAACATTGTATAGTACATATGTACCTACTTACATAATTTATCAAATTTCGTTGACTAAACATGCACCGTTACATACAAAAATAATTTGATGAAAAGTTACCATTTACTCGGACACATTACGTAATTTATTACTACTTACTTTATTTTACGAAAAGACGCTTATCTACCCTTCAGAAAGATAAATTAAATATAATTACGAATCAAAAATCGTCACTAATTGTTACTGTGGAGATATGCAAATCGTGCAAAAATTGACAACCGTACGAAAAGCAAAACTTTTTTTTGTTTTTTATCAATGCACCTATCTACAGTTTATACCCACCTACTTTCTTTATAATTAAATTTTGTTAAGAAACGCATTATATTTTATGTTTTAAGTAGGTATGGCTTAGAAGTGTCGCTTGTCTTAGAACTCATTACAAACTTCCACCGTCAAAGTTGTGGGCAGTTTTACCTACTAAGAAGGGAATTTTATTACCGATGACAATCTGCCACGTGTCGGCCACGTGACGATCACGTGTGCACCCTCCCGCCCCGTGGTTCAATCAGCGTTGTGATGATTGTGTTGTTATTTCTTGCTGATCATAATACACCCCTGGAATGAAAGCTGTTTGATAAGGAATACGTTACCATGTTTGAACTGTTTTGTATTCGGGATTAAGCCAACATACGATGAAAAGTGTAGGTGTACATAGTTGGATAAACATTAATTACTTTCTCGGATATAATTTTACTTTGCTATTAGAATTAACTACCCGGGTCATTTGGGCTTCCACATTATTTTATTTTTATCTTTAATTAAAGAAAAAATTAGACACCTCGTCTCATTTCTTTCTAAAGAGAAAAGAAAATCAACGAGATGGCAAAATGATAATAAAATGAAGGTTGTTGGTTAGGATTCCATGCCAGCTCAGAATGAAACCAATTCAGAACCACCTCACAGAGGTCATTAAAAGCTATGAAAAAGTCATTTTAAAATAGCCGGTAACTCTAACCTAACTTAACCTATTTGACCAATTTTTATTATTTTTTATCATCACTCTTAATGACCTTTCTGAGGTGGTTCTGAGTTGGTTTAATTCTGAGTTGGCCGGTAACCGTTGAGAGTACCTATAGCTCCATTATTTGGGCCCTTTTGAACAGAAACATATCCTCGAAATAAAAATAGTGCAGAAGAAGCTTTTGGGTTATCTGTTTTTGAGGAAATATACTCGAAACCATATAATATCGGAATATACCATTCCTATATCCATCAAGGGTTGGAAATGATTGTTGAGAGGTTTTACTCAACAAAACTTTTTTAAGTTGTATGGTGTCAAGCGGCAGATTATATGCTTTTTTTGATATAGTATAGTTTACTTCATTTATTTATGCGTGTTGGATTAAATTAAACCACTTTATTTTGAAAAATAAAATGAAAGTATTTTCCCATTCTTATTTCTCAAAGGGCTGATAAACCACATTCTGCAGTGCCTTTACAAATATTACCATTTTTGTTTTTAACCTTATTGTTCTAGAAAATGACTTTTATTGACCCTCCACTAATACGATGATAATTTATTTACACGAAAAAGTCAAGTATTTGTTGAATTTATTAAAAATAAAATAATATTTTTAAGAAACGTTCTTGAAAATAGGGACCTACTTACTAAACGCCGTAACGTAAAGCTTGACATAAAAGTGGTAAAAGTTTCAAGTGGGGCAGGGAGGTAGGGGGCAAGAGCAGTCAAGGCCCAGTAAAGTTAAGCCGGGACGTAAGAAGCGAGGGTACCAATAGTAGCAAGTAGCTACTCGTAGTTTGGAAGGAGCAGCCTTTGAGTTAATTATTTGGTAGCCATAAATCCCTGTTAATTGGGTATAGCAGAGTCGCGGTTCACGGGACGCTTATGGCCTGTTCGCTGCTCGTTGCCAGTGGCGGGCAGAGTTCGAATCACTAAACGTTTCAAAAGTTGAAACATTTAAAAAAAAGTAATAATCTTAATGTTTTCAATCTGATTAATGAACAGGTTGTTACGACTAAAATAATCATGTATATTTTTGGTTCATTTTCTGTCATGGTCGGATATAAACAGTTTTAGAAAGAGATTGCTTTTTAAAGTTTACCATATATTTATCGAGGGGGAAATATGTGAGAAACTCTAGAAAACTTGATTTGATGAAAACTAACACAAATAAACAATACAGCTTAGGTTCTATTCTATATTAAATTTTGAAAACGTATTTCTAAAAAAATCTGTAATATGACAGATTTCATAACTAACGTAATATATCTATGACTGGACACGATGGGTTTTTAATCTCCATAAGTTAATCTTAACTCTTCTCTGTTAAGCTATTTTAACCCTTATTTATAAAGGAACTATATGAAGGCCAAGGTCAGAATCGTTTGCTCTAACTATCTATCTGTTCCTAAACTAACTTTTATTTGATGTACCTTCTTATGCAGCATCTCTGTTGGCTTTGAAATATCCATGGTTTTTCAGTGCATCGTTTTTCTCTGGGAAAAAAGTGTAGCCATGTTCAAATAGCCAACGATAATAAAAACGGTCACTTCATCAATTACATTTTTGGAAACGTTATACGACTGCGCTTTTGTTCGTGATAATGTCAATTTATTTTATAGTTTGGAAATAGCTCAGAACAAAAATTCAATTCACACAACATTTCCCTGATCTTTTCTTTCCTCCCTGAGGTGGTCTTTATTACGTATGCTGGTAATTCAGAAACTGTTTCTAGAATCCTATCTTATATCCTAATTATGCTCGTATATATATGTACATTATAGTATAAACGCGAAACTGATATTCTTTGTTTGTCTTTTTTGGTCTAAGGTGCAACTGATCGTCGTGATTTTGTACATATGGATAATTGGAAAACTGTGATATAGGCTACTTTTCGGAAAAAAAATCTTTTCCCACAAAAACATTCCGTTCCCGTGGGTAAATTGGGCATTCCCGTGGAAATTCCCATCGGTATTTATTGTTAAGTAATTTCTCCTTAAAACCACGCGAGCAAAGCCGCGGGTAAAAGCGAGTAATTACATGAACAGATTCCAATTTCAGCAATGAAGCACTTTATTAAGTGTGATTTTTGTTTTGGATATCATTTAATTAAGGCAAGGCAAGTTTAAAATGTAGCATATGAAAATGTTCTTAGAATAGTGAAACCGCTCCGTTTAAAATGAACAAGTTAAAATCATTGAAAAGTGTTTCACATTTACATTTTGATGTTGGTATTTATCCGCTAAACAACAGAATAATTTTTTTTTATATATTATGAAATATTTAACATTAAATTCATAAATATATCAACATCATATTCATAACCGGACGTCACTGGCTATGAAGGAAAGAGTAAGCCAAGAGAAGGCTCCTTGTTAGACTAACTGCGGCGAAGGGTTATGCCGTACACGTAAATTTCCTTTTACGGCTCTCGACGTAGGGACTCTTCTTTCATACAGGCAATAACGATGAATATACACCCTTATACATATACACCACCTCCTGCCTCCTCCCCCCTCCCTCCACCCGACTAACTGCCCCTTGGAACTAAGACGACGCGTGTAGCTATACTTAGTTCATATGGACACATTGGAAATGTTGATCATAGGTAGAAAACTAGCTACGTTTATTTTTGAGGATTATATAAACTTATCACGAAAAACCATTTAGAGAATCCATGCACTTATTAATGTATCTATCTAATCCATACATATATATAAATCAATTTATATTTGCTTGATTGTATGTATTTACGTATTGTTTATGTATTGCTGTATTAAGCACAGGAAATTTTTGAAACTTTCAAAATACCTTCTTACCACCCTCGCAAAGGTTTCTGGGTTATTACAACCACAAGCAATGCATCTGAAAAGTTTTTTCAATCATTATAAAAACTCTTACGAAGGTGTCAAAATTTGAGAATGATATTGTGCAAATCATCGATTATTATTCAATCAAAATTCAATTTTCAAATAAACTCTTTAAATTAATGAATTTAAGCGAAGTACCTACTCACCTATGGTACTAACCGAACTCGAATACTAGACTTGGTACCAAATTTGAATGATTTTTCTTATAATATACAAAAAAGAGTGTTTGTAATATATGAAAAATAAAAATAAAAAAAGAGTGCAGTAGGTGGCACGCGAGCTGTTTGAAAATCTGAATGACCGGTACTGAATATGTGGAAATCGGGAGTGGGGAGGGGAATGCGTGAGGGGAAGGGGACACGGGGGGGTAAGGGGAAACGGAAGGGGAACGGAACGAATGGGAAAGGACACGCAGAGAGAAACAATTTCACTATTAAGTGGCATTGCAACGCATGCCGGGAACTCGCTAGTATAACATAAAATATACTAAAAGTATTTCAACACCTAAACAGCCAAACTTTTGTACAGCGTTTTGTGGTTGATATGTATTTAAAAGTGAAGAGATTAAATAGCCAACTGAAATTTATTTTGTGATATTCCTTAAAGGTATATCATTATTTCGTTCAATTAGGTATGTTTATCTATATTGCCTTATTAACCTGGTTTAGTAAGCTGTTTTTTAAACCCTGCTGTCAATTGACACTTTAAAGCATTTTAAGCTAACGATCGCATTATATCGCAAGTTTACCCGCGTCGTAAAACCGCCATAAATCTGCGTGCAGACCTGTGAGCTTATGGCTCCTGTAATATTTGTTGCGTTTAACATAAATTCTCTTCAGCGATATATTACCCCATCCCCCCCTAACCCCCGCGCCCACGGTACTCTGGCCCATATGCCAGTGATGCTCAGACTTGTATTAAAGAGATCTACCACACAATTATAAGCAGATTAGCAAAGAAATAACTAGTTACTAAGGAAACAAGAAATTTAGAAGTAAGTCAAACAAAAACATCCGGAACGAGACAATCAAAAGTGTCCATACTTGAAAGGCATCTGACGACTATATGGATAGAAATTTCCTGAGGGGGGCAGTAGAGGACTACTAGTATGACATTGTCACCTCATGGCACACATTTAACTGATAGGAGTGGAGAGGACAAATATTTCTGAGAAGAGCAAAAGGAATGACGAAACTTCAAAACACCTTTCGGTAAAATAAAAAGATCATATTTTATTATTGATACAATCTGTTGCATAATCTGTAAATCAATTGCATATATTGGACATTATTTTTACATGATGGTGAAATACTGAAATATTTAATACTGGGATCGAATTGATGCTATCTGAATTGCGATTAGTTTCAAACACGTAGGAATGTTATCGAAAATATCAAAAGCATTTTTTCCTGTTGCTCTGATTTCGATAGGCGCAAATTAAATCTGAAAAAATACATTATTTTCAAGTTAATGAATTCTCGTTGCGTGACCTTCAACTTTCATTTTTTTAAAGCTTCTTTATTTTACAGTTAAATTTATTAAATTATAATATAAAGAACTCCGTAGTTTTTACTTAATTTTTTGTTAAAAAGAAAGACCAACATTCCATCTGGAGTACAAATAAATTAACAGTACCTATTTGAAAATCTCGTGCTACCACTGAAGTAAGCGGAAAATGTTGCTTGTTTCTCGATGAAGGGCTTAGCTAGCCGAGGGATTGAAGATACGTCGCCTGTGTGGAACGCGATGCCAACTTAGATACTGGCCGGTCGTACAATGAATTGGTACATATAATTTATTTTATGTATTTATTTACACCCTTTTCGGGGCTTTTACATATGAAATTTACAAATTACACTGTGATTAAATAAAATATAAATTTTGTTTAATTCTAATAATGTATAATAGGTGTATATTTCTTTTATAAAGAAATATACAGTATTTATTGTATATAACTGAACTGCTTCAGTAATTTTTTTGTAGATAAATTGAAGATGTCCACAGACTTGGTATAATTATTTCCCTCCATTAGTGTTCAACAGGAATACGTATGGTAGTTAGTTCCAGAATTTCTGCACTGAAATAAATCCTGACTTCTAGTATAACGTAGTGGAATCCGGAAGCTTATCAATTCAAGCAAATGATGTTATATATTATATCGAAATGAAAATCTAGTCTCCTTCAACAGAAGCAATCTGCCGAACAGGCCCTCCATTGATATGCTTGGTGTAACCCTAAGTGACCAGCTCAGATATGGGGGCTCCATCGACGCCAGAGTAAAGTTAGCCTCCCAAAAACTTGGCGTACTGTACAGGGCCCACAGATAATTTAATAGTACACAATTGCTAACCCTGTACAAATCATATGCGCGCCCCACGGTTGAATTTAGCAGCCGCCTCTGGTCCGGAGCTTAAAAATACCTGAAAAATACCCTCGACTCTGCGCAAAAGCGGGCGGTCCGTTTGATAGATTCTCCCATCTTAACAGGCGGATTGCAATCTTTAGAACACAGGCGTCGGGTGGGAATGCTATCCTTCTTCTACCGGTATTAAAATTGCGGATGCTCCAAGGAACTAGCGTCATTGATCCCTTCGGCACCGGTGCATAGTTGGGAAACACGCCAAACGCGTGCCCAACATATGTGCACGGTTGACATTTGTCTAATGAGAACGGGTCGTTTCTTCGACTCGTTCTTGTGTTCAACAGCTCGGCTGTGGAACGATTTGCCGGCCTCTGTGTATCCCCCTTCCTACAACATGGGTCTCTTCAAGACCAATGTTCATTCCTTCCTTTCCTCAAAAAGACCCTCCACACAGCATCTCAAATGAGATAGGCCCTGAGGAAACTTTTTTTCCCCAGGGCCTCCTGTGTGAAGTTAATGTAAAAAAAAAAAACGAAGAAGTTTTGTAATGTTAATGATTTACATATTAGTGTTTCATGAACACCCCACTAGGAGAACCTGTACTGAGGTGTTCACTAGTCATGTGTTTTTGTCATAGGTATTGTCGTGAATTGATTTGATTTTAAGAAGGTGTAAACGTTTTACAATATATTAAAGTGTTTTTCGAAAACCTCATCATAATGTATGCTTTCATTGAGACTGATAGAAACTTTTTTCAAATTTTGTTCCGATGTACAGTTTGACCATCCCTGCCATACACCGTATACAGACCGGGGCTTTGGAGTAAAATGATGCCCCGGTACTAAAACTCCTAATAAAGTATTACAACGTTCAACGTAGGCAGGGATAAATAAACAATGTGATGGCGTGAACGCGATATTCGCGCCCTCTCGCGCTTTGTTTTAAACCGAATCTGCATTAAAACGCTTATGAAGTGGAGAACTTACCGGCGCCGGCGATTTCATTTTAATATACATGCCATAAGGCTGAAACTGTCATGTTTCAAGAAAAACTTATGGAAAATATCCACAGGCGTACTGTGACATTTTTTTTAAAAGATTTGTGTGGTAAGATATTTTATATCTTTCTTTCTGTACTTTCTGTAAGAAGACAATTTACACACAAATTAAAAGTATAAACAAATACATTTCGACTGCGTTTTGATAAAATCGTTCAATCCACATTTTTTTGCAATCCTACATTTTTTAGAGGTTTCATGTAGAGTCGTAGAAGTACAACAAGCTTATGCGTAACTTTTTTAGGTTATTAAAAAAAACACAAACAAATTATTCAACCCTCAAATAATTCATAATGATAAATAAAAGTGAAATATTTTACATCAATTTTTTAAAAAACACTTTTATATGAATTTTAAGATTTTTAATCCTAGTCTCCTGTAAGGATTAACCAACCCGCGGTCGATATAAAAACTAAAATCTGGACAAAACATCTCTAATCAGAATTTACCACTTACTTCATCTCCAACATTTATAAGATAACTCTATTTAAAAGATTAAACCACCTTTCCAATCACCTTTCTGTTTTAAGTATATTCAAATTGATATGTGTTTTACCTTAAACATTCTTGTACCTTGTATCTACAAAATTCATTTATATACCTGTAAACCTGTCTCGACACAGGAATATCCTAGTGAGACATGCATAAAAAAAACCAATGTAAATATACTTCTTATAGATAAATAAAATAATAAAATATAAATAATAATACTATGTTATACAGGCACCTACTTAAAGTTTTTTTTAATTAATTTATTATTTTTTTATAACCTTTTACATGGATATATTTTAGCCATTTAGGTTATCACCCTAAGCTCCGTATTACATTACACGTTATACAATTTAGTTAACATAATTTTTTAACACATATTTTTAGATTTCATAATTATTTAACAAAATGTGTAAACCTTAATAAAATCACTATAGAAAACTGTAAAATGACATAATTAAATTAATTCCCCATTATACCTTAAAAAAACCCTTGACTCTGTGCTGAAACGAGCGGTACGTTTAATAGATTCTCCCATCTTAACAGACGGATTTCAATCTTTAGAGCACACGCGTCAGGTGGGAATGCTGTCCTTGTTCTACCGGTATTACAATGGAAGATGCTCCGAGGAACTAGCGTCATTGAACCCCTCGGCACCGGTGCATAGTCGGGAAACACGCGCCCAACATTTGTACACGGTTGACATTAGTCACATGAGAACGGGTCGTTTTAACGACTCGTTCTTGAGTTCAACAGCTCGGGTGTGAAACGACTTACCGGCCTCTGTGTTTCCTCGCTCCTACAACATGGGTCTCTTTAAAACCCATGTTCACTCCTTCCTTTCCTCAAAAAGACCCTCCACACAGCATCCTCAAAGATGATATAGGCCCTGTGGGAAATTATTTTCCTCAGGGCCTCCTGTGTGGAGTTATTGTAAAAAAAAAATCATACAATGGGTCAATTTAAAAAAAAATTAAAGTAAGCAGAAAATAACCCGCCAATAATCTTAACTGCAACCATTATCAACAGTTTAGAATTAAAAACGATAGGAAAGAAATGTAAAAATAACATTTAATAAGAGAATAAAATACGAAGATGTAAACACAAATAAATAAATAAACAAAATAAGATTTTTTGAATATCTTCTGTAAAATTTGAAGTCATTGAATTTTAAGATAGGTTTTAAAGTTATTTTGGTGTAGGTTGATAACTACTTGTAAGTAATTGTGGTTTAGGTAGGTCCCTACTTGTGAGTAGGAAGTGGTAGTGTAGGTAGGTACCTACCTGTTTATTTTTTCCTAACACGCAATTTTAGACACTTCACATTTCTTGTCAACTGTCCGTTCATACTAGCATTATTACAGTATGATGTTTATGATTTAAAATCATTGGTTTTTTATATAATGTAGTACTTATTTGTTGAGAGGAAAACTTCTTTAGGATTTAACCTGCGAGAGAATGAGATTGTATAATCGGTCTCCTCTTTGCGCGGTGCTTGTAGCCTCCCCACTCTTGTATACTTTAGTTTTCTGAAGGTATCCCTTCTACGGCGTGTGAATTGGACACTCTGATTTTTTTTATTCTTATGCTTCCCTAAGTACCTACGCGTATGTTTCGCAAAGGTCTGTTTAGGTACGTACGAACTAGCAACCCTAGTACCTATATTTATAAACATATTGATGTAACGTATTGTGTCGCATCGACAATGGGGCAGTGATGGGACGTTACTGTGTTATTTTATTAAATAAAACGGATTTGAATTTGTATTGCATTTACTCATTATTATCGCTTTAGCCTGAATCGAAAAACATGCCTTCAATAATGGCCATTATAACATTGAACCGATACACGATGATGTGTACTGTGTAGGTACATACACTTAGGAGGACTCTGTATTGTATGTGTGGATCAGCATACTAGCAAAGCGATGATATTATGGCAATGATATCTGCATTAGATAGTGCGAGATTACAATGCAGAATGGAATTAGTCTACAAAGCCGTTCAATTTCACATTAAACGGTATTGTTTATTAATCATTAAATGGCCATATTATCATTCTGTTGGTAGAAAAGTATAAGTGTTATTGTATGTATTGACCGGTCAGTGGCTGAGTTGGCATCACGTTTGGGTCCCATCCAAGCGTCGCGTGTTCGATTCTTCGGCTGGCTAAATTCTCCATTCAGTATTTTCAATATTGTCAGTTTATTCGTAACTTAGATTAAAACAAAATAAAATAAAAAAGAAATGTGTGAGAGTGTAAGAATATTTGGGAGTGATATCGGGCTGCATAGGTTGGAAATATTGTTGATGATAGCCAACCTCTAGGTAGTAGAGGATAAAAATCTAATAAATGTTTTTTTTTACATATATGAAGTTCTGAGAAAGAAAATAATATGAGGGGTGGACAGGAATCTAAAGGAGTGTTGTGTCAGGAATAACAGAAGAAGTATCAGTATATATAGAAGAAGTATTCCTACTACTGTGGTACGCTGCCTTAGGTTGAGAGAGTCCAGCTGGATAGATCATAGGGTCATCATCATTCGGTCTCTCCCGGTCCGGCCTGCTACGCAGCTCGAGGGCAGACGCAGTGCTTTCCACTGTTGAATTTGACAGCATTATCTGGTCTAGAGCCCCAAAATACCTGAAAAACCCTCGACTCTGTTCAGAAACAGGCCGTTTTTTGATAGATTGTCATATTTTAATGGAAGATGCTCCGAGGAACTTGTATAATTGATTCTTTTGCCACCAATGCATAGTCGGAAAACATACCAAAAGCGCACCGAACATTTGTAAACAGTTGTCATCTGTCACTTAAGAATGGGTCGTTTCTACGACTCGTTCTCGAGTTCAACAGCTCGGCTGTGGAACGATTTGCCGACCTCTGTTTCCTCCATCCTACAACATGGGTCTCTTCAAGATCCAGGTTCATTCCTTCCTTTCCATAAAAAGACCCTCCACATAGCATCCCCAAAGACGACATAGGCCCTGAGGGAATTTATTTTCCTCGAGGCTTCCTGTGTGGAGTTAATGTAAAAAAAGACCTATCCACCGCCAAAACCAGGGCAAACATAAATAAGTCACTTCTTCTATGTCACCAAGCGAACCACTTGAGGTTACCTATGGTAGAAGTGTTGATTATCAAATAAATGGCTCCAGGAACACTGGTAACCACACCCGCTTCACAAAATGTAGATGGAACTGGAATAACTAAATTAATATTCATTTTAAGTACCTACTGCAATGAATTTGCTCCATTCAAAACTTCAGATGTTATTATCGACTTTCAAAGCGATATGGTCGCAAAATACATAATCAGGTCCTTAAAGGGAATCAAATATTATCATTTAACTAAATACGATCAATCTGCAACTTTTCCTGGGATTTTATCTACAGGATCATTAATGATATTTTATTTTGGCTTAGTATTTTTTAAAATCTAAACTCTTAAACGACACGCGACGCTTCAATTTTTTTTCATAGAGTAATCCGCCAACATAAAATCGCATTCTGATATCCCATCATCTAAAATATTCACATACAAAACACCCCAATATTTACACTTGTTCTTATGCGATATTTTAAATTTATCATTCTCCCGATCCTATTTAGTGGGAGGCCTATCTCCTTGTAGACCTTCTGCAACCTTTGTGTTCCTGGGACTTTGCATTATCTGACGGGTGCCGCCACGTGGCCCAGTAGAGACTGTTTGAAGAGCGATGAATGAATGCGATACGTATGCAAATATAATACCTAGGAGTTCCCTTGCTTTATATACTTAACATAGCATTTAAGTTAATCGGAAAAAATAAAAAAGGATTAGTAATAATAGCTGTTCTAACGTGCTTTGTCCTTAGAGCAGTTTTTTTTTTGTTATTTTATGGTGATTTAATTTATAAAAAATATGTTTTAAACGACAAAGTTTGTCTTCAGTAATTTCGCTTAGTTCTTAATTAGATGTTGATAAGTTCACTATAGTGCACAAATTATGAAATAAAGAAATTGATCATTTTATTGGTACATCGTCTTCAAACCACTATTCTCAGAATAAAAACAATTTCTCGTCCCGTTCGGACGACACAGCCGAACAACTTAGAAAATGTAGCCTAACCCAAGTGTTCGTTTCATCTGAATTTTTGCGGTAGTATTTAAAAAAAATCCTAAGTTAATTATTATACTTTATATAAATCCTAAGATAATTAAACGGAGAGAATGAACCGCCACGCAATTTGCATAATACCTTGCTTCATTCGCATTCACAAATCTTCTCAAATGTACATTCCCCAATTTAAAAAACCGATACTTGACATAAAGAAAATCTTATGATTAAAGACAAATAATTGATGTGCGTACAAATGAGCAATTGTTAATGTCTTCGACAAATCTATTGTTTCTCGTTTAATTTAACAATCTAGCCATTCTATTTAGTTCAAACACTCAATTTGAATAACACCAAGAATCTGATTTTAAATTGCTGTTCACACACGATGAAATCCTTTTTAAAATGGAATTACGCCTCTTAGAGCGCCGGGACGCCGGCTGAGAGAGGCGTGAAAACACATTGGCTGCTAATTTGATTTGTTAGAGACGCTTGCGGCTTAAGGCTTCGAGGGTGGTAAGTTCGGAAGGCAGACTGGCTCTGAGGGTGGGAGCGGGGAGAAGAATGAACTTCTCGGCTTTTCCTTATCCGTTTGAGAAAATTTTGCGAAATTCTTGACATTTGGAGTATCGGTTTCATTGGAACCACAAATGGTTTTTTTATATTTTTCATTCACGCATTAGGAACCATTAAACAGAATTGAAGCTTTCGAACAGCTGTCTTCGGTTAAACATTGAGTTTTCCATTATATATTTGTATCTGTGATTATCAAATAGGCCATAGACAACACACAGAAATATAAAATATCCAATGTTGACCCGAATTCGCGCGTTTTTAAAGCTTACCATTTTTAATATTGTTTTTATAAACCCTTAATTTATTTTTTATTCCTTACAATATGGAAAAAGAAAAATAAAGGTTAATTAATTAGCTTTATAACACTATAATCAATTTATATATCTCTTTATTAAAAGTCGGAGGTATGATATTTTTATGTCGGCGGAAAATTTCCAAATCGAACGCACAGAAACCACGGTTGCTCGACACGTTTTTCAATTATTAACGCGATCACTCAAGTGGCTAAAACTGGTAAAATATTACCCAAGTGCAAGTTTTTAAAAAAAATCTTAAAAAAACATTTAGTGGTCCGTTCGGAATAGCCAACCGTCCCACACCTAAAATATTTAAAATCGTTGAGATCAATAGTCCCCTGGCTCTGGCAGTCGTGACTATTTCGTGGTTTAGATATACAACATGAAAAAAAAACTACGAATTTTTAGTTTTATCCGCATAGACCCAAAAGCGCTTTTCTTGTAAATCCCCGTACGTAACTTAGTTTCCTCGCTTATGTCTCCGCCCGGCAATTTTTCTTCGTCTTTATTTTCGTAGCCTGCAACGCACGCAATCTGTTTGATACTTTCTCTTGTAGAAAATTGGGTTTAACTTTGTACGGAGCAAAGAAAAAGGAACGGAAATTGTTTAAGAAATCACTGCATATCGAATTTGTATTTGATGAAATCCGTTTCACTTGTGATAAAGCTTTAGATAATCAGATTGTGTTACGTATATTTTCAGAAAACAAAATGTAGCTTCATTGTACTTCCTTTTTACAATCGATTTGTGTAGCTTAAAACAAAATTTTATCAGTAACACTAATAATTATAAAATTTTATGGAAATTTAGGTACATTTTAATTAGGATGTGGCCTGCAGTAACTTAATTTCAAAATCAACAAAAATCTATGCGAGAAGTATAGCGTTCAACCTGCGAAACCAATAATTTAACGCTTTTTGTACAAAATTATTAAAGCACCAGCGAGTTCCCGGCATGCGTTGCTATGCCACTTAATTGTTTCTCACTGCGTGTTCCTTCTTCTCCCGCATCCCCTTTTCCTCACACTTTCCCACTCCGCCTTACCTCTCACCACACTCCTCTCCCGCTACTCCCTCCTCACAAAAAAAGAATTATCCAATTTGGTGAAGTCGATCGGAAGTTATGCGCGTACATACATTTCGGCAATTCATTTTTATTAATATAGAAGAAGATATAAGAAGACAGAAAAAAAATTACCAAAATTAAAATATAAAAAACTAACACTATTTTCAGTATCTATATTATGTCTGTTTCTGGAGGGAACCTCTCATGAGTGACTGGGTACGTAAATGTATACCCATGTTAGTTACTGTAAATGGTCGTTGCAGAATCTAATTATAGGTCTGAAATATTTTAGGAATGAATAGAAACCTAGGTTAGGTTTAAGACACATAAACGTAGGAATGTAATTTTTGTTATTTTTATGATCCATAAATGAATGAAATTTCAAACCAGTTTACATTCGTACCCCATCTGCGCCAGTCTCCTCTCCTCGCCCTGTTAGCAGTGTTAGCAGCCCCTGTATTTATTTTTAAATAAGCCACATGTAAGTACAGAAGTGAGCATATTGCCTCAACCTCCCCTTTGCCTTGTTCGGCCACTAAGTCTCCGGGAATCCCCGAATATCTCTCGATACAAAGGCCACTAAGCCATTCCATTACATATTCAATTAAACAGGGAAAAATCTATCGCAAGGATTACCTTTAATAAGAGACATAATCCTTTGGCAGGAGGGGAGCCCCGTTGTTTTGTTAAGGAGGACTTGAACAAGGGAAGATTTGTTGCCATGTGGATGTTACTTAATTTGTATTCAATGAGGGATGGAAATAAAAGCCTACCAACAAAACATTTTTTTTTACGAAAACTGAATCACCTTCTACTGTACAATATATTGTAAACTGAAGATTTTCATTTTTGTACCAAGGATAATGTTAACTTTTCCTGAATTACTGAACCCGTTATTTTTAATACTAAAGCTCATCGCTTATCGGACTATCACAAAGCTGATCTTAAAAAGTTTGAGAAATCTCGTGGTCTTCGGTCTAATTTACTTATATTTTCATTAGATAATCATTTTCATTGTATAGGGATCGAATCCCAGCGGGGCAAATAAATTTTATTTGATTAATTCGTGTTATTTCACAGTGGAAGATACTCTCTGTATCAGCCGTGTTTGGTGACCAGATCTGAACAGCCAGGTACTTCGCCACCTTCTTCTTCTCCATCTCCTTCCCCTCCCCACTCCCCTCAGCCTCACAACATACCCCAAGTGGGGATGCCATAGTCTGACTGGCTTCAGACGGGAGCAGTTGGGACTCTTGTGAGGTATTAACGTAAAAAAAAAATAGCCGTGTTTGGTGACCAGATATGAACAGCCAGGTATTTCCCCACCTTCCTCTTTCCCGTCTCCTTCTCCTCCCAACTACCTTCAGCTTCACAACATACCCCAATTGGTGATGCCATAGTCTCACCAGGTGGGAGCAGTTGGGACCCTTTTGCGGTTTTCATGTAAAAAAAAATCATTTTGTTAAGATTTAATCCCGAAAAACCGTCCGAATGTTAAAATTTCAATCTAAAGCTCACTTGACGGAAATAAAACAAAATCGCGCTACATGTTATATTATTATTAATCGTATAGCAATTATTATGTCGCTCAAAATTCTTAAAGGAAATTAGCATAAATTTATCAAAATTTGAAACCTGTGTAGACCAGTACAGATTGTTAGAATTACTGATAGACACTATTTATTTTCTTTACGTCAATTGAAACTAGGTTTTATTTTAGTGAAAATATATAAATAATGATATACATAGAACTGATATAATCTGCATTGAATGTAGACACTACACTTTATATAACACACTTCAAATACAAAATTTTCACCTCTAAATCAATTTAGTTTTATCGACATTATTTAAAAATCACTTACAACTTTTAATGATAAATCGGAAATCTCTCTTACGTATTTTGTAGGTGTGTTTCTCACACGTTACTTGGTATTATGATTAAATTTATTAACAACAAAACACAATAATAAGTATAGGTATTATATCCAAGCCACATCCCTTCAGCTTCGTTCGGCCCTGTGTCGGCGTAACGTTCACCGAAGGTGACCCTAGCGGCGAGTTTCCCAACCATTTAATGATCTGAGTAAAGTGTAATTACGTTTTACGAGTTACACCTGAGAAGGGACTATGTATAGGTATGCCTATGCTCTGAGATATCAGATCTGTAGAGAACACGATATTACGGGATGGTCCGATGCTCTGTGGGGAACCCGTTTGTTTGACGTAAACTGTGCGACTTAAAGTTTATGTTTAGTCTTATGGAATTCAATACTTCGTTTATGTGAAAGCACTATGAAACCATACATGATTCTACTTCAATGGCAAGCCAGAGATTACGAAACAGGTTTTAAATGGGAAATGGACTGGTTGAAAACACAAAATCACCGAAAGGTTAAAAGTTGTCATCAGTGTCATTGAATGTACCTAATAATACTATGAATAAAAGGACGGGTTTTTTTTGGACCTTTGTGTCAAAGTCATAAAAAATAATAGTATAGTATCCTGAAAATATATTTAAGCAGTACTACCCAATGAAAAATTCCCTTAAAACTAGCGAATGGATAGTTGAGCCTTGACGTTCTAGAATTTGAACAGGTAATTCCTAAATTATAAATTGACCAGCTCTGACTATAAATAATCAGCTAATTAAATCAGCTCTAATTTTTAATCCCTTCAGAAGTCACGTATATTTGGGTAAATCATTTTATAAAGATTAGACGCGATGTCATAATCGTTTTTAAAACTCGAATGAAGCCGGATAGCAATGGCATGTTGACTATACTTATTAAAAATATAACCAATAAATAATCATATCAATATTAATTGAAAAGGTTTTGGTGCATAGCGGCTTTGGAACAAAGCTATATAATCTTTATTTTTTTCATAATTTATGTTCATTAACTAGTTGGTTGACCATTTAAGGGTGTGTCCATAATGTTCACAAGAGCTTCTCCTATCTATTCTCCTATCCTCTACAGTATTTTCATCATTAGGCAACGCCCACACTCCGTGCATACATAGATGGCTTTCCACAGGAAGATCCAGTTAGCCGATCCTAGACTATCGTAGAACCTACGCCCAAAGAGTCGAAACCACTTTTTATGAGTCATCTTATTCAATTCATTATCCACTCATTGGGTTTGATTCGTCGGCCTTTTCCTTTGACGTGGTTTAATTGCTACGACTTTTTGTTTAAATCATGTTCTTTTGATACGTGTAATGTATAAGATATCGTTAAGCAAGAACGTTGTTCTATTTTGTTAATTCCCTTGGTACGTAAACATGGGTAGTAGCTGTAACCAACAATTTACATCATATTTTAAAAATCAGCAATTAATTGCCGCTTTAATCAATTAAACTAGATTATTAGATACTATTAGTGAGTATTGCGTCAACAACCTTAAAACTGTTACTTTTGGTCAAAAAATAATTTTAGAATTTTCAAATATCTATTTTTGCACTGCCTACTTTTTCAAACTTTACGTAGGTACTGTTTATTCAAACTATAAAGAAGAAAAAGAAACAACAAGAAAGGTCTTGGGTTCTTGTCCCATAGGTGCAAATATCTTTTTCTGATTTTTTTGTTTCCAGATTTTCTTTATTTGAGTTTCGATAATATTGTCTTCATTTAATTGAAAAACAAAACTTTTTGAAAAGATATTTATATCTTCGCAACTGTGTGCATTATATATATTATTATAAGTTAATTTTATATATAATTTTGTGAGTTTTTTTTTGTTTGTTTTTACATTGTCTGTTACTTGTCGTTGATTGTTTTGTGTTGTTTATAGAACTTCTCTCTAAAAATTGTCTATTTTATAATTTAAAAAATCATACATGTTTATAAAATCGTACTCTTAAACATTTTTGACACCAACTGCTACTATCTTTGCGTATGACTAATGTGAAGAATCTACGAATCTTTTTGAGCTTCTGTTCTGTTCGGTAAAATCATTTAAATCATTGTGTTGATAATGTCTACAAACGTAACGCCTATCGGAGAAAAAAAATCTACACAAAAACCGAAACCATGAATTTACTCTTATATAAAAGCGTCCATCATGTTTTCGGTTATCTCTCTGGTAGGTTTATAAGACCATTAATCATTGGCTATAATATTTCTCCTTCTTATCTTTCAGCCAATCATGTACGAGGGACAGGACAAAAATCCAGAGATGTGCAGAGTCTTGCTCACACACGAAGTTATGTGCAGGTATGTTTATGTTTAAATAACAATAAATAAAGGACTTTTCATAATATTTTTAGATGCATTTTTTTATAATGGTCCATGCTTGATGTGTAATTTGAGATATGACAATAATAAAAGTTTGTTCACAATGGGAATGTATGATGGCGGCTTTTTGTGACCCTGTAATGGGGAAAGATTGATGATCTGTAAAAATATTCTC
The DNA here is from genome assembly GCA_917563855.2 of Limnephilus lunatus. Classification (NCBI taxonomy): domain Eukaryota; kingdom Metazoa; phylum Arthropoda; class Insecta; order Trichoptera; family Limnephilidae; genus Limnephilus; species Limnephilus lunatus. The sequence goes on along the minus strand of OU830593.1, from coordinate 97,078,778 downwards.
AAAATATTATAACAAAACAAATATAAAACTTATTTCTACTTAATTCATTTGTGACCGTGACCATAACCAGTCAATTTCAACCAGCCTGAAGATAGCCTTAAATGAGATTGTCAATATAAATAATGTGGAAATGAGTTTTACATTTGTTTTATTATATTATTATAATGGAATTCCACCACGAATTGTCAGCCTCAAAAATAGAAATATTAAAAAGTTTTATAATTTACATAATGCATGTAATATCAATGTGTAATGTATAATATCAACTTTAAATATATATATATTTATAAGTGAAGCGTTATGTATGTTACTAGAATGAATTCACCTTAGCTAGAAGCTTTTAAAGTGACGGTCTCATTTAATTACCGACTACGGTGACCTTATTAAAATTAAAGATTTGCTGTACCTTAAACTAGAGTTATTTTATCCTTATTGTTGGTAATTTTATCCTTATTGTTGGAAATTTTATCCTTATTGTAGATTATGTATATATAACTAGCTTACATAATATGTACATTAGCAAGGCGTTGATTATAAAATTTGGTATTTTCGAATTATTTACGGTAGGTGTGATATGCAATAGTTGAGACGTGTGAAAAAACTGTTAGGAAAAGGGTAGGTAATAAGTTCATATCTTAAACATTTTTTAAGCTAGCATAAAGGATCTTTATTTTTGGAAAGGACATGTCAATGATTTCTTATAGAAAACATTTAATATAAAAGTATATAAAATTATTCGTGGTACAAATTCATCATATATATATACTATCACATATATACTATCATACTCATTCCCTACTATTGAAAATCTATAATTTTAAATACAATAGTTCTGCAATGTGCATGACTACTGTCGATTATGTATGTGAGTAATTTTTATACTATACATCAATCGTGTTCGCTATTTAATCAATTGACTTCTTATCATAATACGACAATTTGATCAAATGTTTCAATAACGATCCCATAACTTTAACATCGAGATATGATATGAAAATAATACACTACCGAGTACTCAATGTAAACACGCAATCATTTTAATTGTCAGTGATCAATTCGAGTGGTTTAGAACTAGGGGGAGGATCATAAAATTCTATTCTGGAGGCTATTAAATTTAACTGTCTCAAGTAAAACTACATACATTCGAGTACCACCGTTGATCTCATAACCAATTCAGAGCGTCATCTCGCCAGTACACGCATCTGAATATTTGATTTCTAAATATTATAGAGAATAAAGTTTTGATAGGAAGGAAGAATCGAATGTTATTCGGGGTGACTGTAGGAGGGTTGAAGAGTTGGGGGTTGGCGCTAGGCAGGTAGGGATATCTGGGTGAAACTTTTAGGCTCGCCTTTACGACATCGGGAATCTTGTGTAACAGGGATTTCCAAATACTATTTATTCAGATTCATTGAATTAATCTTGACTTAACCTACAATAATTATCGAAGTTTTTCCAAGTGGTGTGCCAAATAATAGCAGTAGTTTTTTTTTCTCAAATAGGTTGTTAGATGATGATTTCTCATGAAAGTAATGATTTTATCCAACACTCTATTAGATAGAAATTGGAGTGCAGGATAGAGTAGGGGAGAATTAGTAATCATGAACAGGTGGAAACCCTAAGAAGATATATGGATAACATTACGTCAAGCAACGGAAAATTAGGAGAGTACTTTCCTAAGCAAAAGAAGATGTGACTGAAGTAGCTAAGGTTTGTGTACAAGATAAAATTGTGTTACACCCTCTGACATCGAGCATATTCTGTCGGAAGGTCAGAAAATTTCCGCTTTGCAGTAAAACCCAAATACTTAGGCAGGGGTACACAACATTGTCTAAATATAATTAATGATTCTATATTGTTAATTTAAGGTATTATAAGTTATTTTGTTAATTTAGGGTACATTAGGTAATTATAAAGTGTATTTAAAAAAAATAATATTTATATAACATCATTAATAATTTTTTAAAAATACACTTTATAATTACCTAATGAACCCTAAATTAACAAAATAACTTATAATACCTTAAATTAACAATATAGAATCATTCATTATATTTAGACAATGTTGTGTACCCCTTCCTAAGTTTGTATAAAATCAATAGCATAAGAGTTTCAACTACCAGTCTGAAAATGTCCGTAGTAGGATGAAACCGGTCCTGGTAATAATAAATAAGTGGAACAAAGTGAAAAAGTTTTTTAATTTCAATTCTATATTAAAATATTCACAATTTTTTTTCTTCAAATTACGGTTGGAAACTTTGGCTTCATGTAGGTGTACATTTAAATTCTTCTGTCGTTAACTTGTAGATTTAAATATAGAACGTGGTGTTTTTTTTCTAAGATCATATTTTTCACCTGATAGTAAGGGAGACACAACGATTTCTATGAGACCTTTGTAAGCTGTTCCCACAATTAGACTGAAGGGACCTTCAATTTTGTCTGTCTACCTTAGGCGTATATGTGTATTCATGATGATTAGTCATTCGGTAAAACCTTAAAAGGTTAAAACTGAACATTGTCTTACGGTTATGTAAGACTGGATAAATGAACAACAGTAAAAATATTCGAATCGTGCACACACTCCTTGCTTCATATATACCATTCTGTCATTCTGACTCTTGATATAGCCCGATTGATGTCCTTCTCAGGCGTCCCAGACTTTTTTGTTGTTCACATTCGCGCCACTAGTATCCCTACACTACTTTATCCGTTCATTCGCTCTACATACCCAATCCATCAAAGCATCACTTTCTTAATCTTATTCATTACGCTTTTCTCATATTTTTCACACGATTGTATATGGTTTCACAATACATACGCCGCAGGGATCTCCTTTTTACAGCATAGTATGCTTTCACCTTTTCTCTTCCAGTAAAACACTTCACGGCTATGCATAAGTGTCGGTACCAGCATTCGATTGTGGAGCTTCGCTTATTAAGACAAATTAAAGTGCTTAAACAAAATACAATTTAAACATTCTGAAACAGGATATGTAAAATCTTTTAAATATTTTTTTTGAAAAATGCTTTAGGCAGGCCTGCCCGGATCACTTCCTTGCCCCTCGTATCCCTATGATTTAGTGTGCGCAGTCGATTGGTATTCCCTGTTATGGCACTAAGAGCCTTCCGTCCCTTTCCCTCCGCCACCCTCGGCCTCTCTAAGGGCAAAGACATTGAGTGAATAGGCACAGGACAGACTCCCTTGGGGCGGGTCCACCTCCCCAGGGGCTGGCGGGGGGAGTGGGGTGAGGGGTAGCGGGCAGAGAGGGGAAGGGAAGATTTGTAGGGGTAGGATGCTAAGCGTTCATGTTGAAGTCGCTGCCGAAGTATTTCTTTGCTTGTATTGGTGCGAATAAAAAGAAGGTATTTTTGTGACAAAGAGATTTTTAGCGTAATTTTTTGTTCAGTAAAATAATTTCACGTTGTGATTCACACAACTTGAAATTACTCATTGGATGTAAATATTGAAAACATGGTACTTTATAACATTATTCCTCAATATTCTACATCATATTTATTTATCATAAATATGTTGTGTAAATAATTTTTTTCTTACCCATACTTATTTTTGTGAAGCAACTTTTTGATTAAAATATGACGATGTGGACATTCTAGGAACAATGTTATAATTGATGTAACAAAGTATTCGGTTTAATAACTCATTTCATGAAAACATGGTGTTAAGTATGGTCAGCCTTACAATGAACCCCAATTGAGGATGCCATAGACTCACTGGCTCCAGAGAGTAGGGAGCAGTTGAGATTATTGAATGATATTCCCATAAAAAAAGAAAACTGGTACATACTTACACATTTTTAGAGTAACATCGGACAGCATTTGTGGGGAGGGATGAAACTTTAATAATACATAATAAAGAAGATACTTTCATATTGACAAAATAGGATGATAATTTTTTTTTTTATAGATCGCAAATTAATGTTAGATGAGGGAAAATAGGTTTATTAGGCACCAATCTTTGTTTTTATCCTTCCTTTAATTTGCATGAAAATATATCTATTCAAGAGAATATCTATAAAACTAATTAAAAATGTTTTTCTTTCAGTCGATGCTGTGATAAGAAAAGTTGTGGAAATAGAAACGAAACGCCTTCAGATCCCGTTATCATCGATAGGTGAGATATTCATTTATTAATAATTTATGCTTATAATAGATACTGTTTCGTGTTCACAGGATTTAGGTTTTACGATCACCTTTAAAAGACAAAGGCACAATGCATTATTCAATTAAAGCATAAAACGCCGTTCTAATACATTGAATTCAGAGCCTCCCATTAGGTGACTTTTAAAATCAACTAACAGAGTGAAAAAATGCGAAGCTTTTGGCATTTGAGTGAAACAAAAGCAATTTTTCGCTGAAAATCCCAGCACAAAAGTTTGGCGGTACGCGAACTCTCATACAAAAAACATCGTCTATTCAAATTTTCTCCTCCGCTTTTAAAATGCCAAAAAGCTCCATTATTATTTGGAACGCCAAAGTTTTTTTAAAACACCCCTCTCCGGTCGCCGCCTTCCGCTCCCGAATTAATTTTTTCACAGTGCTGTTTTCGAATCATTCAATACCCGAAAAGTACCTTCGTATGCCGCTAGTAATATTCTATTTTTATCTTTTTGCATTATATGTGCCGCTGTTCGTATTCGGAGTTGAATTTCGTTTCCTGTTCGTATTCGGTATCCATAATAAATAAGTTTTTTGTTTGTGTTCGTCATTTGTTTTTGAACAGAGTAAAAACAAATTTGAAAAAATCTCTTGGAATTTAAAACTGCGCCTATGATGTGAATACTTCAGCTTAACACACGATAAGATCTAGCCAGTTTCACAAAGTATACTTATAAAATCAAACACGCTGATCTTAAATGGCAATTCGTCAGACAGACATGTCAATTAGAATTTATTAACTCAAATAAGCTGATAAAACCAAGTTTATGTATTTGAATATAAATGATATCATAAATGCCCGATTAGGATATGGTTGTTTGTAAATTCAGATTGCAAATAAATAAATCCACTCAATCTGAAATAATTATTACCCGGTTACCTAATACAGCTCCTCCACGTGCGTTGTGAAATATTTTAACACACTAATGATATCAGTTTTTATTACCCAAATGATACTTTAGTATTGTTGGAGAAATACTTTCTTTACTTGGTTACCTTGATTGTTAGTGCATAAATCAAATGAGTGTGTAGAATATATGAAGTTTCATTTGCAATAGAGGAATAATCCAATTTATGATCCGGTGATCCGAATCCATATTTTTTATGGTTCGTGCGTTACTTTATTTGCACACGGAATATTATATTAAAGCTCGCAGGATCACATGAATGCACATGCCCCGTATGCAACATGCAATATGCAGTATTAATGACAAACGAAAAACAACCTGCAGGCACTCTGGAATCTGCGCTAAAAACCGGAAAACCTTATATGCACTCCCGCCGAAGTATCAGCATCGTTGTAGGTGCTTTGAAGTGACGTTTCATCTCATTTACTGCGTTTGCTGCATATTCTGCATTGCATATCATTCTGTCAGCTGCATTAATATTGCATTAAAATACGCATGGCGGGGAGTTATGCATACTTTGCAACAGTATGGAAATACCTATGAAACGCATTAATAAAATGTCTTTTATCATGTTTGTTAAAATTCCTGCTGAGAAATGTGTTTTAATCAATCACACAAATGTGTTCACGTAGATTCCAGCGCCTTCATTAAATTAAATGGTTACAAAATTGTTTGAATATCTGCACACATTTCAAACAGTATTCATTATACCATTTTCATTATACCCGTCTTCGCCGATGTTTTTCATTCTTGCACATATTTTTTTCACGATCATTCCTTTAAAAACAATGGCGGGAGTTCAAAATAATTCTTTCGACCTAGAGATTTTAACCACACAAAACTCTGCTTATTCATTTACTCATAGCTATTTGTGCTGTAAATGAGAAGACCGTTATAAAATAGTGTGTCAATCAAAAAAACTAGATATGTATCTTTTTCCTTATCAATACGTCCTGTCGGTTCGAGCCGTTGAACCCGTCCCTTCCTGAAAAAAGCATCGTTTTTATTACCATGAATAAAGGAAAATTATTGGAATCGTTCTATGTCAGTATGCCTATATTATTTTACCGATTATTACGCTATGTTAAGTTTGTGAATATAATACCACACTTCGCTCTAAGTAAGTTCCCGAAATTATATACCTGCATTGCAGGTATATAATTTTGTTTTGAAGAAAGAAGTTTTGAATTTTCTCAAGCCATCGGAAATTGGTCTGTTTTGAATTTAAAAATGTTGTAATATCGGTCTGCAAATGAAAAATGTTATAATATTGAAGTACTACAGACCAATTCACGAATTAACACTAAAACAAGGATTTCTATTTAAGTTTGAAAGATAATTTTACATTGCATTGCATTGAATTACAGGTATGTAATTTATTTTTGAAGAAAGGAGTTTTGAATTTTCTCTAGCCTTCGGAAATGGGTCTGTTTTAGATATTTTTGAAGTGAAAATTTAACACAATATTTTTTTTTAAATGTGTTCTATTCGAAAAGATAATGCTGCATCATATGCCTAAAATGTATTTCAATCTTACATACTAATAATTTCACATATTGTTATACATATATAAGTTGTACTACTGTAAAAAATCTTGGGTCGTGTGCATGTGTTATTTATTTATTTACATGTTAGTATTCAGCATTTGTTTTCAGTGTGTTTTTTTTAAGATGAAATTTTAAATCTTTATTGCTAAATATATTTCTGACGCTTTCTGGAAACGTATTAAAAAACTTTACTCCAAGATATTTATAGTTTCTTTAAATTATTTTTTTTATATTAAGTTGAAAGAAATATAATATTTCACTTTCTTAACTTAAGTACAGAGTATATATAGTATAGTAGTATCTACATATATAAAGTAGTGTACCGTACAGAAGTTTAGTTGAATAGAACTTAGTTGAATTGCCCCATTGTTTTTCTTACACTATGTAGTTGGGAGAATTGATGTTTGTCTGAGTTTTCTATTATATTTAAATGATGCTAATTTAGAATATGTATTATCTTTGAACATGTGTAATTTTGCATGGTAGAAGAATAAAGCATTTAGTTTTCTGACCTCAAATTTTCTAAGCATAAGTTCCAATGAAAATGTAAATGGTTTATGTTTAAATGTTTTTTTTTAATTAAAATTTTAATGCTTGTGCTGCGTAAAGCGGTTGAGTGGGTTTTTATAAGTTCCACCCCATCCTATAACGCCATATTATATTATTTATTAGCAGAAGTAAATTTGAGACTTTCCCCGGCTAATAGTGAATATTTCGTTTCTTGTAATTCGGCAAAAAATCTTAATATACGAAAAATACGTACCTATTCAAGTATGACCAAATACAAACCGATTGAAAATATTCATCTAAGTATATGCCTAGATATTAATCCTTTAGATAGCAGGAGTTAAAATATACAACAAAGCATTTGTTTATTACGATGGTTTCATAAAGAATCCCGGCTGTGCACTCTACCTTTGTAGTGATTGACAATATGTCCCAATACTCAATCAAGGGCTTGTTTTAACAGATATTGAATGCGGTCGCATTTCCTTACTAAACAATACCATTGGGGTGATATTGAGCGGGCTAATCAAGGAGACAAAGCGTTTTTCGGCAATAAAGTCTTTATGATGTTGTATGGATACGCCCTGATTGCTTTGAGGTATCCACACTACAGACGAAGGGAGCTAAACAATGCTTTTCGAAAATTTTCCATCGTTTAAGATAATATGCAGAAATTTAAAAAGGGAAGTGTTGATTAGGTAGGCATAATAACGTGTAGGTATTGTATCACCGAATAGACGTTAGAAATTTCTTTAATATAGGTTTGAATGGAAAACCACGAATGTCACCATTAACTTAGTATTAGTACTTTTTGGTTCTAGCCCATTTTGGAAACTTTCTCTCTATCTCTCTTACACTGCCTGATCTTATATATCGTCATTCCACTTGAACGAAACGAAAATTTCATAATGATGATGAAACGAATTTATGTACCTAATTGAAATTTGAGCTGAGAATAGTCAGACTTTTGGACCGCAAAACACGCCCACATCACTGGCCTTGTGTCCTTTTTATTATATTAAAATTATGTTAAGTGCCTGCAGTATTAGAAGTATTTAACATTATTTGTGTAAACCTATTAGTAAACATTTTTTCACGATCTTTCAATCCATTACTCTATAAGTTTACATACTCGTAAAATACGCAAAAAACTCGTTGAATACGTCAATGGGGTTATTGCCATATAATAATTACTTATAACAAATCCTGAATAATTTTATTAGGCTTCGTACTAATTTAATGGGTTTTCTCATGTCTTACAAAAAGAGAGATATACGACTGAAGTAAAGATGGCTTTTTTACTTGATAGGAATGTATGAAAGACTTATTAGACACCAACAAATAATTCAAGTTTTTTTTTTAAATTAGCTCTATACAGGAGGCCCTGAAGGAAAAAGAATTCCCTCAGGGACTATACCATATTTGGGGATGCTGTATGGAGGGTCTTTTTAGGGAAAGGAGAAATGGAAGTTCTGAGAGAAAAAAAGGTATAAGGGGTGGGTAGGAAGCTGGGGGTCGGTGTGTCCAAGAGTAACGGACGTATGAATCCATCCCTCCCACTGCGGTGCAAGGCGATGGATCGAGAGAGTCCGGCTGGAGAGATATAGATTAGGTCTCCCTTAATCAGTTACTCCCGATCTGGCCCGCCACGCAGTAGGTTGGCAAACACATTTACCGCTGAGACCTAGAAAAACTTCACCCCGTGAACCCGGGAACGCCTGCTAAGTCACCAAACATAGGGAACCACTAGGGGTGAACTACGGCAGAGGTGTTGTTTATCTAATAAACGGTTCCCTGGGCGGCGGTACCCACATCCGTTTCCCAAATTGAATTGGCACTCAAAAAATTGAGCTATTTTGCCCACTCAGGTCCCAGTTGCGACCATTACCTATTTACTTTAAGTGTCTGTCTGTTTCATGTTTTTTGTTGATATTATATTAGTCAATTAAAAATTATAATGAGATTTAAGGCGATCCACTAGTACAGGAAAAAATCGAAATCGGAATTCACGCCCTTTTATGGGAGGAGTTTAAAAATACTTGAGAAAAAGCTTTTGGAAAGGTTGGAAAAGATATTTGAGATTTTTTTTTTACATGTTGATTTCGTAAAGGCCTGTAAAAAACATTAATTCCTTTTTTACGCATTGTTTATTGCAATAAAACGGAATTTTTAAATTGATTTCACGAAAATAAGCGGCGTGAAGCATAACACGACTGCTCTCCGCTCCGTTCGGAGTAGTAATGACGGAAGACAGGGGGGCGGCTGCCAGTCGTTCTTCGGTGGATGGTATAAGGTTCACTTTGATATAACAAATTCGTCGACTGCCGTATTGTCGCCGTGATGTCAAAAATACCAACGCGAAAATGCATATTAAATTTTATTTTGTGAGGTTCGGGCGTAAATAATTTGCCACATTATGCAATAAAACCATATCCGAAAAAGTGTTTATAAGTAGGAGAGTTTTCAGTTAAAAATGTTTTTTATAGACCTAATACTTTATTTTTTTCTAAGCTTATTAAAAGACTTATTAAAAAAAATGACCAATATTTTTAAGGACCAAAGTATGTTCTACACGCAGTATTTAATTGAAGCATCTATAATACTTCTAAGCGGTCAAATTTTCAAAACTAAAACATACGATTTTGTATGATTTTGCATTATTTAGTATGGCTTCATCTTAAACTCAGATAAGTAATCCCTTGAAAATTGAAAAACAAAGTTTTCTGCGCTATTTCCTTCTTATTTTCTGAGGTCAATGAATATATCCTAAACCTCACCCCGTGAACCCGGGTACCCTGCTAAGTCACCAAACGTAGTGAACCACTTTGGGTGATATATGGCAGAGGTGGGAGACCACTAAATGGTTCCCGGGGTGGCGGTACCCATACTCGCCTCCCAAATTAATTAATAACCAATACCAATTAACAAAAAGATCTGTGAATGATGACGAAAATCAATAGAACTCCAAAGTAAAGTGTATTTTTAATCACAACCTTACATTAGAGTACATTATAATATGTATGGAGTATTCCACAATAACATTGTATCATTTTCTGAATTGTTATTTACTACAAAATATTATTACGGTGAGAGGGATCCAAATATTAATTTAGATAAAACCTCATTCTGTCAATTTGTTTTGCCATCGCGAACTACATAGGTTCTGATATTGCAAACATGGAAGAGACCTAATAAGCTTTGCAATAGCATCAGTAATTGCATAGTATGGGCGGACCTCACAGGGCACGCGACGGACACGTGCCCGGCAACTGTGCACACGACCGCCATTGTACCGCATTTGGAAAAGTCAATATTGTACAATGTTTCAGGCTGATCGGATTTTTTATAAGCCTGAGAAAGTTGGAAGCTAAGTGCAAATATTAATTCTAGTTTATCTAAAACTCTCTGAAAATTTTGTTTGTTTAGAAATAATACTAGAGTTATAAAGGTATCTCAAAATTAACGCAAGATTTCAATAAAATAGAAAATACTCAGTTTTTAGTTTTTAGAATGTTATTTTTTATTGCTTTATAAAGTACATAGGATAGGATAATTTTTTGAAAAACACAATTAATTACAATCAAACTGATTGATCAGTTTCGTAAGATTTGTTAAACATAATATTGTAAAATTAAAACTGAATAAACACACTAAAAAAAAAACCTCGGGCAAATGGCCTCCACGGCTTTGCTGGCATATACGAACATACCACTGCCATTACTATTGCATTAATTTTGGAATACCTTTACTTACTTCCCCAGGGATTACAAAACATAATTGTTTTATTTAGTACCGATATCAAAGTTACGACGTCCTGGATAGGGGAAGGGGGATATTTAGAGGCTAAAGGAAGTTAGAAGGAAAGGAGAAGAATAATGGACGCTAAACATAGCTAAAGTCATACAGTTTTTAAATCTCCATCATTTGGTGTCCAACTTTAATTTATTTTATCCCGTCGCTCCAACTTACCGTTAATTACAATACTTGGAATGCCATAAGTTTTTTGATGACTGGACAATTCAACAATATGCAACTTCATCACCTCTTTTGACAAGTCGTTAAAAGTGATGAAAAAAATCGTTGAATAGGTTACGTTAGGTTAGGTTATAGGCTATTTTAATTTTTTTCATAACTTTTCAAGACTTTTCAAAGGACTATTTAAAAGCCACTTTGTTGAGTTGTCGTGTTTTTTCTATTGAACAGCTAACTGCACCATATCCCAAAACATGTTGGCTAATCCCAACATGTCTTGGGATATGGTGCTGCTAAAGAGCAACATCTCTCTTAATATCTTCAACACATGAAATAAATAAAAAATATTATATTTAAAATAATACACAAACCAGGTTTCAAGAGGCTTCAAGAGCAAAAAATGTATATAAATTGATGCCATTCTGGTTAACTTTTACGTTGAAATAACCCATTACCCAATGATTTTACTGTTCATGACATAATAAAAATAAAAATACACCTAGGTTCCTTTACCAACACATAGACGCATCCGCCACCAAGACATGGACAAACCTCACCCCATGAACCCGGCCACCCGTGCGAAATCACCAAACGTAGCGAACCACTTGGGGTGACCTATGGCTGAGGTGTTGGTTATCCAATAAATGGTTCCCGGGGCGGCGGTACCCATACCTGCCTCCCAAATTATAAATTGTAATAATTAATATAATGTTACATATAAACTAAACTATATTATTTAACTTCTAAAAGGCGTTAAGTACACTTTAAAACAACTAAAAAAGTCTTCAAGTAAGCATACATATTTCTCATAAGCCAAGTAAAAATTAAAACTTTAAAATAATGTCGATAGTCAATAGTTGTTTGCATCAAACTATTATAGTACGATTGGTTAATTTTTACAATAGCGAAATCATTAAGCTTGATACTCGAAGTGTGCCAAAGTCACCCTTATTCATGTTTAGACAATAAAACTTGTGACAAATTTGTAGCAGATAAAGGTTTTATCAATAGTCTACATGGCATTTAGAGTTTGTGCTACAGGGTGGTTATACCGGTTATGGGGTAGCGGCAGCGGATAGGGGCTGTGCACTGTGCCTGTGCAGTGTGCATCCACCAACTAAAGTAATTTGATAATTGAATTTGTGCAATAGCGTGCAAATGATACCGCACGTAGGATATAGCGATGCAACCGCAAATTGCAGATAGCCCGTTTTAAAAAAACTACGCTTGCATTTCGGAGCATCATTTTTTATATTAGTTACGGATTTAAAAATGAAATGCAATTTTATTGAATTTAACTAATTAATGTACGCGTATCTATGCCCTGGGGAGTTGGAGTGATACGAAAATCAAAAATGAACTTATATCCTTTATTGCATGTACCCTACGAATGCCTTTACTTTGTTTTTAAATGCGTAGCTGTAAAATTAATAAAATAAATGCATGATCATTATTAGCAGATGTTCACAGCGTGGTCGCGTATTCAAAGTCAGTTCTATTTAATTTTAAAATTTCCTTTTTCCGAACAAAAACAATAAGTTATTTACACCGCGGCTTAGACAATTTTTAAAATGGCTTTAGCTTTGTTCAATAAATAGATTGAATAGGAAAATATTTTCTACTGTCATAACATTCCTCTTATTTTAATTTCCCTCTCCGACTTCATTCGAACCAACAGTATTCCTTGAGAATGAGATTACGCAGTCCAACGGCTCAGAATATTTATGACGGTTCCATACCAATTCAGAATGAAACCAACTCATAATAACTCAGAACCACCTCAGAAAGGTCATTAAAAGCTATGTAAATATAATTTTAAAATAGCCGATAACCCTAAACTATTCAACCAATAACAAATATTATAATCAATAATTATCAGCCTGAAACACTCATCTACATTGAAAAAATCTTCCGAGAAAAGATATTGGCCGCCAACGGGAATTGAACCCGTGTCCCTCTGATTGCCGGTCAGCTGCTCTGACCACTGAGCTATAGCTATTTGGCGGGTATTAGATAAGCCGCCATAGCTTGAAAAAATCTTCCGAGAAAAGGTACTGGCCGCCAACGGGAATTGAACCCGTGTCCCTCTGATTGCCGGTCAGCTGCTCTGACCAGAATTGTGTATAATAGTTTAGTTATAATATTCTCCTGACGAAGGAAGGGTGCTTCCGAAACCGGTAGAGTGTTCATAAATAAAAGTGGTCTACAACAAATTTATATGTGTATTTATTGTGATAATTATTGATTATAATATTTGTCATCTACCCTTTGTGCTATGCATAAAAATCTTGTTTAAACGTTAGTTTATCAATTAAAAAATAATAATTAATATTCAACCAATGTTTTTATTTTTTTTTTTTATTGTCACTCTTAATGACCTTTCTGAGGTGGTTCTGAGTTGGTTTCATTCTGAGTTGTCCGGTCACCATTTAGGGGTTCCATGCCAACTCAGAATGAAACCAACTCATAATAGCTCAGAACCACCTCAGAAAGGTCATTAAAAGCTTTCCTATTATGTGCACGCCTGTGCACATACAAGAAAAGGATTTTTTTTGTGTTTAGGCTTTTATAATATGGGTGCGTAAAGCGTATATATCTTTATTTAAAAAAAATAGACAAACAGGAATCCTCCATCGCGCCGCTGACATTCTTCAAATCCAGCACCAAAATTTTGAAAAAGTCTGTCACGAAACCCGCGGGATGTCAGATGATCTCATGACTCATGTCGAATATTCCACTATAATTGGGGTATACCCACCTTATTAGAGTATATCCGGTTATGGAGATATAATTATTATTGTGTATCAAGTATAGGCTGCAAGAGGACTATGGGATATCGCATCTTGGTGATATCGGTTTTTTAGGGATCGAGTCCATTACCAGAGATGTATGTAGTTACATTGGATGTATGGTAGGTTGCCCTATTTTGCTGCATCAATTTCCTTTTTATTATAAAACCAATGTAATTGTTGATGGCGGTAACCTTCGTAACGTTGTCTTCGATCCTTCTGGATTAAACCGATCTCTTTTTTCTTTTCTCATTTAGGATTAAACCGGTCCCCTCTAACTTCCTGATCTATGATACAATAAAATTTATATTTGGATACTTATTTAAATGGAGTAATCAGGAATGAGCATGAAACTGCGTTGAACAATCCCATAGGATATGGTTGTAAAACTGTTTTAAACGGAAAAAAAGCGCGGTATTAACCCGTAAAGTGATCCATTGCAAGTTTTCAGGGGACGGTTACCGCGCATCCCTTCCCCGTCAGATTTCCCGCAGGAGTTATATCAAAAGTGCTAAAACCTGTGGTGCACCCGTTACTTCTAATTACTTCGTCTTCGCAGATAATGCCATTTTTAACTTAACGTTGATATTAAAAGCGTAAGCAGTAATATCCCACATCGTGTCATAAAATATATTGATATATATGTAACTTTATTCATTAAACTGTAACGTAATAGGGATAAATGTTGACTTTGATCTTATATTAAATCTCCATAAATATACAATTCACTTCAATGAAATGCCTTCAGGTTTACCTCATGCCATATATTAATGACATTTTACTATTTTAGATTTTAATAAGACTGGACAAAAATGGTTCTAAAACGTTTAGAAAATTCCTGGAATTCAAAGATAATGTTATTTCGTAAAAGTATTCCGTCAGCCGTTGATGTAAGCGCGTAAGTTGCGTTTGAATAATAAATTTCAAATATGTGCATTCCAATCGAGATGTTTTGCAAGAACGGGGTATTGTTTCATTTTTACAATTATTTCATAATGGGAAAATCAAATTAGAATCAACTCGACTTCATTGTCAATTTGGAGGTTTATTTATTAATTTAAATTAAAAAAAGTATATTATATGTATCATGGGGTGAGGTTTGTCCGGATCTTGACGGCGGATGTGTCTACCCACAAACATAACTGACAACTGCGCGGCAAGCCGGATCGGGAGAGACCCACTGAGAGAGACCTTCTAACCTCTTCAGCAGGACTCTCTCGGATATCGCCTTACACAACAAAGGGATAGATTCATATTATGTCAGTCACTTTGTGCACTCTGGCCCCGAGATTCCTACCAACCCCTCACACCATTTTTCTTCCCAGAACTTCCTCTCCTTCTTTTCGAAAAAAGACCATCCATAAAGTATCCCCAAATATGAAATAGGCTTTGAGGAGAATTATTTTCCTCGACGCCTTCTATGTAGAGCCAATGTAAAAATAATGTAATAAAAATAGGAAATTTTTGGAACCACGGTTTTGTTGGGATAATCCTCTGTATTGAGGCATAGCAGGATCCCTTAGATTGACTAACAATATTCCAATACTCTGCCCAAGCATTGCGAGATCTATCTTTGATGATGGAAAAAACCCATACTTAACAAAAAATTTACAAAACACCTACTTATGAATAAAATATAAAAACCATCACCAAAGATCACGCAATGTTTCGTCAGAGTATTGGCACATGGCTAGTCAATCCAAGAGAGCTTGATATGCCTCCATTCAAAGGACTATCCCAACAAAACCGTGGTTTCAACAATTCCCCTATTTTTCCAAAACCGAATTTTCCTCACTTATTCGAATGAGAATCGGACATTGTTCCGTTCCTTCACATCTATTTAAAATTCACGACCTTGACTCCCCAGATTGTATATTTTGTTGTCTTAGAAGTGAAAACTTTAGATTACAATTTTTTTTTTTTTTTCTTTAAAAAGAAAGACAAACATTCCCGGGTTACGAATAACCCAACAATGTTTGAAAATCTCCTACTACCACCACAGAAAGCCGAAAATGTTGCTTGTGTTGTGATGGAGGACTTGTCCAGCAGAGGAATCGAACATGCGACGCCCGGGTGGGACCCAAGCGATATGCCCACTCAACCATTGACCCGTCATTTTTTTTGTTTTTTCACTAAACAAATATCCGCTCTTCTATTAAGCGTTCTCTAAAATTGCCTCCTCTCCATTCAACATCCCATCTCTTCTAAGTCTGAACTCGACTCCAAACTTCTACATAAATTTGAAATTTTTGCCTTTAAATGAAATGAATATATAACTTCACCTTTCCTTTCTCCATAATTTTAAATGATGGCCTAGAACACCCTTTCAGGTTGAAAGCCTGAAATAAATGAAAAAAAAAATGTGATTTTATATTTTGTTGTTAAGTATGCTATTACAAATGTGATTAAAGTTGCAAAGCGAAAAATTGGCTCACAATTTGTTTTCAAGCCAGTGACATAATCGTACAAAACCAGTTGCAAACAGGCAGTTTTATTGCTTCGGTCTCGATAGCAAGAATGTGCTCGACTTACCTTATTCATTTAAAGCTTGTTCAGACAGCCAAATCGAATGTCAATACAACTGTATCAGAAATATGTCTATGAGGTTTAAGGTCTTACCATACCTGTTAACTATACGTTCGATCAGAATATGTAGGCAATTATCCGCAAAAGTCAATAAATTAAAAATAAGCATTAAAAAAAACCATAAATAGCGTAAATACCTGGACGGTTATGTCAAAGAACAAGTTCAAAGACCTTAAAAACATATTTTTTACGGAATATTTTTGCACTTGCCTTTGGTGTGCAGGAATACGCGCATATTTTTTTGGAGTTATAAGTCAATTTAGTAATCATTTTGTACAGCGTCTCCAACTCAATTACCTACCACGAAGGATTTTTTTCATCCCATAAGTCTATGGTAAAAATCATCATGGTGAGTATAATAAGTAGATTACCCTGACGGAAGATACTAAATAGATGAATCTGCTTTAAGTCTACATAAAACATCATTAAACAGACCTCCTGGGTCGAACTGGCTTTATAAATGAAAATACATTAAGTGTATGTAAAATGGTATGAAATAGATTAATCAGGGTATTATTTAATTACTTTGCTTTATTTCAAATAATAAAAAAAATGCATTTGTATGATTCGCGCCTAATGTTACTGTAAATCAATTATTCGACTGCCATAATGCAGCCATGTGCCTAGTGTAGTGTTGAAAAACCTGTAAAAAACTGTATACCTAAGTTATTTTATGAATAAAGAACAATAAAAAACTAAAAAAAATATTTTTTTAGTAAACCACCATGATGAGTATTAAATTAGAAAAGAATCCCCCAACAAAATATCTACTAAAACCTAACCTAACATAATAAAAATGGCACAACAATAATACAGACATCCTGTAAAGACAATACATAATCAATTTTTATAAGAAAAACTTTCTTTTTATACTTTTTTGAAGGTTATTCCCATCAGTGAAATATATCATATTAGAATAAGAATTATAACGCAATTTCGAAGTGATACATGTTCTTCAAAAAAATTAATTTTGATAAATGAAGCAATGTTATATTAGAATAAGTTAACAATAATAATCTAAACGAAAATATGAAAGAGAACAAGACGCAGAAAAATAGAAAAAGACAATGGTCGCAACTGGGACTCGAACCGAGACCTCTCCGTATAACCGGGACGAGCGCGTTAACCAATTTCGTTATTGCCACTTTCTGTCAAAGCCGTCATATTTGTCAATCTCATATTTTCAAATTTTAGGACTTTCGTAAAAAGTCAATTGTTCCATATAAATAAATTCGCATATATCTATCCGAGATGCTATCCAGGTTACAAACCAATTCTTAGAATGATTGTTTCCAATGAAAAAGGGTAGTTGCCCGTAATATGGAGAAAAGTAATTAGTTGATAATAATGTAATTTGCCAGAAGGTGGCAATAGCGAAATTGGTTAACGCGCTCGTCCCGGTTAGATGGAGAGGTCTGGGTTCGAGTCCCAGTTGCGACCATTGCCTTTTTCTGTTTTTCTGTGTCTTGTTCTCTTTCATATTTTCGTTTAGATTATTATCGTTAACTTATTCTAATACAATACATAATGTTTGTCTGTATTATTTTTGTCCCTTTTTAATATTTTTGAACAATAATTTATTGTCTTTACAGGACGTCTGTATTATTTGGTCCCATTATTTTGTTAAGTTAGGTTAAGCTAGGTTAAGTTAGGTTAGGTTGGGTTTTAGGAGATATTTTGTTTGCAGGATATTTTGTCCGTAGGATATTTTCTCGGAGTATATTTTGTCGGGGATATTTTGTCGCGGGATGAAAACGCGCAATTATCACAAATTTATCTGCTAAATTTAATATTTTTTTCAAAATTTAATGACGATTATACTTTGTATGCACTACTATTGAATCAAAATAATCGACGTGCTTCGAAGCCAATGGTTTCTTCGTCAGGATAAACGAATATGTTTATTAATGATGTTGCTCCATTAATGATGATGCTCCGTTGCTTTATAATATGCTCAATGAAAAAAAAAAAAAACTATTGGTAGTATTGGTACATTACATTTATTCAAGAAAATGGTCAAAATATGTATACTAACTGAGAGTGGTGGTTTTGGATTACCCATGTTGTCGCTTATATCATAAATCACTATTTTTAATTTGCTTATTGTTATATATACCTATTTACTTATTATTATCTACTTAATTATATTATATTATATTATATTATTTGTTTAATTTATTAATATCTACATATTTTCTTAATATATTATATTTATTTCATAAATTATATAAATTTATTACATAATTGTTTATTATTATTTATTTTTTGTTAATAATTTAATGCTACTGTGGTATGATCATCCTATTATTGCATCTGGTAAGCCACAACAGGTACCTTGTATTTACATATTTTAATATTTAGTTTACAGTATAATGTTATTTTTGCCAACAATGAGCATACTGCACAGCTGTAATAATTATTAATTAGTAATGTTTGAATAACTGTACTCAATGCTTCTTTTGTAGGTTTATTGTTATATTTCTTTTAAGTTTAGGTATATGTATGTTTCTTTTTATTTATTTTTTATTACATTATTGTAAAACTGCATATCTCGATACAGTAATGCCCTAGTGAGATGTGCAGCTTATGTTTTCATGTATTTCTTATTTTTTTCAATAAATAAATTAAGGATAAACGAATATGTATATTAATGGTGTTCGTCAGGATAAACGAATATTATTTTTTCTAAGAAAACTTCTTCTGACAGGTTTTCACATTGTGATGGCATTATTTATTTTATTAAAAGACAAATAACTTTATTTTATACACAATCTACATGTTTCGTGAACAATTTTCACATCATCAGTGGACATTTACTCCTGATGATGTGAACATTGTTCACGAAACATGTAGATTGTGTATAAAATAAAGTGATGTAAACAAAGTTATTTGTACTTTAATAAAATAAACGAATATGTTTATTAGCGGTGTTCGTCAGGATAAACGAATGTTATGTAAGTAAGTTTTTTACTTGTATTATTTTGATTGCGAAAACGACACCACTAAGTGAATTTGCGCTTATTGATGTGGATTTTTTTATATTACTTCTAATTTTTAAACAGTTAATTAATTCTAGGTGAAACGCCATCTTGCCAAAAAAGTCATAAATATTAGAAATTTTTTATTCATATTTTTTTATCAATATATAAAAATAAAACATTGTTGTAAGTTTGTCATTATAAACGTTAATCAACTTAATACGTACCATTCTTATATTTTTTTTAAACATATCTGCTTCTGCCAATCCACCATCATATCCTTTTATGCTATCATTTCAAACCGAAAGTCGAGTGATGGATTTTATATCATACATCCATAAATTAATATCGACAAATATAAACTGCTTACTGCGGCTTAAAGCTAATAATTTTACATTTTATCCAATATTTTTAGGTTCTCTAATTTTGTTTAACCTTTGAATTAATCATAGAAATCCTCCTACCTTAATTTGGGTAGCTATCGCTCGAGTGGTTAATAAATAAAAATCTCCGCTACAGCCGATTTTAAAATGTACCTACCATTAAATTGTTCGCTAAAGGCAATGTCATATTCGAGTACTCGCATAAGCGACGTGGACCAGGGAATATCACGAACCAATCTAATTACTTAGCCCTTAGTTCTGTCCACGCGACCGAACTCAATCTTAAAAACATGCGTTCATTCCACTCCATAAATTCGAACGATCAACTCGATTGCATTCTAACCGGAATATAGAAATGTGGAGTGCGCAATGATTGCGTTCCTTAAACCAAAATAATGATGGTATGATGTTAACTTCCACACATAGGTTAATTCCACACATTAATTGTATAATAATTAACGACATTTAGGATTGAAAATGAACTTACCGTGAGATCATACACAGGTTCATTTCGCTTTGGGCCTTCTATGTTGAGTATGATATAAGACATGATGTCATATTGTTCATTAGATATTTTTAAATTATTGCAGAAAAAGGATATTGAAACGCGGACAAGGCTAAATAAATGTAAAGTGGATACATTCACTTTATTTCGTTAATTTTATCGAAACGGTAACAATTTTTTTTGCGTGAATCCCGCACAAGACTCCCAACTGCTCCCGTCAGGAGCCAGTGAGATTATGGCATCCCCAAATGGGGTATGTTCCGAGGCTGAAAGTAGTGGGGAGGGGACGGAGATAGGGAAGGGGTGTGTGGGGAAGTACCTGGCTATTCAGATCTGGTCACCAAAAATAGATAAAGCCATTTCAAGCAACGTTTCAATTCTGAATGGTGGTCTTACACCAGGGCGATACTGTGAGTATCTTCCACTCTGGAACCATATTTCTATTATTTTAAATGAATAAATTGTGAAATAACATAAATAAATGAAATAAAATTTATTTGCCACGCCAGGATTCGATCCCGCGACTATCGGATTGCGAGTCAAGAGCCTTTCCGCTGGATTACGCCGGCCGTCAAATCTTTTTACGTAACGAAAATTACTCTCATCCCTAATAGAGAAATTATCTGTACTGACGCATGTGATCTCAAACGCGGTTAATCGTTGTTAATCAAAGTCGATGGCGCGCCATCGACTTTGATTAACCAGCCAACGACCAACGATATAAACTTATTATAATAAAAATAAAAATATTTTTTCAAACATAACTAGATAAAATAACAACCTTTCGAAATCAATTTATATTTTTATAGAAAAGAGTCGATACGTCTAGAATTTGATTTAAAAATGACATATTTTCGGTTATGTGTTAAGGGTAAGTTTTATTTTTTATGTTATGAAATTTTGGTAATATTGTCTTTTTTTTTCTTTAATTCATTTTGTATTATTATCTCTAAATTTATTTTTGTTTTCCTCAATTGTATTGTCAACTGTTAGACGGTTGAATGCTTTTATAGAATGATATTTATACACCAAGCTTGTACCTATTTACCGTCGGAGTTTTTGTTTTCTTTGTACGCTTGTCTAACTGGTCTGTTAGTTATATGTTGTGTTTGTTGAAAATTTGTTTTTTTTTGACAAAAATGGAGTTTAGTAGTATTTTAACGTATATTTGGCGTATATCTAGTACATCACAACTGTTGAATATTTGGTCTGTATCGCTCAGTCTATGTTATTAGTTATTACCAAGTATTACCTTTAAGATCATTTTCTGCGCGATTTATTTTTAATTTATTTTATTTTACATTAAATATACAACGTTACAATAACGATTGTTTGTATTTACAATATGAATCTGTTATTTTTGAAATGTAGAAAATTACCGGTATAATCCTCTCGTATGACTGTTTAAAATATAGGGCTAGAATATTCATCGCGCTGGGTCCACATTCTTGGAATAGCAACAAAACCTTTGTAGCATCAATTTTAAGCCCACTTTAAAAAGGTTTATTTAAATAATAACCAGTGTAAAGATGCCTTGATGAAATTGAATCACTAAACAGCACTATAAGATTACGATGTCATTGTATTTTTTAGGGATTTTCAAGTAACTCATCTTCATACTTCTTCTATCGTCCCCAGCATTCTGCAATGATCGCCCGTTCGACTTAATCGAATAACTCGAACGCGTACTTGTGAGCCGATATGACTGGGCGGGTGCAGGGGATAAAAATCCACTTAACAAATTTGTCGGAGATAATTCATTGGCGTAATAGAACGAGAATGGGGTTGTTAGTTTGGGGGATCACGTGTCGATGAATTTCACCAATTTAAAATTTGCGTAAGTCAATTTTACTAATTAATTTTCATTTCGGATAATAAAAAAAGCAATAAAGCAAAATTTAAAAAATTACTACTTTACGTGTTGTAATTTTAGAGGAGGGTATGGGCACCGACGCCCCGGGAACCGTTTATTGGATAACCAACACTTCTATCATAAGTCACTCCAAGTGGTTCGCTACGTTTAATGACTTAGCAGGGTTGTTCGGGTTTAATGGGATCAGGTTTGTCCGGATCTTGGCAGCGGATGCGTCTGCGCACCGACTGTGTGGCAGACCGGATCGGGAGAGACTGGTTGAGGGAGATCTTTTGACCTCCCCAGCAGAACTCTTAGGAGGATTTGGACCGCAGTGGAAGACACACTGACCCCGAGATTCCTACCCACCCCTCATACCGTTTTCTTTCTCAGATCTTCCTCTCCTTCCTTTCGCTAAAAATACCCTCCACACAGTATCCCCAAAGGTGACACAGGCCCTGAGGGGAATTATTTTCCTTAGGGCCTCCTGTGTGGGCTAATGTAAAAAAAAAATCAATCGAAAATATGATAGGACATTGTCTGTAAAAATAATTATTCCCTTAAGCTACATAATTCAATAGATTTCTGAAAAGATTATTTCAACAACCAAAAAACTATCCAATTTATAAACATAACATAACATCTATTAAAAATATCACAAATAAAAATGTATAATATAGCAAAAGGTCTAAAATATTCACTAGGAAGATTCATTACGCAATCAAATAATGAAGAATCGCAATGACAATAATAGTTGGTACGAGTAGATCAGGCTTTTTTGTGGGACAAATAACATGTAAGGGTATCTACTAATAATACAATCAGCTTAAAACACTTTGACTTAAAATGTAGTAGAGTTGCGAGTAATCGAGATGGGGTGGGAGGGGGTAGGGGGTAGAAAGGCATCAATACACCCCTCCTTTGTCCACTTGAAATGATCTCGTCACGCTACCCTCTTGCCGCCACCCTTTCAAATCAACTTTAGCCTCCGACCAGCCAAAAGCTGCACGAATTGTATTGCGTCACCGGTACACTCACCCACCTACAATATGACACTGATAGATTATTTATTCAGGCTTTTTTTGGCTAATTGAAACGTCTATTTGTCTAGGCAACTAATGAAGGCAGATGGTCATAGTGACACAATACTCAATCAAGTACCTGCCCTTAAGTCAATGCTATATACAAACTTATGCTTTTAAAACAGCGCCTACTTTGTACCTAGGTATGACGCGTTTTTGACTCGGCTTCAATAATAAGTTAATTAATTTTGTTTGTTTTATTTTAATGCTTATCTTCACATTTAAATTATTTCGATTCTAGCGAACATTGCATGTTATGCAAGGAAGATTATTCTATAATCATATAAAAAGTAGTACGAGTCCATCATTGTTATTAGTTATTTTTTTCTCGTACTTGACTTTTATGGTTACCATACTCAACGTATCGTGTCTCGTAAAATATCAATCTATAAATTAATCTTACCTTAGCGAACAAAAGTAACCATTCATGTTCAACAAACTATTCTTATATAACCAGCATAAAACAAAATAAGTTAAGTATTTTTCACTATCGAAAACGTGCGTCGTTTCCTATAGATAGTTACTATCAAGTTTCAATACCCTTGCTGCGTAATAGAAACACATGGTAGGAATAATAATTTGTCTTTCAATACGCACCAGTATAAATTATATTTAAATTCTTCTTCAATCTTTGCAAATTCACTTGTGGCGTCATTTTTAATTAAATGAAAACATATCACTTCGTAAGACACCGCTTATTTTTTTGTGATACTTTTAAGTTATTATTCACCACTCTCTATAATATTTTGATGTTCATACTTATTTTTCTTTTGTTATTTTTATTAATGTTAATCTTATCCTAATGAAGAAACATTTGGTTTTTAAAAATGTACATAAATTAAATTAGTGGTGTTTTACAAAGTGATTTGTTTTCGATAAGTTTTTAGATTTTCACGGCCAAAAGCATTTTCGTTGTTAGTTTTTGGGGTGTTATGCCGTGTTGCGCTACCTCCTTCTATAGCCGAAGTTTTGGACAGCGTTGCAGTGTCCATCATCAGGGCAGATTCATCGGTAGGACACATCGTCGGATCTACCAGATCTGCCCTAATGATGGACACTGCAACGCTGTCCGAAACGTCGGCTATAGAAGGATGTAGCGCAACACGGCATAACACCCCAAAAACTAACAACGAAAATGATTTGTTTTCATTTAATTACATTTAAATGTTTATATTTTGCATTTTTCTACATACAGTAAACAGTCCACAATATGTACCTGTGAAAATTTAATTTCGCTGCAGCTCGCCTATCGAGAGATCTTAAAGAGACGAACAAATTTTACTTGCACGGCCTGTATTTAATTTATTGGGATACGAGTGCAAAGAAGGAAATTTTAAAAGCCAACAAAGTATGGCCAGATTTTTCTCTTTCAGTTTGTCGAATCCTTAACGTTCCGTGTCGAATTGATTCCAAGTGCGTGTAAACAACATACTGATCGGTTCGATTATGGTGTATGCCAGAGTGGTTCAAAAATGTATGCGTAAATCGCAAAGGGGGTAGTAGTCAATGATATTCATCATCCCCGTACCATATGTTGTTTGGTCTGATCTTTCATAAAGGCGATCATAGAAGGGGGATGGTTTGGTATTTTTATGTTTTAATGATCAACAAACACTCAACATGATCGAATAAAATAATTGATTTATTCTGGATTTTTTTTTGGAATAATGATCTGGTAGGCCGTGTGAAGTTCGTATAGGGAGTCAGATTTTCAATTTATCGAAATATTTATTTTGAAAATACATTGACATCATTTATTCTAATCGATTAATTTATGTTATTTTACAATTCATTAATTTCAAATAATGTATAGATAGTGTATTTGCGGCACGTTCCAGAGTAGAAGATACTCTCAGAATTTCCCTGGTATACGACCAAGCAAGTAAGTGCAAGCACCACTGCAGATCGCCAACGAACAAACAACAGTTCACAAGTTAAGTGTTTTTAGTTTATGTGACGTGAACTGTTGTTTGTACAATAGCAATCTGCAGCAGTGCGTTCCAGATTGGAAGATACTCTCAGAATCGCCCTGGTGTAAGACCATATTTATAATTGAAACGTTGCTTGAACTGGCTTCAGTGTGGCGACCAGGTCTGAATAGCCAGGTACTTCTCTACCTTACCCTCCCCATCTCTTACCCCTCCTCAATACCGTCAGCCAGTTCGGGATGCCATAGTCTCACTGGCTGCAGAGGGTTGGGAGCAGTTTGTATTATTGTGCCGTATTCACATAGAAATGAACAGAATTAACAAATAAATGTATGCAATCTTATAATGCACAGAGCTGTTTTGCCAACGTAATATAAGTTCGAACTCCTTTAGTTACCACAAAGGCGTCCGGTGACCACAGCGGTATTAAGCAGCCCAATGGAAAGAGCTTTGTGGCCCCCTGTCTGTGCTTAAAGCTCTTCGGTGGTGTGAATTAGAGAATTGAAATACCTGGCCCGCTGTTAAGCTAAATTTGAAAATATTTGGCTTAATAAACACATTCGTTTACTTAAGTATTACACGCTTTAAAATTCACATTTTGCAATAAATGGTGTAAACTATTAAATTTTATTCCGTCAAAAAGAATGCACTTTCTAATAACATGCCGAATATTTGATACTAAAAGTGGCATGTTTTCAGATAGTTACTGAAAAAAGTAAAATTTAATTGATTAATATGTGTTATTTCACAATTTGTTAACTTAAAATAATATAAGTACGAGTATATGTGGCGCGTTTCAGAGTGGAATATACTACCAGTATCGCTCTGGTTTAAGACCACCATTCAGAATAGAAATGAAGTGATTTTCTCACGAAAATGGAACTATAAAAGTCATCCAATTATTATTATTATCATTGCTTGAAATGGTTTTATCCGTGTTTGGTGAGTAATCTGATTAGCCAGATACTTCCTCACCTTCCTCTTTCCCAATTCCCCCCATAGCCCAATCGGGGATGCCATAGTCTCACTGTCTCCAAGCGGTTCGGAGCAGTTGGGACTCTTATGCGGTACACAAAGTAAAAAAAAAACTTTACTTAAAAAATAGTAGTTTACTTATTAACAGCATAATGATTATTTCAACTTCATGACAGAATTGAAGAAACAAGTACGACATAGTTTTGTTGATCCATAAATTATAGAAAAAAGCCTATTAAAAAAATTTATGACTGAAGGATTCTTAGTTATTAGTTCAATCAGAGTGTGCAACAGACAAGAAAACCGTTTTAAATTGATTGGTCAGTGCAGTACAGGAAATGTGCTTTATGTTTTGTTTTATATTTACCGTTACAGTTTTGCAAACAACCGGTTGAGAATAACAAAATGTAGAGCGCCGCTTATGGAATCAACTGACATTCATCCAACTATTAACTGCACTGGCGTAGATGCCATTTTGCTGGCAATCCCAACTGGTTGATATTAAATGTCGGCGTGAAATAAACTACGACACGTAACCCGTCTCGGAAGCTCCATCGACGGGAAGCTGGGCGGAGAGATGCGGAGCATAGAGAATACAACAGAGAGAGCAGAGAACAGAAGGATTCAGACTCTCCCTAGATAGAAATTAGCACTGATTTCTAAATACGTTCAACGGATTGCTGTAGGCGAGACCTGGGCTCGAAATATACACCACACGGTCTATATAGTTCAGTCGGGGAAGCACAACTATTTCGTTACTTTAAAAAAAATACTTTCAGTACTTAAGTTAGAGCCTAGGAAGTCATAATTGTATAACGCCTTTTACGTGATTTTTCAAACAAAAACAGCACTATACTAATTATCCAATTATTATTATTAAAATCAAGTTTAAAAAAACATAGAGAACTAATGTTTTTAAGATTTGACAAGGTTGATAGGTATACCTAATATCACCTAAGTTAATCAAAAAGTACACATTTTAGTAGGAAGTCCTTTTACGCAATGGATTTCCTACCCCAAATAAAAAAATGATGAGAAGTATACTCCAGATTTTGTGTCCGGGTTAAATCTTTCCCAAATGAAAGACTAAACCCCTCCATACGCTTTTCCACAAATGATTATCTAGTAAATTCACGCAATGTAAGTGCACTATATAAGTATAATAAATACAAAACAATACGTCAATCCAACAGACACATAATGGGAAAATATTTCACCGACTCCAGATATTTTCATATCAGAGGGTTCGGCTCTGATGAAATCCTAACTGGTCCGATAAATCCTACTGATCCCTCAATATAAATATTTAAAAAAAATCTTTCGTAATCCTACATCTATTTAAAATGACTGCCTTTTGCATTTTTATATATAAATTCTTTGACAAAACTAATACGCCTAAATTTTGAATGAGAGAGGTAGAAATAAGCACATTATTATTACATCGACATTGAGTATTAAACCTCAGTTAAAAAATTTGTGGAATGAGCTTATTTTCTATATTGACACACTCAAACTTTTGCAGCGCCCCTTAAATGCCCCCGTTAAGAATCACTGGTCCAGGACAACCTAACCAAACTTAGCACTACTTAACCTTACCAAAATGATTCTTGAAAATTTTGAAGTACCAAATTATTGTTTTGTCTTTTTCCTTTGTTTTTATTCGTGTATTCTTGTTTTACGAAAACTATAGAAGTTACTACCTTGCTAGGTATGAGTATCAAAACGCTTTTTTTATTTCTCTTTGAAAATTTTTAATACAAATTATAATATATTAGTCTTATATTTTATAGTTAAATTGACTTATAAACACAGCGTAATATCATAGTTGTGTTACGTTGATAATAAAAGTTGTGATGACTTGGAAATTCCAGACAGAAAATGCTATGCAAGTTTTATGATGTTAAAGCTTACAGTTCGAAAGTTTTTGAAGCTTTAGACACAAACGAGCAAAGTGATTTCATGATTTGTACTTAATATATGTACCTTCCTAGGTAATAACTGTCACACAATTAATAAAGTAGGATTTGTGAAGTTGAAAGCATTTATAAAAAATATTCGCTCCAGGATCATTGCTTATCAAAACATATAAATTTGGAGAGACAATCAGAAATTTACCTTCCATCTGAACACTGACAGAAATTTAAAAAGCGTTAGTGATTCAGATTTAGACACGTCTATTTTTGGATTTAGATTGGTCAAATTTGAACAAAGGAAATACACGTTTCAAATAAATAATTTACAGATTTTTCACAAAAACGGTGCTCTACAAATTATCCAATTATTATTATTTTATCATACATATATTTTATAGTGAATTTTTGCCGCCGCACGCTGTTTTCACAAAATTAGGTGGTGAAATGGCCAGCAAAGGTGCCTTCCAAGATCGAGGTTCGATTCTCAGCCAACTATATTAATTTTTTTATTACTTATTATTTATATATATATATATATTTTTTTTTAATTTATTAACATTTAAACCCGCTAAACTACTTATGTAGTTTGTCAGCAGGTACATATTGACAACATTTTATGTAATTAATTGGTACATTTTCAAACAGTGTATATGTATAATGTTGATGCTAAAATAACAATTATATAAATTTAATATAAGTTTAAATATTCCTTAATATTATTTATTTTTATATTTATTTGTTGTTATTAAAAGCTTTTGTTAAATTTAATACGTTTCTTTAGTTTTATATTGTATTCCGTGAATTTTCATGGGTCTTCGCTAATATATATTTTCGTATAATAATTTAAGGAGGTAGGTTAGGTTTATTTTGAGATTGTCAGGAAAATTTGGTTTAAAAAAAAACGCTAGATTTGTATGATTGGAATATATGTAAAACTAATGATGGGTTGCGTATATTGCACAATAAAATCGACTACAATATTGGTAGAATTTTAATTCATGCGTTTGACCAGAATAATTTAAAATTTCACAATTTATTTTATTTCATAAAACCGGAGTATTCGAAAACCGAAATACTTTTTTGTAAAAATACTTAAGATCTACGGCACTTCGTACAGTCTCTTGAAATGTAGGTAATCCTCTCAACTCTCAGCCTAGCCAGAAGGAGAGATGTGCCAGGAATAAAGGATAAGACACTGAATTGGGACGGCTAGGAAATAATGAAAGATATTCAGAAGCGGAGGCATTCTTAAACCTACTTTATAAACACAAACACGTTGACTTTGTACAATCAACATTACAAGCAAATCTTTTCTGAACAACGAATCAAATAATGCAACATACTAATGACAAAAAACTTTTTTGCGAATGAGCTTAAATTTATTCACCACTTGCGATTTTAGTATTAAGTCAAATAAGAAAGAACACACAAAAACACTCAGCACAAAGTAATTTAAAGAAACCTCGACAAAGTGTAAGGAGTATCGTGATGGTTTCAGATTAAGTTTGTGTTTGAGAAATTGCTCTTTTTACTCAGAGCTTGATGTTGCTTGTAAATTAGGAGATTCCTTGCTGGATTTTAGAGGTTCCATTAAGCTCTTGCTTGTTCGTATCTTGTCATTGGGTAGCTATTTGTTGTCTCATTCCCCGGCACCTAAGGCCGGGCGTGCAATTGTCTTCGGCTCCGAAGAAATCTTAGCGGAGAACAACGCTGAAATTATACTGTCGTTGGGCCCCGTCTCTTTGTTTCAACATTTTCTTTCACGATGTCTGAGGGCAGAAAATCTAAATGTTTCTACAAGGTTTAAACTAAAAATTTGTATTGTTTTAATCACAATTTAAACCTTTAAACTATCTTTAAAATAAACCAAAACTTTTTAACATTTTTTCGCGTCATATTTACAAGTTCTTGCGTTTTCGGAACTACATATGCAAAGGCGAGCTTGTTGTGATATTTTATTGCCAATACTTACAAATTTAAAGAGGATCTTAAATTATTATACAATATGAATTAAAAATACCATAAGTGGGCTGAAATAAGAGAAACAGACGCAGAAATTAAGCTTTTGAAAAGTTCTTGTGTTGGAAAAAATCTATTTTGTAGGGGATATGCCACGTATATAAGACAGCTTATAAAAAATTGAAATGAACAAATATTGTTTCTGGTGGCTTCAAACAAAACTGTTTAGCTTTTCAATATTAAAGTCGTTAATTTATTTATGGCGTTCTAGCATCATGACCCCAAAACTGAATTTAAAAGAACAGGTCCTTATCACTATTTAAAATTAATTCAACCGAAATACTAGGCTCTCCTGGAAATTTTCCGATTAATAATAATCGTGCTACACAGTAATTTTTATATAATTATTGAAGAAGTCCATATTTTTCGTTGCTTTATCTGTGTATACATGCCTAGCAATACATCACTACTCAGGTAATGCAACGATATTGATATGTAAAATTATTATTATAATCATTATATTCTGCAAATTAGAAGCTCATGGTTGTTTAAAATTGTGAAGTTCAAAACGTCCCTATTCAAAATAAAAATATATTCCTTCGAATCTCAGTGAATCGCGATCGGCAATCGGTACCACGAATGAGCGGATAATAAGCGAGAGTGTTAGCGACTGTTTGCGGGGCGAGGGTCTTCACTCGCAATTTCCCCGCGGGAGGATCAGCGTTACGCGGTGTCGAAAAGGGCGACTCGCGTATCCCACGAGCATAGTGATGTCGAAGAGGCGATCAAGACGTGTTGTGAGGCGATTGCGATGCGATAAAGTGAACGTGAAGTGATAACACATCCATTTATTTTTAAATTGATTCCTAAACTGTTCTGTTAAGTTGGCTTTTAATACTTAGATCGACATTTCAACATTGCTGTCTAACTACTACTAACGTACCTATTATGTTTTTGTGTCAACTCTACACAGGATATTATGATTTTCTCACAGTGCTCTTTAAGTCGTGGGATATGTTTTGCTGAGAGGCTTTAAATTTGGGAGGCGGATATGGGTACCGCTTACTGCTGCCCCGGGAACCGCTTATTGGATAACCAATACCTCGGCCGTGGGTCTCCCAAGTGTTTCGCTAAGTTTGGTTACTTAGCAGGGGTGCCCTGGTTTATGGGGTGAGTTGCATCTGCCCACCAACCGCGTGGCAAACCGGATTGGGAGAAACTGGTTGAGGGAGATTTTTTGACCTCTCCAGCAGGACTATCTCGGAACTTTGCCCTGCACTGCAGTGGCAGGAATGGATTCATACGTTCGTCACTCCTGAACACACTGACCCCCAGATTTCTACCTACCCAGTTCTACCCAGAATTTCCTATCCTTTCTTTACTTAAAAAGATCCTCCACACAACACCCCCTAAGATGAAATGGGCCCTGTTAGAATTTATTTTTAATATATAATTATAGCTAATAATAATAATTATTATTATTGGATAATTTCTAGAGCGCCGTTTTTGGTGAAAAATCATCTCAAGTGCGCTGTGTAATCATATATTGGACCGAATATCGAAAAATCACCAAGTCATCCCAGGAGAGAAGAAAACAAGAAACTCCATATAAAAACAATCACATTCTGTACTCTTTCAATTTTTACTTAATATTTATGTAGTACTCACCTACTTGAGTTAATATACCCACCTCTGTAAATGTTATCATATTTGTTAGAAGTTACTGTCGATCATATCTGCCTTAAGAGGTCGCTCTCCGAATTTCTACCGATTTCTTGCAAACCTCCCTTAAATATTTGAAGTTTTTAAGCATTAAAAAAATAAATGTTATTTTTGAAGATAATATCTATACATTCTCCACGCCGAAACGCAAATTATATGAAATTCCCTTGATAGAAAAATATCGCAAAGTATGCTCCAAATTTTTTTTATTTTCAAGTCTGTTTCCGTTATTTTACAAGTTACATGTATGAAAAAATTGACAGTGTTTCAATAAATACTGTTTTAAACAGTCCCCAAGAGATTTTTGCACTATTTTAAATGAGTCGTGTTTTATTAAAGGTTTTTTGCAGTTTTTGCATCGATTTTGCCGCTGTAAATGTAGCGCTCTTCTCTAACATTTGTAATTTCGTATCTCTCCATCTTCTTCTTTTTGGGGCCAGTAATGGAGCCTTAAGCATTACGATCATCAGTATCACAAGAAAATGCCAAATATTATTAACTTGTTTTAAGACAATTTTCAAAACTATTAGCATTCGTTTAACTTAGGTAAGAATGTACTGAAAACTTGTACCCACACGTGACATTATGCATTCATTTCAATTCACTAAGTATTGTCGTGGGATTTTCGCTGGACTTCCTTACTAAAATATTCTTCAACTTTACCACCACTTTACGTTTATTATACCATTCGGTGTGTCCTTTTCATACCGCGCGGTATCTTAGTCCTTTCTTTCTCCAGTTTTCATGTGAATTTCTCGGATTCTCAAGCAGCGAGCACCAACCACCAACGTGTACAGATTGCGAAAATTATAGAAGAATCTAGACAGCCTTTTGGGGGAGCAGCAGATAGCGGATAAGGGTAGGTAATAGCGGAAGAGGTCGTTGGGGCACGTAGCTAACACGCTACGAAACGGTTTTCCACTTGACTGGCTCTCATAGTTGCTGGAAAACTTTCCCGAATCCCCTAAGAAAAAGCGAATTCTTTCGCAATTTTCCTGATTTTTCTTAGTGTGTATATTTGATATGGATTATAGTCTAGTTTCTTTCCGTTTTTAGAGTTGAAAATTTTCTGCGGTTATTGAATAACATATATATTTCTTAAATTTCCCACAATTAAATATGCACAGATTTTCTAACCGTAATGTCTATGCTATTTGCCGAAAAATTCATCATTAGTAGTTTCATAATTAGAAATAATATTGTTGTATTTTCCAGGAATGTAATCTATGAGTAGGTACTATTCTTTTTTTTCCTACGCAATACTAAAGCAGACGGTAGGAAGGAAGGGGGTTATATTTATATTTATCCCCCACCCCCCCCCCTCTTATATTCTCCGTTGGGTTAAGATGTTCCGAAATTTTAATATGTATTAAAACTCGGTGGAAGGTAGCTACCTACATCATGTAACTATTACTTTAATTACTTCTTTGTAAGAAGTTAAATACCAAGATATGTTTTGTAATACAAAGTTATTAATTTTACAAATTTATTAATAAAGTTATTAAAGTTAATTTTTTGTGCTTAAATTGATTAGAGACAGAACTTACCCTTAATACTAAATAGCATAAGTAACGGGAGAGGAAGAGGAATATTTGAAAATTACATGAGATGGCTATACCTACATTCTATACTCGTGGATTATTTTATCATCGTTTGATATTTCCTATTCCAATTGTTAGAATTTTTGGTTTTATAAAATTGTGCTATACTGCGCACATTACGTGGAATTTTGTGATTTTTTTTCTACACCTGCTGTTGTGAAATTCATCATAAATCCTTTAGTTCTGACCAAAAGTATGTAAAAAAATAAAATAATTTTACCACTTTGAACTAAATACCACTATGATTAATACGTTAAAAAAGCAAACAAATCACGCCCAGCCACCCAACATGAGCCTCGTGCATATCATTTAGCCATAAAGCGCTGTTACTTTTGTACAAAATGAAATATGGCACACTCCTTACCCTCATTTCGCCGTCGTTATGCCTAATTTGTGTCACCCTAAAACATGCTTTGCTGCACGCCGCTGGTACTACAATTATTTTCTGTATTTTGGTGCCAATTTATCAACAAAATATGCCGCCCCGAATTTTATTACCTTGTATTTTAATGATGGATCAATATTTTTGGTGGGTTTATTCGTTCATAATCTTAAGATTTTTCTGATAGAAAATCCTGTCGAGGATAGACATGTTCGAATAATACTGGGGTTTAATGCTAGTAGTGGCTTCAACCGACTTTGATTTAGATACCACTTATTTGATTGTAAAACGTCACTTTTTGATTACTATGAAAACTAGTGTTAGGTGCTCTAGAATCTAGATAGACGCATTTGTGGCATATTTAACGTAGAAGTAAAAATACTGGTTCTTACATCAAGAAATATATAGAAAATCTTTACTCCTCACGATTCACAAATTTGACAATGGCATTTTTTTATTCATTAGGACCCAGAATTATAGACATTAAAAACTTGTCTTAATTATACAATATAATTGGTGGACAGCTATAAGAACTCACGTGTCTAAAAAATGTTCAAAATTAAGGACAAAATAAACGCAAGGCGATTTTTCCTAATTGGATATGAAAGTGTTTTATTATTAGCAAATACATTTTTTTTTACTTTTGATTACTTATTAAATTGATTAAATATTCATTTAACCTTGCTTTTATGCTTATTTTTTTGAAATATTATTTTATTGCAACCATTTGAGAGTATTTTTATTTTTTATACAAGATGATTAGAGATTCCGTAATAATAATATCCTTTCAATTTCAGTTAACTAAAACCATCGTTTTATAAGCAAATTAATGTATAATACGGATAAATCTTATAGAGCCATTTTTGTGAAAAATCAACTCAAGGGCGCTGTACAAATATGAATGTGTAGGATTATTTTTACATGTCTAGCTAGCAGTTTGATTTTTTGAGAACCGCGTAAGACAGAGGCTTTTTTACATTTTTTTTAATAACGAATTTTAAGATATAAACGTAACAAGTAACGTAGGTTTTACACTATTTCTTTTTCAACCCGATTTCCGTATAGAGACCAAAGACAAAATTTTTCGCTTTACACGATTGCTATTTTCATATCTACGATTTCAATTGGCTCACTGCAAACAACACATGAACCATGTTGTTTGCTGTGATGCCAACTGAAATCGTAGATACGAAAATAGGGATCGCCTAAAGCGAAAATTTTTGTCTTTGGTCTCTATACGGGAATCGGGCTTAAAAAAAGATCGTGTAAAACCTACATAAGATTAAGAGTTGGCACAAAGTGAATGAAAGAAATAAGATGAGTAAGGAGAATACATGACGTGAATGTGAAGGGTCATGTTAAGAGTCAGATTAACAGAAGGTTATGGATGAGTGTGAATGAGGCAACGCATGTTTACCAAGACTGAGTTGTTTGGCGGTCCATCCTCTTTGCCTACCCCAATGAAGAAACGGCGTGATGGTTAGCTAATCGTAAATTTTCCATCACAAATACAACGCTCAAAGCTTATTTACCAAAAACAATATAGATTCATACGGCAATGGCAAAAGCAAAATAGTTAACAATCTCGTATAAATCTTGATAGATTTCATTATAAAAATCTTTAATTGCACCTGTAACTTATAACTCAATTCCCATAACGTCGGCATTCCAACCTGTCGCACTACAGCTGTGGCTGGTTACCAGCTACTTATCGGAGAAACCGGTTTGGCGATGAACCAAATAAGGTTTATTCCTACAACTTCTTCGGAAAGAAGAATGGAGAGAAGCCTTGCAAGGAGTCTCCTGATACGTCGCCGCGGAGTCTACCTCGTTAGCAAAGAGCAATTCGAGGAATAATAATGAAGATTAAAGATAAATGCTTTAGAGGCACGGTTTTATGGATTTCAACAAATAATGGCGGATTGCGATTTTTGTAGATATCGACAAATCAGATTGTAAAAATGGACTCGCCCAAGTATTTTACTTAAAATTCAGATACAACATTTACCAAATTGATAATTAAGAAAAGAAAGGCAGCTTTGTATGACTACTTTTTTGTTGTAAAAATTATTGTATTGTCCACATCATGCAGGGTGTAACAGCACGTGCCCGAAGGATTTTAACCAGCGATTCCTGAACATATTTGAAGAAAAAAATGTAGATATAATTTTTCCGTCCGATGATTTTTTTTCTCCATTAAAAACAATAAATATATATTTATACGTATGTATACACATGTATTTTTTTCTTTACTTTGAATTATTTATTATTCAATTTATCTTGCTTTCACATTCATATTTTATAATATTATTTATTCATGCACCACGAAAAAATGCAACCATTTCAGAGTGTTTTATATTATTTGAGAGTTTATACAAGGTAATTACGGATTCCTGTAATTTCTTTCTGTAAAAATGAAATCCTTACAAATTCAGTTTACGAAAAGTTAAAATTTTTAAGAACATTAATATTGCGTATTAATAATAATCGGATATTTTTATAGCGCCGTTTTAATGAAAAATCAATTCTAGGGCGTACAAATACGACTTTGAATTATGTATGTGCGGTTATTAAACACAAATATTTTCATTGGTTACGTGCTTAACTCTGTCTTTAGTTTGTTTCCTACTAATAATACAGTCGCACACTGTTTTTATTAGTGAATTTACTATTGCATTTACTTGCATAAATTGTAATAAACACTACGAAAAAAAAAAGTTCTTTGCTAATTCATGAAAAAGAAGCTACTTACGTTAAATAGAATCATACGAATACTCCATTTAAACTAATGGTTTTACATGATGTTTACTTGTTAACTTTTAATGAATTGATGGTCATGAGTAATGAATAATTGCTTCCACAAATCGGTTTATTTTCGATATTTAATGAAGAAATTTGCCTGGCCATCATTAAAAACGCGGAAACAGTATTCATTTCGGTGTACGCTAATAGTTTTTGCAAACATATCGCACTTTATATTTCCCCAACAAAGTTTACACAAAACACTATACTGTAATATGCAAACTCGATTACAAATGACCGCTGGAACTTTGGATTATATTAGCTAAATGGATGCAGCAAAACGTATGAATATATTAACATTAAAAAATGTTTTAATATATTTTAACATTGAATCTACAAAGATAAAGATGATACGGCGATTGGCTTGTTGTATTTCAGTTATTTAATTCCATTTAATATTTTACAAATTGCAGCATCCACTTGTATAGCGTTATAGTATTTACAGAAGAATGGTTTAATTTTATTTTTGCAATATTTGTTCCTACATTCGTGGAACCATGTGTATTAGTTTGAGCAGATAACTCTAAAATGCTGAAAAGTGGTATTTGTGTAAAAAATATTGCTTAGCGTCGCTTCAAAAAAATTTTACAACCTTTTTGTAAGTGAAAGTTAAATATAAAAGTTCGTAGTTTCCGTAAATGTAGAAGTGTATCGGTAGAATTATAAGTGCATATGAGGTAAATTTGTCAGTAAAACAATAATAGCAGGTGTGATAAGTTTGTCAGCAGAATGATAATCCAAGTGTGATAAGTTTGTCAACAGAATGATAAGAGTAGGTGTGGTAAGTTTATTAGTAGAATAAGTTCAGGTGTGGTTCTTGGTTCAAGTTTGTCAGCAGAATGATAGAAGTAGGGGTGGTAAGTTTGTCAGTAGAATAAGTGCAGGTGTGGTAAGTTTGTCAGCAGAATGATAAGAGTAGGTGCGGTAAGTTTGTCAGTAGAATAAGTGCAGGTGTGGTAAGTTTATCGTTCTAGAAGTTTTATGACCTCTTCGGTTTGCAATAACAATCCAAAAACCTAACCTAACATGCGCATGGTTTTGGGCAATAATTTGAAAGTTTCAAATAATTTTTTCATGTTATTTTAATACTAATTCATTTTTGATCTCAGATCGCACACATATAATTCTAAAATTTTTACATAACCGATGAATTGGTTGCAGAATAGGTCTCAATTGTAAATACTTATAAATAAAAATAGTTCTTCCATCATTGGACAGAACACGCACAGCGGGTTGTGGAAATTGAAAAATTGAAATTAGTTTAAAAGCTCCGTGCATCGCGGAGTGAGTGCTCATCGACCGCAATCTATGGTGTTTTTTTAATTAGTAATGAAGGGGTGATCATTTCACCCCCACCCTCCCAAAACGCGCCGAGTCACGTGAGATTCTGTACACGAGATAAGGAAATGTCAGGCGGTCATACACGGTTTTTACGTTTCTACGTAATGAGTTTCTCTCATGAAGAATGCACCAGTCCTTATGATAAATTTATTCATAAGGACCGTGTTTCTTACATTTGACTTGCTCAGTGACCAGTGATGAAATGAATGAATGAACTGCATTATATACCTTTCAGTTTGTTTTACGCACGAAAAATCAAAACTCTATAATTTTTTTCTTAATTATTATCAATGATTTTTATGCAAATTAAATCAATACCCTAGCATTATTTCTCAGTTTCACCGGGGATATAGGTCTCAAGTATTTAGATACAGCTGGCCTTAACTTTTAACAATAAAATTGTTGTTATTAAATATGAATGTGAAGTGAAAAGAATTGCTTTAGCCTTGAAATTACAGACAGAAAAGCAGCTGTGCAAATTGAATGAAGCCAGAACATAGTTTTTTGCTTTAATTTTGAGATTTCAGGCAAACATAAAATTTTAATTTAAGACGATAGCTACTGCTCTTCTTCCAAAGCATTCCCCAGAACAGATTTATTTACAGATTAGTTCTTAGAATACGTTGTGATAATTAAAAAAAATCTAACCTTTTGGTGGTTTAAAAAAACATAATTAAGCATGAATTCACTCACCATACACAAGAGCCTTGTCCCTTTATGTTGAAGAAAGGCTTTTATTATATTCATATTACAAATCAGTTTAACATGTAAAAAAATGTATATTTATTGTAAAAACATACATACATTGAATTTAAAAAAAAAAGAAAGCTGTCAAAACGATAAAGCTTACTTTTACGATAACAAACTTCCGCGGGACTCTGAGGAAAGCTAGATATCTGAAAATACGCACCAATCGCAGATAAATAAAATTAAAATAAAAAAATAATAATCGCAATGGGCAGATGCGTGAATTCACAGAAATCACACACTCGCCTCGTGTTTAATTATCTGTAATGTTAAAAGATTTCAAAGTTACGGATTTAGATAATGTTACTATTCATGGTTAAGAACTTAACAAACTCCGCCCATTAAGGTTTAAAAAATTGCGACATTATAAGTATGTTTAATTCTCTGATCTATTAAAAGCCTTCAAAATGATAAAGCCTACTTTTACGATTGTGAGCTTCTGAAAGACTGAGGAAATGTGTGAATTCATAGAATCCACAATTCGCCCATTTAATAGTATGCAGGGTTTTCCTCGCATCGCCTATCGCACCTATTCTCCATAACGCTGATGTTTTATGGGAGTTCCCCGGCTGACCACGGCCGCGTTTTAATGGCTTGTTATGGTTGCCCATAAATTCTACGAACGGACTATACAAGCGGCAGGCAGCTGTGTGTCACGTGCTCAGTACATGTACATTCTCGCGTGATTATTGCTGTCCCTCTCAGGCTGGCAGAAGA
Organism: Limnephilus lunatus; assembly: GCA_917563855.2. Lineage (NCBI taxonomy): Eukaryota > Metazoa > Arthropoda > Insecta > Trichoptera > Limnephilidae > Limnephilus > Limnephilus lunatus. The sequence continues at coordinate 97,039,407 of OU830593.1, read as the reverse complement.
CATTACCATATATGGCTACACGGCGCGAAATCCAGCCAATGGCAGAAGACATTACCTTATAGGGCACGCGTTAGAGTCTTCCGTCTCGCTCATCACGGACAGAGAACTCCGGCCACCGTTCACCGAAGCAACAGACATATTTCAGACAACGGCGCGAGCGGTCGTACGCACTACTACGTACTGTCGGGCAGTATGCCACCCTTCGACGCGGCTAATTAAGCCTTCACCTACGATTCAAGTATGGCGCTATCACGACAGACGCCTGTATAATCCTACTGCCGCCTACCATAGCAGCCCTGGCCGCCCGGCTTTTAATCCGCCTACATTGCCGATAGCCGCTTAATTCACCGTTATCACCCACCGGTTCGGTAAGCTGACCGAATCCGCCCACCATGACGCCGAGAAGCCGCCCACGCACCCCGAGCCGCCTCGTTTCTGCACCCGATCTATGAGCTTTGCTCTAGATCTCTCCACTTCGTAGAAAGCTGCCTGCATCCGTACGACGCCACGTGAGATTTTAAACCCTCTTATAGTATTTCCGAGCCTAAATTCAGTAGTATTTCTAGTGCCTCTCTCTCTCTCTTATGCTAGGCCTTAAACAGCTTACCTGGTTGCCTGTACTGTTCACCCTTGCATTATTGAATACATTTGAATTGTGCCCAAACCTTGTTTCATTGGAGTCAACCATCGACAGCCTCGGAGGAGCCCTACGACCCTGAGCTGAGCCTTCCAAGCCGAGGCATATTGCCCCCGGGGGGCCTGCTTAACACTTGTTCCCCCCCCGGGAGGGACATATTTCTGGAGACCAGAAGTATAACACTGGACCCTACGTGGCTTCAGTATCACCCTGGCCCCAGGAAGTATGACACTGGCGCGCCAACTGGGCCGAAGTCTTGTCGATTGTTGTCTCCCTAGAAACATAATTATGTAATCTTAGCTATAAATATTTTATATTTGTGCTCCCATCAACAACGGTAGTTCTGTGTGAATTATTCTAAACGTCGCGAGTCCGTCGGCTAGTGCTATTCGAGTGTTAGGTATTTTAAACATCGCTTACTACCGTAGCATTCATTCTCACGCTATTACGTTTCTATCGCGGCAGTCAGAGTTGTTCGTCATTCGCGCGGAATTTTTTTTAATTGAGTAATGAATCTCGTTATTTTAAATTCTCCGAGTGGCTGCTGTGTAAGTTGCGTTATTTCTTCCTTGAAGAGCAGTGGTTGTTTCCAATAAAAGGTTTTAACTACTGTCGGATTGTGCTCGTTCACATCCGTTCCCCTGTAATAGGAAGTTGTAAATGCGACTGCCAGCAACTGCTCTCGTCTTATATTATTCGTCCGAAATTTTTTTTGCTTTGTTCATTATAATAACGCATAATCATGGAGGCCACCATACCAATAATGGATAGAATATTAAATTTCGAGAAAGCAAACGCGTCGGTAATAAGAAAAATGTTAATGGATAGAGGCGTAGTTCCCAAAAGAGCTTTTTTAACTTTACGGAAACAATGTGTTGAGTTTAACGAATCCCGGAAGTTGAATTATAAAATAAACGTTAAACGAAAAGTTCAATAAATAATGAGTACAAGTTATAAAGTTAGTTTTCGTTTCTCTCAATAGGTAGTTTTAAATCACAAAATGGAAAACGACGTTACATAATGTTATAAAAGAGAAATTTTAAAGCAACGTATTATTAATTTTCAAAACAGAATAAGTTAATATGGAAAGCTTCCCTTGTAATATTAGTTAAAGCCACAATTGTTATTTTTCTTCATAGAAGTTTTAATTTATTGTTAATACATTAGAATAAATTAGAATTGTAATTTTGATTGTTGATTGTCTAGGGCAGAGTAGCTAACTGCGTATTGGATTAATGAACAGTTCAGGACAAATGTAGATTAATAACATAAATTTTAGAAGAAAAAAGGAATAAACAAATTCAGTCAAAAGTTTTTTTTAAGAAACAAAAGTTTAGGTACAGATCGGTTAAAAATAGTAAAGTTCTTAGAAGTTTAATGTTGTTTCGTTTGAAAATCATGAGTGTCATGAACCCACGGTTAGAGATCGTACATCATTGAATTAATATTCCATATTTCACAAATTAGAAAACACAATGTTGTTAAAGTAATAAACGTTCGGGAAAGGAAACAAACTTGTATATAAAAATGTATATAAATAAGGCAACGTGTATATAAAAATGTATATAAACAAGGCAACGTGTATATCAATGTATATAATTGGCTAAGTGTTTTTTTTGTTAGTTTAAGTTCTTGAAATCTATTTGAATTGCTTTCGTACTAGAGTGGTAGGAAATTAAATAAATTAGTGAAAAACAGTAGAACATCATTTAAAGAATAAATTCCAAACTACAAGGTATATGTTACTAGATACTTGATTTTTCGAATGGTTATCTAAGGAAGGTTTAATAATAAAATTTTGTATATGCTATAGGTATTTACCATAGAGACAGTATTGGAACATGCATTGTTTTTTAATCGGGACTATCCCACTCTAAATAGTAGTATGCGGATAATAAAATAAACTATCGTTGGGAAAGACACTTCAGAGGAAGCAAGTGAATAATAGCATGTGTTCAAATTATCGTTTTAAATAAAAAATAACGAAGAATTTTTAAAGTGAAATCCTTGTCAAATTTAACAGAATAATCCCTCGAACAAAGAACATTTAAATGTTTAGCTTCAATTAAGTTTTTTTTCATAAGAATGTAGGAATGATTTCGGCAACAAATTTACGTGAATGAATAACAGTATAATGGAATTCAGGATAGAAAAAGATAAAATAAGTTTTTTTTGGAAACATCTGTGGAAAATTATTAAAATATAAAATTAAAAAGCAAACTACGACAGTTAAATCGAGATTGTCATTTAGTAACAAAATAAATAGTGAATAGAATCCAATTATTAATGTCTTACTTGTAATGAAGAAAAGGGTTATAAAATTATAAGAAATTGTCTTCTTCTTTTTTTCTTGTATTACATATTATGACAACGTGATCGTTGTTAGGAAATTATATCATATTAGATATTGAGTTAATAGACTCAAGAAATGTACTACGGATACATAGGTACCCGCGTATACAATTCTGGTTTCAAACCGTTATAGGAATGCCTTCCTCAGAATTAGGGCAAGAAATAGTGGGATTGTTAAGATGTGAAATCTTGAACAAAAAAAAAAAAAGAAGTTTTCTAATAATCAGTCAAACAAGTAAAAGTTTTAAATTTTGAAAGTTGTAGTAAGAAGCAACGTCGTTAGCAATTCAGTTATGATTCAATTTTTTTTTATGTATATAAATTGTTAGCTTATAACATGTAATGTTAAAGGTAAACACACGAATTGAATACTTAGGTATTTGAGCGACTTAGTCAATGTGTATAACGCATCGTATAGCGGTGTTATTAAACCTGTGTTATTAAAATTTGGAAACGATTCTTGTTAAATATAGAGTAACCTTTTAAAGAAAGATTTTATAGAAATTGTAGTATCATAAATTTTTAAATAATTAATGAAGTTCTGTTTTTTTGGATATTGTGTTATTTTTATGTGTTTATTTTGCCGAAGCACAGGCATTTGAGGAAGGGAAGTTCTCATTTGTGTTGGTGAACTAAGGCAAGGTTACTGTTCTCTGAACGTAACGGTGTGGCCACACGGAGATAGACGTTTGCAAACGTATCTCTTGAAAACACGAGAGGATTATAGTATAGCCTGATAATTATACGACGCTATAGGAGAGATCCTTATAATATGCCAAACGCTATAGGAGGTATCCTTATAATATGACCGACGCTATAGGAGGCGTATCCTGAGAATTACACGGAGAGGAAAACAGAAAAACAGAACAGAGTATGGAAATTAGTCCATCAGTAGGAAAAGAAATTGGTTACAAATTATAATAACACAGTAAATTTAAACACGAGGTGCATGTATTGTATTGTCCTCTACATAAGGTTGCAAAATGCGAATATGTATCAGTTTCATTGATTACATGACTTAGTCAGCATTATTGTCCATCATTGGATGACCTTAATAAAAAATTGTAAATTTATTCACGAGGTACATGTATTGTATTGTCCTGTATATACAACCCTAGGACGTCATGAACCCTAGTGGTTAGTACGAGGTTATAACGCATATAACTTAACCTTTGTTATTAGAGAAGTATACAATTCCTTTCTTAATGGATCGTCATCACAAGTGTTGACAATCCGGGACGCCGGTATGTCTGCACGTGAAGACTTGTGTTATTATTGTTATTATTATAAAAAAAAGAGGTAACTCACCTTACACTAGTGAAATTACTGATGCGATATTTAGTTCATTTATTGTAATGACTATTATTGGTAGTAATAATTTATTACTTTCTCCTAGTGCGTAGCCACTTAGGTTGTTTTTTTTTTAAAAAAAAAAAATGTTTTTTAAATTTATATATGAATATGGTTACATAAGTATATAAATTCGTCTAAGAAACACGACACGATACACTGATTGAGGGCGTAGTTCAAGGAACCCTAAATTAGGCTAGGTTTTTCATTAGAAAAAACTGCGTTAGGTATTCAGTATCCTGCCCGGGACCGAAGTAGAGACCTAATTTCTATTTTCGTGGAACAATTTGCATTCTAAAAAGTACTTAATTTTAGTTGCAATGAAAGAATATGCAAGCATATTCTTTTCTTTTCGTTGACAAGAGACGGCATAAGAAAATTCTTGTACAAGTGGTAGGTATAAAGGCACCTAGTTCTCATACTGGGATAGGTCATTGGGTAGTAAGAAACTTAGGAACCTTATGGTTGTAAATAACCTTGTGTATATATTAATATAAGGTCATGTATAAATGGAAATATCATTTCAATTATAATTTTTTTTATTTTTTGTCCTTTTTTTTTTCGGGTTTTTCAATCTCTTTCATTGTCGAATTATTCTCACATGTAGGTTAAATCGTTATAGTATTGGACATCTCACACGTTGCGATATAGGAGAAATTGGGGCGGTAAAACGTTCACAATCGGGTAGTTACTCACTCCTTAACGGGGTATGTCTCAATTCTAGCGTATGTTGGAGTGAATTCACGATGAAAAGGCAATGTAATAATAATATTACCACATTTTTGTTATCAGAATAGGCCCAATAGACAACACTATTCGGTTCACATAGGTTGTGGTGGTATCGAATTTTAACCTTCTTCCGCGATCATATAACAACGGTTACTCGTTGTGTGGTATTATAGAGCTGTTACAAGTCCGATAGGATGAAACTTGGGTATCGACCTAACGTGTCATTCGGCTGTGAGCTATAATCCAAAGCGTGATAGGATGGCTAAACTCCTTAGAATTAGAGCAGAAGGATTGTTGGAAACGCGAATTTCCGAACAATGGAAGTATATATGATTCCGGTGTTAGGAAGAAATTCGTTACTCAATTAAAAATTTTTTCCTCTTCTAATAACATTGTCGGTAGTATTAAATTTTCGTATTTTTTGTGTAAAAATACGTGGCGTTGTTGTTATTTATTTTAATTTTTTTTTTCCTTCTTCTCTCCTTACGTAGTCAAACCCTGAGAGTTTAAGTTGAGTTGAAACAAACTCGAATTGAAAGTTATTTAACAAAATTGTACACACACACATAGAGTTTTTGGTGGGTAAACAAATGTATATTCAAGTGTTTTAATTATGATAAATGTAATTAATTAAATTACTATATAAATATTTTGTAAACACGTAATTGATTACTTCGGTATCAATATGGTAAGCCAGCGTGTAAAGTCCTTGCCATATCAGGACGCAATTGTACGGTAATTTGTAACTTGCTATATCACGGTATTCAAATAAGGAGTAGTACTTCTCGTAGTAAGAAGATTTAAAAGTATGCACCCAGTTGAGTAAATTAGCTCGGTAATGTCATAAAGTTATGTCATTCGGGTCGTATTGTTCTTATTAGAGAATAATGTAATTGCACTTATGGTCATTACGGTTCGTCTGGTTATTTTGGTGGGAACACCTAGAGGGTGTCCTATGTGGTTTCGTCGAACGCAAGTTCACCGTGAGGATTCCAAGGGATCTATCCGGTTGTCTATGTCGTTGCGGCAAGGGTATATTTCTAGTATACCAAGTACAGCGCTGTACGGGTCACCGAGGGTGAGTCGAGAAAACATGAGAGGATTCATATTATGCCTGAAAATTAATATTCATGATAGGTTTTGTAGCATTACCTTACAATTATATGCGAACATGAGAGGATGGTCGTTTATGCCTGATAATTAAATGCAAACCAGACAAACCATGACAAGCTGAGAGTGCGGGAAACTAACATTTGGGTTAGAATTGAATTGTGAAAATAGCATAAAGTGTAAAAAAACAAAGTTGTATAATTTTAAGAATTCTATTGTAAGACGCGAATATGAGTTGGTTTCGATCATTTCATGACATTGGTCAGCGTACAATATTCCATAACAGGAATAAAGTGTATAAAAACAAAGTTGTATAATTTTAAGAATTCTATTGTAAGACGCGAATATGAGTTGGTTTCGATCATTTCATGACATTGGTCAGCGTACAATATTCCATAACAGGAATAGTGTTGGAAATTTTTTGTCTAATTTTAAGATTTTTACATGGTAGTAATCCTTCTCGTAAGGGTCATGTTTTCTTTATTTCTTCATGCACCTTCGTTAGCGTGTCTTGTATCGCACTAGGTACGTCACATTTTTTTTAATTTCTTGAGAGAGTTGGCAACCTTTGTTCAGTTATTGCTAGTTTTTTTTAGCTTGGCTCACAGGTAGTTAAAATTTTGTTGGCTCTTAGGTAGGGAGTGTTTAAATCCTGGTGAAGAGGTAGCTCTGTACCTCACATTGTGGCAATCATCGCATCACATGCTGTATGGAAGGTCGTGGTCCCCTGCATTAGCCTCGCTGCCTTTTCCCTTCATTTTTCAGGGGGAGGAGGGTAGTGTTATGGTTGCCCATAAATTCTACGAACGGACTATACAAGCGGCAGGCAGCTGTGTGTCACGTGCTCAGTACATGTACATTCTCGCGTGATTATTGCTGTCCCTCTCAGGCTGGCAGAAGACATTACCATATATGGCTACACGGCGCGAAATCCAGCCAATGGCAGAAGACATTACCTTATAGGGCACGCGTTAGAGTCTTCCGTCTCGCTCATCACGGACAGAGAACTCCGGCCACCGTTCACCGAAGCAACAGACATATTTCAGACAACGGCGCGAGCGGTCGTACGCACTACTACGTACTGTCGGGCAGTATGCCACCCTTCGACGCGGCTAATTAAGCCTTCACCTACGATTCAAGTATGGCGCTATCACGACAGACGCCTGTATAATCCTACTGCCGCCTACCATAGCAGCCCTGGCCGCCCGGCTTTTAATCCGCCTACATTGCCGATAGCCGCTTAATTCACCGTTATCACCCACCGGTTCGGTAAGCTGACCGAATCCGCCCACCATGACGCCGAGAAGCCGCCCACGCACCCCGAGCCGCCTCGTTTCTGCACCCGATCTATGAGCTTTGCTCTAGATCTCTCCACTTCGTAGAAAGCTGCCTGCATCCGTACGACGCCACGTGAGATTTTAAACCCTCTTATAGTATTTCCGAGCCTAAATTCAGTAGTATTTCTAGTGCCTCTCTCTCTCTCTTATGCTAGGCCTTAAACAGCTTACCTGGTTGCCTGTACTGTTCACCCTTGCATTATTGAATACATTTGAATTGTGCCCAAACCTTGTTTCATTGGAGTCAACCATCGACAGCCTCGGAGGAGCCCTACGACCCTGAGCTGAGCCTTCCAAGCCGAGGCATATTGCCCCCGGGGGGCCTGCTTAACACTTGTTCCCCCCCCGGGAGGGACATATTTCTGGAGACCAGAAGTATAACACTGGACCCTACGTGGCTTCAGTATCACCCTGGCCCCAGGAAGTATGACAGGCTCTTATTTGCATTCGGAGGCTATAAACACCCTTACACCTCGCATTCCTGCCGCACGCGCTGATGACTTCACAGACATTTAAACACCTGCTCATTAATATCTGACGTGCACGAATATGGAGAACTTATGGCCTCGTAAACGGCCATGCAAAAGTTAACTGAGCTACATTTCAGGGTGTTTATAACTAGTTTCTACTTACTACCGCGTTTTAGTTTGTATTAACTACTTTTTCGGAATATTATAAGTGCCATCGATATTATTTTTTTAAATACCTTTACGTTCGATAACGCAGTGAAATATTCTTGACTTCAAAGTAAACAGCTGTTTGTTTGAAGCATGAAACATTTAGGAAATTGAGCTTTGACGTCATAAAATTTCTATAGCTTTACATAGACTGGCATAGTATAATCGACAAATGCACAACTTGCCTTGATGCTCTAAGTAGGGATAACGATTATTTTGTACAATTGTTTTGGAATATCTTTTTTTTTCAATAACTTTCATGCCCATTAATGTAATATAGTATTCAAGAGGAAGGTAATACAAATAAATCTAAATGAAACTGAAATTAGAACAAGACACAGAAAAATAAGAAGGTTATCGTTGCAAATGGAGTTCGTTTCGAGTTTCGTTCGTCGATATTATCTTTTTTTAATGATTATATTATAGTTTAATATAAATATGATCGAATGTATAAAAACTCAAGTTTATCACAAATAAATGTGGCGTTAAAAGAGACTGATCCGCTTGCAAGGAAAACTTTACACAAACAAAAGAAACCTTCTTCATTTTGTCAGTCCCTTCTCCCTTATGCAAACTTACTTTCCATCCTCATCAGGCCCTGTTTCTTCCCTCCCCGTGCGGCCTCCCACCCAAAGCCGTGCCTAATAAATATTGATGCCCATTCTATTTGTCTACCTGTCGCGCCACTGTTCTCTTTCGTCGGGGGGTTGGTTTTCACAGTACCTGCCCGTGATATACCCTCCTACTTTCGCAGTATCTGTCCTGTGATATACTCCTCTGCTTTCTGCTCTCTCGGCTGTATCATCCCAAAAGAGTATATTGATTCGGAAAATTCACCGTCCTAAGTTGTCATTGATTTCGCAAGGGGTGGACGATAAATCCCCAATTTGAAATAAAATACTTGTAGGCATATAATTAGAGAAAATCTGCCCCATTTTATTAAAAAAAATACATGTGAAACGTAAGATGATGTTTTTTCAATCACAGTTAATTTGGTGATTTAGCAGGGGTGTCCGGGTTCATGGTGTGAGGTTTGTGTAGGTATTGGAGGTGGATGAAAAGGACACACTGATCCCCAGATTCCTACCCACCCATTAAACACTTTTCGTTCCCAGAACTCTCCTCTCCTTCCTTTCCTCAAAAAAAAAAACCCTCCACACATCATCCCCAAAGATGACATAAGCCCTGAGGGAAATTATTTTCCTCGGGGCCTCCTGTGTGGAGGTCATGTAAAAAAAAAACTATTTTCGCTTTTATTTCTTTTCTCTCAAATTTTATTTTTTCCCATCTTTTTCTTCTTGTCGTATAGTATTACGTATTCATATAAATTGATATATTATTTTCAACGCAAAAATTCAAAAAATATGTCACCGGAGACCAAAGTACCATTTACATTTTACGTCTATTGTATATTCATATTGTACGTATTTTTACGACATGTATTGGTATTGGTACCAAGCATTTAATCCACGATAGGAATCTACTTTTAGAAGTTTTAAGTTGAAAGCTCGTTTAGTCTTTTTTTTCTTTCGGTGTTCTCTGCTATTGGAGGTTCGCTATCAGTAGGGCAATTAAATGATATCTAAAACATCGGCCATAAAAATCATATTCTCGGGCCGCGCGAGAATCTTTGATTACATAGAATTATGCTGTAGAGATATTTTTTTGTAGTCACTCTCTTTTAACATGCGAAGAAGAGTTCGCAAGAAAATTCTAGAGTTATCATTTAAATAAAACATAATTTTCAATTAAAAAAACATTTTGTAATGATTATTAGTGGTAATTCGTTCTATTTTCCGATGCGTAACTTTACGGCAATCATTTTATATTCTCGGCGTTATGATCAAATTAGGTGACAAAATGACAATCACTCGTTCTATCAAATACCCGACCCCGTGCCGATACGATATGTGCGCGAAATGTACAACTTGAACTCCATCAATCGAATGAACAAATCATACGATATGACGACGGTACTTGACTTCAATTGTCAACGAATGGTCTATGATATAGGACACGTCATGTTTGACATATTTGATTGTTTATCTTACTTTGAGAAGTAATAAAAACAGACTTAATAAATTGTACAAGAACAAATTCATCTTGGGAAATGCTATTTTGGTTTCGTTTCTTTGGAGCTTATTTCTGTAGTACTAAATATTATATTACATTAATTATTTTATGACAGTTTGAGTTTCACTTTTAAATAGATTTGCTGTTGACCCTCTCTCAACTAATGTGAATTTTAAGCACGTCTTTCGTGTAGGCTATTGAATTCTTAAAAAAAACGACAAATTTATTAATCTATTAGTTAACTGTGTTGTATTTTTTCGAACAGTGCTTTATACAAAACAAAACAAAAACATTGTTTTTTTTTTTAATTGTGTTGAGACTAACATAATACACTGTGTTGAAATTAACATAATACATTTAATTAAAAGAAAACAATATTAGCGAAACTCAATCAAAATCTGGAGACAGAAAAATCAGAAAAAGATATTGGTTCCACTGGAACTCGAACCCAGGTCCCTTTGCTTACATGGCAAGTACTGATTGAGATATGGAACCAATTTATTGATTGAGTTTCGCTAATATTGTCTTCATTTAATTAAATATTATAATTCGAGATTTTACTCATAAAGTTAAAAATTAAAATGAAAATAACATTATACAGATGCAAAACATACGATTACCAAAACGAGAGATCTAAAAATAACCGGTATTTATATTTAAATGTACTGGTTATGCCTTTGCCGTAACTTTATAGAGTATCTGTTTTATGAAAAAAAAAATCGAGAGCAGTTCAATGTGGTAAAAGTTAAGCCTTCAGAAAAACTAAACTTCCATAGAACGCAGAGTATCGCGAGTAAAATAATTGTAGGATTTATTTATTACAATATTGTTATTATAATATTTCATTCTACGGAGCACCGCACAAAGAGGCAGCCAATAGGCTAAGAGTCACGACACAAAGACGACACCGATTAGTATCTCATTCTCTCGCAGGCTAAATTCTATAGATGTAGGTATGTATTTGTCTCTTTTTAGTGTCGGTCATTTCCGTTTCATCGAGTTTCAAATCTAAAGAAGCTTTCACATCAAAAATATTTTGTTGAGATACCCTAAAACAGACAAAGAATTCATTCATTTGTTTTCCAACGATGAGGGAAAACGTGACAATAAATATTATGGTATTTCACTAAATACCAAGCTACCCAAAAATGTTTTCAATATTTACTTCTTCATTCAGCAGGAGGTACCTACTTTTACACGAAAATAGTCTCGCTATAGTGGATGTAATATGATACACTTATTGGAATATTAGAAATATATAATAATAATAATAATAATATTTGGACGATTTATATAGCGCCGTTTTTGTGAAAAATCACCTCAAGGGCGCTGTACAAACTTACCATATACGCCTAAAATCTAGAAAGACTACATGCTAGACAAACAATTAAAAACAACTTATGGCTAAAAATTGCATACACCGGTTCATTGATCACCGATACGAAAATATATGTACAATATTTTGACCAATGAACGCGATGCTGCCTAAAAATGAATTAATACAGGACCATACTTACCTGGGAGGTCGCTTGAAATTAACACTGTTTATTGTCTATTTAAAGAAATTTAGATAGAGTTCACACGCAGATGACATAATTGTGAACACATGTTGTTTAATCCTGAAAATATTTTAATATTAATATGTAATATATATACTTTAGTGAGTGTATTTTGGAAAATAAAAGCAACATTTAATGGTGGGCGGTGCAGTAGTAGAAGGATTTGATCTTCCGAGAGACAGATTGATGTGTAAGGATTCGAGTAATTTTAATTCAGTAAGAAAAGTGTGATTAAGACATATCATATATTTGAAATATGTTTTATGTTAGAGTATTAGAGTATATGAACCTTATCTAACCTAACACATTTTAACCTAACCTAACCTAACTTACAGCTTCAGTAATATATTAGAAAGATTTCAATTATTTTTTTACAGGTTGTTTGAGTATCTGAAATTTAAATAAACCCAAATGCTTACCAAAATCAAAAATAGGAAGCACATGCGTTTGTGTACATTTAAAATCACTCCAATGGATGCATTATTTTATACTTACCATCCCCATTGTTAAGCCTCTTAATAATCCAGACGAAATTGTTGCATGAAATGAGATTGCCCCCGCCTGGATGGCCGCCCCTCACTGCAAATCATATTTATCAAACTTCATCTAGAATATCTAGATTGGCATTGAAAGGGGAGCGATGCCGTCTGACTCTGGAAGAACCTTGGATTATCAAACTGGAAAATTTTACGCAAAAAATGGAATTCTCTTCCTTTTAATTGAAATGTATATAAATTAATGCAAGTTAAATTTCTAGGTATAATGGGGTATTTCAACAAACCGGGGATACTGTTGAAAATGTACGGAATATTTAAGGATTATTCTGATTTTAATCATCCTACTAAAATGTTTTTTTTTATGTTTTCATTCAATATTATTGATTTTAAAGACGATTTAAAACTGACAAAATCAAAACGGCCCATGGTTAGCAAATCGAATTGTGGCGTCACAAGCGTCGCTCAACTTGGCCAGCATAAATAAACACTGTCAGCGAGCGTCCACGCTCATGACGTCACACGATAGCCCCGCCCCAAAATATGGTTTTAGAGATAATTAAAAAACGGGAAACTTTGACTCGCTGTAGAAAATTTATTTGTCAACATAAAAATAAAATAAAAATGCTTTAACTATCGTAAATTTTTGCTTATTTTTTTTAAGCAATAAAAAACGTGGGAATACCCCGTTATAATTTAATTTTATTGGAATAACTTTTAAAGATTATTCCCATCAATGTAATATATCATTGAAGAAAAAGATAATACTATTAAATCTAAAGAAATCTTAAAACAGAACAAGAGACAGAAAAATAATAAAGGTAATAGTCATAACTGGAAATCGAACCTAGGAACTCTATCTTACGTTAACCAACTCGGCCTATTTATTTGACGTGATTTTGTCGATATCATATTTGAAAATCGGAATTAACAATATTAGATTAATTTTTTTCCCACATCGTTGACTGCTATCTTTTTAAAAAATAGCAAAGTTCTAACGAATTTGATTGTAATCTAAACAGTGACTTGGTTAAGCGGACCAATCCGATTTTTATTTATATTTATTTATTTTTACTAGTGTTTTTTCAATGATATATTACATTAATAGATATAACTTTCAAAAGTTGTAAAAAAAGTTATCCCAATAAATTTGAATATTCATTTAGACTTTTATAAAATGTCAAAGGTGTCCCATTTAAATAAAAAATATATGATTTTATAAGATTTAATTTATCGACACAATTTTTAATTTGTACTGAACCCAGGCAGTATCTTTTTATATGTTTATTTTATGTGAAGTGTTTTGTTAAGGGGTGAGATACTTTATTTGTTTTATTCTGCTTATAAAAAAAATATGGGAAATATTGTAGGTGCTTTAGAGAAGTTATTAACCCACCGTTGGCAGATTATACATATATTAATATGTATATTTTTTTACATAAGCTCCACACAGGAGGTCCTGAGCGAATTTATTAATTATTCTCTCAGGACCTATGGACCATCTTTGTGGATGTTGTGTGAGGGTTTTTTTTAGGAATATGAAGGAGAGGAAGTTCTGGGAAGAAAAAATGTAGTAAAGGTCCAGGTGTGACGGTCGCATGAAACCAAGCCTCCCACAGCGGTACAAGGCGATGGCTCGAGAGAGTCAACCAGTGTCTCTCGAAACGGCCGCCACGCAGTAGTTGGGCTAACGTATCCGGCGTCAAAATCCTGAAACAGGGCAGCCCTTCTAAGTCACTAAACGTAGCGAACCACTTGGGGTAACCTATAGCAGTGGTGTTGGTTATCTAATAAACGGTTTCCGGGTCAGCGGTACCTATACCCGCCTCTCAAATTAAATATATAGGCATATACCTACAAATCGGTAAACTAATAAGATTTTTCATTTAACACAGCTGGTAGCTAGTCAGTAGTATTAGCCAAGTTCCCGCTATTGCCAATTGTCAAACATATACAGGAAATATATGTGTGGGAGGGATGGAGACATACGTCCGTTGGCACAAATATAAAATAGGGTTTTCTTTGAATGTTTGAGCGTACTTTAAATTCCCGTCTTCTTTCTTTTTTGTAAATGGCACTAACACTCTTTTAAGTTTCCGGTGTACATTTTAGAAAATAGTAAGTTGGTAGCCAAAGTAACACATTCCAGTGGTTCTTTCATCACAAGTGAGCCTAAACCCCGCTGATTACCGTACAGCGGATAAAAATAAATTCAATTCAATATACCCTTGGGCCGACCGTACAATGTAATTATAATTCTACCAGTAAGCATTGGAACTAAATTGGAAGAATTAAGATACGCCACTGTCTCGCCTCTAGATTAAAACGCAATGGATTTTTAATTGAAGGGTTGCAATGGCAGGAATTAAAGACACGTTTTACTTTATGCAATTCTGGTAGTTAAAATGTAGTTATTTAAATATATTCACGGCTAATCCCTGGTAAAATATTACAATATGTAGTTTAGTAACAGTCGTGGTTTACGAATCTCGTAACAATTATTATAATTTGAAAATCTCACACTATCACAAAGTAATAGGAAAATGCTACTTGTCGTGATGGAAGACTTGGCCAGCCGAAAAATTATTGAACTCGCGACTTGGTGACTCTTAGGTGGGACTCGGCCACGATACCAACTCAGCCACTTAAAATGTAAGGAATTTAATCAAATATACATATTTAAATGTTTTGGATTTTTTTTTTAAATGAACTCTACACAAAAGGACCGGAGGAAAATTATTTCCCTCAGGGCCTATGTTGTCTATGGGGATGCTGTATGGAGGGTTTTTTTAAGGAAAGCAAGGAGAGCAGAGTTCTGTAAAGGAAAAGGGTTTAAAAGGTGGGTAGAAATCTTGGGTTCGGTGTGTTCTGGTCATCCGCATCCAAGACCTAGAAAAACCTCACCCCATGAACCCGGGTACCTCTGCTTAATCACCAAACGTAGCGGACCACTTGGAGTGACCTATGGCAGAGGTATTATTAAACTAACATACTTTTATGAACCCGTAAATCCTGAAGGATGGTCTTGTGGAAAAAACTGCATTTTTGAACGTACCGCAAATATAATAGTGAATAAATTGTGAAATATCACAAATTAATCAAACAAAATGTACTTGCGGACGTATATGTTACACATATACCTAGCCTATGGATTTTAGGTATTAATAATTTCAGTTGTAATTTTAAGACAGCTTCAAAAATATCAGGGAATCTCAATTTTGAACGTGAATATGGTAGAATTGAGATGCTGTATTCTTTCTAATTTACATGTATTTGATGCAGAGGTGTGTATTTTCAAAATTTGAGTTTTGCATATGGACAATTTATACATATTTTTTCTTAGTTTTTCGAGGGAATCCGTTCAAGGTCCACAGAACGAGATTAAGCCTAGATATGCCCAAACATTATTTCATCTTGTCACATCCGCGCTGCTTGCGGTTCCCATAAAACATTTGGCACATCCATAATGCAGGCGAGATGAAGTCACGTGGATCAACTGTAAACCGGTATAGGGTGGACAGATGATGATTTATGTCCAAATAATGTCAAAGGACTCGAACATAAATTCACTGTAAGAAAAACCTCGTGGTGGGTGGATTCATTTTGAGACATCTTCTGAACATATCATGAATAATTAAATTATTAAAACACTTTGTTTTTACCACAATAATCTTTATTTAAAAAGTCGACATGTTTCGAGAACGATGTTCTCTTCATCAGGACATTATATGTACTAAAACTAAATTATCAAGCATAGAAAGACAGGCGTGGGTGGAAATGGAATTAGTTGGAGGGGGGGGGGGAGAGGGGCGGAAAGAGGAGGAGTTTAGAAGATAGACAGGGGGGAGGGGGTTGCGTAGAAGATCATAGACAAAATTACAATGGAAATATGTTTAAAATAGGGTTATTCACAAAATTAATTTGGTTATTAATAATATTTAAATTTTTATTGACATTTTTCCTAATTTCTAATATTTCTAAAAGATCTAATTGAAAACCACTAACGTTAGTATGTAAAATTTTAAAACCAGTATTTATATCAAATGAATGGTTAAATTCAATTAGATGGTTAGCAAATTCCGAATAATTATTGCTATTTAGACATCTCAAGTGTTCCTTAATCCTCGTTTCAAAATTTCTGCAAGTTTTACCTACGTAAAAATGATTGCAATCATTACAATTCAATTGGTAAACTCCGGATTTTTTCATTTTTTGGTCTTTGTCCTTATTATTTAAAATATAATTTTTCAATTTATTATTTGTATAAAAAGCTGGCTGTATTGTATTAGGGATTTTTTTCCCGATTAAATTGGAGGTTTGATGATTTACAAACAATATTTTTCTCCATTGTTTTTTGATATTATCACTAAGCAATGGGTAAATGTAGGACAAATGAAATTTTTTCTTATATTTTTTGTTCAATATGTCATGAATATTTTAGCATTATTTTATAATACCTACCACAAAAACTTTTCATCTTATAAAACAAGCTCAATTATTTTATTCATTGAACTTTTTTTCGATCTTTCATAGATAGGCAGAATGTTTCTAAGCAAGATTTAGCAGGTAGGTTTTTGTACTAGATAAGTAAAAATAATTCCTGAAGATTACAAGATAAACTGATTATCATTAATTTGTAATAGCCTATTAAAGTACATAATTACTTTTTCTTTGGTTACTTCAATCGAAATACAGATCATCATTGCAAAAAATCATTTGTCTCTTTAAAAATGCTCCCGACTCCTGGTGCCATGAGGTTTGATCAGATTTTCCTTCATTGCAACACGCCAAATAATTTCAATCATAGGATTGTTTTTTTTTGTAATTAGAGCGCTATTACATATTACGACTTATTTGCCCTAGAAACGATTGACTATTTTTTTAATGTCGTTTTTGTAAGCCCAGAAAAAAAAAATATCTGGACTATAGAAACTACTTTAAAGTTTATAATCTCCTACTTACGAATCCCTTTTCGGTTGTTGTTTTATTATATAATGTGGAAAATTAAAGTCTTTAGATAATTATCGTAAAATATGTAAATATTTATGCCCGAGCTTCGCAAAATAAAATAAAACACGCTTCTGGGCAATTTTTTTTCGTGAATAAATTAAAACAGGTGGCTGGGGTAAACGGGAATTTAAACCTTATCGCCATCTACATTAGGAGTGTTATTATGATGCCCTTACTATTAAAACGACCAATAAGTTCGATAACAAAAAGAGCGATAAATCCTGGGCACAGTCAGATTGCTACACGAGTGTTTTATGGCCAAAATGCGATGACCGGACAACACATTTAAAATTAAATTAATTTCTTGTTACAAATATTTGCTCTGAAGCCGTCGCACCTATTTTACTAGTTGTCTCATCCTGTGTGTAAACAGCCTGCCTTTGTATGGAGTGGAAGTGAGTCAGTGAGTCCCTGAGGACCCATCCACCTGGGACACTGCTGGGGGAAGGGGTGACAGAAGGATGGGGAGGGTAAGAGAGGGAGATTCATTCGCAAAAACAATGTGTTGTGTGTGTGAAGAACAATTTCCACTTGAATAGATTAATTCATTTTGCATCTGATTTTGGCTCTCAGGTAATAATGGCCTTTTATTGTAACATTATTTTAATTATTTTTTGCGAAAGCAGACAATTAAAAAATAACTTATATAAAATTGCATTATAGGTAGGTACCTACTTTATCGCTTTAATGATACTTAAATTCGAAACAAATCCTAAAGTTTATTGAACAAAAGTTACAACCAGGCGCACAACCGTGATTTTTGACTGACAAACTTGTAATGGTCTTTATGTGCTTTTTTTTAGCTATAGTATAAATGAATAAAAAAACTGGAATAGATGAATACAATATATATTACCCAGCGAACAAAAATTAATGATACTGCAGACAGACGTGTAAAATTTAAAGTACACACATATGTATATATTTGTTTTTAAATCTGTTTTAGATGACATCAAAGCGGATGATGAACATTTTAAACCCTTTTAAATAAAGTATTATTTTTCATTTTCAATTCGTAATAATTTTATTGAGTATTTCACAACGCGTAAGAATTCAAGAGAAAGAATTCTTTTTACATACCTACTTAGTATTTTTTTATTCTTCATCATCGTTAAACTGTCAGCAAGTCAATTAAATAATATTATTAAACCACTAATTTACACATAACTAGTCACCACAATATGGATGATTGATGAATAATGTAAGAAACGTGATCGGAATCTTATAAACCTATGCGTCTCACTAAGTCGTACTAGAATAGTCGCTAATGAGCAAAAAAAAGTATAAACTGTATAACATAAGGATAGTAAGCAGGAAGTTTTCAAAGCTATGTTCCTCAGCGATTTACAATAATGTTTAGTCAATTACAGCGGTTGATAACATAAAATTATATTTTAATTTTTGAGTTCACCGCCACACTAACGTGTAAGAGTGTTATGATATCTTAAATCAAAACAAACGAGGTATCAATATCAGAAAACCTACAGAAAGCTTCAGAAGCCGCTTTTTGCAAAGTCATGAAATTTGATTTGAGAAAATGAAATTTCACGCTGGTGCTAGAAATTCATACATTGAAAATGTCAAGTTAAAACTTACGACGCCCTGCAGATTTTTCCACCAGGAAAGCTTTCTAAATTTTCAACATTGAAATGGAGTGCGTTCTTTTTTCAATAATACAAAATCATATCAGTTCCAAGTATTCGTTTTGGGGCGGTTGCAGCTACCCCTAGTCGATACTTCTTTTGATTTTATGAAGAAACAAAGAGAATAAATACAGGAGGTGTGCAGATTTTATTGGGGTTGTACTGATAGAGAAACGAATAGGTATGTAAGAATTAAAAAAAAGTTAAATTGACGAAATAATTTTTTTTTAAATTTAAAAATCAAAAATCAAGGTTAAAAATTAATTACGTTTTCGAGTAATTATTGTCTACTGACAGTAAATAAATAATATTTAATTAATAAGAGATAACTTTGTATAAACCACTTTTTTAATAAACAATATCGAAACATGTTATTGAAACATGTCGATATTGTTTAATAAAAAAGTGGTTTATACAAAGTTATCTCTTATTAATTAAATAATAAATAATGCCACAAAGTTATTTTGTTATTTTTGCAAAGATTGAAGAAGTAAATAAATAATATTTTAGGAATAAAAATTAATCAAGTTTCGACCAAATCACTTTCTCTTTAGAATTTCAAATAACTCTTCCCAGCATTGATTTCAAGCATCGGAATAATAATATAACTCTAATTTATTTCACTTCCTCGTAACAGCGCTTATAAAATAATAATATAACATAGTATAGTAACAGAGTGGTAGTTTTCAATATCACCCTGGTAAAGGATCACCATTCATAATCGAAACATTGATTTAAATGGTTTTAAGCATTTTTGTATTTCTTGGGCATTAACTATGTAACAATTTCTAGACATTTTGTTTTGAAGAGTTTTAATTTCCAATATACATTTTTTACTTAAATTTTAAATTTTCTGCTACCGGTTTTGACACATCGGTGTCATTCACGAGCAAACTTAAAATTTTAAGTTTGCTTTCCCTCCCCCGCCTTCAGCGTCACATTATTCTCTATTCGGGGATATCATAGTCTCCCCGGCTCCAGTTGTTAGTTGGGAGCAGTTGTTACTCTTGTGCAATACTAACAATATATGTAATTAATTGAAAACTCATCCGCAGTGTTAATTATATCTCATTATAAACAATTAAAAAATGAACAAGTTATATTTTTGCAAATCTTAAAAATTTACTGGATAGAATGAATAGATTTGCATGAAGGTTTTTCTTTGAGTTTGTCATTTTTGAGGTAGAAGTGATGTATTTTTATGGTGTTTGTTTCATTTCCTTACGAACGCCTCATAATATTCCGGAGGATAAAATTTTAGAGAATATCCGAATCACACCCTTTTCAAAGCAAAGGGGATGGCACAAATCGAAAGGGCGAAAGAATATCAATATATTGGGGTGTAAATAATGGATACCTTCCATACCATTGTCAGGATAGAATTGGATTTGTAGATAATACAGCCATCGCTTGCCATACTCCCTCACTCTTGTCGGGAAAGCCATTAGACCTTTTGTCAGTTTAGTGTTAAGGTGACTTTTTTTGCGAGTTTTAAGCCTTCTAATCTAGTGTTAGTGATATTTGAGTTTAAATGATTCGTTATATTTAACGAATTTAAAAAATCTTGACCCGAATCTAACTGTTCCAGACAAATCATTTTCCCAAAAATAGAGTTTTCCCAAAAATAACAAATTATTGTTTAACGGATCTTCAATACATAATATGGTTTTCTAATTTTTTTCTAACGAATTTTCGAATATATTCCTCCAAAACAATTATAACTCAGGTACGCCTCATACATCACACGTATGTCAAGTAATATTTCATTATCGTGTAAACAAGTTTATGGGTCCGAGTGGTTAAGGAGTAATACGTTATAGACTACCTAGTTTTACTTACTAATCGAGTTCGAAACGAATGCAACTTTGTGATTAAATAAACTTAAGAGTCGAACACCATCAATCTCAGCAATTCTTAGGTACTAAATGTTGCATCAAAAAATTATAAAACAATCGAATGATCCTATTGGTATCTGTGATCTATTTTTTAATATATTTTGTTCGCTAGAACATACATAAAATTCCTTTCTCAGTACAAATCTTTTCTACCGAACATCTCGCGTGTAGGTACATTACAGAAGCTAACTAGAATCGGAGAATTTTATCAATGGGGCGACGAAAATTCTATTACTGATTTCATTGACTCGTTGTCAAATACAATTCTGATGTAAATCAATGATAAATTGGGAGAGGGGAATGATACGGAATGTGTGTAATTCAATGAAGCTGAAAAGGAAGACAACGCGTTAATATTCAGAGAGCTTTTATAAAAGCTGTGTATTTTTCTTTATTTTCTCGCGCCGAATTGAATATCTTAAAATAATCTTGTCAGACACCGCAAACGAGCGTTTGACTGAGATATCAAGGGATGTTTTTATCGAAGATTTGGAACAATATGGTTATTTTTGAGTAGAAAAAAAAAATGCTTGAAATATTTATCTAATTTATAAAATATTTCCATAAGTTGAGCTAAACCTTTTGATAAATAATCCGAGACACAATACACAATAATTTCAAAGTCGTCTTGCTTAAGTATTTAGTATGTATGTTTTGTTTGAGGCCAGTTGTTTCATAGAACTGAACTAACACAGAACCTTCTCAGAACTTGAAAAATAACATTGAAATTTGATGAGTTGTTCAAATTCTGTAAAACAATTGAACCTTAGAGTTTAAAGAAACTTTAAGCTTCGTTAAGCGAATAGTTAACTTTGTTACCGTGACAGTTCCGAAAATAAGGCAAATAAATAGGCGACATAAAGTTTACACGATATTATTATTGTTATTAGAACTACGTAATTGTTCGTGCTATTCAATAATTAGGCAATGGCATCTTTAAGCTATGATCGCTAATAGTTTGCTACTAATAACAACAATAAGCGTAAGAATAACGCGTAAGAATCATGTCATTTGTTCTGTTGAAAGAGGGCTTTATTGCATTATTGTCATCAACCCGGTCCGCCGAACAAACATCTTTGTTCAACAAATTTCTCATTACGTCACGCCTTCGCTCCGAAACGTTTTGTCTTCATTGGCGCTCACATAAAAACCCCGGTAATTCCGGCAGAGGGCCCAAATAAATATCAATCAGCCAATCGGTTTCATTATCACCTGCCTAGATCCGATGTTTGAATTTCCTTTTGCCACGCCGTGTCCTTTCTTACCCAGACATCCCCTTCTACCCGACAAATGACCAACATACCAAAAAGTTTTTTTTTTCATAAATACATCATACAGTTACAGAACAATGCTCGGTATCTTTTGGGTCTGTGCCAAGTTGAGATGTTTATTTTATTGCTCCTTGCATCCCTATTTGAGTTCAAATTTCCGGTCAACATTTCTTGCACTGAAAAAAAAGTTGTAGGTTTCTTTCTGTGCTTGATACGGGAGGCTTTGTAGATTTGTGCTTTTTATTTTCGTGGCTTCGATTCTGTTGGGGTTAAAGGAACCATGAAGAAAAACAATGTAACATTAGCGCCCTCGGAATGGGCTAATTTGTTACAGCAGCGTTCGGCAAGAGAGGAAATGGTTTTACTTATGGTGATCGATTGTTAAAGATGCAGGCTCCAATGATAACATTTCAAAAGAATAGACTTCTTTATAGGATTTAGGTTCTTGTAACACGTACTTATTAGAAACAGTTTTTATAAGAAACAATCTTTTAAACAATATGGTTTTTAAAAAAAGGGTAAGAACAATATCGGTTAGTAAGATTGTTGAAGAAAAGAGATTATGGTATGATATTTTCACTATTGTTTTTATTCAAGAAAAAAATACTATAATGAAGGTAATTTTATTTAATTTTTATGATGACTACATTTCTTATAACTTTGGTGATAGATATCTTACCAGCTAGTGGCATTTTTACGCCATAATGACGTCGTAGCCAATTGGAACCATTTCAGAAAGAGCGATTTTAGATCGTTTTTTAAAGCAATAATTGTAATATTTAGACCTTAGACCGGTCAGTGGTTGAATGGGCATAGCGCTTGGGTCCCACCCGAGCGTCGCGTGTTCGATTTCTTGGCTGGCTAAGTCCTCAATCACAACACAAGCAACATTTTCGGCTTTCTGTGGTGGTAGTAGGAGATTTTATAACATTGTTGGGTTATTCGTAACCCAAGAATGTTTGTCTTTCTTAAAAAAAAAATATATAAAAAAAAAAATTTAAATTAAAATTTCTTATTTTTATTACAATAATCATAATCAGAAAAATAAGCTTTAAATTTTCCTCACATTATTAACGGTATTCAATAAATTGTGAAAATTCCCAATCAGTAGAATTTGTTGAAATTTAATCATTGACCCATCTATCTTCTTGGGTGTGTTAGAGTACAAGCATTGTCGAAAAACACCAAAATTGAAAATTCATTTCTACTTTTATAAAATCTGACATTTATAAAACGCGAAATAAAAAATGTTGCGTAATTTCCGCTGTCTTAATCCAAATGTTCTCAAAAAAAGGTCGTAAACAAAGCGCCGGAGAGGTAATTAAGTGTGTACACTAATCAGAGTAGTAAATCTACCTCGCGCGGAAGCCTTAACGTCCGCTACCCTTCCTCCGACTCTGCCCCTAACCACCGAATAACAATCGGATTTCCGGACATTTTGGGACACACATTTTGGTCGGCTAAATTACTATTAAAAGGGTTACGATAAGAGATATGCAACTGATATTTAAAATAAGTTTGGGGTGAAATTATTTTTGTCTTTGAACGAGTTTAAAAAAAACTATGTGTCAGGCTTCTAAGTGCCACGAGTCAGTGGAAATTTGTTGTACGGTTGGAAAAGTTATGGGTTACTAATGCAGACACAGACGGGACATTATAAATGTAGGATTTATTAAGATAAAAACTACTTGTAACAGAATCACTGCTTTTCACGATATTTTTAATTCTTCATTAGATTCGGTCAGAAATTTACCTTCCAAATGAAAAGCATTAGTGAACTCCAAAATTTAATCATAACACATTTCAAAAATAGAATATTTTTGTTAATTTAATAATTTTCTTATTATGAGTAGGTGGGAACCAACTTTATCGCTTGTCTGAATACACGTAACAGTGCCAGGTTTGAACATTTCAAAGCAAATTTGTGTTTTAATAAATAAGCGAATATCGCTTTGTGCACTGATAACCGTAATGTTATCCTAAGTATTTTTGATGAAGTTCAATATAATGGAAAAGAGAAGATGTTTCGGCGGAATTTTAACTTTTCAAAACTAGTAACTAAAAAGTTAAGCCGTCTACCATTTGATTCACTCTGCAGTAAGATGCAAAAGCACAATATTGCTGTTGCATTCAATCTATAATGTCGTACATTGCACATATTCTTTAAATTTTGATAACAATATGCAATTAACAATATGAAATATAAATAATTGCAAAAATATGTGTTATATTATGGCAATAATCTATAAAACAAACCTCAGACTACAAATCATCCAAATAATTAACTCGTTTATAATAAGCGCCTTTACACGATCTTCTTTTCCGTGTACGGCACGCCGGCAATACATATTGGCACGCTTACGCGAAATCGAAGTATCCACTCACACCTAGTCATATTATCGTAAAATTAGTAGGTACAAGTTCTATCTAATTTCCTCGTTGAAATGACTACATCAAATTTATAAAAAAGATTTCCCGCTTATTACGTCATCCCCCCGAAGGTAAGATAAGCTAACTCCTCCGCTCCCCCTTACAGTCCTCCATCCACCGCCCACCGGCCGATGTGAGTCGTTTGCACCGCTTTCCCCCGCGCCACTCGCCGACTAAGATTAATGACCCCAACGTAGAAGAGATTAGCAAAAAAATAACGATCGGTAGATTTTCAGGGGTAGAAATTGCATTTTTAGCTATTTGTTCTGTGCCTTGTGCAAGGATACACATTTTCAGGCATGTCCTTTACAAGTGGTACTTTGGAAAATACCATGATTTCCATTCTTACTACTTTTTGGAAGTTATTATATATAATCGTAACTATGATCGCATTTCAAATATCGCACTGTATCTATATCTATTTATGCTTTGTAACTAAATATCTAATTACACAAACAAAATTTTCCTTCCATAACTTTTGTTTAACTATCTCATTTAATGTGTCATAATTATCGTATTCAATCGATTTTTTTTCTTTTCCTTATATCGAGTACTAGTTGTAACTGAAATTACCAGATATTCTAAAATAATTAATATAACTAACGTAATTTTTTTCTGTTTAAATAATCTTAAATCTTTCTAATAAATTTGGCTGAACTAAACTGAAAAGTAATAAAATCCACAATTATGAAAACTACAAATTAGTACTTCACAATTTGCGAATTTTGTACAACGCCATATGTTTATTTTTCTTACACGTATTTTTTTCAGATGAACTCAGATCGAAGCTTAATTTATTATACAATATGAATACCGTGGACGTTTGCTCAATTTGAACGGAAAAACATCGAAATTTTCTATATTTTTTTCAATTTGTGCGGATTTGGGCAAATGTCAAAAAGTCATTTATTACAATTTATTTATTCATTGATTTTGCAATTCATATCTTGATTTAAAAAAAAACTTTATTCGTACACAGTATGAACTAAATGTAATAACGCTCTAAGTTATTCTTTCGTATAGAATTTTAAAGGAAATAATATTTCATCTTGCAGAATATTTTACGGTTTTTCCACAAACCATTTCCTTCAGGAGTAATACTGTCCGACTTTATTCGGTATTCTGTCACAGTGGCGAGATGTCCTCATAAATCCGGGGGCTAGAGTTTTCTTTGCTAAAAACAAATATATCGCTATCGGCTGCGAACATAATCAAAAGATTATTTTGCAAACGCTTATCTTACGGTCCCTTGAATACATTTACTGAAACATACTAATATAAAAACGTTTAGAATTTGACGATTTAACAAACTCAAATTTTCAATGTCTAAAAATAATTTGAACAAGTCATCAAATATTTTAAGATAATTTTCACGTTCTGTGAAAGTCAAGTTTTATGATTATTTTGGTTTTATGGAGAAACTTGCATAAGATGATATAATAACATAACTTTAATAGAACTTACACAGGACGTGCAAATTAACTTCAAATATTTGATGAACTGTTTTGAAACAACCCGTCCTTATTTTTTTGTTGTTGAAACATAGTGGAAGATTCTCTCAGATTGGCCCTGATGGTAGACCAACATTAAGAAACGAAACATTGCTTATATTGGCCTTAGTTTAATTAGTGACAAGACCCGAACAGTTGGAGAACCCAACCTTCAAAACTAAATCTTTTCTCATTGCCCTCACCCTGCTTCCACCGGCCACTCATCTTTCCCGAAATGAGGAAGCCATAGTTCCACTAGTTCTTTATTCTAATTTTAGTAAAACCATCACACTAATTTTTCAAAAGGAACAAACAAATTGTGACTTAACATTTTAAAGCCCTATTTTAAGTGTGTTCCCCGTTACTTCACCTATCCCCCACCCCCCACCACCCTCCCATAACTGACGCATTTATCCACTCTAGTATACTGTCCTTTTCTTCCTTGACAATATGTATACATATGCGTACTTCTGTATTTGATTGCATTATTTTTATAATAGTCCTAATGATGGTACGTAGGTACCGAAACCGGTAGACAGTGAAAATATATCAATAAAGTGACTTAAAACCAAGTATTTTCTTTAAAAATTATTTATAATATTAATGATATTGGGCTGATTTGTATAGCGTCGTTTTTGAGAAAAATCACCTAAAGCACGCTGGCACTATCTGCTAGACTTGCCAAGATCGTAACAAGTAAAAACGTGATCGACAACCGCTTGGCTGATCAATTCAGCAAGCTGCCATATAAAGGTAATATTATTCACGATACTCATCAACTCATGAATATTTGACAGTCGTACATTTGTGGTTGTTAAGGTTCCCACGTATGGGTTAAAGACCCCTGTATTATTACATTACTTACGTTAAATATTAAGATATGTG
The DNA here is from genome assembly GCA_917563855.2 of Limnephilus lunatus. NCBI lineage: Eukaryota > Metazoa > Arthropoda > Insecta > Trichoptera > Limnephilidae > Limnephilus > Limnephilus lunatus. The sequence continues at coordinate 97,012,465 of OU830593.1, read as the reverse complement.
TTCATTGTTTTAAATATGAAAACCTAATCCCAAGATGATCCGGTCTGAATTCACCCCACGTCACCGCGCCAGACGCACGTCCCCGAAGCGGTGACAATAATCTGGTTAGAGTTCATTCCCGAGGTTCTGTAGTACGGAGTTCCCGAATACACCATGATAATATAGCACGGGGCAAGAGGGGTAGGGGTCACGTTTATTGGTCGCCCCGGGCGGTGAAGGGGCTATTTATCTTTTGCCCACTCATATGAATGTTGCCCCATGTTATGGATATGCCCCGTCTGCCCCGGAATTACACCCGGAGACAAACGGTGCCGAAGTTGCCCCATGCGTAGGTACCTACTATACAAATAATATACACCACTTCATCCTCCGACTACTTTGGATGAAAAAACTATAGAGATTTTATCACAATGTTGTGTTATTTAAAGATCTTTTAATTGTTCTTCCTAATTTAATATCAACTGTATAAAAGCGGAAAGAAAAATTTCTACCAGAGTGTCATATCGTTATTGTGTCTTCCTCTCTTTAATTTCTTAATTTAAAAAAATCATACATATAAAATAGAATTTTCTTCTTTCACCAAGTTGAGTATATTTTTACCTAGTTCGACTGCAAGTTGTGAAAATGAATATTATTTAAAATGAACATATTTTGCAACTATATTTTCAGGTCTATGTATTTGATATTCTATATATTTATAATTGTTACTATATTAAAAATGTTATTATATTAGTAATGGAAAACAAGGAAAAGATTAAACATGTGTTTAATTTAATTTTGGCCATTCGATAAAATAGTTCATGCGAATACTCAGATCTGCTAGGAAATAGGTGCATTTTGTATTTATTACTAAAATGCAAATACATTTTAAACGAAACTAAGAAAAATAATAAGACACAGAAAAATTAAAAAAGGTAACGGTCGCAACTGCATCACGAACCCAGGATCTCTTGTCTTATCGGGACAAGCGCTTTAATCAACTTGGTCATTGGGACCTTTTATGTTTAAATCATTTTGTCGATCTCATATTTCAAATTCAGAATTAACAATATTACCTTCAACTAAAGGGGTCTCCACACGGTACTGCCGCAGTACGTTCTGCCGCAGAACTGACTAAAAATCGTATGGTCTGTAGTCAAAACCAGCCAGCCGTATTGTTATTATTCACCAGCCTTTATTATTTAAAATAAAATGAATGGTGAATAATAACAATACGGCTGGCGGTTTTGACTACAGACCATACGATTTTTAGTCAGTTCTGCGGCGAACGTACTGCGGCAGTACCGTGTGGAGACCCCTTAATTTTCCCCATAAATTTGGCTGTTACTTTTTAAATGATCACAAACTTCTAAGGAATTGATTTGTAACCTAGATAATGTATCGGATAAGCATATCCGATTTTCTTTATATTGGACAACTATTGAACTTTTCTAAAAGTTAAAATGAATGTTTAATTTTTATAATGACTTTTGAAGGTCACACCCGTCAATGTTATATTTACCTATTTATTTTTCTGTTTTGCTTTTTTTATTTTTTTGTTTTTAATATTTTCGTATAGATTTTTAGTAATATATTCCTCTAAAATGATATATTACATCGATAGATATATCCTTCAAAAGATGTTATTCTTCTGTTAAGTTCTGTAACAATACAAAGAAGGTAACAGACAACTGTGTATAAAGACGACACTATACCCTCAAATAAATTTAGTATCTTAACGACGTAAGTAAAGGAGCCACGTATACAAATTGTGACTCGCGACCCGTGTATTGGACGGACCTACTGTCAAATTTGCCCTATCAAAGAAAAGAAGAATAAGAAAAATAATGTGGAAATCTTAACGGCATAAGTGAAGAAAGCGTGTAAACAAATATGCGGTCGAATTGCGGACGTACGGTCGAATTCATCTTAGCAGGCCTGGAGATTCGACCTTTCCGTCGGGTTAATTTTAATCATTTCTGAAGAACGTGTTACTAATATTTAAGATGTTTCTAAATGAATACATCCCGAAGTTATTAATTCATTGTCTAGTAAAATCTGGTGCTCATCGCTAACTTTAACTAACAACGTATTACAATTTTTTAAAGGCGTTGTACGTTAAAAAAATGATAGCAACGTACTTTTTTCATTAATCTACAATATAAATAACTTGCATACCTTATAAGGCATGGATATAAAAATGGTAATTCAATTACGAATTCGCCGAAATAAATTAAAATGTGAACCTGAGGTAACCCCCCGATAAACGTGGTTATGTCTCGCTAGCTGATGTCGATTGTTACGTTTCTATGTCATTTGAAATGTATGCCTGTATTATTATTTAAGCAGAGCTCTCTCAAACAATAAACTAATAAATGCATCACTTTAAATTCCTATTTGAATCAATGTGTGGACAAGTTTACATCATGAATAACGTCTGGCGCAGCAAAAACATTACCTTCGAATTTAAAACTACCCGAATTCTGCAGTTCAATTTCAGAATCGTCACAGAAATAGCGCCTTGGAAAAGTGGCATCCACTTTATCGCAAACAATTGTAGTAAGGAGAGATGAGAAGGGAGAAGGTGGGAGAGACGGGAGAGAAGGGACAAAGCGGGGGAAGGAAGACGGAGAGACGTTGTGTTAGAATTTACATATTATCACTGTCGCTTGCGGCGAGGCATCATTCAGAGAAGTGACTATACTGTCAAGAAGGTCAGATTGAAAAATGATGGAAAAGGAATTAAGATTATTTTTTGTTGTTTTTAAAATGAATGCAAAAATGATGAATTCTTTCGATAAAATAATGGTGAGCTCTGGCGTCAAGAAATGTATACAGTTTTTCAGTCTGAAATTTTCGTGAATCGGAATTCATCTTGCATCATCATTTCTATCTATTTTGGAGGCGGGTATGGGTACCGCCTCCCAGGAAACCATTTATTGGATAACATACACCCCTGCCATAGGTCACCGTTACATTTGGTAACTTAGCAGGGGTGCTCGGGTTCATGGGATGAGGTTTGTTTATGTCTTAGCGGCCAATGCATTTGCCCTAATGAGTCCTAACCAAGACCTCAGAAGACCTAACCAAGACCAGCCGAACACTCTCGACCCATCGCCTTGCACCGCAGTGGTTGGGATGGATTCATACGTATGTTATTCCTAAACAGATTGACCCCCAGATTCCTCCATCCCTCATATTTAATTCTCAGAACTTCCTCTCCTTCCTTTCACTAAAAAGACCCCTTCACAGCATCCCCAAAGATAACAGAGGTTCTGGGGGAATTTTTTCCTCAGGGCCTCCTTTGCGAAGCCAATGTGAAAAATCATTAAGTTTTGCAATACCGATTTCTGCCAAAAATGATGCGATAGGTAGGTAACTACCTAACTATCGCATCTGTTTGATCGATATTTTTTATTTTAAAAAAAAAGTGTCGAAACCAAAAATGCGTTAAATGTCTATAATTACAAGTGAGATCTAAATATTATTGAAAAAGTTATTATTTCTTTGTTGAATTAAAGTTTTCAAATTAGTCAGCATTTTTTATAAGCTAATTTCATCAAATAAAGATTTTCAGCAGCTTTAAGAGAGAGTTAAAACATTATTCTGTTCTACAAGTAACTACGTACTTACCTGAAAATAAATATATTCAGTTTTCCTTCATTCGCATTCACGCCGCATACAAAGCGGAATTCGGGACATACAATACGGATATCAAGTTAAAGCACTTCATAAAACTTTTTTACAATGGGCCATAAATTACCTCCCCCGTCAGCTCACGGGGTGAAATTTTAATAAAACATAAGAGAAAATGACCATACTTCTCTCGGCGAATCTAAATCTAAGGGAAGCGGGGTAATATTCCGCTGTCAAAATGTTTATAGACCTCCGGGGAGATAGGGGTAATGAAGGTCAAATCCCCCGGGAGGACCTCTCATTATCACGGCTACTATGAATTACGATCTAACTTTTTGGACAAAGCACGATGCAGTTAAGTACGTAGAAAGATTGGAATGCATTCGTTATTATTTTAAAGATTTAATAATGGAGAAAACACAAGTTTATGCACAATTTTTTTTTATTAAGTAAATCACAACATTGTTTTAGTTTCAAGACTACCATTATTTTTTCGATAACTAGCATTTTTTGTATTTTTTTTTAAATATTTTATTGTTTAGCATATAAAAATAGTTTTTTTTTTTCATTTCATCAATGCAAAAGGACCTGAGGAAAATAATTTCTCTCAGAGTCTATGTCATCTTTGGGGATGCTGTGTGGGGGGTATTCTTAAGAAAAAGAAATATAAGAAATATAATATAAGTTCTGGGAAGGAAAAAGGTATGAGAGGTGGGTAGGATTTAGGATTATAGGGGTCAGTGTACTCCTTGATACACTGACCCCCAGATTCCTACCGACGAATTCCTCACGGACGAATTACGAATATGAATTCATCCTTTCCACTGCAGTGAAAGGCGATGGGTCGAGAGAGTCTAGCTGTAGAGGCAAAGGATATTTTATCTAGTCTCTCATGATCCGGTCCCCTACGTAGTAGATGTGCAGAATCATCTGCCGCTAAGACCAGGACTAAGACCGCCAATAACCCCATAAACCCGGGCACCCCTGCTAAGTCATCAAACATAGCAAACCACTTGGGGTAACCTACGGCAGAGATGTTGGTTATCTTATATCGGGTTCCCGAGGCGGTGGTACCCATTCCCGCCTCCCAAAGTGATTATGAATTATCAAATGAAATTAATTAGAAAATCAAAAAGCCACACGGAAAAGTCGCGCATTTTTTATGACACCAGAGTTCACAATTTGATGCTGCTCTTTGCGCAATAATTTTATTTTCAAATCTTTTTAATTAATATGCATACCTAGTTGTTACGTTCTAAATACACTCGCAAAAGAACATTTTATTTTTTAACCTATTATAAAAGATCTACTACCTACGTAGTATACTCCTACAATGCCCCGACTTTTTTTTTTTTTTACAATGACTCCACACAGGAGGCCCTGAGGAAAATAATTTCCCTCAGGGCCTATGTCATCTTTGAGGATGCTGTGTAGAGGGTCTTTTTGAGGAAAGGAAGGAGTGAACATGGGTCTTGAAGAGACCCATGTTGTAGGAGGGAGGAAACACAGAGGCCGCTAAATCGTTCCACATCCGAGCTGTTGAACTCAAGAACGAGTCGTAAAAACGACCCGTTCTCATGTGACTAATGTCAACCGTGTACAAATGTTGGGCGTGTGTTTGGCGTGTTTCCCGACTATGACCGGTGCCGAGGGGATCAACGATGCTAGATCCTCGGAGCATTTTCCATTGTAATACAGGTAGAACAAGGACAGCATTCCCACCTGACGCCTGTGCTCTAAAGAATGCAATCCGTCTGTTAAGATGGGAGAATCTATCAAACGGACCGCCCGTTTCTGCACAGAGTCAAGGGTATTTTTTTAGGTATTGTGGAGCTCCAGACCAGAGGTGGCTGCCAATTTCAACCGTGGGGTGCACTTGCGATTTGTACAGGGTTAGCAGTTGTGTACTATTAAAGTATCTGCGGGCCCTGTACAGTACGCCCAGTTTCTGAGAGGCTAATTTAACTCTGATTTCGATGGAGCCCCCATACCTGAGCTGGTCACTTAGAGTTACACCAAGCATATCAATGGAGGTCCTGTTCGGAAGAATGGTTCCGTTGAAGGTGACTAGATTATTATTTCGATCCCTTTTAGACGTTATCAAACATGATTAGGTCTTTGAAACATTAAATTCGACTGCACAAATAAGTATGAAAGCTCTGATGTTAACATGAAATAAATTATTTAGTCAATTAGTAATTATTATTCATATTATAAAGAAATCTCCATCAAAATTTTACGAAAATCAGAACAAATCAGATTTTGGGGGTGAATCAAAAAGAATCCATTTAAAACCATTTATAAATCTTCCATTCTTATTCCTTTAATTGGTCGGGCATTTTATAATTCCTACTCAGCAGTATTAAATTAATCAATATTATATTCACAACGGCTTAATCCCCGTAATGCTCCTAATAATCCGCGAGCCGTCTCGGGTTAAACCAACCCCCTACCCCTGTCCCTTACTTCTTCCCCAACCCTTACTTCTGCCCCATCAACCCTCCCGGTGATCTATACACCCTTACGTTACTGTGCGAGGAAGTAAATTACGCAAAACCAAAAAAATATGGTATTACTGAACGAGTCTGTGTTATTAAAAAAAATCAATAATAAATTATTTTTATTTCCTCAGAATTAGAATGAAACTTTATAATGAATCTTTTTCATTTGTTAGTAACACTATATAAATTGAAACCAATCGCAAACCATTGAAGCGGATTAATTCTTAGCCTTGAAGTAGTGCATTATTATTTTGAATAACCCATGTGTAATTTATTAAAACTCTATTCTTTACCTCTTTCACAACTCGGCTTTGAGTCGGTTCACTCCTCTTCGCTCTCGCTTAAATAATAAGGAAACAATAAATATTGCGTTATTTTTCAAAACTGTAGAGTTTATGCCTGAAATAATACAACATGCTAAAAATATGTGCATTGATCCAGATATTCTTGATTCAAAGCCATGTGCAATTTTCGTGAAGCTGGAGCTCACAGTTCCATAGATTTTGCTGCTTATCAGAAAACAGGTTATCCGCTTAGAAGTTAAGTTTTGAGTAGGTACGCATGCAAGTATGCAACAAAGTCAATGGCGGATAACTTGTAGTTTAAAATTAACATAAATAATGAACCAAAGTCAGAAGTTTAGTAAACAATCTTCAAGAAGTGCAGGAGTTCCAAGTATAATATTTACCAATTTGCAACTTTCGTAGAGGCGAAGTATACTGCTCTGTACGTGATAAGCCGCCCTTTAGTCTTATGAAACGGACCGTTACATAGTTATAAAATATTTTCCACCTATATCAACGGAAAATAATATTATCTACCCCATAAAGAATGTACCGGGGGAGAGGAAGGAGCGATCTGGTCCAACAGAGAAGGAGAGAGAGAGAGCGAGCATTTAGAGATATCGGAAGCAAAAGTTTTAAGAGTTCGCAAAACCCTATCCGGCTTCTTAGACGGCTGAAAATATCTTAACGATGGAAAGATTTGGAGGCAGGATCTATTTTTATTTACTTCCATGAAACTACCCGAAAGATAAATTTAAACTTGATTTACTGCGAGTGTAGGTAGGAAAAACTACAACGTCTAATACTAATTTGTTTGCTTCATTTTATTTGGTAACAAAGCTCGAAGCACCTAATTATAGCCTACATTGACTGTAAAAATCTTCTTCCTAATTAGTCATTAACGTATTTACTTAGTATATAGCATTCAGTGAAAATAAGGTAAACTTAATAAATATTCTTACGACCTCTCCAAGGAGTGGTAAACTTCTTGGTTCTAACATAAGAGGTCTCGCGTTTAACAAGCAAGTTTTTAGTTAAATGAAGAAAGCAATCACTGCAAAATGATTACTTTCTTCGATTGCTATTAAACTAAAATGAAAAGTTGCTTTTTTACATTAGCTCCACACGGGAGGCCCTGAGGTATCGTCTTTAGAGATGCTGTGTGGGGGACATTTTTAGGAAACTGAAGGAGAGGAAGTTCTGGGGAGGAAAAAGTTATGAGGGTTGGCTTCTCCATAGAGAGAAAATTAAGCCTTATTTTAAAACGCCTGGGGTTTCAAAAGTTGCGTATGATCTGTAGCTATTCAAAAACGTAAAAATAAATAAAATTGGTGTTCACTATTGGCTAGCTAAAATGGCCGGAAGTTTTGAAAAAAAACAGATTTCGTGATTAGGGAAAAAAATAAAAGAAATGGTCTATATTTTATATTTTGCATAATCAACTTAATGTCCAATTTTTCCTTCTCCCATATAACATATAACCCCTTTCATCTTACCAACCTCTCCCTGACGCTCTGTCCTCATCTATTACGTTTTCTCTCGCTCTTTATTTTATCGTCTTCATATAATGTAAATGCCTGTACTAAAGTTAGTTTATAATAATACTATCCTAAAGAACATTAGGATATAACCGAAATTAGTTGACGGGATGTATAAATTCTAAAAAAGTTGTCAAAAACAAAAATATTTTCATTTTAGCATATTTTTGATTTGCAACGGTTTTTACGTCCGTATCTATATAATAATTAATGCATACGTCATTTTCAGAATCAAAGATTCCTAACTAGTCTTTACGAATCAAAAATTTGCATATATCAGATGAGCCATGTAGGCTCTTCACTATTCAGCATTCTTTTTTCCTTTTTGCTTTCCCTATCCATATCCCTGTCTCACGACATTTATTACCAAAAAACAGAGATAATTTTTATAACGCCTTGTTTGTGAAAAATAATTTCTCTCGAATCTTTACTATATCGTGAACACACTCTAAGTCTCACAAACCAAGAAATATTTAACTTCGATGTAAGCATGCAAGTTTGAAATCTACTCAATACTCTACCATACAAGTTTGACAGGATTTAATATTCAATTCCAGTCATCTTAGCTCGTGAATTACCCATTCAGGTACCGAAATTCACCTGGCAATCCAAGATGCAGATGATTTAGTGCATTCATTAGTACGTTCTCAGTCACCGAGGTGATGTTCATGCGCCGACAGCCAAACTTTGAGTGGTTAAACTTTATGCTAATAAATTAAGCCCTCAACCCCCCAATCCTTGGCGTCTCGAATTGAAGCCGCCCTAATAATGTTCCGCGAACACTGGCTAAATTAACCGACGCAATTTGCACAAATAATATTATATTATTGCAGAGAATACAAGATATGGTGTTATACTATGTGTGATGCAAGAATGTTCAGTACCGAGATAAAATGTACGCGTATTTACAGGCGAATCATTTTAAAGATGCTAATGCACGTGTGCACATGATATATGTGTGCACATCTATGGTATCAAAAGTTTCAAAAAAGTTTTTCGAACTGTTTGAAACACTCACCAGCAGTCCCATCCTACCCCACTAATGCCCAAAGATAATGGGTGAAATTACCAGATACTGTAACAATTATTATATTTATTAAAAACTAAGTGATTAAATTTAAAAAAAAAAATTTCCACAACACAACAAAATTATTTAGATATGTTTACCCTAGCATAATATAAATATCTAGGGGTCAATGTGAGGGGTCATTTCCATTGCAAATGCTAAAGATTAATGAAATGGCATAGAACTCCATTTTATTTTTTTCCGTTTTTTTACTGCTTTAATTTGACTGTAAGAGATATAATGTATCTATAAGCTATAACCTTTGTATTAAATTTTATTAGATTTTTTTTCCGCTCAGATTTATTGGTAACTTTTATCTTCTTCTTCATTGATTCGTATACCATTGAACTTACTTTACATTTTATTTGTACAATCAAGATTTATCGAATTTTAATTTGCATTTAAACTAAGTTTAACTTAAGTATTACAAAGGAAAATAATAGTTTTTTTACTTCTTCAAACTTTGCAAAATAACTTTGTGGCATTATTGATTATTTAATTAATAACAAATCACTTTGTTTAAACCACTTTTTTAATTAACAATATCGACATGTTTCAATAACAATGTTATCTTCTTCAGGATAACATATCCATATATTAACATATCCTGAAGAAGATAACATTGTTATTGAAACATGTCGATATTGTTAATTAAAAAAGTGGTTTAAACAAAGTGATTTGTTATTAATTAAATAGTTTTTTTAATCAATCCAGTGCACCACTATACAAACAAGGGCCTCTTTAAAATGATTTGCCTGTTCAGTGCTAAGTTTATATGTTCGAGTTATGTACAGTAGAAATTCAAGTGTACGCGTATGAATTGTATAGAGTTCACGTATTGTGTAGTACACGTATGTAAGTATAGTAGATTAAAACCTGTACACGATTCCTTGCAGTTATACGCTCAGTTATTGCTCACCTAAATAACAATCCAAAGATTTTGACTGCCGAAAGGGGATTTCATAAATGACCCATATTTACAAAATACATATTATACGACAAGAAAGTTATTAAAAATTAAGTTATTAAAAACTTATTTTTGCAAATTTTTACAGCATCTTGTAAAACAGAACTTTTGCCGTAATCTTGGAAAGTAATTGATAGGTTTTCTGAAATAGAACCCTTTGTCTCAATAAACTCCACAATAACGCATTCTTCCGGGAAAATGTGGCAAAATATTATATTTCATAAAAAGTTTCTACAATTTTTATTTTTTTATTCTTCCACCGTCGGAATATTGATGAACAATATAACAATATAAATATTATTAAAACAAAACTCGTGGTTATAATTTTCGAGATTTTTAAAAATAACGTATATTTTAGTAATAGTTTCATTAATTATTCTGAAAATTCTTTCCACAGTTTATTTTCCATAACAAGGGAGAAATTATTATTGCTGACCATTAAAAGAAGCAATTTAGTTAAATAGAAACCAATGAATTAAACGCATATTTGATTACCCTCTTTTTACGATCGCGTTTGAACTCGCTTGTTTGCTGAAACCATATCTCGGATCTTAGGAAATACAACATGATGTAACGTAGATAATCCAATCTATGATATATTGCAGAACATCCGCCAACGGATGTCCGGTAACATTCGATAAATTAATAATTGTGTTGAATTGATTATGCTTTCTGCATTCAAGATTTAAAATTTAATAAGAATTAAGTGGTCTCATTATTTCATAGATATATTCTACCTACCTGACTTCATCCAGCAACACTTTCTTTAAGTTTGGAAAAACAGATCGTCTTCATTGATTCAATATTTTTATCTTTTTCTCGCTACGAATGAAAGCTAATCTGCTTGGTTGAAATAATTTTATATTTGATTAAATAGGATAACGCCTTTCATTCAAAATATATTTTTGACAGAATAAATAAACGAATAAATGTGTGCAAAAGGGCTTTGTTAATTCTGAAAGCCTTTTGTAAAAAGTGCCTTAGAAAAATGTATAGTCCTTGCAAAAGGAAAAGAGATAGGACATTAACCAAACAAAAAAACAGCTCTTTTGATTCGCGAAAAAGGAAAAGGATACCCTCCGTCCGTCTCCCCACAACCCTAAAACCTGCCCTTTCCCTTTCTCACCCCCTCGCCCGCCGTGTCCCTCACAGATAGAGATGAAAACAGACCGCTATATTATCAAACGACCAGAGTTTTATCACGTCCCCATGGCAACGGAGGCTGTGTACTGTGTAGGTCTACTGGCCGGCGCATCCGCCGGATATTCAAGGGTGTACAATATGTACAGTACAGTGTATAGGAGTATACAATGGAAACAAACTATGTCATTTTGAATGTGCTATTTTAAGATTGCGAATGTGAATGGCAAAGAATTTATACTGGACTGGTTTATTTTTAAGAAAGAGCAATTTTATGACCTGATTTCCTGGTAAAATGTTATGAAAAGCTCTAGTTTAAACAATGCTAATAAAATTACCTTCATTATAAAACGTGCTGTGTTTTACAATTGAAATGGGTTAAGACACTGGTGGATTTGTTCTGATAAACATCGGAACGAATCAGAAGATTCGAATCACATGTAATCATTTTTTTGCGAAGTTATTTGAAAAATAAGAAATTAAATCGCTACGCCTTTAACGGCTCGTAAAATTAGAGCAAATCGGAATGGAAAGGCACACGAAAACTCCAAACAAACACTTCCCTTAATCCCGATTTCTCGCATCAAGCTAAAAGTCTGTTAAGCTGCCATTTCTCTGCTAGCTTGGTTAAGTTCAAAGAGGAGTTTTAAATAAATTCGTTGCACGACACGAAATCTAATGAATTCGAATATAATTTTCCCCGTGGCGGGTTGTGGCAGACACGTAGCTAGACTCGTAACTAGTCGGCGTAGCAATTTCTTAGCGAACTCGTGAACTGTACAGTATGTACAAATCTTCGGAACTTTATTGTAAACAAAGGAAAAATAGAGTGAAATTGGGTGAGCACTTAAGTAGTTGCCAATTAAGAGGCCGGTATTCGAATTTCTACCGATTTCTAACCTTCCTTAAACATTTGAAGTTTTTAAGCTCATAAAAAATATACGTTATTTTTTAAGATAATATCTAGACATTAGTCGCGCCCAAACGCAAATTATATAAAATTCCCTCGATAGAAAAAAATCGTTAAGTATGCTCCAAAAATTATTATAAACACTTTTGTTTCAATTATTTTACAAGTTATATGTATGAAAAATTCACAGCGTTTCTTTAAATGCTGTTTAAGACAATCATGGCGAGATTTTTGCTCTATTTTAAACGAGTCGTGTTTTATCAAAGATTTTCATGATTTTTCATCGATTTTATCGTTGTAAATGTAAGCGCGCTCTTCTAACATTCGTTATTTCACATCTCTCCGTCTTCATCTTTTTGGGGCCGGGAACGGAGCCTTAAAAGATGTATAAATAATTTATTTATGTGTTATACTACGGTACTTAGTCCGTGTGTTCAGTACGGTATTCTGATAACTCTTAGAGAGAATAACACGATTTATTTAGTTATTCATGGAATAAAATTGTCTAATTCTCGTCCAGGAAAAGCAGTTAAAATAGTTTTTTTTATTTTCAAAAAAGGGGTAAATGAGGATGCGCTGTACAAATAAACCTTTTATTTATTATATGTAATAAAATAAACACATAATGGCCGTCAATTAAGGATTCTATATATTAAATATTATGTCAATTATAATAGAAATGTAAAAACAGAAGTATATTTAAAAAGATTATACAAGTCGACTGTCTGATTGATTTGCTCATCAGTCATCACAATGCCTTCGAATAGCAGTTACACTGTCAAGTAAATTAACGGAGCTCATAAAGTTGTTCACTAATTTATTGCAGAAGCGTACATTTTAAATATATGTTAAAGTCTGTCATAACCACATCAAGTAGAGTTCAAACCCGATCGAGTCAAGATCCAAATTAATATATCTTATGAAACTGGTAATTTTCAACCCGTAGAGAACGCAAGTAAGTTAATTCTTCACACTAGGATAAAATATTTAATCTCGACGTTTATTCAGCGGTATCACCCGGGCGATAAAAGGAGCTCGTTATGAGAACGGAATGGAGAGAGCTTTCGGAAAGTTACGGCCCGTATTTTGACACAAACTTTATTTGATAAGTTTAAGTGTTTTATGACTTAGTTACAACTTAGCTCCATGTTATTCCCCGGTTGTTGGCTGCGATCCGTCACTTGGCGCAGGAGGCTCAGCGTGCGAGATTTAAATTTTCACTTACGCGAGTCGTTAAACGTGAATGCTCAATTACTCAGGGAGTTAATTTTGAAATTATTTACTGATGTGAAGCGGTTTCAATAAATTACATCAAGAATCAAAAACTTCTGCGCAAGTTTATGTTTCTAGATACTAGATACCTACACGAGAATATTATTATTAAAATTAGATGAAAGATTTTATTTATTTAATTTGAGCAAGATTAATTAATAAAGAAGTAGTTGATAGCCCCGTGGTTGAGTGGTAACGATCTTCGACTACGAATCCAGAGGACGCTGGTTCAAATATATTTTTTTAGATTATTGATTATTGATTTTCATTATTCCGTTGCATGTTCCAGATGGTAGATACTTTCAATATCGCCCTAGTAAACGATCGGGGTATATCAGTGTTTGGCGACAAGATTTGAACAGTCAGGTACTTCCCCACCTTCTTCTTCCCCATCGCCTTCTAATTTCCACTATCTTCAGCCTTATAACATACCCCGAATGGGGTTGTCATAGTCTCATTGGCTCCAAACGGTTGGAAAAAGAAATTCCAGAAAAAGTTAATTTTAAGGAAGCATTGTTTCCACCAAAAATGACGAAAAATTATATAAATGAAGTAATATTTTCAAAAGGAATCGTGAATGCCTCCAGATTCGACAGCATGAGAAATTTCATCAATATTCGAAAATTCATTTTCAAACTCGTCAAAACAGATTGTTAGTTATCAAATTCTAAATATTTTTTTTATATGGGTATAGTATGGGATCGTAACGAAACGTTCTGTGAGTTTTCTAGCTTTCATTCCTTATATCGCCCTTTTACTTCCACATATAATGGCATTCTCAAGTTTCCCAGAGGCGAGAGCATTCCCATTGCCCACACTACGACCGACCTTGACTATAGATAGACCAATCGATATCAATAACTTTGAACGCATCGAACATCTTGGATTCGCAAAGCGAAGCTGCAATATACTTATATACACCTACTTCACAATATGCAAACAATTTAATTTGAACTTTTGAAAACAAATCTTCGGACATTAAGTATTTTTATTCTAAGAAACTATGCGTCATATCTTTTATGACTAAGTGAATAAATTTATTAATCTGATATGTCATGATTTTTACAGGCCGTATACTTTATTTTTCTGGGCTTACAAAAGACTAATAAAAAAATACTTGATGATTGCAAAGTCAGATATATATTCTACTCTCATAATTTAATTCTAAATGATCTAAATTTCAAACCAAAATCGTACAAATAAACCAAACGAACAGTAGTATGAAAACTTAAAGCTATGTGTTGAATGTAACACATCTCACCGAGAACAAAAAATGGTTTGATCATTTTGCACATGTTCAGCAGAAATAGCTTTTCTCCCATGGTACACTGTTTGTATTAAATTTTCCACCAATATCATTGGCCGTTTTTAACGTATATTATATGTAGTCATTAATTTGTAACCAGAAAATGAAAAATTAAGCAATTCATTTATGTAAAAGCATTATAACTATATAAAAAAGTTAGAATTTTTTAGAATTAACTCATAATAAATATAAAAACATTATAAACCCTTATTTGTGTAATGTGAAGGAATGGCTAACCTCTACTGATATCTGAATAAATGTAGCATATTTTAATTTCATATTACGTGTTTCTAAGACCTTTGACTTAAGTTTTCCGAAGAGATTTGTCTACTATCCAAACGCAATTTGCCAGCCTCTTCGTGCAAGCCAGTTCGGTAGCAAGATCGACAGTAGTTGCCAGTACGGATTCGCCGCCGGAAATCAATTATTATAGGCTGTTAGCTATATAGTGTGTATAGTAGCTGGCAGCGGGACTCGCCGGAGTTTTATAGACTGTTACAGACGTGTGCCGGATCTTACGGACCCCAGTCTATAGTCTATACTCTGCACACTACGGAGCCAAGTCTTGAGAAATAGGGTTGAGAAAAACTGCATTTCTTTATAGAAAATAGAAAAATAGGATTTTCGCAATTCATTTTCCGTTTTGGCCAATTTTCTTAGGGATTGATTTTTAAGAAATGGTCAATGATAATTTTTATCATCCCCTTCTTCTTCCTCTTTTCCTATTCGATTCGGGGACAAATGAGGATTCCCTGATTTGGTAGGTCAGAAAATCCTCCTTACCTGCAATGAACTGAGGCTACTACGTAGCCTCAGTTCATTGCAGGTCCAAACTCTCCTCGCACAGTCATAAAAGTTTTTTTTTAATGTTAAAACCAATAGCAATTTTATAAACATTTGTATGTAGATATCTATAAAAACCATTTTGTCTCCCAAAAACGTCGTAAAACTGCCGTGAAAAGACATACAAATGAAGAATTTACAGTAAAAATTCAAAATTTACCAATCAATTACACACAATTAATTACACTTAATATAATCAAAACTAAATATATATCATTTTCAATAAACGCACGGAGCCAACCAATAAAATCACTAGAACTAAAACTACACGAATGCCATGGAAATAATATACAATGTAAACTGCCCCGTCATCGAAAAAACGCAAAACATAAAATATCTCGGAGTAATAATTGACGAAAATCTTAGATGGGACCTACATATTAAAGGTATTACGGAAAAACTCACAAGCCTTATATATTTCTTTAAAAATCTAAGAAACGTGGTAAATAAAAAGGATATGAAAAAGGTCTACTACGCGTTGTGTCATTCTCGAATTGAATATGGAATCATAGGATGGGGATCTGCTACACATACGTACCTCCACAACCTGAATACGATTCAAAAAGGAATCATAAAGACCATATTGAAAGTACCAATTAGAACGCCTTCAATTGTAATTTTCAATAGCTTCGACGTACCAAATGTACAGCAAATATATGCCAAAAATATATTATTGAAGCTTTTCAAAAATAATGAATCCTCTACTAGACCATGTATGCATAACACAAGATCGAATAAAAACGATATAAAAAATATTCCAAGTTATAAAACCACTTTCGGACAAAGAAACTATACATACTTTGCAACAAAACTCCATAACATCCTTCCCCAAGACATAAAACTAATAAAAAATCCTAATGAATACAAATCAAGAATAAAAATATGGCTAAAAGAGGTAAACGAAAAAACCCTAATGAAGACATTAAAAACGACATAGAAGACAAATAAACCATATTTAAATAACTTTAGTCCGCCTCGGCACAGGACCCCCTAGTGAGGAGGACTAAGAAATACAATAATTTATACTTAATTTCACCATTATATCTTGTATGTAACAATTATTTTATATAGTCACTAAAATAAAAAAAAAATAAAAAAAATCTTTAAATACAGAATACAGACTATAAAATTTGTCAACGTCAAGATGGCTTTTGTTTATTTAATCTACATGCATATATTGAAAAAAAACTACATTTTCAAGGCTTTATATAGCACAATGCAGACAATGACTAACAAACGTATTGCAATAGAAGTAGGTAAGCAAAGAATTCATTATTCTTATAACATAATTTCCATTGTTTTTCTGAATTAGCGTATCCCTGTTTCAGACCTACGGTAAAAGTATAAGGGGTGGTCCGCTGAGAAACATACACCACTAAGCGCTCACGTGTACGGCACGTGTAAAGACGTGAATGCGACTCTACCTCCCGGAGCGAGCCGCGCGGCTACGCTTGAGAATTTAAAAGTGAACCTTATCGCGGCAGAAACGATTCTAATAAAAATTTAAAAAGAACAAAAAATGATTATAAGTTTAATTCCTCCATTAATTTCTCTTAAATCCATTAGAGATAAAGTATATATATTTATCTATAATTAACTACGAAAGTAATAGTTAGAATATTCTACTTACTAGCCACCTAGTTCTGTGAATAGAAGACCTCGTGTCCAAAAAAGCATCTATTTAATTTTCTCTTATTTTACCCAAAATTAATTTTAATACTTAAGATTTGTATGTGGGTACTGAAATACCTACTCACTTACTTATAAACTATAAATATTTTAGTTAACCTGTATTAAAATTTCAACTAATTACTATCACTCTGATTTGATAGCTCGTAGTAGGAATCACAATCGTGCTAACTCAGGTGGGATAAAATGTAGTTTCCAATTCGGCCACTATCTTGAACCGGAACCGGAACGTAACAAAAAAAATTACAGACAGAAGAACTTACAAGTGGTCGAATTAAAACAGGACTTAATTACGTTGGTATTTGGTTAGTAGCCCAGTCCATTTTTTAGTAAACAACCGTTTTTAATCAATTCTTTTCTTATGAGGTCGTTTTCTTTCTGAGATAAATTTTCAGAGTTCTATACCAAATATAATACTTTAACTTTCCGCCAACTTTATTTGTAATATCAGAATCGTGGTATGATATCTTATCAACTTATTTGTGATGACCATTATGTTTAAAACCATATTTTTTTAAAGCATCAAAACTGTAACGCAGAGTATTCACAAAAGCTTAAAGCCGCATCCTATATATCCCTCCAAAAATCGTCATTCTCTTTTAAAATACCCAAATCATAAATCATCCCTTGCGTCGCGCGCTGCACCGGAAAATCCTCCGTCCATTTTCCCCGGCCCACCAATAAAGTGCCTGCTACACAGCCCTCCGCGCGTAGCCGAGCGACCTACCTCGTAGCGGCGTAGCAGTCGTAGCACTAGCCTACCTCTAGGCTGTAGGACCTACCTAGCAACCCGTCTACCCACCGGCAGTATTGACTGGCGCACCCGGGGGACGCGGAGTCAATACCGACCCGGGGGACCGCCTCCCAGGGGATGCGAGGGATGGCGCTATACCCACCCCCGAACAAGGGACGAGGACAGAAACAAAACATCACTCGCATACTTATACATCAGTATACTACTGGCAACACAGTCACATATTATATAGACAAACCTCATGCATACATACACACAGGGAGGGAGGGTAGTCTGGGGCAGTGACATTCAACGTTTTTATTGTTACCACCCGCGGAAAAATGATCTCGATGAATGAAGTTTTCCCCGCAAAAATTAAATAATTTATTTCTGTATTATTTCCAATAATTTTAATCATTCAAATCCTTTACTTCATGTCTCTCCATACATTATGATGTAACTGGTTTTTGGTGGGGGAGATTTATTATTATCCAAGGTGATAAATGAATTTCTCGGTTTTGAAATGATTTGAGATGTCAGAACATTCCTTAGAATTAAAGATTTTATTGTCAATTATAATTTTTCCTTCAAAATCCTCAATAAAGACTTCTGGCTACAGATAAAAATACTGAGATTATTTAACAATTTCTGCCCTGACGAAGATATGATAGTTCCGAAACCAGTTAATTTGTTTTGATGTATGAAAGTTTTAGTACATTTTACTGAATACAAAGTTTGTAATCTGCAAAAAAATAAGGACGGGTTGTTTCACAGGATTTGAACAATTTATCAAATTTCTAAGTCGGGTTTAATCTACGTATACTCTTAATTAAACTCACTTTAAATTCGTATAATTATGTAAAAAAAAAAAAATTTCATTTTAAAATGTTGTCTTTTCCAAAATGAGTTTTATTACTCACTGGGAATAATGTATAAAAATTATTCTTATTATTTTGAAATAGATTATCACATAAATAAATAAATATACCTATTTATTTTTATTTTTTTAACTTTATGAATAAAATCTCATATTATAATATTTAATTAAAATGAAGACAATATTAGCGAAACTCAATCGAAATTCTGGAGACAGAAAAATCAGAAAAATATATTGGCTCCACTGGGACACGAACCCAGGACCCTTTGCTTACGTGGCAAGTGCTCTACCAACTGAGCTACGGAACCCATATCAAATTCGGTCTCTTTTAACTGAATCATACTTCGACTAAGAACTACCAACATTATCTTCATTTTCTTAATGCACATATTATTGGCTGCTACCTTTAGATATGATTGCAAGATTCAACCCGAACTAAATGCTTTCTAGAATCTAGATAGTGTCTGGATAAATTTTTATCCATTTTATTTTTAATACGCGACACATATTGACTTTTCTGCAAGTCCAGGATGAATATATTTTTTTTTTTAATTTAGGAGCCATATCTTTTTTCTGATTTTTCTGTCTCCAGATTTTCGATGGAGTTTCGCTAATATTGTCTTCATTTTAATTTAAATTTTTTTTTTTCAATTTCCCTCTTTGTTATATCAATATTGGCTCTAACTTTAACTTGAATAAAACGTTCACAGAACTTTAAAATTAACTTTGTAATTTGATGAATTGTTTAAATCTGTGAAACTACCCGTCTGTAGATTGGTTAATTTTAATACGTTCTTAAATATCTTTAGTCAATAAAATGCAGCGAGCCACATGTTGGAGTGCAGCTATTGAGAGGGTCGCGATGAAAATGGAGAGTTTCATTCGAGAGGGAAATTTCGCGTGGGGTGATTTTTACCACCCTTCTTCAGGAAAAGCCGTCAGGGTTGGCCGGTCGCCTTCAGAGGGTTGCCGACTTCCCTTATACTCGTGGCTCGGGGGGCAGCTACTTGCTACTACCTACTACCGGATATCTACTACCTCCGTCTTACCCTTGCTGGGAGAATGATTATTTGTAAAATACAAATGGTGGATGCATTCTTATCGATCTTTGATATAGACAATTTGGGATATGCGCACCTTTTATTTTTAACAAATTTAGGATTATTTAACTTACCATACTCAAGTAGTGTAACCAACTATACATTAAAAAATTATATTATTACGAACATTTTATATTATTTAATATGAATAAATCCTGCGTAGCAGTGGGGGTGCCATTTTTGTAATTTTTTTTATAGAGCGATTTATAAAGAGTTAAGTAAGCCACCCAGAAAGACCGGCTACAGAGGTAAACGTTGTCAAATTATGTTGTAAAATAAAATTATTGTACCGAAATAAATAAATAAAAAAAACAGTTCAATTACTCAACTGGCCCCTCCTCGCGTCAATCAAGTCCTCCATCGCGATATAATGTTTTCTACGCACTGCGATGGTAGTAAAAGATTTTCAAATGTTGTGAGGTTATTCATATCCCGGGAATGTATTATGTTTTAAACGATAAACATAATTTTAAATCATAATTATTATTAACAGCAATAATCTCTTGACATGCTTTTGACCTCCTTCAAAACCTTCAATTTTCCCATCATAACAACTTAAACCTGTTAATGTTTGATGTCAAATCATAGTTAATTTTGAATATTTAGAATTTTATGAAAGAAACATCGTTTTAGTGATTTATTTTTGGGATATCATGACGTGTTTGTGCTAACTCCCTTTTTAGCCAACGTTTCGGAGAACGTTACAGTGACCATCATCAGGGCAGGCTAGATAGTGAAAGTCTAGGTAGGTGCTTATTTCAATATTAGCATAAAGGTACCTATTACCTATGTATTATGGAGTTTCTTACTATTTTTCACAAAAGCAAAATACTATATAACTGAATCGCGATTAATGCTTTAGTTAAATAATAGTTAATAAATAAAAAAAGATATAGTCCAATAAATTTTTGTTCTGTTTTTAATTGCACGTATTCAATTTTGGTTGCATGACAGCGAAAATGATCACAAATATCTAAATAAAAATATAAAATTAGAAAACAATTTTTTTGAGCGATGTTAACAGTTTACAATATGGTTGGTTTATACAATGTGTGCAATTTAATTTACTGAGAAATCGTGTATGCATAATGAGTAAGATTAAGAAAGGGACCCTCAGATGGTTTGGGCATGTAGAGCGAATGAACGAAGAAAGCAGTGTAAGAAGAATATACGACGCAAATGTGAATGGTAGAAGAAGTCGTGGACGTCCGAGGAAGACATGGCACGATCAAGTGAGTCAGATACTTGAGTCGGGCCATGTCAAAAGTCAGAATAATAGAAGAGAATGTATGAGACGATGTATGAATGTGAGTGAGGCAAAGAGTGTGTGCCAAGATCGAGTTGTTTGGCGGTCCGTCCTCTCTGCCTACCCCTGCGGGGAAACGGCGTGATGGTTAGTTAGTTAGTTAGTTAGTTAGTTAATGTGTTATATATATTAGTATGTCGTTGTGTGTAGTGTGTGATGGTGGGGAATATCGCCCGTTGTGATTGAGTAATTGGGAATATGGTGTTTCTGTTCTTTGGTGGGTTATAACCACCATAACCATAAAAGCGCCATAAAGTTTTATGGTGTACCCAATGTCCGCGCTCGCTGGCGAATAAAACAAATTCCTCAAAGCAAACACATCTGCTTCAAATTATTATTGTCCACTGTTGGGTTTTTTTCTTGTCGCACGGTGAAACAAATTTTGAATTAAAATATTTCAACCCCTAATGAAGAGATATTCTATTAAAAATGCCACCAAAACATTTTTGTAGGTCTGATAAATACTACTCTCTGAAAATTTTTAAAAAAATATATAAGACAACTGTTCTTGGTACGGACTGCCTTTTGAAATTAGGTTAAATTATTAATTACCGACCCACACACACAATAAGTAATGTTACACTTTAATCATTGTCGAAGATAATACCAACAAGTCTCAATGAAATTTGACAAAGAAATTAAATTAATTTGACTAAGAAATTAAACGGTCGCAACTGGGACTCAAACCCAGATCTTATAGTCTTACTGGGACTGACACTGAGGAAAAAATTTCGTTCAGGGTCTATTTCATCTTTGGGGATACTGTGTGGAGGGTTTTTTAGGAAAGAAATGGAAAGGAAGTTCTGGGAAGGAAAGGGTATTAGGGGTAGGAAGGAATCTGGAGTTCAGTGTGTCTAACAGTCACAGACATATGAATCAATCCCTTCCACTGTGGTGCAAGGGGATGTTTCGAGAGAGGCTGGAAATTCAAATGGAGTCCTTCAACCATTCTCTCCCGAAGTTCTGATCCGGCCTGCCATACAACCGGTGGGCAAACGCATCCGACGTCAAGACCCGGTCAAACCCCACCCATGAACCCGGGCACCCCTACTAAGTCACCAAACATAGTGAACCACTTGGGGTGACCTATGGCATAGGTGTTGGTTATCCAGTTAACGGTTCTCTGGGCGGCGGTACCCATATCCGTTTCCCAAATTGAATTGGCACTCAAACAATTGAACTATTTTGCCCATTCAGGTCCCAGTTGCGACCATTACCTATTTACTTGTGTTTGTCTGATTCATATTTATTGTTGATATTATATTCGTCAATGATTCAAAATTACAGTGAGATTTAAGCTCAGATAGGTAACCCCTTGAAAATTGAAAAACAAAAGTTTTCTGAACTGTTTCCTTCTTATCTTCTGAGGTCAATGACTAACTAACTAACTAACTAACTAACTAACTAACTAACTAACTAACCATCACGCCGTTTCCCCGCAGGGGTAGGCAGAGAGGACGGACCGCCAAACAACTCGGTCTTGGCACACAGTCTTTGCTTCACTCACATTCATACATCGTCTCATACATACTCTTCTATTATTCCGACTTTTGACATGGCCCGACTCAAGTATCTGATTCACTTGATCGTGCCATGTCTTCCTCGGGCGTCCCCTACTTCTTCTTCCATTCACATTTGCGTCATATATTCTTCTCACATTATTTTCTTCTTTCATTCGCTCTACATGTCCAAACCATCTGAGGGTCCCTTTCTTAATCTTACTCATTATGCTTACATCAGCCTTGCATTCTTTGCGGATATCCACATTTCTCACACGATCATACATGGTTTTGCCACACATTCGCCTCAGGGATCTCATTTCGACAGCATTCAGTTTACTTTCATCCTTCCTCTGCCAACTCCATGCCTCACTGCCATACATCAAGGTAGGTACCAGGACTCCATTGTGGACTGCTAGCTTCGCGTCTTTTGACAGTGTTTTATTAGCGCCAACGGCATTCAGTCCTCCATTAATGGAGTTACCTGCATGAGGTCAATGAAAATATCCTGCAATATCAATGAAAATATAAGCAATGAGGTCAATGAAAATATCCTAAATCTATTTTTTTAGGTGTTTATTTCATTTAACATAAATATTAATTTTAGGGGGTATGTCACCATTCTCCTCATAGATTATTCATACAGTCACATACATTTTAGATTAATTATACGGGATTTATTTATTTAAAAGTCTAAGTTTACTATTCGGTAGGTACTTGAACCAATGAATAATGGCTACTTATAGTATAAGTTAGCCGAGTTTTTTTTACCAGTTGCGAGTATTTTTTAGTTTATTTATTAATAAACTAATTCGTTATGTGTATGGATAAACTACGAGGAGGGTGTTGAAATACCTCCTATATAACACAAGTCTCAATGAATAATAATAATGTTAATTATGTAAATACAAAGCAATATTTAAGACATTACTTATTTTATGAAAACACGAAAGTGAACATACCTTAAAAATAGGAAATATCTATGGGGATCTTGCCTTAGTCAATGTTTACTTTTGTTAAGTTTAACTGTGCATTAATCGTAGGTAGAGCGCGTGAGATGACATTTATTTAATTTAAATTTATAAATGAATGTAGGTTTAGTCAGTATTCATCCAAGAGGAAGGTGAGGCTTATTTTGGTTCCTTTTTGTCAAATAAACTTCACCAAGAAATAAATTCGTTCTCCAAACCATGTAAATTTTAAAACCGGCACGGCTCAACGGAAACAAATGACATAAAACCATAATGCGTTTTTTAGTGTGAAATTCTAAACCTAAATGTTAAACTAATTTGTTTGTCTTGTTTTCTGTTTTGTCGTTATTAGCGACCACTTCTGTTTCACACATTCCTCCCCCTAAACACTTCGAATTTGACAAAAAATCTCAAGTGGTTAACACTTCCTTCCATGCACCATTTCTAAGAGGTTCATCTTAAATCTCAAGTATGAGAAATTAAAGAACATCGCGTAATAAAATTTTATAGGTTAAATAGAAAAATCATAAATCGAACTTTTAATTAGACGAGAATAATTTCGAAAGATTCAACCATCTCTCTTGTGAAATTAAAACTACTCTCAATATGGTTTTACCTTTTTTACGAATGACCTTAAATTTGACTGCGCTTTTGAATACGTACATAATTAGAGCCAGAAACATCTGTTTCTAATAAATATGTGGTGTCACAAAAACACTTATGAACAACGATTAGTGGATATTTTAGTTCACAGTTTTTTTTGTTTGACTGAAATTGATACTTCTTGGGAGGAGATGACATTGTACGTTTTACAACTTCATTCATGATTTGTTCATTTTAAGGGAGGATGTTATCATAACTTTGATACGAATACATATTTTAAACCTTTTTCAAGTTTGTAAACTGTTAGTGTCTGAAATTTTTTGTGTTGGAAATACAAAATTAACAAAAATTACTTATTATAATATATATTTCAGATAAATAATAAGATATATTCTAGTAAGTCATATTTTCACAAAAACGGGGCTATACGTGTGTTCTAATTAGGTATTATTATTCCGATTCGAAATGTTAATTTTTAAAACTACTTTAATGTTCATTTTTATTTTAACGAACAAAATTCGAAATTTTGAAACAGAAAAAACAGGATACGGTACGGTCGCATCTAGGAACTGCGAGCTGCTCTACCACTAAGCTATTGGAACCCTATCCCCTTTGGTCATATATAACTGTATTATGCTTCGACTAAGAACTACCAACATTATCTTCATTTTCTAAACGCATATTTTTGTTGGTTGCTATCTTTATGTATGATTGCAAGATCCTTCTCCAACTAAATGCTCTCTAGACTCAAGATAGTGTCTTGGATAAATTTATCCATTTTTATTTAATGTGCAATATCTATTGACTTTCTAAATTGTCTAGTATTATTGTCTTGGATAGATTATTATTGTCCAGGATAAATATATATATATATATATGTTTTTTTCTTAATGAGTTAAACCTCAAATGGTACTTTAATGTCCTTATTAGGTAGGTAACAGAACATATTTTTCATTAAAGTCTTACACAGCAAAATCTCTACTACCTAGAGCTTTGGTGTCTTGAAAATTGCACACCTTTTGTACTAAACTTGTTAATTTTTAGGTCAACGCAATAGCTTTCAGTTCACAACGTTATTTCCATCAAGATCTATTGATCATTAAAATATCATTAGGTTGCTAAAATATCAAGCAAGAACCCACGCAATTTATTTATACTTTTTAAATGTTCGATTTCGAAAAAAGTGCTGAAATTAGGACACAGCTGGGTTTTATCCAGGTAGGAACCTACTAGTGCAGGAACTTCGTAATGATAACTAAAAAAAATCAGTCCCCTGTGATAGTATTTACTTACATAAGTTTTGTTTTTGAATGTATCAATAGCACAATATTTTTTCATACTTTAGTAAAACTTCTTTATAAAAAAAATTTGTGGGTCATAATTTTTATACCTGGTTTATAAGCCACTGAATATTTCAAATTTAATGTTATTTTTCGTTTTCATTTCATTATTTTTTTTCTTTTTATAACTTAAATTTATATTATTTATCTTTAAAAAAATGTAGACCTTAATTTATTATTTTTTTCTTAGCATGGAATTGTGATAAAAACTACCATAATTCCCAAGCACAGACATTGTATTTTTTTTTGTAGGTATAACTGTTCATTGTGTACGTACATGGTATCAAGACTTTAGATAGATTTATTTAAGAAATATGTCAATTCTTGAAGATTAAATTTCATTCTAAGATTAAATGTTCTACTACTAGCGCAGACCTGTGAAATATAACTGAATATTATAATTCTATTTTGAAGGAGACAATTAAAATCGAAAAAGATGATTAAAAAAATTTCTGTTAAAAATTTTTATTTTATTGTAAATAGGTACCTAGTTTATTGCTTGTCTGAATCCTTCACACTTATAATTTCAACTTTTGAAAATGACACTTAAATTCGAAGCAAATTTGAGTTTATTAAATCAGATATCACAGGAATAGACAACTACACAGACAATCGAATTTACTATGTTGGATTTTGTGTCATCGCCTTCTAAAATCTTATTAGATTGTGTGATAGGTACGTCGATAATCTATATGATATATCTAAAAAATATATAATGCGTCATTTGTGTCTCTAACTGTTTCTCTTGTGTCTCTTAATAATAATAATAATAATAATATTTTCATGACTCGTACAGCGCCGTTTTTGTGAAAAATCACCTCAAGGGCACTGTACAAACTTGTAATATATTTCTACAACCTTACTTCTAACTACAAACTAGACAAACCATTATAAAAACTTATGGCTAAAAATTGCATCCACCGGATCATCGATCACAGATACAAAACAATGTGTACAATGATTTGACCGATGAACCCGATGCTGCGTAAAAATGTACTGTGCAGGCAGAAAATATACAGGACCCTTTGTCTCGGGACCGTATGACCTTGTGTCTCTATTTTGCAACAATTTCAATGTTTACAAATGCAATTTGTCTGATTAGGTGTATATAATTGTTAAACTATTCGTGTATTAACTGAGTTTTTATAACTGGATTGTTCTCATGTGAGTAAGAACATCTGTAAAAAGTAAAAAACTCAGTTTGTTTATTACGCTTTCACGCCTAAACCACTAAACCGATTTTAAAAATTCATTCACCAATAGAATGCTACATTATAAGCTAATAACACAGGCTTTATATAATGGTAGGCTTTGGCGTGATGAATTTTGTATAAATAAAAATATGTGTATTTCATACATTTTACAGAGAAGAGATGGGGAAGGTTGCGAAGGTAGAAGGTAACGGGGACGCACGGGAAAGGACGTGCATATTTCTTTGAATGGAATTGCAACGCATGCCGTGTACCGGCTAGTAATATATAAAGGAGAATATCTGTATGTGCTGAACGGGCGGGCTGGCAAGCGGGTGATGTGGATTTGATTTGTATGCTAATTAACAGATGGCGGTGGTTATAAAGGTTGTAACCATCCAGTAGATGGCGTTGTGTTTCGTTAGCCATACAGCAACGCGTGACCGGGTCAACTAGTAAAAAATAGAATGTTAATGATTCTGCAGTGATTCTGTGTTAACGATTCAACAATGTGGGAGACATCCCACATTATGATATTATCAATAAAGGATCACATGTGTCCACTAAATGGACGAATGTTCATTCTGGCCACTTAAGCAGGGATCGATGGGCCTCACAGCTGAGGTTATTAAACGGCCCATTGACCATTTAGGTACGGATTACCAGACCTAGGCAGTAGGTACCCTCGCTAACATTATCCAACCCCAAATTAAGTTTAGGTGCGGGGCCCAAACGGTGGACGACTCGGCGTTCTCGGTCTTGCTCATTGTGAAACATGAATTTACTCGCAGGTCTGAGATAATAAATTAAGAAAATCCTTATTCGCTTATGTGGCTTAGGATTGTGTGATTTATATAGAACTTAACCCAAAACGCATGTAGATAATGTTCGAAAATACGATAATTTTCAAAATTGATATAATGCTAAAATATGTCTTTCCGGCCTAAATATGCCTTTGTAGGTTGGTCTCATAGAATCTAATCTGATAAATATGAGATTAGATTTTGATACCTATGTATTTAAACAAGGGGTATTTTTTTTAAATAAACTCTTCTAAATAAAAGTACTTACCTTTGAAATTGAGTAGAATTGGTCACGTGATTTCAAAAGTAGACAACAAACCCCTAGTTTACCCAACTGTTGAATTTGGCAGCCACCTCTGGTCTGGAAACACTTGAAAAACCTCTTGAATCTATTCAGAAACTGCCCGTTTGATAGATTCCCTTATATACGATGTATTAACATACGGATTTCAATATTTAGAGCACTCACCGTTTGCTGAGAAGGCTGTCCTTGTTCTACCGGTATTTCAATCAAAGATTATCCAAGGAGTAGCGTTAAGCGACATTAATCCCTTCAGCACCGGTTCTTTGTCCGGAAACACGCCAAACGCGCATCCAACTTTGTACACGGTTGACACGAGAACGGGTCGTTTCTGCGAATCGTTCTTGATGTAATCTCGGCTGCGGAGCGATTTGTTGGCCTTCGTGTTTCCTCCCTCCTACTATATAGGTCTATTAAAGACCCATGTTCACTCCTTAATGTCCTCAGAAAGTCCCTATA
The DNA here is from genome assembly GCA_917563855.2 of Limnephilus lunatus. Lineage (NCBI taxonomy): Eukaryota > Metazoa > Arthropoda > Insecta > Trichoptera > Limnephilidae > Limnephilus > Limnephilus lunatus. Next base: position 96,984,152 of record OU830593.1, on the reverse strand, counting down.
CACAGCATCTCCAAAAATGGCATAGATCCTGAGGGATATTATTTTCCTAATTGCTTTCTTGGTGAAAAAACGTGGTTCCATCAGCTCTGCCAACCCCTGCTATTACCTACAATACAAAAAAAGCTAACACATGTTCAGTCGGTAGAAAAACCTAGTAATAATTATTCTAAAATTACATTACAATATTAATGTAATTCACCCAGTCTTCCAACATATCAATTATCGACTATTTATAGAATAGGAAGATTGCATATCCGGCACATTTTAAATTCAGTCCATTCTTTTGGTTAACTAAATAATGGACTCTCGTATTGATAGGGTAAATATTATTTAGTCTGGAATTTGGGGGCCCTTAGAACGAAGGGTCCTCTGGTACACTGGCTGCAAATGTCCCGAGGCGGCCCCATCTGTCCCTATGTGTTAAACACCTTATGTCACAATATTAGGCATTAGCCCTTAGCACCAGGATTGCTACCGACATGTCTACTGGTAAATTATTGTTTCAAGGGGAGGTCAGAAATATGTACCACATTTTAGAAAATATCTTTAATCTTAGTTTAATATCTTAGAAATGAATAAACTCAGGTCAGCGTACAGTTCAAAAGCCCTTGTTTGATCTAATCAGATTTTGATAATAATTTTATCCACAGTTTATGGTTGTTTCCTACTTTTTTGGAGCCCTCCTTTATTTATTTATTTAAAGTCTAGAGGGCTTTTAGATTTAGATGATATACATTTGACATTACATATAGTTTTGAAAAATTAGAAAGAAATAAGAAAAATAAAAATACAGTAGATGATAATTGGACGACCGTCATTTTCTATGGGTAAGGCTCTTGTCTCCAAATCAATCCAAAGGTCGCGGGATCGAATCCCGGCGTGGGCAAATAAATTTTATTTGATTAATTTATGTTATTTCACAATTAATTCAATTAAAATAATGTATAATTTGCGGCTGTTCCAGAGTGGAAGATGCCTACCCTCACTATCGCCCTGGTGTAAGACCACCATTCAGAATTGAAACGTTGATTGAAATGGCTCTAGCCGTGCCGGTGACCAGATCTGAATAGCCAAGTACTTCCCCACCTTCCTCTACCCCATCTCCTTCCCTGCCCCACTACCTTCAGCCTCATAACATACCCCAATCCCAATTGGGGACGCCATAGTCTCACTGGCTCCAGACGGGAGCAGCTGACACTTTTGTGAGGTATTCACATAAAAAAAGATGAATTTTACATTTTAAAAATATACTGATTGATATGTTTACATAAACTATTAATACATATATTGTAGTACTATATATTTAAAATATATAAAATTGTGCCAATTGTTTCACAGAAATTGTATAATTCATCAATTTTCAAAGTTGATTTTCAGGTTCTGTGAAAGTTCTCTTCAAATTTTGATGTCATTTATGTTACTATGTTATTAGTGAAGCAATTGGCCAATAATGATTATAATAACAGAACATAATTATTTTGAAAAAAAAACTTACTGATATTGCCAACTTACATTGTAAACAAATAATTATGTAAAAAATAAGAGATTTTTTAAATTCAAACTTTCTGATACTTAGTTTTGTAAGTCTTATAAAATACAATTGTAATAAAAAACAACTGAATAAAAATAAATTCTGAAGAAAAAGCTTATTTATCAATAATCGATTTAACAACATTATCTTAATATCACCCCGGTGAGAGACCACTATGCAGAATCCATTGTTTTAACTTTATTTAACCTTAAATAAGTATTCAAGAGCGCTTATGATTTTGATTCAGAATTATGAATTCTTTTGACTCCATAAAAAACCTCTTATCCGAGTAGATAGTATCTATCTGCCTTCGACTGTGTGCCTATTTCTATAGCCTTGTCACAGATCAGATATTACTTACAGTCCGGGTCCATAATTCAGGCTTGCCACCACATAAATACATAAATACTCGACACGGAATGCAAAACAGATCCGCCGGCATTTCAGCGAGCATCCGCGGCGCTTCCACCTTCCACTTCTGCCTCGCTCTTCCTCTAGCTATTCTCTTCCACTTCACACTTCACACTTCACGTCGCTCGCTACTCGCTGCGGCGCGAAACATAACAAATCTCTACAAATAATTTACCTAAGAGTGCGGCTCTCAGTTTCTTCGGATAGGGGTGGTTTTTTAAAGAGGGTTGTTATTAATCCAAAAATAAATTGTAACTCAAGTGTCTTTATTTTAAATGACTATATAATATTTTGATGTTGAACGGATTTTTCACCCAGCCCTACAGGTAATACTTAACAAATGGAACATTTGTGGTACTAGTGGTAGTCGAGCGGCAAGGCTCTTGACTAGCGAACCGGAGGTCGCGGGTTTAAAACCCGCAAAGTAAAATATGTTTTATTGATTTTTTTTTTCACGATTTAATCATTTAAAATAATATAAGACATGTTTGCGGCACGATTCAGAATGGGAGCTACTGTCAGTAACGCCCTGGTGTAAGTCTAACGTTCAGAATTGAAACGTTGCTTAAAATGGCTTTAGCCGTGTTTGATGACTAGCTAAGTACTTCCCAACTGTTCTCTCCCTCATTTCCTTTCCTTCCCCACTTACCTTCAGCCTGACAGAGGATTCCATAGTTTCACTGGCTCCAGGCGGTTGGGAGAAGTTGGGACTTTTGTTCGGTATTCACATAAAAAATTAAAATAAACTTTACGAAAATAGTCAACTAATTAATAAATGTAGTTGTTAAGTATGTAGATATAGTCCAACGAATGCTATGTTTGACGCAACCTAGAGTACATATTTTTGATTATCAGCGTGTAATTAAATTCATGTCATGATTATCGTTATCTTTAAAAGAGATATCAATTTTAATTTTTAGACCAAAACCGTATAATCAAAGAATAAATTATAGCAAAATATTCATAAAAACTCTTTATTGTGCTATCACAAGGGTTTTTTTAGCTTTTTTCCTGACGTAAGAGGGTCGTTCCTAAACCGGTTGACAGTTAAAATAAATTTTGTGATAAATGCAAAGATTTTTCTTACATCCATATAAGACGCTTGCCCAAATATAAAATAACATTCTGCATACAAGTATTATTTAATCTAAAAATGATCGATTTTCCGGGTAGATTACCATTGCGAAAAACGGCCGCGGCGGCGTTTTCAAACGAAAAACTGTCATGACTCTGAAAGAGAGAAGCGCCTTGACTTCACTTTCTTCCGTTCCGAGGCGGTTACAGCTGTCACCTGAATAACGGAATATATTCCAAGGTGCCAAATTGAGGTTACACTTCCAACCCGCTATGACGGAGGCTTTCCTCACATCCGCTTGGGCGTAATGGGGTATATCTCGTCGTTTGGGCGGGTGAATGATGCACAAGGCTTTTTTCCTGACGTTTTGCTGAAGCCGAGATGTTTTCCCAGTGTAAATGTGGCTTTATTTACCACGATATGAAAAACAAGGAAACATGCGTTTGACAGAATAAGACCTACCTTTCATCAAATAGAAGACTTTAAACTAGGCACGAGTATCAACGCGATACCAGCGATATTTCAGTCACTCTTCATTTAAACCGATTTAAGCAACATAGGTATAAATAAATCGATCTAACCTATTCTTAATCTTACTATTATAACAAGTTCTTAAAAAAACTTCCCCCTAATACCTACTGCTTTTAGTAGCTATCTTACAATAACAACATCATAAGCACTTGCACATTCTTGCAGTGATATTATTTTACTCCTTCCAAATATTTAAGAATTATTGAAATCGTGTTGCTCTTAAAAATATGAAAATATTTTTTCAAGATTGAACTACCGAAACAATTCAATGAATATGTTATCTAAAAAGTATAGCAACACCTTAAACGAGAGACATCAATAAAGTCCTATAAAAATGTGAGCGCTGTGCAACTAATGTCAAAAATCATAAAATATAATTGTTTTTGTACCAATAACCACCAATCATCAAGAGTATTAACATGATAACAAATGCCTTCCTGTCTCTGTTATTTTTTGCATAACTTCTTGTTTTGGAGTGGCTTACCATGTTGTCAAAACACATTAATACTTCTGCAGAAATAATACCAAGCTGCAGAAACCATAACTGCAGAAATAATAACAGCTGAAGATTGATTGATGTCCCATTTCTGGGGAAAAGGTCAGATTTTGGTCCCAATTCTACCAAAACATTCAGAAGTTTAATTTTATTTTGTCAGCGTATTGATAAATCACATTATGTGTGGCATTTAGTATAAAACTGATTCCCATGATATAACCCAAAAATATTTATGAATGAATTCGTATTAGGTATTATGTTTGCCGCACTACCATAAATCTGCTTAGAAGATTTTTCAGAAGTGGTTTTAATTCTACAATGTTTGCAACACTGATGACGATAATAATATAAATAATTGAATAATTTTTACAGCATCGTTTTTGTTAAAAAATACCTTGTGGTGGGTTAAAAATATACGTTTCTTTCCTATACAATATAATGTTACTATATTAAATTTTCTCAATGTTAATGTGATTTTTTTTTGTTGCAGATTTTTCCTGAAATTCTTCCTCAAATGTAATCAGAACTGTTTAAAAAATGCCGGCAACCCCAGAGACATGAGAAGATTTCAAGTGAGTTTCATTTTATTTACTGTTATCGTGTTTAGTTCGTCGAACTCCATTTAATTTATAAAAATTTAAAGTAAATCAAATTTGATTTGTAACCTAAAGAATTATTAAGTTCTCCGAGCATTTTAGTTTTTATTATTGTGATGGCTCTTTTAATATTCGAGGCCACTATCAAGCAGTGTAATTAAAACTAAAATACTTGCAGGAACTTAAGAGAAACCCACAAACCAAAAATGTATGTATTCCCGTGCCTTATGTCGCCACAAATACATATAAAAGGCATAAAAATTACTGGGCAAACGGAGTCTAGAGGTCATAATTTCAAGCGCAACATTGTTTTTTTTCTTTATTTTGTGAATAATTTTATAAGAAATATAAAAAAATAATAAATAGAAACTGTCACAGTAAATTTTATTCTCAAAATTATGTATTTTTTAAATTGTTTCTTACATGCGTTTATACTTTTGTAATGAAAAATTCGTTTTTTATTAGTTTACGCTTATATATTTTTAAAAAGTAATTAACAATTTTTATTCCTACCCATTGGAAACCAAATAAAAGGCTACAATTTATCAAAACAATTTTCTGTATAGATAAACAATGTAAACCAATTCGAAGAAAAGATTAATCTAAAATAGTGATTTAGATTTGAGCTACGCATCAAGAATGCTTAATATTATTAAATTTGATTTGCAAGATTTACAGAGATTCATTCTACCACAGAGTTACATTCTACCATAAAAAAATAGTTCTAATGTATTTCTTTCAATAATGATTGATTTTTAATTGATCAACGGTGATCAGGCCATCTCAAGATCAAATTAAGTGAAAATTTCACATTTCCAAGAGTTACTTACATCTGATGACTTAAAAGTTTAAAGAAAGTGACGTTTAGATGATTTAGATAAGAAATGTTAGGGAGTCCGATTAATGAAAAAATAACACTGGAAACATCCAATAAGAGTAGAACGATCAAGTAAATTAAAAACATCCATCTAAGTTTGGTCATGTCAAGAGATGGTAAGTAGGACATAAGAGGATCTAAAACTTATAAGATAACAAAAGAATATGAATGAAACTAGGAATATATGTCAAAATAAAAAGTTGGGTGGAGGTCAATTCTCCCTTCTGACTTCTGCTTAGAAATGACTAGCTAGGATGTTAAAACTATATTTGCACCAAAATACCTGCTGCAGAACACTTTCCTAATAATTTTATTTTTTATTTTATTGATTCTTATATGCCGTGAGGAAGTGAATAATTTAAATTTCCTGAATTTAAAGTTAATGATCTTTATATAAATAGAATGGCGTCATTTGCGCCTCGCAATTTTTACCTCATGTGGGTATTTAAAATATTATTATTATTGTACTCTTAGAGGTCTTGTGCTTCATTGGTAGGGAACAATTGTTATCTAAAAACCCTACTAATATTTCGTAATAAAAATAAGTGGGTAATAAAGAGACCTGCATTCTAACTATGTACCATCCTAATAAAATACGAAGATTTCACAAAAAAAAAATAACGGCTTTACGAAGGTTTTATCTAACTGGTTAACCAAATTATAACATACTTTCTACCATACGTGTTGCAAAAAATTATCTTTATATTAAACTGTTAGGAGAGAGCAAGTAGAGGTAGAGGGTGGCTAATAAATTTGGATTAGCGCAGTGCGCTTTCGCTAAACCACATCTAAACCCGGCTTAACCCACAGCGACCGTTAAAACCACCTATTGAGCCCGTTCTCCAACAACTTTACTAACAAATAATTTAACCGTAGTTAAACTTTCCAAGCTCATATATTGATAGGACTAAAGAGCCTGAACTCAAGATTATAGTCTTCACTGAGTATATTAAACCAGTAATTACCTGCATACGATTAAATACTGCACCATTTTTTGACTTATGAAACTCGTCAGTGAAACCTGCTCGTAATTATTACTAAAGCAGATCAGCATTATATGTGGAAACAAACGTATAAATTTTTCGCCTTCACCAGAATAATAAATTGTGTCATTATTTGGTAGAGTGGTAAATGGGTCTGTAACCTTTAAAAATATGTGTTAGCGTGTACCTATTAAATAAATCATTGGCTTCAATATAGTTTTAAAACAACTTCAGAAGGCGAAAGAGCTGTTAAATTAACCTACCAGAACCAAAATTTAATTTGAATAATAGGTTCCTAATTAAATGTACAATGATAAATATTTTTGAGTTCAACGAGCAATAATAATGCGTACGATACTTCTTTGTATTTCTTGTGCATTAACTGTGTAAAAAATTCTAGACATTTTCTTTTGAAGAGTTTTATTTCACATGCACATTTTAATTTATCTGCTACCAGTTTCAACACATCTATGTCATTCACTCGCAATCTTAAAACTAACTTATTTACTGAATATTTTTTTTTACATGAGCTGCATACAAGAAGCCCTGAGGAAAATAAATTCCCTCACAGCCTATGTCATCTTTGGGGATGCTGTGTGGAGGGTTTTTTTAATGAAAGGAAGGAGAGGAGAGTTCTGGGAAGGAAAGGGGTTTAAGGGGTGGGTAGGAATCTGGGGTTCAGTGAGTCCTGGTCATCCGCCTCCAAAACTTAGATAAACCTCATCCCATGAACCCGGTACCCCTGCTAAATCACCAAACGTAGCGAACCACTTGGGGTGACCTATGGTAGAGGTGTTGGTTATCCAATAAAGGTTTCCGGGGCGGCGGTACCCATTCCCGTTCCCAAATTGAGCATAAATATATTTAAAAGAAAACTGTTTAATCTAAAATCGTTAGAGCAAAATTAAAAATCTTATTACTTTGTACTTAAGTTAAGAAAATGAAATGTTATATTTTTTTTAACTTAATACAGGAAAAAACTTTAAAATTACGTATGTTCAAAAATGATTAGATTTTATTAGGTGGGGGTAGTGGATGATTTTGCGGATTTGAGGGAAACATTGTCAAGAAAGGTGATTTACAGGGTTCTATTATTTTGTTAACTAAATTAATATTTGAACTTGCTTAATTTTTAGGTTGGTTTTAAGTTGCTAGTGAATGACATGGATATGTCAAAACTGGTAGCAGATAACTAAAAGTTATGTAACAAATGTACATACGAAATAAAACTCTTTAAAACAAAACATACAATATTACGTATCACCTTTGCTTTGATTAAAAATGCATGTCTGTCTTATTTACACAATTTCAAATATTTCATACAAGACATTCATAAGACACGTCGTGTACACACTGGTGTGTGGATAGAATACCCGCAAAAGTCTTTGTAGCTTTATTTTGTTTGAAAAAATGTCTGTTTCAAGCTAGTGCATACAAAACACTGTCTAGGTTTTTCTAGCAAAAAGTCTAAAGCTCCCTCAGTCTTACACCAAGCGACGAATGATATTGCGGGTAACTCGACACAGGCAGCGCCGCGTTATCAAAATTACAAACCATTTGCAGCGGACATTAGATATAATGGCAGTCGTTTGTTGTATATGTAGAGCTTAAAACACAACAACAATTGTAGAGTCTATGCGTAGAGCGCTCGTGTCTATTGCTGTTTTAATTATTATTGTCTACTGCCTCCGTAGAAGATATAAATTGCACTCATTTGCACATAATTTATTAACAAATTTTATGAGCAATGAATATTTTATCAAGCAAAATGGTTGAACTTAAAAGGGATATTTCGAAGTGAAAATTGCAAAGAAAATGATTAGTTAGGGAATTAAAAAAAAATTATTTATTTATTTTACCTACCACAGATTATATTATAATAATATTTGGCTAATTTATATAGCGCCGATTTTGTGAAAAATCACCTCAAGGGCGTTGTATATTACATTATGTTACATTACCTATTTTTTTTAAAGAGTAATAAAATACATCCACTATTTAAGAAATTTCATTATACATCATCATTCCTCTTGTCACTTGTCGGTTTCTTTTTTATTTATTGAAAACTCCGTTCACGAGAAAAAAGTACAGCAAGGCAATGACCGGGAAACTTGTTAAGTTTTACCACGCCAGAACTCACGATTGCTGAAACAAGATATTTACTTTTAGTTGCCCGTTTTAACAAGATATCAGTCAAACGTAAAATTCATAATATAATTCAACTTTCAAACAGAAGCAGTTAATCACGTATACTACTGAAACATAATGGTGAGTTTGTAAGCCAAAAAATCTATTACTTTTTTATAACACGTAAGCAAATGTTTGAGCCCGTACTAGAAACGATTTCGTCCTTCAAAGCGCGGCCCCGTTAAGAAAAACCGTTCTACCCCAACGCTTTCTTAGCATGATCCCCGAATTTGAAACAGCATTCAACAAGACGTAAGTAAAAAAGTTAAACGTGTCTGACCAGGAGCCAAAAGACACTTGTGAAATGGTGCAATTTTTTTTCAACGTGTCTCCTGCAGCTTTAGACAAATTTTCTTTACAATCAAACTGCACCAATACATCTTCAAATGTTACATACACATGTAAGAAGGCTTCGGCCATTTTGTGGTGTCCTTAGACTTAAGCCCCACCTCCCAGGGGACCATCTCCCGGTGGAGGTGTATCCATACACAGCCACGTGTAAGAGTGTGCGTGGCTAGTTCCTATGGGAACGGTGTGCAACTACCCCTAGAGCATGAATGGGACGCAAGTACGTACCTATACACCGATTTGTCTGTGGCATCCACGTGGAAATTCCCCCTGAAAAGCGGTGAATAAATTTGGGCCGCCTTACACAAAAGCTCAGACCATTTTCTTTGCCGCTTGTTCGAGTGAAAGCTTCCAAATCGACATTCGTACAATGTGTCAAGCGGCTTGACTCATATAAAGCCAGTCGGACGGTCTAGTAAACCAAGATTCCTATAAGTTCTGTCTGGACGCCGTGAGTAGGTGAGTAGACATTAAGTTGAAAGGTTGTTTACTTGACCGTAACTTGCCGGAGAGTACCTAAAATAACTTTGTCCTTTTTACTACATCCTTATTTACATTTTTTTTCCTTCGTAGATACGTATTCTTGGCAGTGTATAGTTGTTGTTGAAACCATACTTAGAGAAATAGTATAGTTTACTGAAAAGATATTTGTCTGTACAATCATGAGTGTATCCAGGTGACTGAACTTGTGTTAGTAGACAAAAATATATTATGTTTTATTGAATTACTCTTAGAAACATAATGCGGAATAAAATAATAATAAATAAATAAATACCTTAAATGATTTAGTATTGCGAGATATTTGAAAAGCATCTTTATCTTTACATTTATCAAAATGTCAGACAATATCTCCATCAACCATTAATGAAATTATATTTTTTAATTCACATTTGTTAATACCTAATATTTTGAAATATATATAGGCTTCCTCTACGCATAAAGAAAAACATCTTCAATATTTAAGTTGATGTATTCTGTTAGTCATTGTCACAGTTCCTGAAGGTTTCGAAAGCATTACCATCTAGTTTATATAAATTGATATGCGTTTTGGTGCCATGAAGTGCTTAGTGACGAAGATTTCACCTTTACATTTCTAACTAACTACTGCTACTATCAAACACAAACTTAGAAAGGTGTCCACTTGTCAATTAAAATGTACATATTGTATATCAACAATTTTTATTTTCACACAAGAAGTTAAACACTGTAATAAGAGCGCGTGTTGTAAAATTCATTAGTTTATTTTGTCGTTACTAGATTCAATAAGTCAAGAAAGTCAGATTGTTCTTGCTGCCCTCATTTGTAGCTGTCGTGGCTCAAGTTTGCTACACAAGCAAATTTGCATATACCGTTAATAAAAAAAACACTCATCAAAAGGGAATATAACAGGTGAAACATTAATTCGAGACGCTTTGGTGTGTTGGGTATTTTTATCCAAGTTGCTTCCTTAGATTTTACTTATTTGAAGCTGAGCTTTTATTTGCCTGTAAGTGTTTACAGTGGAGGGTTGGGGTGGGGGAGGGGGTGCGGTTACGAGAAGGGGGAAGGGGAAGGGAAATGTAGCTTTGTTTACGTTTCCTTTTCCTTTCAAGTTCCTCTCTGCATGCCGAACAACGCCTTGTTCATATACTCCTCTGCTGCAGTCTAGTAGATGCTAAACCATGAAATCTTTTAAATCAGATTTAAAAGTCTTCTATCAAAGTTATCGCTAAGTTTTTCTCGCGAGTTGCTTCTTCTGATAAATTTACTTCTTTGAAATTATTTGCCTGTAATTTTTACGTTGTGGATACAAATTATCTACTAAAGTTTTGTATCCGTAATTTGATTTCATGTTATAAAGTATATTCATTGTATTATTTTTAACTATAGGTCGGTTTCTATTTATCTGAAATTAATTAATAATAAAATCATACATTGTAGTCGAAATGACAAAAAACAGAGGAGTGTGAAAGAGGTGATGAATGAATTGAAATAAGTGAATATAAATTGGATGCGAATTATGCAAAGCGCTAAATTTTGTTTTAAGGGTTTATACGCAGCCAGGTGGCCGAAAAAAGATGATTTTTCAAGAATTTTTCCTGGAAAGACATCTTAATTCATTAACATCAAAATGTATATGCGTGTTTTTGTTACATTTAACTTTGATTAGATTTTTTTTTGTTTTAAAATAATGATTTGTAAAGCGGACTTCTTTTTTTAGACGATCTCCGGGAGATCGTCTAAAAAAAGGCGTTTTACGGTGAGCACGATATCTCTGGAATAGATCTTCTAAAATCAAAAAATAAAATGTATTTTTTAACATAAGGTACAATCTATGCCTAATCTAAGGAATAAGCTAAATACAAATTTTTTAACAAAATGGGGGCAAATAAAAAAAAACATTTTTTTTTAAATTTAGCCTTTATTGTTTATAAAATAGAAAATATTTATTGGTTAGAAAAACCTTCGATAAATTACTAAAAACACATATTAATAAAGCTTGTGTAAAAAGTTTCAGTCCGATCGATTTAGCTGTTTTCCAGAAATCTTGCTCACCGACATTAAAAACGCGGTTTTGAGAAAAACGCAACAGCTGCACCGGTATTTAAAATCATTATTTTAAAACAAACAAAAAAATATCATAAAAAAGTTAAAAGTTATAACAACCTAATTTCACAAATGTATGAATTTTTCTATCACATTTAATCTAAAATTAATATAATAATGTTTCCATATTATTGCAGGTGGTGATATCGACGCAGGTGGGGGTGGACGGCCCACTTTTGGCCATCTCTGACAACATGTTTGTCCACAACAACTCAAAACACGGCAGAAGGGCCAAAAGGCTTGACCCCACCGAAGGTACAGACCCGCACGATTGTACGTTATCATTTTTTCTCTTATTATTTGGATAAACTAATCTACCAAAGGAATGGTGCAGTATCTGGTGCTTTTACCGAATGTCATAAATCAAGACATATATTTTTTTATGTGTACTTGCAATCTTATTTTTTTACATGTTGATTACATTCGAGCACAAGGTCCTGCGCTATTTCCATAATATTTTTACATGCTGTGTTGACAATGTCTTATGGTTGATAAATACTTTATGAGTTCACAGTTTTTGGTGTTCTTTTTAAATTAATTAACATACCTAGTTACATTATTGTCAACACAATTTTTATATATAAATTATAACAACCTAAAATCGAAAAAAAAATTACTTCAATCCACAAACTATTGGTTACCTACTACTTGGGTTGTTTTGTTTTAAGGTTTAGTTTTGTCGTGTAATCCAAAAACTAAACTCGCTTTCAGGTGCAAAAATATTAACATCTATTTGATTTATCCACATGAAACCCACACAATGCGCTGAGCCGCTCTCAACTAGCTAAAGTTTACACGGCCTCTTTATCAAAGTTCAAGTAATTTTAACCCCTTCCTTACGGTGGTGCCAGAAAATCTCTCAAGCTCCGGTGCCGCGTACGCAGTTTAAAGGGTACATATTTAGAATTTGTAATTTTTAAGTTGGATATAAAACAATAGATTGCATTTGTTACTTATGTAAATCATTTTATTAATGTGACCAACATATTATGAATTAAAAGTAAAATATTACAAAGTACTGTTTCTGAAAACGAGAAAAAACATCGATAACGCACAAAACGCATGATACATCCATTACAGCCGGCAGACCACCAGCTACTTCTGAAAATCGCGCGTTGTGGCAAGGGCAATGGCAACCGCACCACTCGGCAAGGTACCTATCAACGCACGCAGACAAACGTTTATATTGTGAAAAAATTCCGATTTTTCGTCAATTTTCTTGTAAACAAAAATGTATTGCTGACAAAACCTTAAAATACGGACTAGATTGTTCTGAACTTGATATTAAAAATTAAAGCTAGAGTATGTAGTAAATATTATAAAGAGTGATTGAAATAATCACATACAAGCAAATCATTAGACAGCACCACCAATGACGGATTAACTTACATACTTTCCAGTTATCGTAGCTTAGCGTGTTGTGCGGTCGTTGTTGAAGGAAACCAACGATCTATGAAATTGTACAATTCGAAAACAATACGCTAAAACGTTACTGCTATCTAATTTTCCCAAAGATTAAGATATATTATGTTATTTATGAAGAACACAAGAATGCTTATATTTAAAACCAATTTTACCTTCTTATATTTTCAATAAATCTCACACGATAAATTCGGCATCAAACCATGAAATATGACGAGGCTCGCTAGAAAAGTTCGTCTTACTTTGTGGAAACAGAAAGAGTCAAATCTGCTCAATAAAATTGTGCGAAAGGATTTGGTGTTCGCTCCGAATTAACATTTCATCGCAATCAGAATGGTCGCATACCTCGGGGAGCTTTTTGTTCGCCTATTACGTTCGTTCCTTTCGGCCTTTTTCTATTTTACCATTGAATAACTGTAGGTGTGCAGCAGGGGTCACAAATCTTTTCGAATAAATTTTTCAATACACAAATTATTTTTTTTTAATTTACTTTATAAATAACTTCAGAAAACGTAATTTAGCAGTTCTGATGTCAATTACATATTATATCAAACAAATAAATTGGTAAAATCGTAGGCCCTTCCATCTAATGTTATGTTTTTCTCATTTTATTTCCTAGTATAAAGTAAAAATAAGGACTTTTTTTACAGAATTTGTGCAATTCATCAAATTTCATAGGTAATTTACAAGTTCTGTAAAGGTTCTGTTCAAGTAAGGTTATTATATCTTTATTGGCCAGTTGATTCATACAACTGAAATAGTAACAGAACTTGAATAGAACATTCAGAGAACTTGAAAATTAAATTTGAAAGTTTATGAAAATTTTCAAATTCTGTGAAACTACCCATCTTCAGAGAGATAAAGTATTCTGCTTGACACAAAAGTAGGATTATTTGACCATGCTACGAAGCAGAAACCTGTTTTGTACGCATTTTCTAGGTCCATAAAATTATTTTTTAGATAAAAAGTCGTTTCCATCATGAGCTATAAAGCTTAGTAATTTTCAATTTATCTACAAAAAATAGAAACCCCATATTTTGTAATATACTTAAGTATGCACCTGCTAAAAATATTTTTTCAATGGGGATAAAGATTTTGAAATATAGGATTGTATAACTCAAGCGAAGGCATACTACAATTATTATTTGTTATCACAGCACAACTTTAACAAGTTTTACTGGCAAAATATTCTCATTTTAATGAGCTAGCGTATATTTTTAATTGAAGTTACTATATTAATATTTACTTTAGTCACAAAAGGTGTTTCTGTCCGCAGATTTCCCTTCCAATATTCGCGATCTGCGTTTTTTATACTTTATCTTTGAATTCACTGAATTCCCTTGCACATTCTCAGTAACGCGTGCCGCGATTGGTGCGCCATTCCGCTACATATTTTATGGCGTTCGTCTCTTCCTATTTACTTGATGCGTTTATCCGCTCCTCCATTTCCGGTGTTGGCTGACGGAAAATACGCAACACGAAAATTGTGAAACGGAAAACGTTAACGAAAACCGTGGAACGTAAAAAGTGTGACGACAAACGTGGAACGAAAAAATAGTGTGACGAAAACTTAGAGTAACAATATAGAGCACTATGCGAAATGTTGTAAGCAGATTGTGCCCAATGGTTTTTTTCAGATGACCAATCGGGATGTGGCTTACAAACTGATGCAGGGTTGTCACAAATTAAGACAATTAGGTATTTTGTAGCGAGTCGTAAATAATTAAAAGCAATTTCTGTTTTATATATACAAATATCTTTTTTTAAATATAGATATAAGATTACAAATAAAAATATAAAAACGAATCTTTTTATAATTATTTATTAATCTTAATGGTACAATTTCTGGCGGAGATTTAAATAACATTTTAACATAGTTTTTAGAGAAAGAGAAATAAGCCAAAAAAAATTAAGTAAATATAATGAATTTCCATAATAATTTTTTATAAAAAAACGAGTGAGACAATATTTTAATAAATTGACGTTTTTTTTCAACTAATTGACACTTCAAAACATTAAGAATTTCCACGAAAATAGTATTAACCTATTGGTTGAGAAACAATGTCAATTTATTAAAATATTGTCTCACTCATTTAGTCGGCTCCACAGCCGATTTGGCCAGGAAATCAAGTCTGATATTTAAATATTTAGAAGCAACTGCCCTTATTAGGTGCACAGTGTGCACAGTTGGTAGTAAGTAAGTAGTTTATTAGTCATTAGTCATTACGTAAAAAAATATTGATTATAAGTAAAATTTGTTTTTTTTTTATTTTGTGGTGGTTTCTCTGTAAAAGTGCAACCCAATAATTATTTATTTCAATTTTGTTTTCATGGCTATATTTATATTTTTATTACACACGATATACTTACATCTATTTTCGAATTTAATCTAAGTGCCTGACCCAGTCGGGGAGGACACATTTTTTGGCATAATCTGAAATTATTTTTCTGTATTAGTCAATAGTAAGTAAGTAGTTATAGTAATTACTTTTTTTAAATTGCTAACAATAAGTACATTTTGTTTCCAATAGTTTTTAATGGTGGTGTCAAAACGGACGAAAGAAAAATATGCATTACCTTTTGTACCAAGACTCTTGAATTACAAGGCACCGCGAAATCCTTCAGATGGACCTTTGTTTGGGTCGTATTGAAGTGCTCACTTATAAAATGGGCTGAGCATATTGCACTATGGTATTTTGGAGACCAATTTTCTCTATTAGTTGCTTTAATCCACTCTTTAAGCCTTTTTTCATCCTTTGGAAATCTGTGAATAGTTAAATATTTAATAATAAACCAATTTTAGCACAGCCCTCATTTTTTTACAACGAAAAAGAAACGCAAAGACAAAGATTATTCTGTCTCTATACGTTCGCCAACAATTTAACGGTGGTATTATAAGATAGGAAGAGACAGAGATACATTCAGACGCGCCGACTGAAATCGGTATGTTGCATTCTTATAATTCAGCAAGATTTCTGATTACTAAAACATATTAAAAGTGCGTTAAAACGCAAACAAATCGAAAGTTTTTTATATTGACTCAAATAGTGAAACGATTGTTTAAATATTGGTGGAAGTTAATTATGGTTTTTGTAGTTAAACGTATTAAATATTTGAGATTAAAGATTGAACAAGGCAAAAAACATGAATTCTTTAATAAATACCTGTGAAAACTGATTTTTTTAATCTTTTTGAACTACGGTTGAAGCACCCATACACTGCACATATAGCCATAGCGTTTTTTTTTTAAATTTCTCTCAATTAAAGAAATTATATCAATATTTTTGCACTTTCGATATTACGCACGTCTGACAGATCACAACAGTGTGAAGTTCGCGCGCTTCCAAAAGTGGCTACATATGGTTTGAATCCTATGTTTTTAACAGGAAACTTTTGTCTCTGTTTCTCATACGTTCATGGAAACGAGCGGAAAGGGAGAGCTATATTTTCCGAATTTGTCGACGATTTGTAAAAATATTAGTCATCCCTCTTTATATTGTTACTCTAAGGACGAAAAACGACGAATTGAAACGAGCGTAAAAAATAACGCGACTGGGCAAATATAATAAAGTGGTCCCGCTGCTGAGCGCGAAATCAACAGTTGTGCCGTCTGACGATGTGGAGAATTGATGCAAGTTTAGTTTAATGTTGGACACGACGATGGTTTATTTATCTTCTCCTGAAGAACATTTTCATCAGATTTAAATAACGCTGTTAGTTTTAGCGTTATTTCTTGAGTTGTAGGCACTATTCTTTCAATGTTTCCTCATTGCTCACGATCCAGACCCCACTCCAATTTCCAAGATGGATATGGCTCCTCCACTCCTCGTGGTTCTGCGCTGGGTGGAGAGAAAAAGATACTGATATTCCGGTCGTTTGTGATGTTCAGTCACCTCAACGCATTGGTGATCTTCTGCTTCTTTTGTCTTCCACTTTGTGTCAGTTTCTCGGAGTTTGAGTTTTCAATTTTACGAACGAGTCCGAAGTATCTTAGAATACTCAGTAGGCAGATAGTTGACAGCCTGTTACAGATGCCTAGCTCTTCCAGAATGGATATATGTTAGTGCGTCCAGCAATCTGTGGAATCCTTAGATTTTTTTGTCCTATACCACATTTTGAGGGCCTTTATCCGCTTCCTTTAATTTCAAAGTGTCCATTTTTCCACACCGTTTAGATATAAATATGGGGAAAACAGCGTCCGGACGAGTCTCATCTTGGTGGTCTTCGTTACGCTGTGACACACGATATTTTTGCTCACGGTGTCTTTTGTCATGCAAATCCATAATTTCACTTTTGCTTGCATGTTCATCATCACTTACAGACAAGCGTAGGTATAAATATGAAGTAATCATTGTTTGTTATATTATTTTTATTTGACATTTAGCATTAAACATAGCATCTACAGCAGTAAACCGGCTCTAATAATTCTTTACATAAGAACATATATTTTCCGTACTATGTTTACGTAACTAAAGAATCAGTTTGATTTTAAGATATATGTACGAGTACATTTCCATTTACAATTTATAATTTTTTTCGATTGAAGCAAATTCTTTGGGTGTGATATTATATTATTTTACTTGAAGAACTTTATAATACACTACTCTTATTAATAAAAATCAACCGGTCAGTGGCTGAGTGGGCATCGCGTTTAGGTCCCACCCAGGCATCACGTGTTCTATTCCTCGGCTGGCTAAGTCCTCCATCATGATACAAGCAACATTTTTTGCTTAGTGCGGTGGTAGTAAGAGATTTAAAAACATTGTTGGGTTATTCGTAATAAGGGAATGTTTTAGAAAAATGACAGCCATCCCGGTTTCGCTTATAGCAAGCTTCATCAAGACTTTATCTGTTAATATAAAAGCCATTTATCGGGGCTTTCATATTTACTAATCCCTGTAATAATTCCTATGAAGCTTGAGGTAAGCGAAACCTGGTTATCTCTCATTTATTAATTCAATGAACGTGGTGTATTGGAATCTGTGTTTTTTCATTAATAGTTTGTTCTACCCATGGTTAGCATATAGCAAATAAACAAAAATCTTTTGTTCGAATAGTATAGTTAGAATCTTGGAAAATACAAAAGATTTTCGCAAAATAAGTCTAGTGAAACATGGAATTAAATAATTCAGCATATCATATATTCTACCATAAGTGAATGTGTGATTGTGTGATGAGCTCTGTTATTATGAATCTGTACATATTTTCGTACACAATGAAAAATATTCTTTAAAATCTTACAACCATCTAGGTAACCAATTGTTTTTGTTAAAAAATATTTCAACTTAACTTTACAACTTATTGCGCAGCGATATTTTGTAAAATGTTTTAGTTTTTGTAGTAAAAAGTCTCGTGCAAACCACTCTTTTTTTAACATAACATCCCCAAGATATTTTCATCCCCCTCTTCTTCTAACCCTCCAGTTATGTTCCTAGATATCGTTTGTATGCAAGGAGTCTTCCGAGACAAAAGTCGGGGTTGTCGGACCAGGGGTTGTGAATGTGAGGAGGGGAAGGGTGGTCCTGGTGGAGGCTGGATTCGTCGTCTTGGTCGAGATAGTGAGAGATATAGTTATAGATATGCTAAGGGGTGAATCTTAGATCGCTGAAACAGTAGACTTGTCACACAAAATGTCTTATTTTAAAGATGTAGACAAGCTCTGTTCTCATGTTTTGTAATATTGTTCTCAAAATTCTTACTCGTATTCAGTTTAAGAAATTCAAAGATACTGTTACTGAATATTTCAAATCTAACATAAGTTTAACGATAATTCTCTGTCTTCCCAAGTCTTTCAAGAATATATATTTATTTTATAATAATTTCATTTTCTTTCAATTGTTGCATTTCGATGGAAATAATTAACTCTTCACAGCCATAAATACGTGTATACTCGTGGGAGATCCCACGCACTTTTTTATGCTCCGAAAGCAAGAACTTCTTCCTTTCAGAATGCGCCATTAAACAGAGCAATTCAACTGCTTAACGATTCTGTATTGATCATCGACATCTTCAATGTTACCTAGAGAGTTTAGTAACTATCTTTTGACATACGTCTCAACATAGTGAAACTGCCCCCCTTGGACTTTTTCTCTTAATAATTTGGTGTACAACTGTTTTATGAAGAACCTGAAAAAGTAAATAAATAAATACAATGTGAGCTTGTTCCAAAAGTTTGACCATTCTTTGCTTAAATCTCAAATTCAGAAATTTGGTCTCTCTGTATAAATTAAAAATCAAAAGGAATGGCGAATACGATGTCAGGCAGTGTAAGAGAGGCCGAATACGAATTATTGATTTTCAGTTTCGATCTAATATTAAAAAGTACCAAGGCTTAGGCTACATTGTTTTCCATTCGAATCTGCATGGAAGGCAATTCTATTTGAAGGTGTGCATTTACCATTTAAGCATTTTCACACCTACGATATTTACGATGCTTCTATACACGTGTGTTAATTACAAAGAGTTAACTTTACTCGGAAAGAATAAACACACGTAATTTTTCGGTTTTATCAAACAGTTGCACATTAAAAATATTGCCCACAGAAGTGCCTTCGCCGGCACTTCGCGCAAAACAAATGTGCATGAAAAAGACGCAAGAAACCCTAACTTTAATCTTTCCCCGTCTTTGTTTAATTCACTTTCTCTCTCTATCTTTATTACCGTGTCGTTTTATTCGCGAGATTTGAGCTCGGGCAATAAGTTGCGCAGTCGAGTCGTCTCTCTCCCACGCGTGGCCAAAGGTTAGGGGTGGAAGGTAGAGGGAGAGGGATGGCGATGCTTCCGGCGCGACCCCTGCGAGGGTCTATTTATAATTTGGGCATGTCGCGGTCGTATATCAAGCCTTGTCAGAAATACGGAGGTGGCGTTAGTTGTACAAATAGCCGACACTTCTGTAAGAAAACCAAGCGACCTTCCAGCCACCATCCACCATCCAGTAGCTACTAGCTACCGGGGTTTATCTCTACCCGTTGCCTACTAGGTGCCTGATAAGTATCTACAATTATTTTGTCTTTAAAAATAATGTGTGCAGAGAAAACGTTAATTCTATTTTAGTTCGTTTCAACAGATGATACTGCGCCCTTGAGGCGATTTGTCACAAAAACGGCGAAATTAAACATTTTCAACGTATCTCATCTTTATGTGAAGCTATTTACATATATTATATAAATATATTGTTTTATCGTTGCAATATTTTATTATTTACAGGAACACATTGTTTGCTTTGTTATTTACACATTTTCTCGACTTCTATTTTCTATTCTTTACTGTTTTAAAAACAGAGCTATCTTTTACTTAAGTACATAACACTAATTTAGATATCTTTTCAACTTGAAATATACTTTACCCATTAGGTATATGTCTACCCTTATGCATTTACTGTGTACCTCATCTTCATCTAAAGTAACTTATTTTATTAATAGAATTAGCATTAAGTATGCGTTTTTTTTGGGCATTACAATATTTATCACTTAAACAGGATTTCATTTTATTTGTTATTTACACATGTTCTTAACAACTATTAATTATCCTTTACTGTTTTCCACGCTCATGGTTCTTCATATCTTACTCAATTCTAATTTTCCATGTTGCAGTTTTTGCCTTTTACTAGTTACTTTATGTAAAAACTGAAAGGCGTTAATGTTACAATCAACAACATTACCATAAAATAATAAAATTGAAAGTTCGGTTGGAATATCTTCATTTCTAGGACGTGTTACAAGAGAATGATCATAATTTTAAAAGATGTTTAACGAAGGTGATTGGTGACCTGCCTACCTTGTAGACTGTAGCTGTAGAGTTTTCCATCGGCTGTGATACGTATTACACGTTGATATCAATATTACTTTTGTCTGTGTACTTTTGTACGATTCGGTAAGTGATCCACTATCACTAGAACGAAATGAAAAGTTAATTTAGTTTCTAACGTTTTGGTGATAAACGATCTTAAATTGAATAGTTCCGGAATAATTTAATAAGTATTATCTTATGAACCTTTCAAACTAGTAATTCTAAGAACAGCAAACTTCGCGTAATGTTGATTACTCCCGCAATAGTCGCAACGCTCGTGCGCTTTGCAAACATCTTGACAGGATTGATCGGACACGGAACACACTAATAAATTGTCAAACACACGAAAAACTGCAAGTCGCACGCGGTAGAAGCGAAAACTTCTGAAAACTAAATTAAACAAGAGTGGGGAGGCTACGAAGCACCGCACAAAGAAGACGGTTATTCTATCTCATTATCTCGCAGGCTAAATCCTATGGACGAATGTGTGTGTCTCTTTTTAGTGTCGCTTTTTCGTTTCATCGAGTTTCAAATCACAACGGCGCTAAAGAAATTTTCACTTCAAAAAAATCTCAAGCGTTTTGGTATAATATTGCTTTTCTTGAAACATACTTGCCAACTTTATTGAGGTTAAGTTGATGTTCGGTCTACGTTAATGCAATGTTGAAAGTAAACTCAACTGAAATGTAAGTGACTATTTATTACTTTCGCAATACAAATCGATCAAATTTGAAGATTTTTCTAAAATTAGAAGAGGATATTCAAATGTAAAATGAAAAAAGGTTTTTTCGGACGATCGTGGTATCATGAAACAAAAGTGAAGCAAAGATATTGTCTTGTCCTTTTTAGTAATATTTCAGCCGCCTCTATAGAGACGCTCCGTCCGATACACCCGGTGCTTATCTATCCCAAGTTCCCGGTAACTTATAGCCATGCGATGTTCAAACTCCATAAAACATGTTCGTAAGACGTATTTTCGAGAAGTTTTTTCCGAAAGAATTAATAAACGTTTAAGTATGAATAAACTGTGGGATTTTAACGTTTTTCCGTGACATTTGAAAAGATTAAGGTCCCCGTTAACTAAACCTAAATAAGATTGATTAAATAAAACTTTGAGCCGATAGTTACAGTTCCTGTGGAAATACATAATATATTAATTAGTTTCCGAATCGAGTGTGTCGACGATTTAGTGAAATAGTTTTAAGTTTATAACTATCACACACGTCGTATTCAAAAGAGGGTACCTACCGAAATTCTAGAATCTTTTAGATACCCATTTGCGGGCATATTTATTTGACGTATTATTTTTAATAAAGATTATATAAAATATTGTATTTACAAACTATAACAAAATAGAATGGTGAAATTAAGTATAAATATGGTATTTCTTAGTCCTCCTCACTAGTGGATCCTGTGCCGAGGCGGACTAGTTATAGTTATTTAATCAGAGTTTATTTGTCTTCTATGTCGTTATCAGTGTCTTTTTAGGGATTTTTCATTGACCTCTTTCAGCCAGATTTTTATTCTTGATTTGTACTCATTCAATTTTTGTATTAGTTTTATTTCTTGGGGAAGGATATTTTGGAGTTTTGTTGCAAAGTAAGTGTAGTTTCTTTGTCCAAATGCGGTTTAATAAATCGGAATGTTTTTTTATGTCATTTTTATTCGATCTAGTTTGATGGATACACGGTCTAGTGAAGGATTTAGTATTTTTGAATAGTTTCAATAATATTTTTTGCATATATTCATTGATCAGACACATAATATAATACAATTATCTTTCTTACGATGAATGTGTCTTTACTTTGTTCATTTAAGTACTTTAAAACTCCATTCTCAAGCTCGATAAAATTTTAAATTGAAAATTGTTAAATTTTTTGTTGTATTTTGTGAAAAGTGTTAAATTTCTTCGAAATTCCATTGAATTTGTCTTTCTCTTAAATAATGAATCTATTCGAAATAATATTTTAGGGTTAACCATTGAAAGTCAGAGGACCATATAATTTAATTCAAATAAAATGGTGCCCCGAAATAAGTTTGCTGTATTTGAAGAAGTGACCATATAATTAGTAACGAATCGGCATTATGCCAACCATATCTATTTATAATATTGTAAGACATATTTCCAAAATAAGCTTGAACAAAACAGGCTCTATTTTCGTAACTGAAATAAAAATTAATGTTAGTTGATGATTTTGAAGTGATCATAAACGTATTTTTTTATAATTGCGTTTCCTCGTGAGAGACGTAAAGTTCTTCTTAAGATTTTTCTGTTTCCAGATTTTCGATTGAGTTTCGCTTACATTGTCTTCATTTAATTAAATGTTACAATTTGAGGTTTTACTCATAAAGTTAAAAATAAAAATTATATATTCATCCTAGACTTGCAGAAAAGTCAATAGATGTCGCATATCAAATAAAATGGATAAAGATTTATCCAGACACTATCTAGAGAGCATTTAGTTCGGGTTTGAATCTTGCAATCATACATAAAGATAGCAGCCAAAGATATATGCGTTAGAAAATGAAGATTGTGTGGGTGGTTCTTAGTCGAAGTATGATACAGTTAAAAGTGACCGAATTTGATATCGACACCTTGGCGCAGTGGTTAGCGCGTTCGCCCGGAAAGCGAGAGGTTCTGGGTTCGAGTCCAAGAGGTGCCAATATCTTTTTCTGATTTTTCTGTTTCCAGATTTTCGATTGAGTTTCGCTTACATTGTCTTCATTTAATTAAATGTTAAAAGTTTTTTTAATAAATAATTTTAAACTGAACAATTAACATTGTAAAAACCTAATCTACTAGTGCCTGTAAATTATTTGAAGTACTGATTTTGAATATTTTTGAATTCGAATTGAACCCGTAACCACACGATTCGAAGTCAAATGCGTGGACCACTACATAATGAAAGAAGTTGAATGCTGAACCGAATATAGGAATCGAACTCAATCCATCTGACTGCCAGCAGAACTTCCAAAAAGGCTTACTTGAATTTTTCTTGTCCTCAGCCGGTCTGTATCCACCACTCCCCGTAGCGACCCCCTGCATAAAGGCTATATCACCATCGGAAGGTTGGACCTCTGGAGGGTCAACGGTCATCATAGTGGGGGACAACTTCTTCGATGGTCTTCAAGTTGTCTTCGGTACCATGCTAGTATGGAGCGAGGTAAGAAATCCGTGAAAATATTCCCTCAGCGTATTTATAAAAAATATATTTTATTCATGTTGGTAAACTCCCAAGAATCCCAGAAAATTCAATAGAATACTATCTGATAATTGAAACTTAGATTTTTATTTATTGATTATTAGTATTATTTTTTATAAAATATTATTTGGTAATGTGAGCCCCCTGCAGCCGTGCAGATGACCCCATTTTACAATTTTGGAAGATACATAATTTGTATGTGTAATAAATGAATTATTTAAAATTAAATTAAACAAACTTAAATAAAATACCAAGAAACGTAAGAAATAAAGTAATAATGAAATAGAATTATGGCAGTAATAAAAAATAAGCAATATGTACGTAACTTACATAATTATTGTTATGTATAATATGTATATATGTTTTTATTATCGCATTTTTTGTTCTCTAATCCATATTTGAAGTTTGTTTGTGAAATGTTTTTTGCTTCACTCATTGTTTGTGTCGCGTGAAAGATTTTTGAAAACTTTTGTCCAAAGCTTGTGCTAATCATATTAGTGTGGGTATTTCTAATATTATCATATTAGTGTCGGTATTTCTTTCCAATAGGTGATGGGCGTCTATCATAATGCACTCAAAGAATTTAATGTTGTTTTTTAAGAAATGAAATCTATCGACCTAGTTACATTAATAAATTGCATGATATTTCCGTTCTCAGGTTAATTATATTCATAAAACAAAGTGTAATGAATAACTCCGTTTTCTAGCTTATAACATCACACGCCATCAGAGTACAAACCCCGCCCCGCCACATCCCAGGTGTTGTAGAAGTGACGCTTTCCTACAAAAGCAAGCAATTCTGCAAAGGAGCTCCGGGAAGATTCGTCTATGTTTGTGAGTATTTCATTAATCCACTTTTAACAAGAACAACCCGTATTGAAATTTCTTGGACTTTGTTTGAGTTCCTCTCTGGTTTCAAGTACCTAGTAAAACAGATGTTGAAGCAGATTTAAAATGTTCATGTGTGTATATTTTTCTGCTCAGCAGCTCTCAACGAACCTACGATAGACTACGGCTTCCAAAGATTACAGAAACTTATACCAAGGCATCCGGGCGATCCGGAAAAATTACCCAAGGTAAGAAATGCTTTTTTTATTATTCGTCTAGCGCAAACTAACGAAAATTCACGGGACATAATTTTTTTTTATGTATTTTTAGAAATAAAAGCAAACCAAATGCATTGTGGTTATATGTATATTGTTATAATAATACAATTGTATAAGAGGAAAAAGTAAAATAAATATATTCAAGCATTTCTACGCCATTTAAAGGAACTAGCACTAGCAGAGTTTGGTATAGAAATATAAAATAATATTATAGAGTGGACTCTGTCTGTAAGTTCAGTGAACTCAAAAATTTTAACGTTGAATTTGAGTTTGAGTTTGTTAAATTGTGTTTTGTTTGGAGAATTCAGACAAGCGTTAAATTTCTTATATATTAAGAATTATTTTATCTTATCTTATTTAAAAAGAAAATTATTTTAATCATCATTTTCAAAATTGGAACTGCAAAGAAATTGGTTCCATTTAGCAATTCTCCAATTAGTCCAATCCCTCCAATGATCTGACGCCCAACGACTGGAAACTACCGTATTTGGTCCCCGTGCACTGCTACTCACTTGAAAATATTGGAACACGATTTTACTTTTCAATAATTTATCATGAGTTTGTACTAACGCTAAAATAGTTATCATGATTACCATAAAAAATTAATAAATCAATTTTCTAAATTCCCTTACATCCACTACAATCATCCATATTTGCAGGAAATCATTCTCAAACGCGCAGCCGACCTAGCAGAGGCGCTGTACTCGATGCCCCGGAACAATCAGCTGGGGCTCGGAGGCCCCCGGTCGCCCCCGGGTGGCGGCATGCCCTCGGGCTTCAACTCGTACGCGGGGCAACTTGCGGTCAGCGTGCAGGACTCCGCGGCGGCACAGTGGACTGACGGTGAGACCTATTTTATTACCAATAATTCTGATGTTTTTTTGCTTTCATGAAAGATTTTTGGTTCAGAAAAATGGTACTTAAATAATATTATCTGAAATTGTGTTAAAACGAATTAATACATCGAACCGAGACTCGTAGTACCAAAGAACTGTGAGTATTTAAAATAATATTTCAAACAAACAGTACCATTACAATATTGAACTTAAGCTAAACTCTTTTTAATAATTCTGGATAATAGATACTAAAAAGAAAGTTTTTTTATAAAATACCTTTCAAATTTTTTATTACGTACACACCATTTAATGAAAATTAATTATCAAAATATTTCAAAACCAAAGGTGTACAAAGTATACTTAAGTGAAATAAAAAAAAAAAAACACATGCTATTTAAGAAAATTTATCAACATGTTTCAAAAACTAATGCTTTCTTCATCAGTAAGCGAAGTATGCTTTAGTAAAATAACAAACTTTTTTTACACCACTATTAAAAAAAAATTATCAACATGTACCAAAACTAATAGTTTCATAATCAGTGTACAAAGTATACTTTAGTAAAAAAACAAACTTTGTTTACATCACTATTTAATAAAAATTATCAACATACATTAAAACCAATGGTTTCTTCATCAATATATAGAGTACACTTCAGTAAAATAACAAACCATTTTACATCATTATTTAATAAAAATTATAAACATGTGTCCAAACCAATAGTTTCTTCATCAGTTTACAAAGTACACTTTAGTAAAACAATAAACTTTGTTTGCATCACTATTTTTAATAAAAATTACTTACATGTTTCAAAACCTATCATCAGGAAAAGTACACTAAATTATAAGTATACTTTGTATCCTGATAAAGAAACTGTTGGTTTTGAATCATTAACGTATTTTTATTAAAGAGTTGTGTCCTTCACATCCAATAAAGGCATATTTTTTACTTATATATCCAACTCCTCTCAAGATATTGACCAAACTAAAATTATTAATTTTAATTCTTGTTGTTTTTGGTCTCTACTATAAAAATGAATGTTTGAGCTATAAACAAATATGAACTCAATTCAGTTGTACCTAGTCGTAACTTGAGATAGTCTACTTTCCATCATTGTCGACATCTGACTAAAACACCTTTGTCTGACCGTCAGGTTTTTTCTTTTAGAAGACTACGGCCGAGGGCAGAGCGGCAGCGCTTCGCCCCGCGGCTCGGGTGGCGGGGGTCCGGGGGGCTACTGCTCGAGCGCCTCCACGCCCCACTCGGGCCCCCTCAACGGCTATGGGCCCCCCTCTCAGCTGTGCCAGGTCTCTGCCGCGCCGGGGATTTTTAATTCTTCGTCAAGTGAGTTAAAAAAATACACCTTTTTAACATTATTTCCAATGCTTTCTTAATCGCTATATGGCTAAATTAATGTTTTTGTCCGTTTTATTCTTTGTTTCTTTGTTTATTTATTTTGTATAATATTTTATAGGTACTTAGTACCTAATTCGTTTGTTTATACAACGTTATTCCTTTTTTTTTAATTGTCTTCTGTATGTTCGTAAATGAATATGACCACAAAAAATCTGATTGCATTTCATTTAGTTTTCATAAAACATTTTTTTCTTACTAAGGTTATGCGAGCCAATCGTGTTAGCTCATGTGGACAAAATATATTACTAGAAGTTAGTAAGTGTTCATAATATGAACCTTTATCAACAAGACGTTTCCAAAAATCAAATGTATTATTTTTTATTTACATTTTCATATTTATTTCTAATATTTGTATATTTTGCCCCTTTTCGAAACATTTACATCCTGAATTTTATAATTAGTCAATATCTTGAGTCGTTAATTTTTTAACTATGTAATTATAAACTTGTATAAACATATATTATTGTATTACATGTAATATATTATATTACAATTTTTCCTTACGCTTTTTTTCGCACCCCCAGTAGCGTACGGTGACTCGTATTACAGCCAGGGCTACCACAACGCGGGGCAGGGCAGCCAGGGCGGCGCCAGTTACAAGGGTAAGGACCGAAGCGCTTTCCTCCCTGTGCGCCACGGAACCCCGCCTTACCGCGCCCTGGCCAACTGTCAGCATCTGGCTGTGCAATGTTAGTTTTGTTTTATTTATTCTTTTGCTTATAGATTTAAATTTATTTTTTTGTAATGCTTTTGCTCTAAAAATATTTTTGTTTTTGCTCTTCGTCACTTCATTGTTTTTCAATTTAAGCATTTAAATTAGTTTTGCATAACGCGATTGTACAATATACATTGTATCTAGCACAGGGTATCAGATTT
This sequence comes from Limnephilus lunatus, assembly GCA_917563855.2. NCBI lineage: Eukaryota > Metazoa > Arthropoda > Insecta > Trichoptera > Limnephilidae > Limnephilus > Limnephilus lunatus. The sequence goes on along the minus strand of OU830593.1, from coordinate 96,955,886 downwards.
CATGATATAGATATCAAAAAGCCTAAAGGCATTGCTTTTTTGTAAACAATACTTTTACTGTTCTGCCTTCGATTGTTAGCAATGCATTTGCCTCTCATCTTTGCAAATTATTCTTTTTGTTCGTATTTTTCTGTTTGCTTTCATTCAAAATTAGATACGTATATATATTACTTATTATAAAAGACTTAATTAATTTCTCTAAATGATATAATCATTTACTTTTACTTGAGCGTGACAGTTTGGCAGCCAATAAAAAATATATGAAAGAGATTAATCACCCCTTGAATGATCCACCGATGAATTACCGCAATATTACTCGCATATCTGTTTAACTATTCCCTACGATTCCCAAGGGAAATAAATTACCAAACAACAATAATCAATACAATACGCCATGTGAATCAAACGAAAGCGTGTTTACTGATAGTATAGTGCAAATCAAAAACTAATTTTAATTCATTCTACGAAAGACGTAAAAAACTATTTCCCATTTTATAAAAAAAAACAAATGTAAAAAATATTTTTTCTGTTGTCCACAGGAATGGGGAGCATAGTCTCATCTCCCTTCTCTACTATGAACCCCTTCGCCCTTCCCACCTGCTCCTCGCAAGGCTACCCCGGCAGCCCCCTGGTTAGTTCCTCCAAGTAACACCAGTGCAATCTCTCCTTTGTGGCGCTGTGACAGTGATCTCAAACCACCAACACCAACTGGCCGCCCACATTGTGAAGATGAAAAACCTCAACAAAAGGACAGTTGATTAACTGCATTATAAATATGTGACTTATCAAGGACTTTATCCTTTTATAAACTTACACTGAAAATCGATTAGTCGATCTATACAGTACTCGAACCCTTTTATAAACTTCGTGATAATCGATTATTGTGAATAGTGTTAATCAACCAGTGATCTTTAGTTTTAATAGTATGAAACCAAACTTTAAGTAGGTACGAGAAAAATTAAACGATCTCTCAGAATCACAACATGTATGTAGAAGTGACAAATAATGTTATTGTATTATTGTATTTGTAAATATAACTTATCAAATTTAATACGAAATAACGTTACAATTAAATAAATAAAATCTCTAATATTTCACTATCACGTGTTTTCCAAAGTATAAAAAACATATCTTTTAAAAAAAGTTTATACATATCTCCTTCCAAAATTTCTTGGAATTTAATTAAGTCTTAAGATAGGAACATCATTAGGTTACCTTACTAATCATTACGAATCTCTACATTCATTAGGTTTGAGATATTTTGTATATAACTTCAGATATCAAATGTAAATATTAATTGTAGTAAGAACGACTAATTGTACAAAAATATATCTTCGAATTAATAAAAAATAATCAACGAATCATTTTACAATAAGTAACGACCATCACTATTTTAAACAATCATACATATATACAAAAATAACATTTTTCTGAAGTGTTTGTCCTTCAGCGAATTTTGTTTATTTCACTGCACCAAACGAAGTATACGAATAATAATATTAATAAAAAAAACTGATGATTGAACCTAAAAGCACCAAAAAGTAAACAACAATCTAGACAATTTTATATGCTCTTGAGAACTTAGTTAGATTAATTAATTTGTTACCATTACAACTCCGTGTATAAATGTTTTTATGTCACCCTCGTTATTATTTCTTTACAATTATTATTATTACTGTGAATGCCATGTTATTCCTCTGTTTTTGTTTACAATAAAAATGTCAGCCTTAATCGATTTGCAAAATATCAATAACATTTTTGATACTGAGATGTACTGCGATCAAAAAGGAGATATCAATATTATTGTGATGAAATCAGAAATAGTTTTATACAAGTTTTGTTGATAATTTGAATGTAAATATTTTAATGTTTTACTTAAATGAATAATATTAAACATGATTAAATTAAATGACACTTGATGTACAAAACATAATTGTTTCATTGCGTAAGCAGTACGAAAAGAAAAACACACAAACAGATCAATTTAAAGTCATTTGTATAATATTATACACTATAAATATATTTTATGGTAACAGCGATTTTTTTTACGTTAGCTCCACAGCTCAGGAAAACAAATCCCTCAGGGCCTATGGCATCTTTGGGGATGCTGTGCAGAGGGTCCCTGGAAGAAGTTCTGGGAAGAAGAAGATGAGAGGGGTGGAAAGTAATCATGGGTTCAAAGTATTCAGGAGTGACGGACGTATGAATACTACAACTGCGATGCAAGGCGATGGGTAGAGAGACCGCCTGAAGAGGTCTAGGTTAGGTCTCCCTCAACCAGTCTCTCCCAATCTGGCCCGCCATGCAAGAGGGTATATGCATTCGCCACCAGGACCTCGACAAACCTCACCCTATTAACCCGGGCAACCTTGCTTAGACAACAAACGTAGCGAACCACTTGGGGTCCCCTATGAAAGAAGGATTGGTTGTCCAATTATTGGTTCCCGGAGCGGCGATAAAATACTATTAAATAGCTTCCTACATATCAATTTATTAAATGTCAAATTGGTATATATATAAGACGGATAACAATACCATGCGTTACAAATGACGCTCGAGTATTTACAACAAAAACCAAACTTAAAAACTAGCAAGAAAGACTTCAAAATATGAAAATAAAGATATGATAAAAGTTTAATCGTGTTATATTATATAATTTTTATCATATTTCCATCACCATCTGTCAGTCAGGATATCATATTCGGTAAAAATTAGCATCGAACGCCCCCTAACGAGGGGCAGGAGCTCCCAAATCCTTCCTTACGCTGTAATGAGTTATGTCATTGGATAGATAAACCGGAGGCAATTGCTAATATGATTGGCAGCGACACACGTCCTTAGATAAAATAAATTAAATGTTGCAGAACTCATATGAAACGATTCAGAAGAGACATTTTTTTGGTGTTAGTTTTTATTTAGTTTAGGGAAGACGCTCATTAAAACTTAAAGTTATTTAAAAAAACTTTAATATTGTGAATGAACACTGAACTTATGAAGAACTTTAAAATATTTGCTTAAAGAGAAGCACTTGTGAATTTTTTTTTGAAAATTAGATCACATAGAAATATTTTAGGTGCTTTAATTAAATAATTTTAAGAACAGAACACATTTAAGCCTTTGAAATTAACAAGTATTTTAAGATCAGTCTTTTTATAGGCCCAAAAATAATAAGTATCAGTCCAATAAAATCTCCTACTTGCAACACCCTTTTCGGTTTTGGTTTCATTGTTTGATTTTAAATTATTAAATTCTTTAGAATTTTTTTGTAAAACATTTAAATATTTGTGCCTGAGCTTCGCAAAATAAAGTAAAACACACTTTTTGGGTATGTTATCGCCTTCTATATAAGGAGTTTTATTATTAGCGGCTAGATCCCGAATTTTAAACAACTTGGTGCACGCCTTAAGTAAGAACCTAATAAATATTTAAATGAAAAGCACTAGCGTAGCATTAGTTAGCACCATTGGCATTAGTTAGAGTGGCAATTTGGTATGCCCAGTCATAGGCATTTACAGCGAAATATGTGTTCTGAAATACCGGTGAACGTTTTAAATTAAATAGTGACAAATTTATTATGGTCATATCAGTTTATCGGTGGGTGAATCCCGCGATGGTTGGTTTCCAAGATATTGTTTCCAAACTACATAATTATTGGTATGGCGCAAAGGTACAGTGAAATGGATGACAATCAATAAATGTGTTTCTTTAAACGAAAAGGTTGGGTTAGGTTAGGTTGGGTAGAGATTTTTTCTTCTTATTATTGCAGTCTAATATATACTTTATCTAAGTTTACACATCCTCCATATGTTTCTCATCGCAGCAAACGCTTCGTCTTTCATCGAGAAATATCCACAATTGGCACCACCGTCCGTCTGCGTCTATTGCACCCTTCAGATATGAAATAACCAGTTTCGCATTACAAATTGAATGACCCGCGTAGGGTGCAAATGCGCCCGCGGCGGGTTGCATTCTGTTGTTAAATCATAAATATATTTTTTGTTAAACTACTGGCAGTTTTTTTTGTGGCGAATATTTGTTGTATAATTTTTTTATTCAATATGAAACAAAGTAATATATTTCTGTCAAAATATATATCTATTTATATATATATATATATATATTTTTTTTCATTTAATATAGTATTTAATTAGTTAAGTGATTAGATTACTGTTGTAACATTAATTTAATATCAAAAAATAATATAATATTCGATAATGAAAGTTGACTTCCTCCACAAATAATGTTCCCCACAACTATCCCAGAGTGGCAGATCCTCTGAATCTCGCCACGGACGACACCACCATCCACAATCAAAACGTTACTTGAAATGTTTTTAGCCGTGTTTGGTAACCAGATCTAATTAGACAGGTACTTCCCAACCTTAGTCTTTCTCGTCTCCTCTCCTTCACCAATTTCCATTTGTCCTCAGGTGAATTTAGTAAATTCGACATTTGTTCTACCCCTCCTGTGACCTTTAATTTATTTTTCCGTGTTTATTTACTTTGTTTCTCTTTATACATGTCGTTTATTTTTGATCATTTTGTAAACGCTGTTTAGCAATGTAGGTAGGTGTGTATTATTTTCAAATCGTTTAATTTAACATAATTTTTTAATATACTTTTGTCATTGTTTTTTATTTTATTTTATTTTTCTATCGATACTTTTTTATATCACGTTTTTCTTATCATCTGTGTTATTTTGTCTGTCATATTTTTAATATGCGGCAACTTCATTGGTTCATGCAACCATCTAACATGTTTTAAAAAAATAATATTTGTGTAACTGTTTGTTTACCTAATAAACTAAAATAAATAAATACAAGATGAAACTCAAGCAAAAAACCACCTTAAATCATAAATCTTTATTAGAAGTTTAATAATGTCAGATGCAGATAAAAAATTCCGCACAACTATCGACTCCAAAAATCGGTAGCTTCATGATCAACCCTTTGTGTCATTTTTCTTCAAAGCTTATATTTTCTTATTTTATCTCCCCCTATTAAAGATAAAGGTAGGTACTTAAACAAAGTGCGAGGATTTCCTAAACACTTCCTCCGCAAGCTCCCATATGCGTTGTATAATTTCTATAATCGCCCTTACCGCCACCGCCCTTCTCCCTCCCGCCCACTAGTAGGTCCGATGCCACGTGACCGCCACGTGGCTGCCCCGCGTTCCTCCTTTATGCAGGACGCCGATACACGATATTAGATTAAAATTGCTTACGGATTTCAGTTTGCGTTTCATATTGTTCGAATGAAAATAAAGTAATAAAAGAGAACGTGTTACGTACATTAATGTTTTTTTTGTGTGTGTCAAAATTAGACATACGTTATATAGCTAATACTATTTCATCGGAGAATGTTTTCTTTAAAGCACTATATCAGTTTTACGAAGGAAGTATTTACTTTTAAACCCTAAGTTCATGTGTCATGTTACAGATTTCAACGATTTTTTTTCTGGCAGAATATCTGTGTTTATTATGATCGGAATGACATATCGAAAAACTGATTTTGTTGTCGTTAATAACTCTTTAAATGTAATACATTTTCATTTAACAAAATGAAGATGACCTCATTATGTAAATTCATTAACTTTTGTGCCCTCTTTCAATTGATATAATTTTTAATGCCATGTATTCTATAAAATTGGTCCACCTTACTAACAAAACTGTGAAATTTTTTATATATTACTTGACGAGCTCAAGTTTCAGTTTTAGAAATGTGATTTCCTGAACACAATTTATGGACCAGGCGCTTATGACTTGTTCGCATTGAACAAGTAGTAATTCAAGTGGCGAGTATACTTGCTACTTGACTCGGCGAAAATCGTTCGCATTACTTTCAAGTAGAGTAAATTAGTGCCCGCCGCCCGTTGCAAGATGACGGGCTGCTACACATCAAAGTAAATACGCTAAATAAGCATATTGTAATGCTTATTTTAGAAGAGGTGGAAGAATAAATTAATAAGACGAAAATAAATAAACTATGGACACCAAAAGAGTGTACAAATTAACTCTGTTAAAACGTTGGGTTCGCGCATTTCAGTGCGCAGGGACGCGTGGTGGGGGTCCTTACTCGCCCTCAAAAATAAAACGAAATGGATTGATTCTACTAAAAAGCTGGCTAACCTATTCTACTAAAATATTGGCGTTCGGACGCGTTTAGTAACTAATATACTCTCTAGTCGTGTAAAATATTTGCTGTGTGCGAACGGCTCTTTATAATCTTAATTTTTTGTACACATACCAAGCTAACTAAATAACCATCACGACGTCACCCGTAGGGATAGGTAGAGAGGATAGACCGCCTCTCTATAATATCTCGGCTTTAACTAACACTTCATTCATTTTATTCACATCCATACATTATAATAAAATTTGGCTGCTTTGCAAAAATCACCTCAAAGGTGCACAAATAAGTATATAATACATAAAATAAACATATGTAATTGGGTCACAAGTAAGATTTTGGAGTTAAACTGGTGACTTACATCGAAGACTTATAGCTAGTGACTTACGACTAAGACTTATAACTACAGCCTTCAAACTAGTGACTTAATGGCATAAATATTATTTACCACTTAGAGACCTACCGAAAATATATTTACTTTAAAAAAAACATTGTGTTAACATAATTTTTTTATTTTATTTCAAAGTTCACCCTTATTCTGCATCCTCTTCACTTAAAGTATAAAGCATTGTTATCAGTAGGCGTTATAATTTTTTTTACTTTCAGTCCCACGTCTCTCGAATGTTCACCCAGCGCGGCGCAGGATTATTTGCTTTGAGTGTTTTCGCATTACGGAGACGAGCCGCCATTTGAATCAGGAGCACGTGGACCGGAGGCTGTGCAAAGATATAACGGTGTCCGCCGCCACTGTCGCTGAGTCCTGTGTCAATGGTGTTTGTTGGCATTGTGTAATCACATCAATTCAAACAGTTGAATTAGATTGATGGCATTGATGTCATGTAATTTAAAAATGAATCACTGAAATGAAATCGACGAATTGGAAGCTTAAATATACAAGGTTATCCTAGAATTACGGGCCCCTTTTATTTAAAAAACCGGAAAATATTTTTTACACAAAAAGTAAATGAAATTTTAGTTGCATATCCCCACACTTGGTGTGCTGTGTTAAGTCCTTGATTCCCTTGTCGCAAAACTAGGCGCAAAAAATGTTCTCACTTCTTCCTCCGCGTCCTCGTCGGTTTTTAAAAGTTTTCCGGCCAAATGTTTCTTCAGATGAAAAAAAATATGGAAATCATGTCATTGATTGCCTTTATGATTCCGCTATTAGGTAGTGAATCCATGTCTCAACTAAAAAAAGCCTCTCTTTCGTTGATAAAACGGATCAAACTCAATACAGACGAGACAGAGCGCATATCACGTCATCCATTGCGATGTTTGGTAGTGTGATTAGTGGCGAAGTACGTCTAAAAAGAATCAGTTTTAGTGAAAAAAAAAATCATCGGACGGTAAAATGACATGTTTTATTCTAAATATGCTCAGGAATCATTAGTTAAAAGTCTTTTGGGGACGTTCTGACCCACCCTATATCTATCTGTATAGTATACATAATTTGAAAAGAACGTCAAATTTTACGTTATTTATAATTAACATGTTATTTGGAAATAAAAATTATAAATAATCCAAACCAAAAGCTCCTCTTTATGAAAAGCATTTATGTAATAAATTTTTTTTTTTTAGTTTCAATTGGATTTGAATCCCTATTTTTAAACGGATTCTAAGTAAATTCGTAGATTTAATGATTAAGGGACTTCACTTGGTGTTTAGTGTTGAAAAAGCTTTGGGAATTATCCATTTCCCAAGGTCCTGTTCAATGTATTCATCTCTTATTGTCTCTATCTTTCCCTACAAAACACAAAAAAATGACTAAATTCCTACTTACTTAGCCAGTCCGAATTATTATTGTACAATCAATTTTAAAATACCCACAATATGAGTCGAAACATGATAACAGCAATTAATTTCTCGAAACTTGCGTTCAGACAAATTTATATGATACTTACGATGTAATTATGCAAACCTGTATAATTGTGGCCTGTGGATGGACCCTCAGATCACCGTGAAAGGTCTTTTTCCTGTGATATAAAAAAAAGCATTCAAATTTTCAAGATCTTTAGGCGATCCACTAGTACAGGAAAAAATTGAAATCGGAATTCACGCCCCTTAAATACTTAAGAAAAAGCTTTTGGAAAGGTTGGAAAAGATATTAGAGAATTTTTTTTTACATGTTGATTTCGTAAAGGCCTGTAAAAAACATTAATTCCTTTTTTTATGCTTTGCTTTGTTTATTGTAATAAAACGGAATTTTTAAATTGATTTCACGAAAACAAGCGGCGTGGAGTCTAACAAGTCTTTTCTCCGCTCCGTCCGGAGGAATAGTGACAGAAAATAGAGGGCGGCTGCCAGTCGTTCTTCGGTGGACGGTATAAGGTTCACTTTAATATTAAATATTCGTCGACTACCGTATTGTCGCCGAGATGCCAAAAATAACAACGCGAAAATGGATATTATATTTTATTTTGTGAGGTACGGGAGTAAATTTCAATTTTTTTGCAATTATCATAAAAGAAACTAAATTTGCGACATTAAACAATAAAATCATATCCGAATAGAGGTTTATAAATAGGAGAGATTAGACTTCAAAGTGTTTTTTATAGACCTTATAATTTTTTTTTTCTATGCTTATTAAAAGGCTTATAAAAAAAACGACCGAAATTTTTAAAAGGGCCAAGATATGTTCTACACGCAGTATTAAATTGAAGTATCTTTAATACTTCTAAGCGATCAAATTGTCAAAACAATAAACATATGATTTTGCATTATTTAGTATGGCTTCATCTTAAGTATAACAGTCCGCTTAAGTTTGACATCGGGCCTTAACACTTGGTTTTTCATAGTATAATATTTATAACATAATATTCTTTTACAATCAATTCGAACGAAGAATTTACCCTTACTGATGATTCGGCTTAATAAAGAGACATGAACGTAACATAGTATAATATTCATAACATAATATTCTTTTACAATCAATTCGAACGAAGAATTCACCCTTACTGATGATTCGGCTTAATAAAGAGACATGAACGTAACACAAATACTTCAAAACTCCTTACAATATCATAATATTTATTTACAGTAATAAAAATTCATTGCTTCAACACTTGTCAATTGTAACGGCGCTAAGAGCATCTGGCAAACAAAACTATGCAATTACAAGTCTATCATCTTGAAATAACTAGACTCACTTAACAGCACTTAGAAAATTATCATTGAAATGCCCTTACAAATATTATTATAATATTTACTTAGTAATCAAAACAAAAAATATGTTCTGAATATCTACAATACAAGATTTTTAACTGCTCCCAACCGTATCGAGCCAGCGAGATTATGGCATCATGGGTTATGTTGTGAGACTGAAAATAGTGGGGAGGAGAAGAATATGGGGCAGAGGAAAGTGGAAAATTACCTGGCTATTCAGATCTGGTAACCAAACATGGGAAAAGCTATTTCAATCAAGTTTTAAATCTAAATGGTGGTCCAGCACCATGGCGATACCAATAGTATCTTCCACTCTGGAAAGTGTCGCAAATATAGATACTAAATATTATTTTAAATGCATCAATTGTGAAGTAACACAAATTAATCAAATAAAATTTACTTGTGTACGTCGGAATTTGAAGCCATGATTAAAGCGTAAGCATGTCCTTGAGTAAGTCCAAATGAAGTGAAATGGCGAAGTGACTAATCATAAATTCTAGTTTAATACGTAAATATAATAAGAGCCAAGGATAGATACGAATAAAAAGCGATTTTTATTTTATTTTACTAGGTTATGATAGTATAACCAGGTATTCGTGGTCAATGGGTAAGCAATCCGAACCAAAGAGACAAGCAATCTGAAGGTCGCGGGTTCAAAACCCTGCGAGAGGTAAACATATTTATTAAATCAATTTGTGTTGTTTCACAATTTATTCATTTAAAATATTATATGTTACATTTGAGGCACGTTCCAGAGTGGAAGATATTCTCAGTATCGCCCTGGTGTGAGAACACCACTCAGAATTGAAACATAACTTCCCCACCTTCCTCTCACCAATCTCTCTCCCTCCCCACTAAGTTCAGCCTCCTGACATACCAGATTGGGGATGCTATAGACCTACAGGCTCCATAATAGAGCAGTTGGAATACTTGGGCGGTATTCACATTAAAAAAAAAAGAACAACGAAAAAATACTTTCAGGCTAAAGCAACAACGACAACATACTCTTGGACTTGGACGAGAATAAAATATATATATATATATATACATATTTCCACTAATTGTAAAATAAGGTAAAATTTACCAACCAGTCTGTTATTTAAAAAAAATCTTGGGTGCGCGTAATGTTTGTAAAAAAAACAATTTAATTAAATTAAATGAAAAAAAAACATTAAAAAAAACTCGTAAACCGTGTGTATTTGTGTGTACAAACGTACCAAATAATTGGTTACATGTTTATATAAATAAGTTACCCTGTGTAGGAGATAAATATTATTTTCCCGGAAAATCCGGGAAATAAAATACGCGTACGTGTAGCGGGGAGGAAAAGAAAACAGTTCCGCATTATATCACAGTTCGACATTGACTAATGGAGCGGAAATTTTCCGATGAGTTACATTTATGATAACACGGAAAAAATGTACCCGACTAACGAAGATATAAAATACACGGAAAAGAGGAGAGATGTGTTGTTCGGTTCGGGACAATATATAAATAGTTTAGGAAAGAAACTTTGTCTCGAACCCAACAACACATCTCTGCTCTTTTCCATGTATTTTAAGCAGTTTAATAAACTATTATAAAACTGATAATAATGGCAATTGACAGTTAGGTTCAGTTGGTTGAGAGTGTACCTACATACGTTCTGAAATGTGTATTGATTTTGTTTAAATGTTTGACAGATCTATATCAGAATCACCAATGAATTTTAAGTTTTTTAAAGTGTGTATTCATTCGAAAGACGATTAATTCTGTTCGTCTCTCTAATTATTATTTGTCAACAAGAAAATGTGTTTTAAAGTAAATGGTTTTTGGTGGGCCATGATCCAAGATAAATATTTTATAAATACTTTCAGCTTCACAAATCCTACAATTAAAACAACCAGCGATTTTTTGACGAAAATATCCTTAAACGTAATAATTATAAGCAATTCACAGCAATACGCATACCACACTTGGCTATGTTATACCTACATAAACAAGCGAACACCTCAGCAAAAAAAATCTAAGTGAGGTGTTCACGAAACATTACACCGCATAAACCATTTATGATAGGTAGGTAGGTACACATCATTCATAGATTTTCTTAAATAAGGTCAGGTTCCCACCTCGGAGTCGTGTGTTCAATTTCTCTGCTAGCTAAGCCCACGCCAATGCAAAAACAAAATTATTCACTTTTCAAAACATTGTCAGATTATTCTAAATCAAGAAATGTTTATTTTCCTATTTAAAAAATAACTTAATATAATAAATTTTATAAAATTATTTTGTTTTTGAATTTCATCAATATTTGAACACAGTGCCACTATGCCTAGAATAAAGAACCTTGCCGCTCCATCTAGAGATTCGTTTGACTTACTCCAACATTTAAAATCATTTTAATACGAATTTATCTTTAGCTACATGCTGCCACAAATGACTTGATAATTTGAAAATAAAAACAACACCGTCGACGCTAAATGGTGAGTGAATAATTAATATACACCAAATAATGTCTAGACATTCCCACCCATTAGCCCCTTTACGCGAACCTCTGCTCCGGGAACTTGCAATTTTGTAAGGAAGGGCGGGCGAATCATGCATAGGGAAACATTATATAGTGGGAAACAGTGACGTACTGTAACCCGGGCACAGAGGGCAGTCGCTCGGATGACTTTTATGCAACATTCATGCTTCATTCTAGTATTAACTTGTGATGATCTCGCCTTTAGGCCTACGAAATAATTCTTTTAAAATTGAGAGATCGATTTAGAAATATATTTAATTTTGTAACAGGGTATGGTTTCAGAATACAATTCTCTGTTCCAACTCTTAAGGGTGATTTATGAAACCGGGCCATTACTAGGAAAAACACGTGTGCCAAAATACTTTGGTTGGAGGAGGAATCCTAATGGATATTTCAGGTTCATTATCAAGTCAGGGGCGGCCGATGGATATTTGCCCGAGTGGTGACTGACTTTAACGCGAGCAAATTGATTTGTGAAACAATTGTCTTGTGCATTTTCTATGGCAGTGGGGAGTTGAAAAATTAGGCAATAAAGATTGATCGTTGGTGCATTTAAATATACGAGAGCGACGCGCCGATTACGGGTTGAAATATTTAACATATTTATCGAAATAGGATTGCAGAATTCGTTAAATAGTGACGCACGCAGAAAGAACGAAAACGTATACAGGCAATGCTTATATAATGTTATTATATAACCAATAAAGTCGACGCAAGTAATGAGAAAGAGTATTAGATTGAAGTACGCCACTGAGCTCTTCTTTTAAGCGCTATTGGGATAATTTATGACTTCGGCGCAGACAAAATTAGTTTGTATTCTGTTATCTAAAGGTTACACACAAAAAAATAGCAAACATGAAAGTTGCACTGATTTCTTGGAATTTGGGATGTAATGTGACAGAACACTATTAAAACGATTGAAATATGCATATTGGGAGATGTGTTTATCACTTAAGATTTGAAGAAGTGACGAATATATTATTGAAACCACACAAGTAGATGGGGGGGAGTCAGGGGGCAGAGAGTTGGAACAGGGGACAGTCGGGGTAGAGGAGTGTTAGAGGACAGTCAGGGAGAGATCCTGTTGAGAATTAAGATCGTCAAGTTCTGAGAGTCGCGAGGAGACCAGCTCGGTGCTTCTAAATCATTTTAATTAAACAAAGAATAGTTCGTCTTTATTAAACAAAAAGAGTCCACGCGAATAAGGAAGACAGAGATTGCGGCTTGCGAGTTCATGAAGTTAAATAATATAATTTGTAAATTAAGGCGGTCAATGTTAATTTAATATCAATACAAAATGCACTTTTGGGGCGTTTGTCAGGGAGGATAAAATTTAATACAAACCGACGCGAAAGTTAGACCGAAATAATAAGTGCTTTAATTAGTGATTAATCAATCAGTGCACGAGGGATGCTGGTTTTGGATTGTGATTCGTGCATGTCAAGGTTCGTGTGCATGAGAGGGGTAAGTTTGACAAATTGAATTAATTATTAACAACATTAATGTTTGGATTTCGTACAAACTAGGGTTAAAACAATAGAATCATCATTACTCCCGAGTATTTTAATTGGTTATAATTGTTCGTCTAGCTTGTATTTTTCTAGATTTTTAAACATGTATTATAGTTATATAGCGCCTTGAGGTGTTTTCCATAAAATCGGTGCCATGTGGATCGTTCAAATATTAGTATTATTATTATGGCTGCTTTAATGGGGCCTTTAATAAGGAACCATGTCATCTAAGTCGGATGATTTAATCGGAAAATTATAACGGTAACATTTAAAAAGCTATCGGGTAATTGTCGGTAATCGTAAAAAAGGAGCGTTCCCTCCGTAAGTCGATCCGGAGCTGCCTGATGTTGACCGGCGACGATTCTTGAGACAATACCGTTGTAAAATAATAATTTGGGGTTCAATGAACTAAAATACTATTTGAAGCACAATAGACACTTTCGGGCAATAAATCTTAGACGAGAGACTTCATTTAAAAGACGGGATTTTGAAAACACAAAACAATAATAAAATCCTTTAAAGGTGCTTTGTTGGTGATCTAGAAAACTAGGTTACTGGGTATGCTCCAATACATAACGGGTAACAAAATACAGAGGTATAGAATATAGGTATAAATTAATGTGTAATGCGCCTTTGAGGTGATAATTATTATTTACGAGTTTCGTAATAATATTTTTAAACGTAGCTAGGGGACTATATTCAGGAAGGTTTTTTTTGAAAAGGCATTGGGTAATATAACGGTTTATGAAGGGTGCGTAGCATGGGCATTTTGATTACTAACAAAATCTGACATAATTGAATTCCCATTCAAAAATTTCCTACACCTTATTCCAAATTTTAGGTATCACAACAAGTCTACTACATAGGACTTTGCATAAACTTGGTTCGATATCTTATCATATAACCACCTTTGGTTCACGTTCAGGTATATCTCTTTCGAAATATTCGATTTAGCAAAAAACGTTCATATTGTCGGTTGAATGAAGCCGTCGGTAGGTATTCACATTTTAGCGTAATGCGCTATATCCACCTACTTAATTAACAAACTCTTTTTTTCTTCAAACTTAATTGAGCGGGTTACGACTCGAGAATGGACGGCGGTTGTCGAATGGATCTACAGGTCCAGCTTTCCTATTTCACCATGAGGAAGTATCTCACGCGACTTTATCGGGGGGCGATGTGATCGAAATGCAGGTGGGCTTACACTATTTTTCTAATGTGGAGGCGAAGTAAGCGATGGTCGTGTCTGGTCCGAGCAAATTGGAATCCCTTGTGATCACATCTCGGTAACGTGGATCTCGTACCCGCTCTAGACTGGATTGGAAGCGTGGCCGGAGCCATTTCATGATGTCGACGTATGTACGTCACTAAGGCATTGGGGGACTTCAGGAGAACAAAGGACGTGCACCCATTTCGCCCTCCCTCTACCGCCGCTCCGAGGTACCAGCGGATAAAAGTTGTCGTCGCGGGAGGCCAGTTTGATGCAGGACGAAGATTACGATCTGGCCGGACTACCTTCGTCATGGGGGAAACGAAGTGACGAAATTTGCGTGGGCTTCACTACCTTTTAGGTTACGCTCGTGTGGGGTCTGCCTTGTCGGCGGAACGAAGGGAACATGACATATGGAATTGTTTGGCAACCGATCGGCGGTTCTTTGTTGGAATCCGGATAAGTTTTCTTAACTACTTTTGGTTTACGCTTAGGTAGGTATATTTCCTTCGATATTCGATTTAGCCAAAAACTTTCACATTGTCGGTTGAATGAAGCCGTCAGTAGGTATTCATATTTTAAGCGTAATGCGTTATATCCACCTACATAAGTAGCAAAAGTTCTTTTAACTCCATCACAATAGGAATAGGGATCATCCAGCATCAGGGTGGGAATGTACTCTGGACGAAAGGGCAGCCGGGAAAATAGAAGGGAGGGAAGCCAGATTCACGACCTGGTGCCTTTCATTCTTGGACCCAGCACCCTGGACGCCGAGCTTGACCTTCCTTCTTTGAGCTGATATTTGAGTTTGAGCTTGGGGTACGCCTATCGTAGAGCATATGCCCGTAACACATATAGGGGAAGGTCCCAAGTTACGCTTGTGTATGTTATGCGAGAGGACGTATTTTTCATTCAAATCAAATACCGATGACCATCGCGATTGCAGGCTGGCGCATGTTTTGTAGCGTGCCTAGGAAAAACGTAATCATTATTTCTACTGGTTCGAGGCGGCGTGCTGGACGGAGAACGGGACTATTGAGGACATGAGTGACTGCCAAGGCGAGGATCGGTGACATCAAAATCTTCCTTAATTAAATTCATACATCGCCAGATCAGAGGAGAGAGCGGCCCCACCGATCTCCTGACATTGCCGATTGTCTAATCAACTTCGGTTTAATGTTTATGCCGATGCTTTAGGAGTTAATGGAACTCAAGTCATCGGCATGCTGAAGAACTTCAACATCATCATCAATCCAGAGTAGGATGTCACGTTCCAAAACCTCGTGCCACCCACACATTTCCTGAACAGTTCCTGACATCGGCTATCACGCCATTAATCGGAGCAGACCCTCATATCAAACGGTATGAGATGACCTTTCATCATCATCATCAACACATTCATAATTTGGCGGCGTAGTGGTCGATATTATTCCCATTACCACTCTATGATCCAGAAACACACATCAAACTCTTTCCCGACAGAAGGCAAAACATGTCGATTTTCATTCGTCGCTTGCGACCTTAACATTCTCCGGAGGCGTTGGAATTGGAAGCTGATTCGGCGGTCTATGACCATCACCTTATCAGTTGGGCTATGGAGGAGTCCAATTATTTAAACAGCACATGTTCTGTCTCATGTTAATCCAAAATACCTACCCGTAGAATCAAATTAACAAAATAAAACAAGCTAGCTAACTAACAAACTGCATCTAGAACTGTGAGTGTAGAATTATTGCACTCCGTACTGCTTTGAGTGTAAATCTTTTGTTAGAATATAAATACATGTCAAATTACTTTCATGATAGCATTTTATACAGCCGCAGAGAGTACGCGACATCGCATCGAAAGGTAGGATCTTCTCAATTCGCCGTTTGAATGTAAATTTATATATTAGATGCTAGGAGGGAAAATGCAGATTACTTCAATAAAAATAGTCGTCGATGAGCGTAGGTGTATAACAGGTGTTAGGGGAGGAAGCTGAACGAATATAGATAGATGATTAGTTAATTTTCAAGCTAGTCAGACTCAGTCATTGTTATTCGAAGCCTTGCAAATTGTAACACGCCATACCTAAAAGAACAAGGGTTTACCACAAATAAATTATTAATTAAATTGGATTAACTATACCAAACCACTAAAACAAAAAAGTACACAACGTTGTGGGGTTAATTACAATTGATTAATTGAGAGCATCTCGTCACGTTTGCATAAAAGTATTACGTGATGGGGTTGAAAAGGCGCTGCAAAAGAAATGCAGGGGAGAGACGCGAGAACGGGCGAGCTACGAGCTTTTAAAGGCCGACCGGGGTTGCGCCTGTAGCTGTAGCACTGTAGCAGCATTTGGTAATCAAGAGGAAGGTTTTACTTCGTAGAGGGGGGGGGGGTTATCACAAACTATTTAAACAATGTTAATAGGATTCCAACACAACGAAACAATAAAAAATGCCATCAACACTTGAAACCTAACCTAACCTTATCAAACGTTTGCAAAGTAAATGGGTTACGTTTTTTTTATTTCGTATCGTCTGAATATATTCCAAGCTTTATGTTCTTGATTTACAAGTTTGATAAATCTAAAAATACTGAAAAATAAAAATTTAAGTGTTCACTATACACTAGAACTTGTGTCGGGTATTTGAGATCAACAAACGGTTTTCTTTATAAAACAACCTCCAGAAAAAGATGTGAGACAGTATGGATATGAATACCGCAAAGTTCGGTAAAAAGAACATGAAATTTTCGAAATGCAGAGTGATAAAATGTATTTTACTTGAAGGTTGTATTGTATCCAGTTGATAAATCTTCCTCTAAAATAATTCTCCAACAAATAATCTGATGCCTTTACTGTGGGGCTTGTAGCTGTACGTATTTAATAGAAGATAATTTACAGTACTTATCGCATTTTCAAAGCCTTTCAGAATAAGAGTTCCTTTATTTTATTTTGCTGTGCTGCGAAGAGGTAATCAACAAAAAAAAACAATTTAACTCTCCTACTGTTAAGAAATAAGTTGTGCATCTCTAAAATTGTCTGCATACCAACTGATGAATAAAAAAAACGATTGTGCTACGAAGTACATCGATTTTAAAATATCAAGAAATAATATAGGTATTTGAAAAAGTTTGACGAATTCCATGGAAAATTAGAGACCATAAACACCGACGATACACTACCCAAGCGATTTAAGATTTAAAAAAAACTACTGACAAGCTTGATATTACATACACTCATTGCTACGACACTGGCAGCGAATATTGTACGGAGTGTGCATAGAGACATAACACAGTGAAGATGTAGTATGTATTGTGTATAACGAGTAGTGTGCATAGAGAAATATAATGTGGGGTGTAGTGTGTAGTACGTCTGGCTGTGTGTAGTGCGGAGTGTGGAGGAATGCCTCTACGGCGCTACGGCATCCCTCTACGACCCGCGTCATCTTCTGTGTGCCTTGTGCCTTCCTTCTCCGGTAAGTGCGCACTTGCCGTCAAGATAGTCGAAAGGAATGGAAAACCTTTGGTGCAATTTATCCCTAGTGAACAATTATTCATTTTTTTAAATTTTATTTATATTATTACATTCAGTTTACGGATGTTTACATAGATAATAATTGACGATACCTAATGTAAACAAAAATTTTAATAATCAGTAAAAGGATGAAAATGGGTTAATAGTAGTGTTTTATGAACACCTCACTAAGAGAACCTATGCTGAGGTATTCGCATGTTTTAGATGAAGTGTTATTCCGCCGTCGTAAATAATAAAAACATAACATCGTCCTGGACACTACCAAGAATGAAACTGGCAGGAATTAGGTAAGTAGCAGTTAGGGTACATCCTGATTTTATATAGACACAATGTAGTAAGAATTTTTAAATATTTATCTTTACTATCTATTAATTTGATCTTATTTCATGAAACTTATATTTTAATACTTTTATATTTTAATTTGGTTTATTAGTGATCAGTTTTTAATGAGTTCAATTAATTGTTTTTTTAATCATTCGTAATTATTTTCCATTTAGAAGGCGGGTATGGGTATTTCTGCCTCGGGAACCATTTTATGAATAACCAAAGCCACAGGTTCCCCAAGTGCAGTTAGCTACGTCTGGTGACTTAGCAAGGATGCCCGCGTTCATGGGGTGAGGTTTGTCTAGGTCTTGGAGGCGGATTCATTTACCCACCTACTGCGTGGGAGGCCGGATGTTATAGGGTTTTCTAGGCCAACATTTAAAATCACAGAAAGAAAAGGTGAATTTATATATTAATTTTATTTAAATGTGCAAATTTCAGTATTTTATGGAAGATTGGAGTCGAGTTCAGACTTAGAAGAGATGAGATGTTGAATGGAGGGGAGGCAATTTTAGATACTCGTAGAAGAGATAATATTTATTCAGAGAGGGACAACCAAAAAATATGTGATCTAAAGTTCATACATCCAGACCATAGAATATACAATCTGGGAGTCAAATACGTGAATTTTAAAAAGGTGAGAATTAATGGAAAAATATCCATTTGTATGAAAAAAATCGCAGTGTTTATTTAAATGCTATTGAAGACAATCCCACGAGATTTTTTCGATGAGTCGTGTTTTATAGAACATTTTCACAATTTTCACTAAAATATTATAGTTTTTGATATTAGCGCGCTCCCTCTAACATTCGTATTAACATATCTCACCGTCTTCTTCTTTTTGAGCTCTTACTATGGGCCTTAATGCCCTTTATCATGGTAGTCGTGTACAGGTTAAGTAAGTAGTTTAAACAAAGATATTTTTTTGATTTTCTTCTTGACATAAAGTCTCTTCAAACTAGATTTATATAACGTCATAAATCGGTAACCAACAGTTGCCGACCCAGTCCAAGTTTGGCTACCTGTACATTATTGATGCCCCTTGATATGCTGATGATAAATAATTAAGTCCAGTCAAGGAGTTGAGCCCGAGTTCATTATGCATAGTCCGCCGCAAGTTTCTCCGGGGGGGCCGGAATCGGGGGTGGGGGGGCGAAGATCAGAACTTACCGGCTGGGCGAGGTGGGGGACTTTGGAAGTACAACATCAACCCACTGAGGAAACTCAATACTGCAACTGCACAGGTGAACTGCTAATCAGGCAGGAGGTTACAAATGACTTATTAAAATGTTTAATTATTATTATGTAACTTTGTTGAGTTGGTTTAGGAGAATGAGACAGGAGAGGGAAAATAATTTTCTTATTAAACTTTGCACTTATGTATATGTGTTTGGGAAACCGTTATTAAACAGGGTAGTTCTTTTTGCCACGCTATATGACTTGTTGCTTTTTACTGCATTTTAATTTTTTTTATGAGAATGCCTCACAAGAGTCCCAGCTGCTCCTGTCTGGAGCCAGTGAGACCATGGCATCCCAAATTGGGGTATGTTGTGAGGTTGAAAATAGTGAGGAGGTGAGATGGGAAAGAGGATGGTGGAGAATACCTGACTATTCAAATCTGGTTACCAAACACATCTGAACCCATTTCAAGCCACGTTTCAATTCTGAATGGTCGTCTTACACCAGGGCTATACTGAGAGTATCATGTGAAATAACACAAATTAATCAAATAAAATGTATATGCGCACGCCGGGATTCGAACCCGCGACCTTCGGATTGTGAGTCAAGAGCCTTAATCCTCGACCACGGAGGTCGTCAAATCGGAGATTTAATTGGAGAGTCGTAATTGCATTGCAATACGACTAGGCGACGCACGGGGGAGGTTATTTATTTTTTAAAGTAAAGCTTTGCAATGAGTTATAATTTTACTTGATTTTTTGTCGACTTAAATCTGCTGGTTAAATAATTTTAAAAATACACAATCATTTTTTTTAATATTAAAAATATTTCTCAAATTTATTACAGATATTGGCGGTTAATAATACAATTTTTTTTCAACAAAGAAGAGGAACTTCACTCGTACCAGCCAAGTAAGCTTTGAAGTCATGTGGAACTTTCAGAGAATTTTTAATCGAACGTCAGCAAGATTCAATGGTCCTGGCACTCGCAAATATTCAGATCAAAGTATCGTTTTTGAAGGTTTTTATAAAAATTATTAAATATCTTTCGAAATGCGCGTAGGCGGGAAAAGAAACATTTGATATTTTTTGTTACTTTGAAGGGTAGGGCCTTTTTATATTCTTATTTAGATCGTAAGAATATATAAGAAACTTCTGCATATGTATTACCCAGTTTTGGTTAAACTTATATGAGTCAATTTACGTAAGAAAAAAAAAGGTTTTAGAAATTATTTACATGGATTCGTTTATAAGATAATACACTTTGATTAAGCACATAATACATTGACAAGTATTTTATTACATAAATAAATGGTTCCATGCCAACTCAGAATTAAACCAACTCGGAACCACCTCAAAAAGATCATTAAAAGCTATTAAAAATAGCCCGTAACACTAACCTAACTTAACCTATTTAACCAATGTTTTTTTAATATTTTTTTTATCATCACTCCTAATGACCTTTCTTAGGTGGTTCTGAGTTGGCTTCATTCTGAGTTGGCCGGTCACCAAATAAATATCCAAGAGAAATCTATGTATCTTTTTTATTGTTGATCTGTAAAGTATTGTTAGATAGTGGCGTTTGAGATATTAAAGATTGTAACGTAGGGAGAAAGTAGGTAACCCACCTTTGTCATCCGACAGCTTATCCCAGAGCAAAAGAACATCCTTCTCAGGATGGTGGAGTCAGGGATTTGAGGTCATGCATATAAATGAAGCATCAATTTTTTCTAGTGAAATTATAATAATACTTTATTGCACTTTGCAAGGAAAATAAACACCAAAGAAGGCTTAACAAAAGGACATAAATACCTTTGAGCATTTAGCAACAGATTTGGAGAGAGAGAGTTATTAAAATCACAGTTAATTTTTAATACCGCAAACGTCACGTCGTCGTGATTCTCCTCTTGCAGAGCGAAAAGCCTCAAGTTCGCAAACAGCCATCCCAAAACGCCGTCCAGCGCGTCGCAGGGGGGCTGCTCGATTAAAGGGAATCCACCCCAATAAAATAGCTACGGCGGTTTCTCACCGGCGCGAGCAAAACTCGCCGGCCAAACAGACAGCAAAAGAATACTTGCGGGTCCTGCGCGTGTCGAAGAGCCGCTTCATTAAAGGGAATCCACCCAACAAAATAAGCACGGCGATTTGCCACCCCTCAGGCGGCGTTGGCAAATCTCGCCGGCCAAACAAACAGACAGCAAAAGAATCCTTGCGGGCAGAACATCATCCGTTGATTCCAGTCCAAATTAACTTCCGCACGCGGATCATTTTATCCAACGACATCCGGCGAGGGATTAATAAAAATAAAAAGGCTTCAATGCCATTTGGGTCGTCACACACTCTCGTGACATAACAAAAAAAATATTTCCCGGCTACATTGCACTAGGATAAAAAAACTCTTCAACCCAATCGCCCAAAAAACCCCGCCGCCAACAAGCACTAAGTTACCTCCTCCGCCATGATTCCAAGAATCAATCTGTTTCCGGTCTCCTTCCAGTTTTGCCAACCAACAAAGTTAAAATCAGAAAAAAAAAATAATAATCAATAGACAATAAACAGTACCTACTTTGCGCAGTACCTGCTCACGAAATAGACATGTTACATTTCCCCGCAACCCCCGAAAATTTTACGCCGCGAAGTGAAGTAAAATTATTAGGACACCGCTCAATATGACTCTCTCTATCCATATCTGTTAAAAAAAATAACATATCACAGTATTAGAAAAACATAAACATACTAAAGTAGCAAATTAAAAAACAAAAATCATTCACAGAATGGAGTACAAAAGAAAACATTGAAAATGAGGTAATACCTCCACTTTTACAAGCTCGCTTGTAAGATTACCAACACGTTACTCACATGACGAGAGATAATCTCTCAAGAAAACACTAGTGAGTATGGAGAACTCAAGCTCCCACTTTCATGTATAGAAAAAGCAACACTTAGTTATTATTAACATAAAAAATATCTCTCTCTCTCTATCCTTATATTCTAAACAAAAGTAATATTTGGAAAAAGTTATGTTACACAGATTATACTTAATGCGTCTTAAATTATCAACTAAAATTAGACCAAGGTATAAACAAATATACAGAATTAACTCATTCAATTTAAAATTGATGTCAGGAGGTCAGATCAAGTATAATACAATTATTACTTGTCTATCGTATAACAAGTTTTATAAAAAAAACTGTCAATTACTAAGTGGTCAGAGTAGGGTTTATATGTAAAGACATACCTATCTGTCAAAAAATCAGATCAAGTATAATACAATTATTACTTGTCTATCGTATAACAAGTTTTATAAAAAAACTGTCAATTACTAAGTGGTCAGAGTAGGGTTTATATGTAAAGTAATACCTAACTGTCAAAAGGTTTAGATTAGGTTTTACAATTTTAATTACCTATCCATCAAAATTATGAAAAAAAATTCATTAGGAACACAGAAGCAAAACAGGATCTAGAATGTTAGGCTTAGAGCTTAGGGATTACAATTAATCAAAACACCTAGCTATTATAAAAGTGAACCTCAAAAGTACTCTTGATTCTATACAAAAATACAAGATGTAACTATGAAAAACCATCCTCAGAGGACGTTGCTTATGCAAGAAAAGGACTAAGGATAAACCCAGTTGGCATTCCTTAAAAAAAATAACTTTTACAAAAATGCTAAAAGTCAAAATTTCTTGAACAAACAATAATATTTTGGTGATCGAATATACTTATTAGATAATCGACACTAGTAGACAAAATTAACAGTACAACACTGGTTTAAGCAGTGAGAGACCAATAGATGTATGTATATACTTAAGGTTAACTTAAAATTAAATGACAAAATACACTTTCCTGTATTAGAGGTAAGGTGATAAATTTCAAATAGGAATTATTTTACTGGGTAGGCATGCCAGAGCAGTACCACCTTTGTTTGTAACAAGACAAATTTTCTTAACAAAGAAAAAACTTAACTAACTGACTTTAAGGAAAGTTAAACCAGACTTAATCTATTTAACACAGCTATGGTATATTTATGGCAGAATTTACTTAATCACTAATTGGTGAAATTAAAACAATCTGTGCATAAGAAAGTCGCTCAAATCTCTCATAAACAGAAGTTTTGAATCGTTCTTTCCAAGTCCATGGAAAATCATTAATCAGGAGAAAGCTCCAACGAACTTGA
The DNA here is from genome assembly GCA_917563855.2 of Limnephilus lunatus. NCBI lineage: Eukaryota > Metazoa > Arthropoda > Insecta > Trichoptera > Limnephilidae > Limnephilus > Limnephilus lunatus. Next base: position 96,932,168 of record OU830593.1, on the reverse strand, counting down.
GAAGAAGGATTCAGACTTAAACATAAGAACAGTACAACATAACCTACTGTTTTACGAACTCATCAGTGTGTAAGTATAATCGCAGCAAAGATATACTATAAGGAAGACGAAACGTCTCGTTTTAAACCAGAGAAAAAAAAAATCTCGTCAAAGAATAGGTCAATTACAAAAACATGACCTACACAAAATAATGGGCGCCACTGATCACATGGATCAGAGGAAACGACATTCATTACAAACATCGTCTCCTAAAAAAAAAAAAATATTCAGAAGAATTTAAAAAAAAGTTATGATAGTAAGAATGAGGAAATTTTGTGAAAATTCTAGTCACAACCTCTTGAGGGTACCAAGCCCCAAGAACAAGTTACTAGAAAAAACACTGACGAAACAAACGGAACAGCATGCGAGGTTGGTAGCCCCGCATACTATCACGTTGGTTTCATCAAATTATAAAGAGTAAGAAATATTTAATTAATGCGAACAATATCTTTTACATGAAAATTTCCTACAATTTTACCGTTCATATCAGCTAGCGTATAGAACAAATTAGAGACTTTACCTTTAATAACATTGCGAACGAATCTAGGGGCCAAACAGACAGCAAAAGAATACTTGCGGGTCCTGCGCGTGTCGAAGAGCCGCTTCATTAAAGGGAATCCACCCAACAAAATAAGCACGGCGATTTGCCACCCCTCAGGCGGCGTTGGCAAATCTCGCCGGCCAAACAAACAGACAGCAAAAGAATCCTTGCGGGCAGAACATCATCCGTTGATTCCAGTCCAAATTAACTTCCGCACGCGGATCATTTTATCCAACGACATCCGGCGAGGGATTAATAAAAATAAAAAGGCTTCAATGCCATTTGGGTCGTCACACACTCTCGTGACATAACAAAAAAAATATTTCCCGGCTACATTGCACTAGGATAAAAAAACTCTTCAACCCAATCGCCTAAAAAACCCCGCCGCCAACAAGCACTAAGTTACCTCCTCCGCCATGATTCCAAGAATCAATCTGTTTCCGGTCTCCTTCCAGTTTTGCCAACCAACAAAGTTAAAATCAGAAAAAAAAATAATAATCAATAGACAATAAACAGTACCTACTTTGCGCAGTACCTGCTCACGAAATAGATATGTTACAAGATTTACCATTTAAACTTTAATTAAACTCTACTAATAAACGTATTTTATATTTCACTATTATAAGTGACATTTAATTTTTAAATAAGTTAATTAGTAAGGCCCTCGAGGTCAGTTCGAGGATTTTCATAAATTTAATTATTTGAAAAATGTGTAAGATAGTGTCATTTGACTGGGTATCCAAAGAGCTATTAATTTCTGTATGTTTTGAAGGTACACCACACAAGTTTTGAAAGTATTATTAATATAAATCCTAAATATTATTAAACAACGATGGTTTTTAAATGTCAACCCGTATTTCTTGAAGGCCTCCGTGGTCGAAGGGTAAGGCTCTCTTCTAGCAATCCGAAGGTCGCGAGTTAAAATCCCGACCTGAGCAAATTAGTTTCATTTGATTCATTTTACATTATATCACAATGTTCTAATTTAAAATAATAAAACGCGATTGGAAGATACTTTCAGTACTGCCCTGATGTAAGACCACCAGTCAGAATTGAAATATTGCTTGAAATGGCTTTAGCCTGTTTGGTGACCAGATTTAAAAAGACATGTACTTCCCCACCATCCTCTTTCCTATCTCTCCCCCCCACACATTAACAACCTCATACATCATATCTAATAGGGGATGCCATAGCCTCACTTGCTCTATACGGTTGAAAGCAGTTGGGACTTCGGGTACAAATGTAGGAATTTCTGTCTTTACTGTCCACCAGTAAGAACCAATCCGCCTGGTCACCAAAACTTATATTTTACACAAAAGTTCATCTGAGAATGAGAACGAAAAAGTCTCGACAGGCCTTCACCCAGAAGCATAGCGGATATGATTATTAAAAACAAAAAATTTATCCCTTCACAAAATCTCATTCACTTCAGATAAGGAAATGTAAACAATGGAATCTGACGATATAAAACCCGAGATGACTTATTTTTCTTCACAAAGGATAGCGGACATATTTATTTGGCATAATTTCCTTGAAGAAATCCCAAAGATTAGCATATTTTGTAAGCAACATCTCAAGCTCGATATTCCCTTCACCGGAATGTAAAATTTCCAGAACCGAAATATTTTCCGTTTGAAATCCCTTCCGTTTATTATTTTGTTCAGACTTTTGAAACAAAAGCTCCTGACTGCGGCGGCACCTCCGTCAAAAAAGGATTTAATTCCAGTGAAATCCACGCCTTTTCCTGACGTTTTGTTGGTGGACAGAACCAAGGAGATAAGGGTTTAAAAATAAAAAAATTGAAATACGTAAGTAGAAAATTATTTTTAATTAGCATAAATACACTCGTACTTCACTCTCGTGTGTCAACTAACTATCGCTCTATTTTATCTTTACGAGATATCTAGCTTGGCTCTTTGTGTTGTGGTCATTTTTACTGCAACTTTTAAAAAGAGCCTGTGTCACTCCAGACGTTGGAATGAGTGTCCGGTTTCGTGGAGTGAGGTTTGTCTTGATGGGATCAGGAGAGACCGGAGGGAGACCTTTTGGCCTCTCCGGTCGGACTCCCTAGACCTAACACCTTATACTACTGTAGGAGGGATGGATTCATACGTCACTCCTAGACACACTGACATCCAGACTCCTACCAACCCGTTATACCTTTATCCTTCCAAGAACTCCGTCTTCTTCCTTTGCTTAAATAGGCCCTCCCAAAAGTGACACAGGGAAATATTTTTTCTCAGGGCCTCTTGTATCGAGTTTATGTAAAAAAACTGGTGGAATGAATTTATAAAATACATTTTCCTGAGGTGGAGAGATTTGTAGCATCTGCATGTTTTTTAGAACATATATAAATTTGACCACTCACCCTAATCTCATTTTCTCTGGTTATTTTGTTTTCTCTTTAACGTTTAAATTTAACGCAAAATTTTATCATCCAGTGCGTGTTGATTATTATGTTATCGTGGAATTGTGTAAATTATGTTCTGTAAAGGGTTGTGTTTTGTATTCAGTTTCAGTGTTTTGTGTTCAGAATGAAAGAAGTATTGAACATTCAAGATTATATCACAACAAAGACATCATAAATCTAATTCTGTCTGGCAAAAAAGCTTGCTGAATGTACTCGTAGTAATATGCAGTGGTACATTAACAGAACGTTGTGGCAGACAGGAATATCTGAAGACGTGCAAAGGTGCACAGGGGATCAAATTTGCTAGCTCCCTCGAACAAGCTCCATTAAAATATCCATAGAACCTACTCAGCATGCCTTTATTGCGCCTGTGCATTAGTGTCAACAAAGGATTTACTTTACTGGGGTAAAATAATAAAAATATGATTTGATTATTTCTTTATTTTGCGTTATATTTACAAACAAGACAGATCAAAACGGCACTTAGCTCCTTGCACTCTCGAACCTAAATTTTTTCGTGGAGGCTTTATATCCGGCACTTTATATTTTTTACCATAAAAAACTTAATTTGTCCATTTGTGTACAATCTTCAGCCAGCTAAAATAGTCGGATTTTTTGTAGCTTGGTCACAAAAACAGGCATAGCAATTAGCGGGGGTGAGTGGGGATAATTTTGTTATGACGTTAGGGTGGCCGACTGAAATACACTTCTTACAAAGAATTATGTACTCTGAGGTACCTGCTTGCTACGGTTAAATGATTTTTTTGTTATCCTATATATATAGATCATTTTTACTCAGTAAAATAAACCTTTTATTATTTTATGAGTATTATACATGTAATGGCAATATATTCCATTTAAATTTGAATCCTGTAGTGTCAGTTGGAATGCATTTATCAATTGTCACTTGTTTTATTTTCTATTATTTTATTATAAATAAACATAAATGTCGTTTCTTTGTTAAACTTTGCAACACAAGTGTTTTATTTATAAATCAATAGAAAAGAATTAAATCTTATTATAAGACTTCAAACTAATCCAAAGTGAAGACTTACAAATATCACAGAAAATCTGCCTGAATAATACAAATAAAAAAGAAGAAAATTATACAAATATGAAAACAAATACTGAATTTAAACATTCTGAAAATAAGAACATTATAGAAAAACAACAAATTAATTTTAATGAACATGTTAAAGAAGAAGATTTTAAAATAACAATAAATCATTTAAATAATGATCAAAAAACAGAAATAAATGAACTAATAGGCAAATACACATCAGTGTTTGCGAAAAGTAAATACGATGTTGGTACTGTTAATGGATATGAAGCGAAAATAGACTTATTGGTGGATAAATATTGTAGTAAGAGGCCTTACAGATGCAGTGTAGAAGATAAAAAGGAAATAGAAGAGCAAATAGCAAAATTAATAGATAATAAACTGATAGAAGAGTCGTACAGCCCATTTGCTGCACCTGTCACTCTAGCATTTAAAAAAGAAGAAAACAAAAGATCCAGATTATGCATAGACTTCAGAGACTTAAATAAAATAGTAATACCTCAAGCTCAACCATTTCCATTGATTGAAGACCTAATGACAAAGACCAGAAATTGCAAATTTTTTTCAACGCTGGATATAAACTCAGCTTTTTGGTCTATTCCGTTGCGGATTGAAGACAAAAAAAAAACAGGATTTGTAACACAGGAGGGGCATTATCAGTGGACCTGCCTACCTTTTGGATTAAAGACCTCTCCGGCAATTTTTCAGAGGATATTAAGCAATATATTGAGAAAATATAAACTAACCGATTTTGCGGTCAATTACATAGATGACATACTTATATTTTCAAAAACTTTTGCTGAACACATCGATCATTTAACAAAGTTGCTGAATGCAATCAAAACTGAAGGTTTTAGATTAAAATTTACAAAATGCACATTTGCATCAGACATGGTAAAATATCTGGGTCATATAATTCAGAATAATTCAGTCAAGCCAGTAAAGGATAATTTGATTTCAATAAAGAATTTTCCTATTCCAAAAACACAGAAGAATGTGAGACAATTTCTAAGAAAAATCAACTTTTATCATGAGTACATTCCGAAGAGTGCAATAATACTAGATCCTTTGCATAACTTACTAAGGAAAAACCAAAATTTTATTTGGACTGATAAATGCCAAAATGCTTTTGAAACGATGAAAAACCTACTATGCTCACAACCAATCCTGGAAATTTTTGATCAAGATTTACCAATTAATATATATACAGATGCTTCTCTAGAAGGCCTTGGAGATATTTTAAAACAAACACAGTCTGATGGAAAAGAAAAACCTGTAGCTTACTTTTCGAAAAAACTAAATGGCGCCCAGAAGAAGAAAAAAGCAATTTACTTAGAATGCTTAGCTATAAAAGAAGCAGTGAGATACTGGCAATACTGGTTGATAGGTAAACCATTTACAGTTTATTCAGATCACAAACCACTGGAAAACATGAATCTCAAATCTAGAACCGATGAAGAGCTAGGTGATTTAACATATTATCTTTCTCAATATGACTTTAACATAAAATATGCTCCAGGAAAACAAAATTTGGAAGCTGACTGTCTAAGCAGAAACCCAGTGCTGGAATCAAATGAAAATACAGATGAGCAATTAAAAATTGTCAACTTAATAAAATTAGACGATATCTTAAAAGATCAGGTCAAAAATGAGAAGATACAGTGCAGAAGAGATAAATTGATATCGAAAAATAATGTTTATTACAAGAAAGTAAAAAAAAGAGAAAAAATAATTCTATCAGAAAAATTCAGCATAGACTTTATCAGAAATGTTCATACAGAACTAGGTCACATAGGAATTACACAAATGCAAAAAATGATAAGCTCATTGTACACAGCAGAAAACATGACAAATAATATAAAGAGAACCTGCGAAAGTTGTGCAGTATGTTTAAAGAACAAATCAAGAGGTGAAAATAAATATGGATTGATGTCCCACTTGGGTCCCGCAACAAAACCTTTTGAAATATGTTCCATTGATACAATAGGCGGTTTTGGGGGTTCACGATCAACAAAGAGATATTTACACCTGTTATCAGATCATTTCACGAGGTTTGCATATATTTTGACGTCAAGAACTCAAAATACCAATGATTTCATCAAACTCTTAAACTCCACAGAAACTAATGACATTGGCATGATACTCTCAGACCAATACCCGGGTATCAATTCTAGAGAATTCAAAAAATTTTTGGATGAAAAAAATATTCCAATAATTTTTACTGCAGTGAACTCACCTTTCTCAAATGGATTAAATGAAAGATTGAACCAAACGCTGGTCAATAAAATTAGATGCAAAATCAACGAAAATGACTCAAAAGTAGCTTGGACAACTATAGCACATAATTGTGTAAAAAACTATAATGAAACGGAGCACACTGTTACTGGATATGCGCCACAGTACCTACTTGACGGCACAGATGTTACGATTTTGCCAAATGAGTTAAAACTTAAGAAGACCGGCATCGATTTGATTCAAGAGAGAAAAAAAGCTCTAGAAAATACTATGAAGTCACATAATTACAACAAGATAATTTACGATAAAACCAGGAGACACTTTGACTTCAAAGTTGGTGATACTGTTTTTGTGGAGAATGGAAACAAACTTAACAGGAAGAAGCTCGACGAATTGAGAATCGGACCATACAAAATCATAGAAAAATTATCAAACTCAATTTACAAGATAAACACTGGTCGAAAAAAATTAGAATCAAATTTTTTCCACATCTCGAAGTTAACTCCAGCACCTTTATTTATGAACCATGAAGAGGACATCGAAGATGAGTGAAAATTTTGCAGTAATTTTCTTTCCAGGGGGGGGGGGAGATGTAATGGCAATATATTCCATTTAAATTTGAATCCTGTAGTGTCAGTTGGAATGCATTTATCAATTGTCACTTGTTTTATTTTCTATTATTTTATTATAAATAAACATAAATGTCGTTTCTTTGTTAAACTTTGCAACACAAGTGTTTTATTTATAAATCAATAGAAAAGAATTAAATCTTATTATATACATATAAATTACTATTAATTTTAACCGCTAGAAATTTTATTTCATGATTAACAAACAAATAAACTCATGCATGTATGTTAAGTTTATAAGTACAAATTTATTGATTGATCTATGTATTAAGTACCAATTTTTTTTTTTACATGAATTCCTCACAAGAGTCCCAGCTGCTCCCGTCTGGAGCCGGTGAGACTATGACATACGTATGTTGTGAAGCTGAATGTAGTTGTGTGGGGAAGAAGATGGGGTGGAAGAAGGTGGGGAATTACCTATTATTCTGTTATTCTGCCTGCTATTCTGATCTGGTCACCAAACACAGCTAAAAGTCATTTCAAGCAACGTTTCAATTCAACGTGAATGGTAGTCTTACACCTTGGCTATACTGAGACTATTTTTCACTATGGAACGTGCCGCCAATATACTACACATTATTTTTTATTTAATTAATTGTGAAATAAAACAAATTAAAAAATATATATATTTGCCCACGCCGGGATTCGATCCCGCAACCTTCGGATTATGAGTCAAGAGCATTACCCCTCGACGATGTATGAACGTGAATGAAGAAAATTTTGTACACCAAGGTACTTTGCTACAAGGATGTTTGGCTGTCCGTCCTCTCAACCCACCCCTTTTTTGTTTAAGTGAATACCGCAAATGAGTTCCAACTCCTCCCAACCGCCTGAAGCCAGTGCGACTATGGCATCCCCAATTGGGGTATGTTGTGAGGCTGAAGGTAATGGGACAGGAAAGAGGAAAGTGGGGAGTTACTCAGCTATTCAGATCTAGTCATCAAACATGGCTAACGCCATTTCAAGGAACGGACCCCTCCGGGGAAACGGCGGCGTGATGTTTAGTGACTTAGTTACTTAGTTTCACAATAATCATTAAATTAACGAAATTATTATTTTTGTTAAAAATGTAAGAAGACTGTGAGAAAAAAAAACAAATGAAAAAAATGAATATTGTCGAACTAACTTTCCTGAAAAAGTTGTCTCAGAGTTTACAAAGATAAAATTTATATCTCAAACAACTGTAGCTGATGATGAAAATTGCACTGCATCCTGAACAGTTGCTCCAACCATGAATATTTTGACAGATAAAGCCGTTCAAATTTCATGACTCCAGAGCTCACCCTTGCAGAGCTTTTTGCTGCTTCAGACAAAAATGTCATTTAATTTAACGTAACTGTAATCATAAAGCTGAATACTTCCAATAAATATTGTATATCTTAGTCTTGCCGTATTGTTTTGTACCACATCTAATTAAGCTCAATAAAATAAATAATGTTTTTGCCAAATCAAATCTCCCATCTTTTACGATCTAAAAGACTATTGTCTCTTTTTAAGGCATGCTGCATCTTCAAATTAAATACAACTTTGGTCAACACTCCAAAACGCATCCAGTTTGTCGGTTCATTAAGACGTTACCAAATCGAGAAAACCTCCCGAGAATATTACCAAGGGTAAACGGGTCTACTGCGGGGGCAAAAAATCTCTGCACCTGAGTGGGCAAAAAATATGTACATACATCTGGACTGTGTGGCAAATATTATGTTCATTGTACAGACGAACGTAAACGGTTTTTTTCTATCGAAGCATCTCTGCCATAGCGGCGTGTAATTGTTTTTTTTGTTCAATTCGCAGGGGTACAGGAGCATTTTAATTGACTTAATACGTTTGCAAGAATTAATACACGTTCGGTGGTATATTTTGCGACGGTTGGTCAAGTATTGCAGTGTCCCTACAGACCAACAGACCTACAGGAATATTTTAAATTCTTGCTTAGGTCTTACAGTTCGTGTGGTAATTTTAATGTTTTTTTTTCTTTGGATAGTACGAAGGTATACAGATTTTTGTTAATTGAAAGTTTCATTCCTTCTTCTGTGTCTTTAAAATTCTGGCGCCCAATTTTGATCTTAAGTCTCCCAGGAAAGTTTCAAGTGTGGGCCCCTGTTTGCAACTCTCGCTGATCCGAAATCAACAGTTCTTTTTTTTATATTTTCTCCACACAGGAGGCCCTGAAGAAAAAAAATCCCCCAGAACCAATCTTTGGACACACTGTGTGGAGGCTGGGAAAGAAAGGAGAAGAAGTTCTGAGACGGAAAAGGGTATGAGGGGTGGATAGAAATCTGGGATTAAATGTATTCAGGAGTTACAAACATGTGAATTCATCCCTTTCATTACGGTTGAAGGCTATGGGTTCTAGAGATGCCGGCTGGAGAGGTCAAAAGGTCTCCAGTCAAACAATCTCTCCCGATCCAACCCGCCACTGTCAAGACCTTGACAAACCTCACCCTATGAACCCGGGCACCCCTGCTGAGCCACCAAACGTAGCGAATCACTTGGGGTGACCTATGGTAGGGGTGTTGGTTATCCAATAAATGGTTCTCGGGGCAGTGGTATCCGCCTCCTAAATTATAGCGGTTACCAACCCATCTTATGTGTTGATAACCTCTGTTACTCATTCCCAACAAGTTCCAAATGGAGTAAGCAATGTGGCAATAATATTATAGGGTCTATGAGGATAATACGACTCAACTTAAGACCGATCAGTGGCAGAGTTGGCATCGCGTCTAGGCAATTCTTCGGCTGGTTAAGTCCCCCATCATGACAAAGCAATATTTTTGGCTTAATGTAGTAGCAGTAGGAGATTTTTAAATTATTGTTAAGTTATTCGTATCCCGGGAATGATTATCTTTCTTTAAAAAAACTTATGATCAAGGCAAAATAGTAAAGGTAGGAGGGGAAAAAGTAACAAAAGACGAAGATAATGGAATGAATGACATAGAGGGAATGGAAAGGAAGTAGTAAAGAAATGACGAAAAAAGAATTGGAAAACGAAAGGAAGGAGAAAAGATAGTCAATGGAGAAATTTTTCCCGACAAAGGAACTTTGACTATTAAGCCCAATATCCTTCCTATCTTTAGAGCAAGTGTTGAACGTTCCAAAAACACAGTGACCTTTGTGTACTGGTCGCACTAGGCCTGGAGTACTCCTGGCTAGGGCAGTACAGCCAATGAGATTTCCAACATGATTCTACATCGCTCTTTATGTGTTTTCTATTTTTGTAACAACTTTCATATTGACAATACACGTTTTTGCACCGACCTCCCACGTATTCAATGGTTGTGCTGGTATGTGAACGCCTGCAGACTTTTAATGTAACTTAAATGTTAATTATTTGATATTTTCCCCTACGTTTTATAGTTGAAACATCTTGCGTAATGTGTCGACATGATAATGTTTTTCTGTTGAATTCTTCGCGTTTTACGCTCATAAATGTTCCTACGTTGAGTTTATACGATCTTTTTGCCAACTTCTGAAGATTCGCAATATTTTTTGCACACCGCACAAAAGTCCCATCTTCCCCCTGCTGTCAGCCTCCCTGGGGTCAGAGGAACTATGATATGCCCAATACGGCTAAGTTGTGATGCTAAATAGAGTAAAGAGGGGAATAAGTTGTGGAGGAATAAGGTTGGGAAGAACCTGGCTGTTCAGTTCTGATCAGTAACCACGGTCAAAGCCATTTTAAACGACTCAGTGTTTTTAATCTAATTTATGGTCTTTCACCAGGTACCGTGCTTTTTCATGCCGCGACAAAATATTATATTCTCCGACAAAATATCCCTCGACATAGTATCCCAAGGACAAAATATCCTACGAACAAAACATCCTACAAAAAATATCTACTAAAACCTAACCTAAACTAAATTAACCTAACCTAACCCAACCTAACATTATTTTATGTTTAGTATTTTTGAACATTAATTTATTGTCTTTAAAGGATGTCTGTATTACTTTTGTCCCATTTTACCATTTTTTAACAATAATTTAATGTCTTTACATTTTTGTCCCTTTTTTGTTAGGTTAGATAAGGTTGGGTTAAGTTATAGTAGATATTTTGTTAAGGATGTTTTGTTCGTAGAACATTTTGTCGGGGATATTTTATCGGGGGGTATTATGTCGCGGGATGAAAAGTCGCGGAACCCTTTCACCAGGCGATTCATACAATATATTTGTAACTACAACTCTATACACGTGTATCACAGCGAGTACGTGGCAATAATTCTACAACTAGATAATAATTGTTAGAGTTTTCTAGACGGTGCACACTGTAGACTATTCCCTTGCAACTGATATGACGTATATTTAAATTGCATTTATGACAGCAAATCTGAAGTGAGTTACGTGACCAAATTACCAGCAAATGAATTTCCTATGGGAGAAAATATAAGTTATAACCATATATTATTAGACAGTTTTACTAGCATTCTTTAATATTTCGAAGTTTTAAATATGTATATTTATAATCAATAACGTCAGCTTTGCATTTTATACAAGTAATTAAATAATAACGAGGTCAGTGGAGTAGCGGCAAATTCCGGGCCTCGGGGCAAGCTTAACAACCCAGAGAGCTTTACAGTCTCAAAAGACAAGAAAATGAAAAATCATTACCGCCTTCTCAGAAAAGGGAGAAATGAGAATTATTATGGCCACAAGCAGAAACTTTATGCTTGTTTCTTGCGTCAATATTCGGGTGAAGTCATCGAATCTGTCGAGATGTTTTGGTTTTTATTTTTTGATAAATTTGTGTTAATTTTAACATTTTCTGATGTAAAGACTAGACCAGATCTTATAAATTATTATGATTTATTTCCAACTTTTGTGATTTGTGATTGAATTTTCCATTTCACGAGATCTTCATTATCCGATCCCACGCAGCTCTACAATTTGCCTAGATGGTAGGTGCGCCGCTGAACCAAATATTCTCTTAAATGTTGTCAAGTGTGATAATTTCTAAAATACTCCTTGTATGGATTCATCGGAAGGTGTTAATTGTATGAAAGCATTATGTAAGTATTATGTTTCCAAAAAAGGTAAGGAATTACTTTATTTCAGTTTCAACTATCGAATTGATAAGAATGGTAACAATGGGAAAAATAGAGAGGAAATAAATGTTCAATTTTCGTGGAATGCAGCACAATCACAACGACCATCATAGCGTTAAATGCATATAAGACAATTTGTCTATTTGTTGTAATTTTTATTAATAATGTGACATACAAATATCATGAATTGCTTTGCTGACAAAGAAACTACTATTAAAGTTATTTGTCCGTCTTCAAAATATTATATCACTTGTAATTATAAACTAATTTTTCAATCTTCTTATTACTTCAATCTGTACTACCCAGCTAGACAAAAAAACAACAATCATCTATCATTTTCTGTCTCTATGACAACACCTTTTTAATTGGACGGTTACCTCGAAAGTATTTTCTCTTGGGGTAAGAATAACCTCGTCGAATTTAATGTTTCAGAGACCCAATCATGTTTGATAACGTCTAAAAGGGATCGAAATGATAATCTAGTCTCCTTCAACGGAAGCATTCTTCCGAACAGGACCTCCATTGATATGCTTGGTGTAACTTTAAGTGACCAGCTCAGGTATGGGGGCTCCATCGAAACCAGAGTTAAATTAGCCTCTCAGAAACTGGGCGTACTGTACAGGGCCCGCAGATACTTTTAACATAATACATTGTATTATGTATAACACATTAAAAATCGTGGTCTGTGCACGATACTATCAAAAAATCTGCCAGTACACAACTGCTTACCCTGTACATATCGCAAGTGCGCCCCACGGTTGAATTTGGCAGCCACCTCTGGTCTGGAGCTCCAAAATACCTTTAAAAAAAAAAAACCCTTGACTCTATGCAGAAACGGGCGGTCCGTTTGATAGATTCTCCCATCTTAACAGACGGATTGCAATCTTCAGAGCACAGGCGTCAGGTGCATAGTCGGGAAACACGCCAAACGCTCGCCCAACATTTGTACGCGGTTGACATTAGTCACATGAGAACGGGTCGGTTTTACGACTCGTTGTTGAGTTCAACAGCTCGGATGTGGAACGATTTACCAGCCTCTGTGTTTCCTCCCTCCTACAACATGGGTCTCTTCAAGACCCATGTTCACTCCTTCCTTTCCTCAAAAATACCCTCCACACAGCATCCTCAAAGATGACATAGGCCCTGAGGGAAATTATTTTCCTCAGGGCCTCCTGTGTGGAGTTAATGTAAAAAAAAAAAAATACGAACATAAAGGAATCCTATGCATTTCTAGGTGGGTATTCCTATACATCTCCCCCCTAGGGTTAGATAATTTCTCAGGAGATTTTCGTCTCTTTAAATTCCTTTTTATTCTTTCTAATCTTCATTTTCTTCTAGTATCAAGTCCAATTATAAAATTGCCTTTGAATTCTTTTCCATCTACATATAAACATCAATTTTCTTCTCTATATTAAATATCTTAATTTTTATTGTTGTTAAGCCTTTTGTCTTTTTTACACCATTAATCGTTAGTAAGTTTGTATTGTTATGTATATTTTTTCCTTCTTCCTTTATTCTTAATAATTTAGATTTTATTAAGGAAACATTAGACCTAGAATCATATATACCAAATATGTCTAATTTTCCTTCTAATGATATTTTTACTTTAATTAATGGTGTAATTATTCGTTTTTTGACTCATTATCATTCAGATCAACATCTAATACAGTGTTATTTACATTCTTATTATAGTTTATCTTGTTCTCATAAGCATCAGTTTGTTTAAACCAGCATTTCTCTTCAGAGTGGAAACGGCTACCCTTATTTAATTTTTCACAAGTTTTGCAGGGCTTAATTTTATCAACTCTTACTTTATTAACAAATGTATTTCTCTTGAATTTATCATAATTATTTTTATTGATTGTTTGTTCATGTTTACCAATTTCATTGAATAGATTTACAGTCGATGTTATAGATTCCTTATCCATTTTGTACATTATATAATCTGGTAAACCCATAACAATAAGATGAATCAATGTCTATGTGTCAATATTTTTATTTATCTCTAAAAACAATCTTTCTTTCTTTGTGGCATATTCTCGTAATGAATCTCCTTGAAATTTAAAGGCAAATGCAAATTTAACTTGTGACCAACCTTTGTTTCCGTATGTTTCACAAAAATTTGTTTTCCATATTGCCAATTCTGCGTTTACTGTATATTTTATTAAAATACTAGTGTACCAATCTAGGCACTGTTGGTGTCGCGAAACTGCGACTCCACTATAAAATTGGCGGTTGTGCTTCAGAGCGAAGCCCTGACGCAACCCTCAAAGGACCAGTCCCGATAACTACGTGGTCGCTATGTTATATGGGACGATTAGATAGCATGCACTCGCAAAACCTGATGGATAGTCAGTCGATGTTGGACAATTAGATAAGCCCAGAACGGAAAAGGAAAATAGGACTCACCAGTTGCAGATGGGGCCTCTCTGATCTCCAGGTTTCGGTGCACTTCACTATGTTTAGTAACTTGCAATATTATTTTTGCGACAGTATATGCTCAATATGTGCTCCCTGTCTGAGACATTAATTTGTACTGAGCTTGAAATAGTGTCACCTCTTCTTCTTGCAACAATTGCTCTTTTTCAAAGTGACATTTTGGGATAGGAATATTAGGTAGGTGGGATAAAATCAGGAATTTGACATATTCTACCCACCAAGTCTGCGAATGCAATACCCAACCAATCCCATATAATAATGCGCAAACAACTGTTTTTCAAGTAAATACTTTAATGTCTCAATTTTTTTTGCCTCCTTTAATATCTCGAAACGTGTACATTCATTTTCAAAATCATTGATCCATTGGTGTATCCTGAAAACTTCTCGAGTAAAAATCTTTCAGCTATTTTTCCTAGATTTTTATTTTCAGTACTAATATTATTGTCAGAAAGTTTCGTGTCATATATAATTTCTTCCAGGTATTGGTCACCAAATTGTATATTCTCACCTTCATTATTTTCCGTGTTTGAGATCTTTTCTTTAGAGAATTCTTAATTTTGTTATAACCATCGGTAGTCGTTATGGCGGTATGTTTGCTTGCATGTTTTAAATCATCGGAAATATCAAATATATGTCCATCGGGTGTCTCGATTGAGGTTACGCAGATCACATTGCTTTTTCCATCCGATGCTGCCGACACTGTAAATGTGAATCTATTTTTTTTCCATTTCTAAGGTTATTGTTTCTCTTCACTAAAATTGTAGTTTTGTAAGACAATTTGTCTATTTATTGTAATTTTTATTAAAAATGTGACATACAAATATCATGAGTTGCTTTTCTGACAAAGAAACTACAATTAAAGTTATTTGTCCGTCTTCAAAATATTATATCACTTTGTAATTATAAACTTATTTTTCAATCTTCTTATTACTTCAATCTGTGCTACCCAGCTAGACAACATAACAACAATCATCTATTATTTTCTGTCTCCATGACAACACCTTTTTAAAATACGAACATAAAGGAATCCTATGCATTTCTAGGTAGGTATTCCTTTACATGCATTACAAGCAATGGCTACAAAAGTGGGAATAAAATATTATAACTTATTGTTGTCATATTTGAGAATTATCCACAGGCACTGTGAATCATCGTATTCATATTATTCTGGATTGTCCTTTATTATTTACTGGATGTACGAGTAATTCAACCTTTAAGATATTTATTCCAGGATGTATACGAATTAAGACAAAAAAATTAAGAATCATTTGTGAGTATATCTACATGTTTTCAAAAGTAGCGTTACTTTCATTTACACCTAAAAGAATGATATCTATTCGAATGTCATGTAAACCATGTAAATAGGTAGGTACCTACCTATTATTTTCTTTCGATTGTGAACCATGCATTCATGTTGTTATAATATTGATTTACAAATCAATTGTTACCGAGTGCATGAATTGAATTCAATAGATGCATAATACTTTTTTTCTAAAATATTAAAAATTAAGCAACTATTTTAAAGTCAGTTGTCAAAAAAAATCGTGATGTTCCCATAATCTGTTATAATGTAAACATACAATAAAATTCAACCCAGACTACCAGGGCAACAAAACTTGGGAGCGAAATTCTCGGGAGCGGACGGAGGTGTCGGAAAAACATATTGGCTGTTAATTTCATTTGTAGTCCTACTGCCGATAGCTTTAATCGGGTTTGTTCTCTCTTGCTTCGTGCGCTCCTGGTAGCTGTTCGTATTTGGACGATTTGGTACCGGATTTGTCGTGAAGGGAAAAATAAACCACTTATTTTTTATTTATCCTATTTTCAATTTATTTGAAATGTACAACAGTGAGTTTATAAAAGGTTCTTTGTTTACTAGTTAGAAAGCTGAATCCATATTTTACAAATAATTTGTAAACAAAATAATTTTATCTTGATACATAATAAAAATATAATTCTAATCGTTAAAATATCAAGGGCGTTTAGGAAAATAATATCAAGTAAAAAGGACGAACAAAATTTACGTAAAATTGCACAACATAGATTTAAAAATTATATTATCTATTATAAGTATGTAACTACCTTGAATAATACTAATACCTGTAGGTACTTCGATAATTATTGAAGAAGTACCTACTTGGTGGCACCTTTTTAATTAAATAATAACTTAAATTTGCCACTGTTTAAATTATATTTTAGTATATTTTGTAATCTGATGAAAGAAGAATTGGTTCTGAATCATGTTAAAATATTATATAATTTAAAAAGTAGCTCCCTTAATAATAAGATTTTACACAACTGGCAAACCACCATTTACCCTACATACATGGTTATTAATCAGTTGTGTAAAATTAAAAACACGTTTGTTAGTAAGGCAGTATATGTTTCATTACGATTTAATTAAAAACTCGACTTTGAATTTTAAGAATACGTTGTTAATCTTCCTGCATGTATTTCTAAAATATGATATAAACAAAGCAAGTATCTAATGCAGATTCACGATGACGTTATTCCCTTATTAAAAGCATAATAATTTATCATTCAACTAATTGGTTCCCATAATATTATGTGTATCACTATTGTTCAATGAATAAGTATGTACAATCTTGATTAGAACAACTGTATATTTATAACTTTTGAAGGTTATCCCAATCAATGTAATATATTATTGTAGTTGTAGAAGAAGGTCACACTGCTAATCTCAATAAAAATATAAAAGAGAACAAATAAAAATATAAATACAAATAATAGTACATCAAACACTTGCTTCCAATGGTAAAGGTAGATAAATAGTACGGAAAAAAATAGTCGAAAATAATTTTTTCTTGTCTTCAAACTTCGCAAAATACACTTTGAGACGTCATTATTGATTTAATGAAAAAAATAACATTGTAAACACCACTAAACACATTAACATTGTTAACAATATAGTGGTGTTTACAAAGTTACTTGTTTTCATTAAAATAAAAAAAATAATAATGTTAATTCTGAAATTGGAAATATGAGATTGACAAAAATGACGTTTAAGGTCGAGGTCTCAGTAGCCGAATTGGTAAGGCGCTTGTCTCGGTAATACGAGAGGTTCTGGGTTTGTGTCTTAATTACGATCGTTATCTTTGTATTTTTCTGTGTATTGTTTTCTTTCATATTTTCGTTTAGATTATTAATATTATTTCATTTTTCAATGATATGGGTAAGTACATTAAAGTTCAATTAACAAAAAAGATTATCTTGTAAACGGCTCGAAGTAATTTATTAGCTATTTCTTTAACAGGTCAGCATGTCCAAGCAAGTCCGATCACGCCTCCATGATTTACTCCCATTTCTATTATCACTTAAATTATTCGGGTAAGCAGGTTTTTACTGCCATTGCCACCGTGACTATCTCGCCGCTTTGATCACAGATGGCATTTTGTAGCGGGTGGGACCACGTGGCGGACACGTGAACGATCGTATCGGCCCTGGGAGCGCTGTCATAACCCTAATACGATACGCCCGACAGATTAAAGGGTTGATCCGGTAATGTGTATGTGAAGCAACGTAGGAATCTTGCAGATTATTTGTCTGTCAAATAATGCGTCAAAGTAATATCAGAATGCAATTACGTTAACTAATAATGAGATTTTATCAAATAATATCCTTCGAAGTACGCCGTGTTAGCGCAAATGCATTCCCCTAGGAACGACTATAGATAAAAAAAAAAGTCAGGGAGTAAGGCCCTCAACTAGCAATCCGAAGGTCGCGGATTCAAATCCCGACATGCGCATATACATTTTATTTGATTGAATATGATTTGATAAAATATAAGATACTGTCATCATCGTCCTGGAATAAGGCCAATATTCAGAATTGAAACGTTGGTTGAAATGGCTCTAGCCATGTTTGGTGAGCAGATCTGAATACCAAAAACATTCACACCTACCTCTGCCCCATCTTCCTTTTCCCCATCTCCTTCCCCTCGGCACTGCCTTCAGCCCGCAACTTATCCAATATGGGGATGACATAATCTCGCTGGCTTCAGAGCTGGGAACAGTTGGGACTCTTGAGCAAACATAAAAAAAGTTGGGAAAAATTTCCACCAGGCAAGTTTAGTGTGGTATATATAGTACCAGCACCACCCATAGCTTACATGTTTTGTACGAATAATGTTTAAAAAAAGATGGCGGAATACGATTTTTAGGCTTGGAAATATGTGGTACTGTTAGTGTTTGTGGGACGGTCTTGCCGCGTAAAAAATATAATTGCAGAATGCAGAATATTATTTGTCTGGGTATGTACTAGGCAGGTTCCTGATAAACTAATTATTGTAAATTGGGCCCTAATACAATGCTAAAGGTTCTTCATTATGTATAGATATTAATTATTATTTTTAATTGGTAAACTAATGTTTAAGACAAGATTTTTATGCAGAGCACAAAGGGTAACAATTATTATAAGCAATAATTATTAGCCTGAAACACTCATCAACATTGAAAAAATCTTCCGAGAAAAGATAAATGCCGCCGACGGGACTTGAACCCGCGTCCTTTTGATATCCGGTCAACTACTCTACCAACTGAGCTACGTCGGCTTATCTCCCACCCGCCAAATAATTCAATATATACTAGTGTTTCATTCAACAATTACTGCTTATTACTTTTTTTTTTCCACCTGAAAACAACCAACTTTATTTTATTTTTTATTTTTGGGAGAAATGCATTATAAGTGCTTACTCTTACTCTAAACATTAGTTTACCAATTAAAAATAATAATTAATATTTGACAAGTTAAAGTATTCCACCAAAAAATGTAGACATAATTTGTCTCGACGCCATCTAGTGGGAGAGTAAGCACTTATAATGCATTTCTCACAAAAAATAAAAAATAAAAATAAAGTTGGTTGTTTTCAGGTGGGAAAAAAATGTAATAAGCAGTATAATTGTTGAATGAAACACTAGTATATATTGAATTATTTGGCGGGTGGGAGATAAGCCGACGTAGCTCAGTTGGTAGAGTAGTTGACCGGATATCAAAAGGACGCGGGTTCAAGTCCCGTCGGCGGCATTTATCTTTTCTCGGAAGATTTTTTCAATGTTGATGAGTGTTTCAGGCTAATAATTATTGCTTATAATAAATGTAAAGATAGCTAAAGCTTCATTAACATTACGATTAGTATTATTTATTATAAAACTAGATCGAAGTACTGGTGTTTTATGGGAATTTAATTTTGGCATAATACATTTAAAAAAAAGAAGCTCTGCACTCCAGACATATCTTGGTGATAAAACAAAATTCTATACAGGTTCATACAAATGAGTGTCAAATTTTATTTTGATGAATTAATATGTTCAGAAGGTTGTTTTATGAACGAGATTTATTCGCTTGATGTTTTAGGCTCCTTGGCGAGAGCCCAAAAAATAATTTATTTTTTATCTTTAACATAATGAGTAAAACCTCAAATTGTAATATTTAATTATGAAGACGATATAAGCGAAACTCAATCCAAAATCTGAAAAAGATACGGATACTATCTAGATAGTCTTTATTTCTGGTTGAATCATGCAATTATATATAAGATAGCAGCCAATAATAAGAAATATAGGTGGTTCTTAGTCAAAGAATACATTAAAAAATGACCAAATCGGATGAAGAAATATTAGCTCAATTGGTAGAGTTGCGGCCCGGAAAGCCAAAAGTCCTCAGTTCGAGATCCATATGAATTAAAAAAAAATATATTATGTAACATTCAAACTATGCCGAATATTAATTCATCAGATTAACATTTATACCATTCCTGAATACTAAAAATAGCTATATTCTCACCCTTTTCTGAAAACCTTTCAGAACCATTTCCAAAGTAAATCCTAAACCAGCGATGGGCAAAGTACGGCCCGCGGGCCAGCTCCGGCCCGCAGAAGTATTTCATCCGGCCCGCCAACGATCTTTCGAAATTATAAGTATACCTATTATATACTATTAATTTTGAAGGATCGTCGGCGTCAAAATATAATTATCGCGGGCTATTATAGCCAGCTGTATAATGATAATATTATTTGAAATTGAAAAAGATGTTGTTGTTGCTTTTTCAATGCTGTTTAATGTGGACCCGGAGAATGTCTTGCAGTTAAAAAGTGTTGAAATGCAGTGCAACCCCCATTTAAAACAATTGTAATTATATTCCGAAAAATTAGATGTTTATAGAACACTGCCGAAAACTGAATATCCAAAGATAAATCGATCACGCCCAGAAAATAATAGCGATGTTTGGGTCGTCGCATGTCTGCAAACTGACTTTTTCGACAATTGCGGAAAAAGAGCACATTTTCTCGCTGCTAAAGGTTACTTCATCGCAGCTCAAACCTGCATTTGAACATATTATGGCCAATCAAAAACAATTTCATATGTCTCACACGCGTATTAATAATTGTAATCTGTAACTTATATTAGCGTTTGTGCGTAAAGTTTTATAATTAAAATATAGATTTTAAAACAAAATGCATTTTGGCTATACTCGTGGCCCTCCTCTGAAATTTCTTAAAACTATCTGGCCCCTCATAAAGAAAGTTTGCCCACCACTGTCCTAAACCGTTCATGCCATAACTCCTACTCAAGTCAAGCCATAAAATCTTCCGGGTGGCTGCAATTGATCTGCTTCGGGCTGCATTGATACTCAATTAAATATTTCCGCCCTGACGCGCCGCCTACCTTAGGGCTAGGGCGGGGCGGGTGCGGGGGCGGGGGCGGGTATATCAACGGGATTTGTATTGTGTAAGACGGTGGAATAATTTCTATGGAAGATATTCGACCCAGATTTAGCGGAGTTATTCAGTGCGAAATTTAAGAAAGTTTGCCAGAGATGGTCTTAGTTAAATAAGTTTAGTAAATACTATAAAATACGAGTATTGTAACAAAATGCAAAATAATTATCAGTGCCTACATAACGATTTATAATATACGAGTATGTCCATGCCTCATTCCTCCACTATTACATATTCTTACCTAACGTAACTTCTTATAATTATTAGTAATATTGATGTTTTTCAATCGTAATTTCGCTCAACGTAATGTTGGTACTAACCCTTCAGAAATTTGGCATAATTTTCAGATGGTAAAAATATTTCCGCTTTAAAATACAATGCTAATAAATGGGATATTTCTGAACATATTCAAAAACTAAAAATTGTTTTTGAAAAGTGAAGAAATAAGCTTTAAACTTTTGTAATTCTAAATATTCTCAAAATTATTTAAATATTTTTTTTTGCATGTAAACATAAAAAAGTTTTAAAAATGGCTCACCTTACTTTTACTCTAACTAAAATTACTGATAATTAAAATAAAAAAAACGCATACATATTTCAGTAGACAAACATTTTATAAACGTTGTTGTAACCTCACTTTTTTGACATTCCATGTGAAAATAATTAATAAAAAATTCCCAAAGCTTCAATTTTATTCTCCAAATTGCTATACAAAACATCGGATTCATATAGGTGTAAATTTTACATTTTTATTGGTTATTTTTTAGATTTGAATATAAATCGTGGTGTTTTTCCTTTCTAACACCGTTTAGAACATATTTCTCACTAAGGGAGTAAGTAAATGAGCTTGGACGAATTTGATCTCCCGTGATTAGACGGACAAGTACGTCTATATTATTTTTCTATTATTATTCTAGTTATCATATATACTAATTTAGTTTGATCGTTAAATAAAAAGGTGCTTTATATTCTACTTACCAAAACCAAGACTTTTTTAAACTATTTGGGGAGTTATCAACAATTTGTTATCTACGAGTATTTTGAAAAAATTTTACTTAAAAGAAGTCAGGGACGCCCGAGGAAGAAATGACAAGATCAAATGAACCAAATGTTTCGAACCAAGCCATGTCAAGAGTCAGGATAACAGAGGGGTATGTGTGAACGATGTATAAATGTGAATAAGGCAATGTGAATAAGGTTTGGCGGTACGTTTCCTCTGCCCACCCCTGTGGAGTAACTTCTTAACTAACTAGACTTTACTTTAACGCGATGTAACAAGTTAAAGTAAAGTTAGTTCGTTAGTTAAGAAGGTATATCCAAACAATTCTTTTCCTTCTTTAATATTTTTATTTTCAATGCTTATTTGCATTTTCTTGTATTTATTAAAGTATATACGTCGTGTACAAAGATATTTATTTTCTTTAAATTCTTTCCAAACTTTTCCTATCCCTACCATAAACTTTCGGCTCACAACATTACCTTATCATAGATGACCATAGATTTATAAAATTTGAGAAAAAAGTTCTTACCATAACAAAAAACGGAAAATAGTATATCTAAAATAACTTATAGACACAGTAATTGAATTTAAATATATATTTTTTTAATTTCTAGTCACTAGCCGTCCTCAATGGAGTGCTTGTACCTGCCCTGATGTATGGCAGTGAGGCATGGAACTGGCAAAGGAAGGATGAAAATAGACTGAATGCTCTATAATTGAGATCTCTAAGGCGTATGTGCGACAAAACCATGTATGATCGGCATGCTACGCTGATGTAAGAGTAATGAGTGATATTAAGAAAGGGACGCTCAGATGGTTTAGGCATGTAGAGCGAATGAACGAGGAAGTGAGTGTAAGGAGAATACATGACGCAAATGTGAATGGCAGAAGAAGTCGGGGACGCCCGAGGAAGACATGGCACGACCAAGTGAATCAGATACATAAATTGGGCCATGTAAAGAGTTAGAATAATAGAAGAATATGTGTCATATAGTGCAGCTTCCTTCGGCTTGCTCCAAAATTCTTGGTTTTGTAATTAGAACTTGCAAACAATTCAATAACATAGAAACAATGACCGCCATGTTCAACGGAGTGGTCAGAAGCAAGCTGGATTACGTTACTACTGTCTGGATACCTTATCAACTTAAATACATAAATATGATTGAACAAATCCAAAAAAAAATCCTAAGGTATGTTTACATGCGATTATACGGAATATATCCGAAATTCAAGCTTCACGTCGAACTGCTAAATGAGACAAATTATCAAAGCCTGGAGACCAGGCGAAATGCCGGACTCATGGTATTTAAATTAAAGTTACTAAAAAACCTTACGGATTGTCCATATCTCCTGTCATGTTGTGGCTTATTCGCACCTGATAAATACTATATACATACCATGTCCTAAAGTACCATGCACCATGTACCAAATCACTACACCATGTTTAAAAAAAATTATGTACATGTATTGTTAGTTGCAAGAAAATTGTACCATAACTGGACTTACCTGTCTGTCGTACAAAAAAAAATTAAAAAATGAGACGATGAATGAATGTGAACGATGCAAGGAGTGTGTGCCAAGACCGAGTTGTTTGGCGGTCGTCCTGCGGGGAAACGGCGCGGCGAGGTGGTTAGTTAGTTAGGAAAAATACGTACTTGATTGAGTGTTTATATTTTTTTAAGTTGGATATCTACTTTCCCACATCTACCATGTGTCCCAAAACAACATTTTGTAAAATGTTGCCACCAGCAGACCAGAGGAGATCTGCTAAGGGGGGTCCTGCAGAAGGTTGCGGATGCCGGATCATGGCGGAAAACTGGAAACTGGCTAACTAACTGCGAAGTATTAGCCATAAATCATTTTGGCAAGGCTATTCGAGCCTCGTGGTACTGCCATTCGATTCCGGACCAGATATAATCACCCTATCTAGTTTATTGGTACTGCCGGACAGGGCCGCAATCGGATCGGATACGTTTCCATCGTAAACTTGATAATGGGACCTAATAATGATTCCTATAATAATCATTACGTGACTATGGATACCGGACACTGGTCACTGAATATTAGATAGTGTGGGGTAGTAGATAGCCTGTAGCAGGGATTGACCATTGTACTTAATGGGTAATTATTGTAACTGTGTTAATAACTATCGTCGCTAAACGTTTTAGGTTTTTATTGGAGACCTAATTTTAAAGATTATGGCTTAAAAGGCCTGTTTTAGTAGAATTATTGTAGTTTTAATATTGTATATTCTATATTTGTAATCATCATCAATATTTGTATAAATCTTAATACGTTAATAAGTACATAATATATAATTAAATACCGATGTAATCGATAGTCAGTAAGTTATCCGAATTCGAACTCCCACAATATCAAATATTTGTAACTAGGTAGGTTTACAATTTGCTGGAACCCCAAGTGGTTTGCTTCGTTTGGTGACTTAGCAGGGGTGCCCGGGTTCATGGAGTGAGGTTTGTCTAGGTTTTGGCGGCGAATGCTGAGGGACTCCTCTTGAACTTTCAACCCGGACTCTCTCGACCCATCGTCTTGCACTGCAGTAAGAGGATTGGATACATACTTCTGTCACTCCTAGACACACTGACCCCCAGATCCCCAGATTCCTACCCACCCCTCATACCTTTTTCATTCCCAAAACTTCCTCTTCTTTCGTTCTCTAAAAAGACCCACCAAACAGCATCCCCAAAGATATAGGCCCCGAGGGAAATTGTTTTCCTCAGGGCCTCCTATGTTGAGTTGATGAAAAAAAGAAAAGTATTGAAATCGTTTGGTTTCAGTTGTCCAGCTTCTTCTTTAGTTTAAAAAACATTTTTTTTAAATCTGTTGTTTTGGTTTCTTATTACGTAGAAAAACAACTAATCAAACTTTTGTTTCCCGTAGAATTTTATTTGTGAGCTGGCAATTAATTTATGGTTAAAAATGTACTAGTCCCTATTTAAATCAATGGATGTTTTAATAGTAAGCTTTATTCCTTTGACAAGTGAAATAGCTGATTATTTAAGCAGGTTTAATTCGTGTAAAAGTAGGTAGATACTTTGGTAATCAAAAATGAAAAAAAAAGTGTTTTACGACCTGCAGAACACTCCGCTATTCCACAAAAACTCACCATCCTTATAAAAATATAAATAGTTCTACCCTGTCATTTTAATAGGCAGTTCATGTGCAATTCGTTATAATGCAACACTCGATTGACCGAAGCGGCGGATCGCCTCCCAAACCCTCTTTCCGCCCACCTGCACCCCTCCGGCGTGATAGACCCACTCGCACCCGCTAAGGGCCGGACTAACAAATGTTTGTGCCCTATGCGAAAAGATAAAAAGACCTCCTCCCATTTCAGGCAGAAAACTTAACCGTGTTAGAAGTAGCCCTTTTGCTCTGAATCTAATTAAAAATAATAATTGAGACGGCGAATTCCAGAAATGAATATAAATATTACGACCTTAAAAAATGCTACTGACATAGAACCAAAAAAGATGATTCTGAATAGGTAAGTCGGTATACATATTTATGCACATAATTTATTTTTTAAAAAATCATACAGTATTTAAACGGTAAAAAAAAGAACAAATTGAAACACTCCGAGTTGATTCTGACGTCAACCGACATCACCCGGGACGCCACCGGGACGCCAACGCCGTACTTATTTAAATGCTTATTAAAAGTTTACAGCCCTGTTTTTTTACTCTCTTTTAAACTTGCAAGAAACTTTTAAAAAATTGACTGGAATTAAATATAACAAACGTTTAAATTGTTTTTTTAAAGGTACGTGGCAATATTAAACACAGATATATTTTTGTTTCAGCGCTTTTTAAGATTACGATTGATTTTTGACGTCCTCTGTGGTCGAGGGGTAAGGCTCTCGACTAATAATCCGAAGGTTTAACTTCACACTTAAATAATTAAAAATAATATAAAGCCTGTTTGCGACACATCCCGAGTTGAATAGTGAAAACTCTCAGTGTAGCCATGGCGTAAGACCACCATTCAGAATTGAAAATTTGATTGATATGGCTTTAGCGGTGTTTGGTGACCAAATCTGAATAGTCAGTTACATCCTCACCTACCTCTTCCATATCTCCTTCCCCTTCCCACTATAATAGCAATATATATTTATTAAAAGAAATTCGTAAAATTTATAACTAAAAAGTATATATTCAGTGTTAATAGTTTTATAAATTATCTACTTTTACAGTAAAAAACAGAAAAATATATACATGTAAACAGTAGGTAATATTAAAAGAACAGATTTATAGTTTTTTTTTATATTTTTAAAAAGAAATACAAACATTACCGGCTTACGAATAACCTGACAATATTTGAAAATCTCCTACTACCATCATAGAAAGCGGAAAATGTTGCTTGTGTCGTAAAAGAGGACATCCGAGGTATTGAACACGGGACACCAGGGCGGGACCCAAACGCTATGCCAACTTAGCCACCGACCAGTCAAATATAAGTTATACAAGTTTCGGTTTCTCACACACGCCTCACTAGAGTCACTAGGCTAGGCAGTAATTTTGTAAGTTAATTTGTAATACCTACGAACATACCTACGCTTGTATAATGGTATATTCACTCAATATATTGGTTACCACTACCCTACTACCTTTTGACTGGCTCTAGACGGGAGCACTACTTGGCGGTATTCACATAAAACAATCTACTCTTCTGCGGTATTCACATAAAAAAACTGGCCCTAGTTCTACGTTCTACCTGAACCTCCTCCTGAGGCGGTCCTGTCCCCGTTTGAACCCGCCCGTAGTATTTTAACGTGTGATTCGATTATTTGCGACTGTCAGGTGGTACAGGGCGCACTTTCGTGATGCGTAATGCGCCGGAATCAATTTGATGCGGTGCTCGACTTTTATAAGGTATGTTTATCTGGTGGAGTATGGTCATTAACACGATTTCGTTGTTGGCTTTGGTTATTGCTTTGTAATTGATGGAGTTGATGTTTGAGTAATTTATGACTTAGCAATGTCAACCAGGATTTGATAATATATTATTACACTAGCTGGTACCCGGCATTCGTTGCAATGCCATTCAAAGAAATAAATTGATTCTCCCTGCATGTCCTTTCCCGTGCGTCCCCATTCCTTTCCACCTCCCCCCTCCCGCATCTCTTCCCTTTCCGTGAACCCCACCTTCCCCCTGCCTATCCTCTCTACCGCTAAAATATATGAAATACACATATTTTCATTTATACAAATTTCATAATGCCAGAACTCTCCATTGTATACAGCCTATGTTACTCGCTGATAATGTAGATTTCTATTGGTGAAAGAATTTTTCAAATCGGTTCATTAGTTTCGGAGCCTATTCAAATCTTTCCTCTTTATTATAGTTTTTTTCTAATACTTTCATTTATATATATATTGAATAATTCAAAAAGTTAAATAAAGGTATTGAAGCAGTCTTGAATATAAAGTAATTTATTTTGATAAGGATTCAAACGAAGATACAAATAAAGAGCCTTTTCAAGCAGCGACATTTTAATTAAATTTTTAAAATAAGAGAATAATAATTGTGGCATAACCATAATAGTAAGACATATGCTGTCGCGACCTTTTTGTAAATAATGATGTGTTCTACAAAGTCGTACTACATTATTTTATTCTATCATTAATAGTTTTCGCAGCGCACGCGATGTAAAGAATATTTTAGGTAATTTTTTTACACCTTGGGTTACATTATTGAAGTTTTAGTAAGGATGCCTATTTTTTTTTAAAATATAATATAGCCTATGTTACCCAGGGATAGTGTAGCTTCCCAACAGCGAAAGAATTTTTCAAATCGGTTTAGCAGTTTTGGACCCCATTCAATGCAAACAAACAAACAAACAAATCTTACCTCTTTATATGGTGTAGTAGATTATTACAAAAATATACCAGGCAAAGATTATTTTGTAGGTGCAATATTTGTTAAAATTATTATTAGTAGGTACAATATTACTTAATATTTCAGTTAAAAATAAATTGGAAGACTCTGGAACATTCCGCGGCCGTAAGAATGTGACGGCTGTTGAGTCGAGGCCTTTCGATGCGCTTCCCGAAATGTGTAGCCGTATGCGGCGTGAAACACTACAACTGCAGGTAGATTGTACCTTTCGAGAATATGCTGGCTGTAACAGTGGCGTGACTGTATTGTGGCTAAAGGGGGCGACCGTTCTGGTCGCCACAGGACAAAAAAGTCTAACAATAAGTACATCAAGTAAGTGGTAAACAGATAAATTTGATTTTATTACTTTATTGAAGCTTTCGACGACCTTCGTGGTCAAGGGGTAAGGTTCTCGACTGACAATCCGAAGTTCACGGGTTCAAATCCCGGCGAGAGGAAGTAAACTTTATTTGATTGAATGTGTTATTTCACAATTTTAATAATTTAAAATAATATAAAGTATATTTGCGGCATGTTCTAGAGTCTAGAGTGAAAGATGATCATGTGATCAGTATCACCCTGGTACAAGACCACCAATCAGGATTGAAACACTGCTTGAAATGGTTTTAGTTCTGTATGGTTACCAGATCTGAATAGCCAAGTATTTCCTTACCTTCCTCTTTCCAATCTCCTTCCCCTCCCCTCAGCCTTTTGCCTCACAAGATACCCCAACTGTGGATACCATAATCCCTGAGGCTTTAAGCGGTTGGGAGCAGTTGGGACCCTTGTGCGGTTTTTAACAAATATATACGTACCCGAATTTGGGGGAATGTCGTGTTAAAAATAGTGAGATAGGGAACGGAAAGGAACAGTTTGAAAGGTTATTATCGCAAATATTAAAATCACTAAACGTAGATCTGTTTTCCTCCTTCTTGTAATCCGGGCCTCTTTAAGACACGCATTAATGAATCTCTTTCAATAACCCCTACCTCAACCCTCCTCCCAACGCCGCCCAACCGGTGGCGATGTGTCTTTACATCCCATCCATTCCCGAGACACATGAGGGGAGCTCATGTGTCTCGGGAACTCTAACATTAAAAAGAAATAGATAAACCAAGCGATTAAGTTTCGCCTCTCACAAGCGGAATTCTAAGAGTATCTTCCACCCTCTAATTAGTAGCAAATATCTGCATAATATATTTTGAGTGTATTTCACCATCGTCCTGATGGCTTATCCATACGATAACGAATGTCAGGTAGTCTTGGCGGTGGATGCGTCTGCCCACCAACTCCGTGGCGGGCAGGATCGGGTAAGACAGCTTGACGGAAATCTTTTGATCCCTCCTGAAGGACTCTCTCGAAACATCGCCTTTCCCCGCAGTAGGAGGGTTGGATTCGTACGTTGGTTACACAGACCCCTGGACACACAGACCCCCAGATTTCTACCAATACCTCATGCCTTTTTCCTTCCCAGAAATTCATCTTCTTCCTTTTCTAAAATGACCCTCCACACAGTTTCCTCAAAGATGACATATGCTCTGAGGGGAGATATTTTCCTCAGGGCCTCCTGTGTGGAGCTAATGTAAAAAAAAATATATGAAAATATTCGTAAATATTATAAGTCCTGTTGCCTAATAAGCTTTCGCAAGCATTTTAATAGGACTTAATATTTTCAGGCGCCAAACCAATATTTAAATATATAACATATGTTTTGTAAAAGAGGTCATTTTTTGTTAAACCCTTTTAATAATGTCAAATATTATATGGATCTGGTTAAGACTCGTATTTTCAAAGCCATGAAAGTTTTTCACTTCTGCGTTCATGAACCAATGCAAGTTGCCGACGGCAACAAATAAAACAGTAAATAAATACGTGATATAATTTTATCAAGGAGGAATTCAAATCGTTTAGCCTTAGAAGCACTCTCAGAAACATATAATAAATGTTAAAATTATAATTCCTTAGAAAAGTTTTTACAAATTCGTTGTTATTATTTTTTGTTATGACATTTCAAATGACGCCACTTGGAATGAAAATTCGTAGAAATATTGCACACTAGCGACATCTACGGTTCGGTTCTCCGCTACGAGCTTTAATGCGCTATTCGCTAGATGTCGCTCATTTAAAATCCGGGACACGCCCACACGAGAGAGAGAAGAATCTCTCAGAGGACCCACCTGAAGCGAGCGGACCTCGGAGCGCAGAGGTAGCATTTAGCGAAGGACAGAACCTCCAGAGACGTTTCAAATTCAAAAGGACGTCTCATACTTCCTTTTGATTCTAGAACCCTAACGGCTGTCCAATGGGAGAGCTGGAAAATTTCGCATTGGCCACACCCGAATCCCGGAGAATTTTGTTTAACTTTCAGCTATACATGCTTATGCGAATGTATATTGTCGCTAGGGAACCGAAAATGTAGAAGCATTTCAGGCGAAAATGCTGAAACTGAAAACTTCATTCCATTACCTTCCTTTTGTTCTTTGCTTAATCAAATACTTTACCCAGCGACCTATCGTGTTTATTTCAACGTACTAAATTTGCTACTAGTTACGTACTTTAATACAAGTAGATCCCAGAATTAACATTTAAAAAGGCGGTTTCGAGCCTAGAGGAAGCCGTTTGAGAAAAAGAGCCTAAGTTTTATCGAGGAAACGTATCAAAGTGTCGTTAGACGTAAGGAAATTTGAATATTTACGAAATACAAGCGGCCTGGGGGAATAAACACGCGTTTCGTAAGAATAAACGAGTCGAAGGCAAATCAGAAAGCTCCCCTGAGATCGAAAGCTTCTTTTAGGCATTAAAGAAAGGCAAATCTCCTTCGATATTTTCCGGGAAACTCAGATAAAAGAAAGCCTCCATCCGGTTAACAAATCGAAAGAAACTTCCATTAATCCTGACATGGATTAAGAATAAGCCATTTTATCAAAATGGTAGGGGTAAAAATTGATGACGCGATACGCGTTTTTTTAAGATGATGCTGGTAGATATACAAAAAAAACTTTTTTATATCATGTTGTCCTGTAAATTAAGTACTAGAAACAATTAAGTAAATATATGTCAACGCTCCATAACTCGAAAATTCGAGCTGATTACAGTAAGTTAACCTAGAAATACCGATAGAAAAAAAATTATGCAATTTCCATTACGTAAGTGCTCATTACCTCTACACACGAGGTCCTAAGGAAAATAATTTCCCTCAGAGTCTATGTTATCTTTGGGAATGCTGTGTGGAGGGTCTTTTTTAGGGAAATTAAATAAAGGTAGTTCTGAGAAGGAAAAAGGTATGAGGGGTGTATAGGAATCTGGGGTTCAATGTGTCCAGGAATGACAAACGTATGAATTAATCATTTTCCGGTAAAAGGCGATGGATCGAGAGAGTCCGGCTGTAAAGATAAAAAGGTCTCCCTCATCTAGTCTCTCCCAATCCGTTCCGCCACGCAAAAGGTGGTGGGCAAATGCATACGCCGCCAAGACCTAGATAAACCTCACCCGCGAACCAATAAAAACTTCGCCTGTCGTACATTTTTTATGAAACGTAATGTTTTAACTTTAAAATGGAATAAAATCTATGAAAAAATAGCAAACTTATGAGTTCACTTCAAAGTGGCGTATTTTGACAATTTATTTAACTTTTTTATGAATTCATCCAGCAACAACTACATTCTTCATAAAAAAAAATTCCTACTCTTCTTCTACAAAACGCATAAACCTCCATATAAAAGCACCGTTTCACCGCTAAGGGAAAATTTAATAAAAATATTATGAATTTGTAACAGTCTTAAATCGAATCAAAAGACAGGGGTGTATTCAAGAGGATGGGGAGTATAAATTTGTTTTATTCTCGTAATGCATTTACAGCAACGTACTCGTTCTTGTTTGAACGCATTATCATAAGGGATATGGTTGGGGTGTAGCCCAACATTGAATAAATTGTCATTTTCTTTTATATTTCATATAAAAAGCATTATCTTTACAAGATTTTTATTATAGTGACAACTTATTTGAATACCACAGATTATGATAAAATGAATATTTTTCATCAAAATATTATAAATATTTTATGATACTATACCTACTTATAGGTTCGGTAATAAATTAATAGAATTATAATTGTATTCCAGGAAAATTATGTGTCCTTGCGTTATTTTGACACAAAATTTTTAGTTGTTAAATAATAAGTGACGTTCGAGGATTTTAACTAAGCGTGGGTACCTAAATATTAAATAACATAGTCAACAAATGGGAAGCTGGTAAAATCAACAAACACGAAGATGAGGAAATAATGATGTATCACCAATACAACTACCTACAGCGTACAGCCGTGAATGAACAAACATGAAGATGAGAAAATCGTATAACACAAATAATAATAATAATAAAGGAACATACAATAAGTTGAGGAAATCATGATGTAACACTAACACAACTTCTACAGTCATGAATGAACAAACACGAAGATGAGGAAATCATGATGTAACACCAATAAAACTACCGACAGTCCACCTCGCAAGCTGGAATCTCTAGTTACGTGGACCGTGGTAAATAAACTACTAAAATTTAAATAAAAACTAGCAGTTTAAAATACGCTCCGCGTGTTTTTGCACAACCCGACAGTGGCTTTGTAACAAACTACACGTACGAAGATGATTTTGCACTAGACGCAGCCTAAATTTCAGCTGCACAAACGCTAACGTATTAATACTAACACTTCTTCTTCAATGGCGCTACAGCCCATTTCGAGCCTTGGCCTCCTTCAAAATAAGCCTCCACCGCCCTCTGTCCTCGGCCGTCGTCTTCCAATCTGCAACATGGAGTAATCCTCTTGCATCCTTCCTGACATCATCCTCCCATCTCAGTCTAGGTCTGCCCGCCTTTCGTTTACCTCCCGGGTGTCCTGTCAGAACCTTCTTCGGTACTCGTGTGCTTGGCATTCGGTGCACATGTCCGGCCCATCTTAATCTTTGGAGCCTTAAATGGGTGGAGAGTCTGGGAGCTTGATAAATATCATAGAGCTCATTGTTGTGGCGGATTCTCCATGCCTCTCCCTCTCGCACCGCTCCTAAGATTCTTCGCAGTACCTTTCTTTCGAAGATGTCCAGCTGTTCTGCTGACTTTGCTGTCAGTGTTCCCGCCTCACATCCATAGGCCAAGACCGTTCTGATAATTGTTTTATATAAGGTTATTTTGGTTTTCCTATGGACGTTTCGTGATTTGAACACTGGCAGCAATGCGAAGTAAGTGTTGTTAGCGGCTGTGATGCGCTTTCTTACTTCTACTGGGTCTTCATTGTCCTGCGTTATGATGGAGCCCAGGTAGGTAAACTCTTCGACCACTTTGAAATTATAATTGTCTTTAAATTTCACTTTATCTTTTATTCTGCGGTGAGGGGTTCTGGTTTGCATCATGATTTTTGTTTTATTTTCATTGATTTGCAACCCCACCTCTTTTGCCGCAGTCTCCAAAGGGTCAAACACATCTCTTACAGCCTGTAGGGATCTTCCGACAATGTTAAGGTCATCTGCGTAGCCAACTATTTGATTGCTTCTGTAGCAGATGTTTGAATCGGTACTGATCATTGTCTTCCTAACGACGTGCTCCAGTACAATATTGAAAAGGGTAGGTGCTAAGCCATCACCTTGTTTCAGCCCCTATCACTACTATTAGATAAAGGTAAAAATATTAAGGTACTTTCATGTAAAAATAAGAGTTCCCAAGCACCTACTTTTAATTAAGAATATTCAACTAATTTCAGAAGACCACCTCAAATATTTTATGTTTTTTTAAAGATCGATAAAGTGTAGAAAAATAACAAACTACCGCCTTTTCGCCGCAGGGGTGCCTACCCCTCTCTGCCTAGAGAAGACGGATCGCCAAAATACTACATTCACATTCGTACACCGTCTCATATATTCTATTATTCTGACTCAAGAATTTTATTAACTTTATCGTACCATCTCAACCAATCCACATTATGCTTAAGTAGCATCTCGTTACTTAGTTTCTTCACTCTATATGCCCAAGCCATCTAAGCGTCTCTTTTTTAATCTTACTCATTATGCTTACATCAGTCTTACATTCTTTGCAATCTTCACATATTTTACACTGTCATAGGTACATGGTTTTACCGGTGACCGGACAACTCAGAATGAAATCAACTCAGATCCTCTTCAGAAAAGTCATCAAAAGTGATTAAATAGGAAAATTGGTCAAATAGGTTACGTTAGGTTAGGGTTGAGGATTATTTTAAAATATTTTTTTAATAGTTTTAATGACTTTTAAAAGAGGTGTTGAATTGACTTAATTCTGAGTTGGCATGGAACCGGTTTTATCACACGTTTCTTAACGATCTTATTTATTCATCAAGAAAAATAAGCCCGATAAAATCTACGTGCATTGCCTAATAGTTTTGGACTCTTGGACTTTATAGCTCTTTGAGCATTGTAGAAAATCGTTAGGGCATTATTGGACAATTATATATGTCATGGCCGTTCTTGTCTAAGTCTAAGTTCGTAATCTGTGGTGCAAACGCAAATAGGCACACACTGTGTTAATTAAATGTACTCGTCTGGAGTTTTTGAGAAAGGTTAGGTAGGTATCTCTAATATAAGGTTGGTAGTCAGTTATTTAGTATGATAGTTATAAGTTATTAGTTACGTGTACTTTATGGTAATTGTAGAACCACGAATCGGGTGCATGAAAATATAATATTTTTCGAAAATTATAAAAAACGTTCAGCTTAACGGTATACTTAAGCACATAAAGCTGATCATCGCAGCTTATTTACATTTTCCTTCCATTTTATGCAGGAGATATTGATGGATAAGTGATAGTATCTCGGGGAATACCCGCGGCTCGACAGGGCTTAGCACTCTTAGAACTTTCCCATCGCTACAAGGCGCTACCTACTCGATACTTGTAGGAAAGGTATCGATAACTTGCGGTGAATAACCTACGATTTTTATATTCAGGTTTGCCACTTTGGTTCAGCTTTATCGTTAGAATTAAATTTAAAAAAAAACTAGGAAAGGAAAACTTCATGAATCAGAAAATCATGAATATCAGGGTATAGGTAGATATCTATTTATAAAAAATATTTTTACACCAAACTTAATATTCTTTTTGTTTATTTTTGTGAGTAGGTACCGCACGAGAATTATATCTGTCCCCAAACGCCTGGAGTCAGTGAGACTATGTGATCCCCAATTGGGGTACGTTGTGAGGCTTAGTAGTGGAGAAGGGAATTAAATGGAATTGAGTAAGGTGGGAATTGCCTGGTTATTCAGCCAGGCACTTCCATTAGGTCACCAAAAACCATTTAAGTAAGCTATTTCAAACAATTTTTTAATTCTGAATGACGATATTTTTCAAAAGCGAGACTGCAAGTATCTGACCATCAGAAAAGTGCCGAAAAGATGCTATTCATTATTTTAAATGAATAATTTGTAAAATAAATCAAATTAATAAATAACATTTATTTGCGGACGCCGTGATTTGAAACCGTGACATCCGGATTCGTAGCCAAGGATCGTAACATGTTAATATCTAAAACTATGTTTTACTGCTTTAAGTACTATTAAATTATTTTATGAGGATGAAAATGGGAGACGAAAAAGATATATGAAGTTTTATGTAATTAAATATATCATCAAATTGACCTTTAACGTACTTTCCTGCCCTTTTCAAGAATGAAAACAGCAAACTATTTTCAGTGTCGCTTGTTGCCTGTCTTAAAGTGCTGACTTTGCACTACCATTTTGATTTAAAACTTTACTTGATATCTATAGATATATGTAAAGATGATTGTTTCTTGTTCGTCCCTTATTATATTTATTCATCCAATCGCGATTAAACTTTGGTGATTTGTTATACGCACGCCCGCGAAGGTTTCTACACATAATGAGCTCTGGCGTCATAAAATTTGTATTAAAAAATTACAAAAAGTGGGGCGCGAATTTGTAAATTGTGTGCATTTCATATAGTTTAGTGGCAGGGAGGAAAGGTGGGAGATTGAGAGGAATCTGGAAGGGGAGAGGGGAACTAAGGAGGGAGATTCGCAGCAGGGGGAAAGGGGAGAAGGTTGAAGGGGAACGCGGGAGGGAAAGGTGACTCGGTAAAGGAACGGGACGCGTGAGAAAGGTCACGCAGAGACAAATAATTTTTTTTAAATTTTTTTTTTCAATTCAATGTATTTATTCTTTTAAAAACATTACAAAATTAAACATTTTATTGTGTTTTTAAAATACAGTTGTAAGAGTATTACATTAAACATAAATATAAAACAAATGGTAAGCAAAAACTATACAAGCATGCCTTTTAAAAGCAGATTCACTAACGCTAAATATGTCGATATCCGAATTAATTCTGTTCAACAGCAAGATTGCTCTCCCGATCGGCATGACCATTGGCAAGTTAGTCCTGCAAGCCGGAAGATAGAACAGTCTATGCTGTCGGTGGCGAAGATAACCATCGGGAACATAGAAGTGAATGCTCTCCAAGATAGCTGTACTTTCAAACCATCTACGAATCAATCTGAAGAACTGCGTAGCAATGTGTACATCCCTTTTGACCCGTAGATGGTTCATTCCGAGCATACCCAAAAGAAATTCGGTAGGATAGAGCCCCTCCCCTATATACTCCCTCATGTACAAAAATCTCAGAAATTTGAGCAGCATTGCAATGCAAGCCGGTAATGTAAAATGCTAGTCTAAAATAAATTTGAAAAATATAAAATAAATACGAGTTCATGTTTAGTACTCTCCAAACAGCACCCCCAAATGTAACCAGAACTGATTAGCCAAGTATTTCCCTTCATTTACCCCACTTTCTTACACTCCTCGTTTTCTCCTGCCTCACAACATTCAAGTTTGGGGATACCCAAGTCCCACTTACACCGAGCTATCAGAAAAGGATCTGCCCTGATGATGAACACTGCAACGCTGTCCAAAACGTCGGCTAAAGAAGGGGGTAGCGCAACACGACATAACACCCCAAAAACAAATAACGAAAAAGAAAAGAATATGTTTAAAACACTTTATTAAACATTTTAGAAAGATCGACCGCTACCACAGCCCTATTTATTCACAAGTAGCATCTAGCTTATCGAATTTTTTGCAAGCTTTTTAAGTCATTATCAGTCATCCTCCTCTTCTTCATTTCGCATTTCCATCTCACCACGCCGGGTATCAGGTGCTCAACCCCCCAATTCGATTAAAGAGAAATTATATTATTTCTGGAGGAAAAAACTACGATACAATAGGCCCAGTCACCCTTCCGATTGCAAACTGAGCATGTGTTTGCACAATTGGAGCTGTAACGACGATGTAATTTATCTTTGGTCTCACAATAAGCAAACAAGTGAATGCGGATTCGGAGTCATTAAACCCTTTGTGGCAGTTAACTTAATCATATACGGACAGATGACCTATTGGAGGTAAAAATGTAACGGTAAATGGGTTAGTTGGTTATTGCGTCATGTATTTATTTTGTAGTTTGACTAATTTGGAAATAAATCGGTAATACTATAGGCTTAACAGTTCAACATTATTTAAAAAAAAAATTATACTAGCGCAGACCCGTGAAAAATCACACGATAATCTCAGAATCGCTATTGCGTGATCTCATCACTATTATCATACGAGTAGCAGTGCGTAGGGAGCGGATTCGGTTTGCGTAGCGTTGAAAGTCAAATTGAAGGTAAAAAAGTGAAATAAATTTACAATTTTTATAAGAAAAACTGTATTTTTATAATTTTTAAAGGTTATTCCCATCATTGTAATATATCATTGAAGAAGAAAATAACAATAATAGAAAATATGAATGAAAACAAGACCCAGAAAAACAAAAAAAGATAATGTCGCAACAGTTGCGACCATTATATATTCCTTTTTTTCTGTTTCTTGTTCTCTTTCACATTTTCGTTTAGATCATTATTGTTGTCTTCTTCTTCAATGGAATAAATATAATTCAACAACGGGGGCAGTCTGAATTCCCAAAAAAGAGTTTTTTTTTAAATATCATTGTGAAGGTATTTACATTATTGTTTGTCGGGATTCTCTAAACAATCACTTTTTTGAAAATCTAGCTTAAATTCAAACCAATAGTTATAGAGTTCATTGAAACGGAAGAAGAGAGGCACTACCGAAATAATTAGAACGGGATTTTTAACGGAATTCGAACAAGTCATAAAACTTCAAAGATAATGGTCAGTGAAAGTACTACTCAAGTTCTGTTATAAATAACTTATTAAAAGAAGTATTGTGAAATAATAACAGAACTTGAACGACTATCACAGAACTTGAATATTTACTTGGAAAATTGGTGAATTGGAAATTTGTGTATATTAATTATTTGTATTTTTCTCCTTAGTATTTTTAACGCGTTTTGATAATATTACGTATTAAAATACAGTTAAATGTACACAGCGATCTTCTAAGCTCCGCTTGTAAATATATTATTATAAAGACGATTTTATAGTTACTTATGGGTAAAACGGAATCATTTCAGATTAATTCAATGAATTATCAACCATTACAACAATGTACGCAAGAGAATTTACTGGTGGTAAACTTGTGTATAACCTACATCGAAATTGCTCATTACTTATTACCGAAACAGATTTTCTATATAAACTTTCTTTTATTGACCTTTCCAATCAAATACAGCGCCCTTGAGGTGATTTTTCACAAAAACGGCGCTACTCGAATCATTCAAATATTATTATAATTAAATGCCAGCTATATCAGTAAAATTAGCCCTATAGTAATGAAAAAACAAACCTGAAAAAAAAATTCGATTGAATTAGTAAAATTGAAAAATCTTTGTAAGAGATGACTATACTTAAAATGCCTTTAGATACTTTCAACAATGTTACCTATATTCTATATTTCATTTCTATAATCAATAACAGTCAGTCCTCTGTTAAAATAATCAGAATAATCATTTGTCTTTCAGCAGACTTAGGGTGATTATGAGCTGGGATTGGGGAAGGGTTGTGCAGTGCATTCCCTGAACATTTGGGCGAGCCATGATTTACTTCCCCCCCCCCCCCCCCTCCTACCTCCCAAACCACCCCCGACAACGGAGATGCCTCATTAATCTTATTGTGTCCAACAATCATAACAATCAAATGTATGATTTCGAGCAGGGTGTTTCTAAACTAATATTAAACATATTTTGTCATAATATTATTTAAAATTAAATATTATACCACTGAAAAAAAAATGAGGGGTGGGTAGGAATCTGGAGGTCAATGTGTCCAGTGGTGACGGACGTATGAATCTATCTCTTCCACTGCGGTGCAAGACGATCGATCGAGATAGTCTAGCAGGAGAGATCTAGGTTAGGTCTCCTTCAACCATTGTTGGGCAAACGCATTCGCCGCCAAGACCTAGACAATCCTCATCCCATGAAACCCGACACCCCTGCTCACCAAACGCAGCGAAGCACTGAGAACTAGCGAACCATTGAGGTGACTCATTGCAGGGATGTTGGTTATCCTATAAATAATTCTCGGGGGGAGGTACCCATACCCGCCTCCCAAAGTGGGTATATTTGTGGATTACAATATTTATTTGATTCATGTCAAATTTTACTAGATAGGAAACAAATTAATAAACTTATACAAAAAGTAAACATTCATACAAAAAGTAATTAAAGTTTTATTTCGAAATATTGTAACTAGGCATTCAAAACTAGTTTTCATAGTGACAACATGTTTAACATGCATTCGTGACACAGTTTAATACAATCGATTATCTGGAAAAAATAATACAAGAATAATTCTCACCTCGTGAACACCCGGCATTTTGAGTTGAAGATAACTGGAGCACTTGTTAAATTTAACAGATGATGAAATTCACGCACGGCTTGGTCCTTTAAAACGATTGACGGGTCGCGTTATACAATATATTACTCAAATGATCCCTTGCACTGCCATATTTATATTGGATATAATTGGGATTGTCGTGTAGTGTTTTGCAAACAATGCCACGTGGTTTAATGGCATTGTTGGATGAATTCGATGGATTTGAAAACAGGTAGGTATCGTTGCTTTGTTAATATACAGTCGGGTGAAAATTTTGTTGACATTTAAAGCTTTGTTTGTATTGATTGAGTTTTGTTGAGTAATTGACAATTTTTCTTGTGATTTTAGCATCTGTCGTAGAATAGATATTATTTGTCTGATTATTTTTGTAACACAGATGATTTACAACATGCCAAATGATCTCTTAGTAGGTGTGGTGATTACACAAATGATCTTTTACGGCTGTTTTTACCCAACTTTTCAATCGACCATCCGAGTCTTCGGTCAGCTAAGTAATTTTGTAACCCTTGATTGGCCTGTTGGTCGGAAATTTTGGTTAGGAAGAGCTTATTTGTGCATCTGAAGAGTGTTGAGCCAAATTATTCATTAGGTTTGGGAACAACGGCCATTAGGAGGTGACGGCCTCCGTGGTCGAAGGGTAAGACTCTTGATTCGCAATCCGAAGGTCGCGGGATCGAATCCCGGCGTGCGTAAATAAAATTTATTTGATTAATTTGTATTTTTTCACCATTAATTAATTAAAAATAATATATGGTATATTTGCGGCACGTTCCAGAGTGGAAGATACTCTCAGTATCGCCCTGGTCTAAGGATTGATATTCGCCATAATGCTGTCTCGTTCATAATTGGTTGTCTCTTTTATTTCATACTTATACACATAAGTTGCCTTATAGTAGGTTAAACTAATGTTCGATTTGAGAGGTAGACGAAGTTGTTCTTCCCCGCGTTGTGCGCCATAGGTAGTAATGCATTGCCTTTTGAGAATATGTCTTCGGACGTCCCATCTTAAATTACTTTTATTGCCTCGGTAATTATTATCGGACCTCCATATAATATGTTTTTCTCTTAATTTATCCAGATTTTTTAAAATCACGAAAAAATAACAAATCATCGAACAAAATTCATTCCGTAAATCGTTGCAAAAACTGTACTAAACCTACTATAAAATATGAATGATGTTCATCAAGTCTATCCTAAGCGAGTATTTTTTTTAGTCGGCTCATCAAAACAGCATAAAATAGTAAACAATAACACCTTAACGGGCATTCATCACCCAACCTGACAAAATTGCTACCAGATGCGATGCCCTATAAACCATGTTCAGGATATCTCCCGAAAGAATCAATTGTTGCGGAGCCTCCTTTGTCAAGTGACACCCTCCGCGTAGAATAAAAAATATTAACAACCTCTACCGATTTGGGCGAACGGGTGTAATTTTTTATCAACTACCCTTTGTTGCGATTCGGAGGTCCTTGCTCTATGGGGCTGGTGGTCCATAACTTTTTTAATATTTTAATTGAGAGGGTACTTAAATATTTGCCAAGCCCTTATGTCAGTGTATTCTGGGGGACATTATTTATTTATAAAGCGGGTGAATATCAACAAGGCGATGCTTCGAGGGGATTACGCGATGTTACTGCAACACGTTTGGGCTGCGTTTGTTTTGGAAAATGGAATCTTATTCTGGAAATTGTTTATTTATTTAACCATGGAATCAAAAAAGTTTTAAAATTTTCTTTCTTAGGTTAGACTAATTAATTACAGGGCTCTATTTTGACTGCTCTTTAAAATATGAGAAATTCAGAGTGCGTAGAGTCCTGTTTTTAAGAAGTCTGTAGTCAAGGATAAATCTGCGCTGCTTTTGATAGCTTCCATCGTTTCCACGCCAAATATTTTAGTAAGAGGTTGCATAGACATGAAAGTTAAAGGTAAGAGGCTCTACACATCGAGATTAGTTAAATGAGAAAATTAAAAGTGTTCAGTGCTAAATGACGTTAAATATGAAATAGACAATCACAGCACATAACATATAACACAGAGAAGTACGAGATCTTGAATCTCATAATGCAGGGAAAGAATGCCGTAAGACGGGGCCCTGGAAGAAGGAGAACATCATGGCTAACAATGGTGGTAGACAGTGGTTTGGCCAGTCTACTGCGCTGTTCCGGGCCGCAGTAAACAAAGTCCGCGTAACCAACATGAGAGCCAACGTCCGT
This sequence comes from Limnephilus lunatus, assembly GCA_917563855.2. Classification (NCBI taxonomy): domain Eukaryota; kingdom Metazoa; phylum Arthropoda; class Insecta; order Trichoptera; family Limnephilidae; genus Limnephilus; species Limnephilus lunatus. The sequence continues at coordinate 96,890,101 of OU830593.1, read as the reverse complement.
TGAACGGACAGGGCACGAGAAGAAGAAGAATAAAATACGTTTTTCTTCGGTTTAGTTATTATCTTAACATCCATAATTTAATGTGTCATAATTAGTCTATGAAGTGACCTCACATTGCTTTAGTATTTCACAACCTTCCTCTTTCCCATCTCTTACCTTCCTCACTTCCTTCAGCCTTACAAAATATCCCAATTGGGAATGCCATAGCCTCACTGGCTACGGACGGGAGCAAGAGTGAGACTCTTATGAGGTATTCACATTTAAAAAGTGTTATCTTTGTTTAAATTATTTTTGTAGAAAAATTACAAAGGCAAACAGTGAAAAAATATTTTTAAATGCAATATAAATACCCACTGATCTCTAAATTAGAATTACATTTACTTATATTATACCTTTGCAAATTTTGTGTTAACATAATGAATAATAACGATATTGTAATAAAATATAAAGCACAGTTAAGAAATTGCTCACATTTATTTAATACTAGCTTAAGTACCTAGCGTTGCCCGGGCTTTAGATCATGTCTCTAATTTTACATCTGAATATATTTAACTCATTCAGATCTAAAAGTATTGTAACTAAACTCACCATTAGTGATTCTTCCTCTCTACCTAGAGTTTAATTCTAATTTATGTTAAATTAAATGAAAACAAAACATTTTGTAAAAAAAACACCATTCAATCAAATTTATGTTATTTGGTAGTTACCTTAACTACGGTGTTTCTTCGATTTAATTTTTTTTTCTTTAAGAACAAATTTTTTTTTTTTAAACGTGATTTACAGTGTTCTATATAGTATAATTGTACTTTAAGAGAATATTTGACACTTAAATTGGCGTTGCCAGCCTAAAATTTTTGTGGTTCCATTTTTAATATTTTCTACCCTTAATTGACAGGCTACAAGAGTGCGTTTTTAATTTTTTTCTATTTGTGTAACATAAAATGAACTGACAAATGGGTTTTGTAGCGAAGCGAAAGAAAATTGTTCTCTTTTTGATAATGGGAAGAGAAAAAAAGAAAAATTATTATTTGTGTTCATTCTAAAACGCGGTATATTTTGTTATTCATGTCTTCATTTATCAACCGGCGGAAAGGTTAGGTCCATAGATATATTTTCCTTACTCTGTTGCTAGTTCAATCTAAATACTCTAATTGAAGTTTACTCTGCAAAATAGTTCACTATTACAACCCAGATATATCGCAAACCTTCCACTTTCTCATCTCATTCCTCTCCACTACTTTCAGTCTCATGACATAACCCATCGGGCAATGGAATAGTTCCACTGGCGTTTTCGTTACCTGTTATTATAAAAATATCACATTTTGATACTAAATACACCGGAAAATAAAAATCTTAACTTTCTTCCAGTCATAAAGGTTAGATCTTTCATAGTTTTGATCTGAATCCTTGGTATCACACATCACAATGCGACCCCTCTATTTCACCCCAACACCAGCAGTATAGGCACCAGGCAGTAGGTAGCAGTTAATATTACCCCTCTGGCTCGCGGTGTTTGCTCAGTACCACGATCCGCGGTCCGACAATCACACACCTGACAGCACCCGTACAGAAACTGCACTTCCCCTTGTACTTGACGGTGAGCAAATATCGTTGTTTGATTTTTTTCAAATGTGGAAATTGATTATATTTCAGTACTTTATTTGAAAATCGAAATCGTTGAAAACCTGTTTAGGTACCTACGTGGAACTTGGGCAAAACAAATTTAATGCTATTTGATGATTGTGTTGGTATATTGTGCTCCTTCGGCGACTATCATCGGGCAAATGGTGAAACTGTAACTCTAATAGCAGGAGGCAGTGCAATAAATCATCGTTAGAATTTTTTAATTTCATTATGCGAAAACCACACAAGAAATCCAACTGCTCCCGCCTGGATCCGGTGAGGCTATGGCATCCCCAATTGGGGTATATTGTGAGGCTAAAGGGAGTGGAGAGGGGAAGGTGTTGGGAAAGAGGAAAGTGGGAAAGTAAGTGGCTATTCAGATCTGATCACCAAATACGGCTAAAATCATTTCAACGCTTCAATTCTGAATGGTGGTCTTACACCAAGACGATACTGAGAGTATCTTCCACTCTGGGACGTACTGCAAATATGCTACATATTATTGTTTAAATTAATAAAATTGTGTATTAATACAAATTAATCAAATAAAAAATATTTGCACACCCCTTGATTTATTTATTTATTGTTGTTATTCGCCCATAGGGACTTTTACATAGATTATAAAATAATATTTAAGTTATCGAGGATTACACTTATATAGAATTTATACCAAAAGTTATAAAAGTGAAAAATTTAAAGAATATACAAGTAGTTTTTGAAGAATATAGCGTAAAATTGTGAAATATTTTAAACAATATAATATTTGACAATAACATAGACCAAATTATAATGTAAAACATTACAATAACACATTAAATCGTTAAATACATTATACCCACGTTACAGATTATAAAGGAAATCAGCGAATATATCTAAAATACCACCAAACTTGTTGCCTAAATCATGCATCCTATTGGTAAGTAAGTGTGATTGATAGTTGGTTATGTATGTGTTACAAAAAAATGTTACATTTTGTCTAGTATTCCTTGTCGGTACATGGAGTTAAATAGTAGCAACGATTTGAAAGCCTTACCCCTCGACCAAGCCGTGTGATATATTTTTTCGACAAAATTTCATATTATACTAATCCATCGGCAAACAAATTAAAACGCATGCTTTTTATTTAACTATTATGGTTTAAAACCACTTCAGATATATTTCCTATTTGAACGTATCTAATAAATATTCAAATGTAATAAAAGCTTGTCATATCATGATTGTCTAGCACCAAGCGGGGTTCAATCAATAAAGATACTGGTGAACAAGTTTTTGATTAGCTAGTGAATGAAATGTGTCAATTAATTTTTATTACGTGTATGTATCTACACTGCATTGTGATAATGGATCCTATTCAAATATTGGTTTTAACTAATAATTGTATTTTACAATGGTGATGTGTGAAGCGGGGTTGAATTGTCCATTAATAAAATCACTCGTAAACAAGGCTTTCAATTCATGGGCGAATCAATGAAACAAACAATATAAATTTTCGAGATATGTTTTTAGATTTTCGCGGCCAAAAGTATTTTCGTTATTTGTTTTTGGGGTGTTATGCCGTGTTTTCCACACATCTGTCTGATCTGCCGGATCTGCCGGATCTGTTGGATCTGCCCTGACGATGGACACTGCAACGCTGTCCAAAACGATGGCTAAAGAAGGAGGTAGCGCAACACGGCATAATACCCCAAAAACAAAAAACGAAAATATGTTTTTTCATTTCATGCCAGCGGTCATAAATATATCAACAACCATGTATTATAAACTTATGATGAAATAGAAAGGAGCCTTTTTGTCCCGAGGCTTTGTATGCCGTTATTTAAAAAAATCAAAAAATTGTAAATATTCAGAGATAAAAACATGAAGGTATGTGGTGTTCTAAGGTTTTCTCTGATAAACAATGATCATCGGGAGTTTCAACGATACTCGGTTCATAAGTTAGGAGTTATATTTATTTATCGTCTATATTTACTGTTTATTTATTTTATTATTTATTTATGCATCTATACAATAAAGTTAACTTTTTTTTGGCCTTGCCTGTCTCACTAGGAAATCCTGTGTCGAGACAGACTTAAATAAAATACATTTTTCAATAAAGTAAAAATATTTGACAAAAAATTTCAGGGTTGGTAGTAGTGGTAACAATAATGGGATAAGATACTGTGGTTATCTAACTGAATTAAACGTCCGTTCTAATAGATGCTCTGTGTTTATCTGAAGCAGGAGAACTCGTCGCAAAAATGCTTTATACAAGTTATGCTTTATAAGTTACATTTCTATTGTTTTTGTCCCATACCAGAAAAAATATTTCTAATAAAAAAAATTCTCTGGTATCTTTATATGAAAAAGCACGGCGAGTACCAACAATTTCTGAATAATGAAGGTTTGTTCTCTGAGACGCACTACCAAAGTTTCTTGTGGAATGGGGCCTTTGCAGTAACAGCTTCTATAATTGGGCCTAATTCAAATAAAGGTAAACAAGGTACCAAAAAACTGCTGGCAGGAGTTTCACCACGGTCTACAATGCATACCACACGACAGAACGGACGTTTTTGTTTAGTACATCATGAAAAGAGACGATGCTGCTAAATAATATGTCTCTTGATATCTTCAACATAAACCTTGAAGGTTTCAAGAAACAATCAAAGAAAGTCTCTTAATTTAATCATGGCCTAAAAATAAAATGTTATTTTAATCAGAGCATTGATTCAAAATCACATTTGTTCTTACATATCTAACATTGATTCAAAATCACATTCGTTCTTACATGTCTAACATTGATTCAAAATCACATTCGTTCTTACATGTCTAACATTGATTCAAAATCACATTTGTTCTTACATGTCTAACATTGATTCAAAATCACATTCGTTCTTACATGTCTAACATTGATTCAAAATCACATTCGTTCTTACATGTCTAACATTGATTCAAAATCACATTCGTTCTTACATGTCTAACATTGATTCAAAATCACATTCGTTCTTACATGTCTAACATTGATTCAAAATCACATTCGTTCTTACATGTCTAACATTGATTCAAAATCACATTCGTTCTTCCATGTCTAACATTGATTCAAAATCACATTCGTTCTTACATGTCTAACATTGATACAAAATCACATTCGTTCTTACATGTCTAACATTGATTCAAAATCACATTCGTTCTTACATGTCTAACATTGATTCAAAATCACATTCGTTCTTACATGTCTAACATTGATTCAAAATCACATTCGTTCTTACATGTCTAACATTGATTCAAAATCACATTCGTTCTTACATGTCTAACATTGATTCAAAATCACATTCGTTCTTACATGTCTAACATTGATTCAAAATCACATTCGTTCTTACATGTCTAACATTGATTCAAAATCACATTCGTTCTTACATGTCTAACATTGATTCAAAATCACATTCGTTCTTACACGTATAAAAATATTAAATTTCTGAATACATGAATGATTTAAATGCCCACTCAATTCTGTTAAAAGTCACCCCGATATGGCTGCATTACTCGGCTGACGGCAGAAGTATGAAAGGGATGCTCCCCAAAGATAGTGGTGCAGAGATAGCGCCCTTAATTGGGGTAATTCGGCCAACTGCTCGATGGGCCTTACTTCTGGACATACATTTTACACTCAAAATCTATTTCGTCGGAGCCCACCGTACTTCTGACTAACACTGTACAATGATGCAGGAGGACGCAATCTTTTAAAACATTTCATAAATTGCTCAACAAAAATAAAATGAAAATATTAAATAATCTTTGTTTTATCATATTATGTATTCATATTTAAGATAAGATTTGTAATCCGGATACGTCTAAGATGTGATTGCCGTATCTGAGATTGGAACTCGAGCTTACCGCTACTTTAAAATATTCCCAAATTATTTTATGATTTCTAATACTTATTAATAAAGAAAAAAAAAATATTGATGCTTGCAATTTCACCAAGAAAAAAAGTTATTGAGTAAAGCAATATATTTTTATGATTCAAACAATACAATATAAATTTCCTAAATGTCGCAAATCAATATGTTCTATTTTAATTTAGTTTTAAACCGATTTGTGTTCCGTGAATAGGAATTCTGATAGGCACAATAGTTTTTAAATAATATCTGAATTTTAAGATGACTACTAGTAATAATTAGAGTGATAGTACCTATAGGTCAAATGTATATAAATTAAGTTGCAAAGCACCATTGAGGTGATTGTCTCACGAAAAACCAAATTCAAACATTATTATTATTATTATTAGTGAATGATTGCACCCGAGCTCATACTCTATTATGTTGGTACGAGTATATACTATCACTTGGAATTTGAGATATTGAAATATTGACAGAGATACGCATGCCATTGGTTGCGGTAACCCAACACAGTACAAAAAGACTACATAAATGGGGTGTGGGGTACCTTACTGATAGCTGATAGCCTTCAAACATACTCGGTGGGGCTGGAGCTCTTAATGTTTTAAAAATCTGTATTGATTTTCGGATTTGTGTTTGGTATGATAAAGGAAGGATTTAGTTACCATCATTTTGGATTAGTTAACAATAAGAAGGGTGTAAAAATGATCTTATCAATGTGGAAGTAATGTAATGCAGGTTTTTGAGGAGTATAAAAAACTATCTAAATGTTTTTTTTAATATTCGAAAATTATTTTTCGAACGGTCAGTGGCTAAATTGGCATCCCGTTTAGGTCATCAGCCATCGGGTGTTCATTTTCTCGGCTGCTAAGTCCTCCACCACGACACAAGCAAAATTTCCCGCTTACTATGGAGTTAGTAGGAGATTTCCAAAGGTTTTTATTAGTTACCCGAAAATGTTTATTTCATAAAAAAAAATAAGTAGGTACTTAAAACAAACATATTACTTTCAACAGGTATTTTAAATAGAACGTAGGATTAGTGTCAATGTCGGCCTCCGTCGTTGAGTGGGTACAATTGTAATACTTACGAATCCGCAGGTCACGGGTTCAAATCCGGGAGCGCGCAAGTAAATTTAAGTGATTGATTTGTAATATTGCACAATTTATTAATGATAAATGCATAATGGATGTGGTGAATACATCCATTATCGTTCGATGACAAACCACCATTCAGAATCGTATAGTTCCTTGAAATGACTTTTGTGACCAGATCTAAATTGCCAGGAACTTCATCTCCTTCCCCTCCCCGCTTAAGGCTCCGCATCCGAGCTCAAAAAGAAGAAAATGAGAGATATGAAATCATGAATGTTAGAGGAGTGCGCTAATATTTGAAGCGATAAAATCAATACGAAAATTTCGAAAATGTTTAATAAAACACGACTCGTTTAGAATAGCGCAAAAATCTCGTGGAACGTATCGTAAGTATCATTTAAAGAAACATTGTGAATTTTTCACAACTATAACTTGTAAAATAACTGAAACAAACGTGTTTATAATAATTTTCGGAGCATACTTTGCGATTTTTTTCAATCGAGTGAATTTTATATAATTTGAGTTTCGGCGTGGAACACGTCTAGATTTTATCTTCAAAAATAACATATATTTTTTTAAGAGCCTAAAACTTTTAAGGGAGATATGTACGAAAGCAGTAGAAATTCGGGTAGCGGCGGCTTAAGCCTCATCCCCAATTGGGGATGCCATAGTCTCACAGGATAGGAATGGCGGGAGCAGTTGAAACTCTTTTGCGATACGGTAATATCAAAATTTTATAAAAAAATCTTTCATATGTGATTACAAAATCAAAATACTTAATTCAAAAGTGTCGTGTCAAAAAATTCCCCGGTGTGGAGTATGAACATGAACAATTCCAAATACTTTGTTAATTTAATATCAAAGGCTTCAATTGAATTTTAATAGAGTAAATTTTTTTTCATTGTTTTCGAATATTTAGAACCTGTTTGCGCCGATTGTAGGAGACAAAACGGTGAATTGTTTTTGTTGTGATTTTGGGTTATGCTAAGGTAATGAATTGTTCCCTGTCTCCCCGCCCGCTCTCCTCACCCTGCCCCGACGCATTTCGCAAGAGCCGATATATAGGTGTCAGTGCAATGTCAGTGCATCAATGGCAGCGCATTTAAAGCAACACGCATTTTTTTGGGATTTTGTTTCGCAATTGATCGAAGTGAATTACTGTCGCATTTTTACGCAATTAAACGCATATTAAACAACAAAGTGGTCTCCATCTCACCACTTCCTACTGTAAGTACCTACTTCTTTCCTAATATAATTTGTTGCCTGGTATAGACCTAGAGGAACACAGAAAAAATTGCCGTAAAACGCGCGAACAGAACCTATTGGTGAATAAAGTAGGTTCCCGTAAAAGAAATCAATGGAGTGACTTTTGAAGATTATACTCATCAATGTAATTTTTACATTAACTCCACACAGGAGGCCCTGAGGAAAATAATTTCCCTCAGGGCCTATGTCATCTTTGAGGATGCTGTATGGAGGGTCTTTTTGAGGAAAGGAAGGAGTGAACATGGGTCTTGAAGAGACCCATGTTGTAGGAGGGAGGAAACACAGAGGCTGGTAAATCGTTCCACATCCGAGCTGTTGAACTCAAGAACGAGTCGTAAAAACGACCCGTTCTCATGTGACTAATGTCAACCGTGTACAAATGTTGGGCGTAATAAGTCATAAAATAAGATAATACGTTTACATCTTCAAACTTCGCAAATGTGAAATAGAACAAGATGAAGAATAATAAAGAGGTAACGGTCGCACCTGGGAATTGAACTCAGGATCTCTTGTCTTACCGTGACACAGCGCCTCAACTATCTCTGTCACTGGCACCTATTCATTTTACGTAATTGTTTTGTTCTGTTACATGTTTCGTTTAGAATTATTAGTATTATCATCTTATTCAATGAAGTCAATCCAATTCATACCTAATGCACTCGTTTGACTTCCTCGCATGGCTTCTACTTGCTCTTTGACATAAAATCCCAAATAAGCTTCCGCAACTTACAACAGGAAATTGATTTACCACCCCCACCCCCGCCGCCGCCCTAGGCGATAGCGAAGATGCCTTATTACTTCCACCCCGCCTAGATCCTATTATCCATTTAATTTCTTTTCTTACGCTCCATAGACACAGCGGAGAAATGAGTGACAATCTGTATACCTATACGGGAGGTTGTAACGCTTTGAAGGACACATTTTATAATTTGGGAGACGGTCATGGGTACCACCTCCCGGGAACATCCCTGTGGTGCTACGTTCAGTTCATAGGGTGATCACTATAAGTGATTCGCTTCGTTCTGTTCACCACAGTGGGAGGGATGGACTCATATGTATATATATCGTCACTCCTGGGTACATTGACCACCTAATTTCCTCACCAACCTCATACCGTTTTCCTTCCCAGAATTTCATCTACTTCTATTACTTAAAAAGACCCTCCACACACCATCCCCAAAGATGACACAGGCCCTATAGGATTTTTTCCTAAAAGGCCTAATGTATGAGAAAAAAACAACTTCACAACAACAATCAAAAATAAAGACTTCTGGGTATAATTTTATTGAATTAAGACGGACAGAAATATCTTTAGGCGATTTTCGGAGAACTTGACTCAAAAATAAACTAGAAAAGAGAAAAAAATGTCAGTATGGGGACGTCATCGACTAAAAGAGAAAATTACAGAGATCTGATTCTGGGTACGGGTAATATTTTTTGTTGTTCAAATGTAGAAAGGGTGTGTGTGTCTTTGTACACATTTCATGCTTGTTAATGCTCCTTGAGTACCTGGACGACCTGCTGGTGGACGTGCGCTGCTCAACATATTCAGAATTCATAAGAGCCGCACAAGACAGGGAAGAATGGAAGAGAAAATTAGAGGAAATTGCTGCAAACCAATCCCAGGATTGAAACCAGAGAGAGAGAATGCTCCTTTGATACGAATCTGGAGTTCGCGGGTTCAAATCCCGGCGTCAAGTAAGTTTTATTTGTGTTAATTCATAATTTATTTATTCAAATAATACAGGGTGTCCGGGGGTAAAGTGCATTAACTTCGGGAGGTGATTCTACTTGATTGTAGGAGTAAAAAGATTAACAACTTTTTTAGAAATTGCAACATGCCGGTTTATTTTTAACGCCGGTTTATTTTTAACTTTTAAGTTTTTTATCTTTTTTACTTATAAAATCATGTAGAATCACCTCCCGAAGTTAACGCACTTTACCCCCGGACACCCTGTATAGTATATTTGCGGCACACTCGAGAGTAACAGACATATTCAGTATCGTCCTGGTAGAAGGCCACCATTCAGAACAGAAATATTATTTTAAAATAGCTTTAGCCGTATTTGTTGACCAGATCTGAATTGCCGGGTACATCTCCACCATCATCTTTTCCATCTCCTCCCCCTTCACACTAACTTCAGCCTCACAATGAACCTTGGGGATACCATAGTCTCACTGGGTTCACGGTTAGGAGCAGTTGAAATCTTGGAGTACTCACATAAAAACCTTTGATTTTTTACTGTTATGGTGGTTTTACGGTGAATGCAGAATCAAAGATTATAAATTTTACCAAATTTCTACATTCCTTTTTTTTCATTAGCTCCAAATAGGAGGCCTTGAAGAAAATAATTCCCCTTCAGGGCCTATGTCTTCTTTGGGGATGCTGTGTGGAGGGTTAATTTTGGGAAAGGAAGGAGAGGAATTTTTGGGCAGGTAAAAGGTATGAGGGGTTGGTAGGAATCTGGGGGTCAGTGTCTTCAGGAGTGACGGACGTATGAATCTGTCCCTCCACTGAGCTGCAAGGCATTATGAAGAGAGTCCTGCTGGAGAGACCGACCAGGTATCCTTCAACCAGTTTTTCCCGATTCGGCCTGCCAGACGCATCCGCCTCCAGGATCCGGGCAAATCTCTTCCCATGACCCCGGGCATGTACAAACGTAGCGAACCACTTTGGGTGACCTATGGCAGAGTTTTTGGTTATCCAATAAAATCGGTGATATCTCAATTGTGAACGATGTATTGTTTCTTAATCCTAGATATGTCTTCTGCAGTGTTCCACCCAGTAAAGTGTATGTGTGCTTGCGATGATGAGAAGAGTGGGGTAACACGAAGGGGAGGGGAATTCCCTCCCCCTCCTTTACCCCATCCATGGGTCGGCCCAAGCAATTTCCCCGCGCCGTGATTGGGGATTCCCCACGAGAATAAAAACTACTAACTCCATCTACAAATGAAGCACCGTGACAAGGGCCATAATTCCCGCGCTTGAAATGACTTGGAGCGCTTTCCTCACCACCCAAAAACACGCTAAATTTCACCAACCACCCGCAACCCGAGTAAAAAAATCCCGACATCAACACTACAAAAATCAACACCAATATTAAAGAAACAATTTTTTTACACTTTGCCAATTTACTCGTTTTTCGTGCGGATTTTTCGGGACGTGTATTAGAGCGGGAAAGTAGTGCCTTTCTTTTGTTTAAAATTGTATATGAGGCCATACGTCAGTGGGAAAGAGACGACCGCAATTTATTTACAGTTGAGAAATTTTGTAAGGCTGCATACATTATGTGTGGCGGGTGCATGTTGCCCCGAAGAGCCGCTAACAAACGATGTACGCCTTTGTTCACGTGAATATTTTCACGTTTCGTGAATATTTTTACTGATGAGTGATTTTTTTAAATTGCACGACACTAATAGAAGAGTAGTAGATGGCTGCGATTAATTACAACTAAAAGGTTATGTATTTGTTATTATATGATGTAATGCTTATTTAATATGTTTAACGTCACAATGGCAATTTTTTCACATGTTTACTCCACTAGGATTTCGGATCATGATTTTTTGATAAATAGAAACTTTCTTAGAAACCCAGCAAACTTATTTTGCGGAACCATTTTAATTCAAAATTAATAGATTAATTAGTTTTAACCACGTTTATTGTTTATAAAAAAAAACGACATGTTTCGTGAGCAACCTGAATGGATATAACACCAATTTATTTGAAAACATTCTTAACCAAAAATACAAGTATAAATTACGTAAATCGTAGAACAAAATGATCATAAAGGGAAAAAATTATGTTTTTAAATAATAAAATTTCCTATTCCATAATAAAGAATATACCAAATGAAATTCTTTCTGCATTTTATTCAAATAATTAACTGAAAAATTACATTCTAAATAATAAGGATAGATATTTAAAAATGAAAAAATCTGGAATCTGTAAATTGAAGAGTATTGATTGTTGTTTTTTTTTATATACATAAAACTTCGAGAAACTTTGAAATAAGGACAGGAACATTTGAAATGTTTAAACAATAATAGTTTCTTAGAGTTTGCCAATAATTTGTTGGAGATGAGTCACACTTTTGACTTTAATAGTGGAATTGAGTTATTAAATTTTAATTTTAATGTTCTATTACCCCCTTTACCATTCTCACTCCGCCTATCTATTGATACCTTTGAGTATATGTATATAATTTGTAATTAGTTTTAAGTAAACACGGAGGTAGTGAGCATTGCTCAGCATGCTCACGAAATATGTGGGTTTTTTATAAACAATAAACGTTGTTAAAATAAAATAATCTATTAATTTTGAAATAGAAAATTGAATTCATTCATTGTTTATGTCTTTTTTAGTATTATCTTTGTATTCGTTGTAAGCCTTTAACTGTCCGTCTTAGAATATAGGTCACCATCAAATGCATCCATGTCACTTTCCTAATTCAATACGGTATTTTTGCTGTATGAGCCTTCCTGGCGTCGAGTTTTTGACATAGGCGTATCTCAAATATCTACAGATTTGAGGTTACTTCATGCTCTCAATATCTTTTCTCGAGATTTCTGTTCTTTTTAACCCTTAATTACTCACATGGGGTCAAAGCATTTTCGGATTAAAAAATGAAGCACTTGGCGCTGCTCGATTCCCCCCGCACCCTCGTTAGCTTCATAACGCGCGTCTAAGTTTGTATTTTAGTAGCGACCAACTCACGGGAGTGGAAGGACGCGTCGCTGTGAGCGGTAACCCCGTGCGAGTAATTTTTTGGTAGAGGTAAGAAATGTACAAGATTTGTGTGCAATGAATAATCACTCTGAAATATACTGTCAACAGTGTAACAAGAGTGATTTGGAGAGTTCCTAAAAATACGAGTATTAACTATGATCTCAGTATACCTAAGTACAAATTGTTAATTATTGAGAATTATTTTATTTTAACTTGTTTTTGTATAATTTGTTAGTATTTCATGTTATTACTTATAGATATTACAGAATAAACAAAGGACTTCAATAATAAAATAGTTTAATTTACTTATAAAAACTACTCATACTATTTGGGGTCACTGTGACCCCATGCGAGCAGTTATGTAATGTTCTTTGTGCGAGTAATTAAGGGTTAACTTATCTGTGGGTGACCTATGTTTCCCAAGAAAAGACGTCATGCGATGATTGGAATGCCCCAGGAAGGAACCACTAAAAGAGTCATTTTCTTCGTGCAGATTAGGTCGAGAATGGGAATAATCATAATGTCTGAATATTAGTAAAGCAAGGTTCTGTGCCAAGACGGTGTTGCGTTTCGTTCCGTCTTCCATCCCTAGCCCATCATTGTAGGGAAATGGCGTGATAGTCGGATATTAGAGTAGTTTTTTTTCTTCATTTTAATACATATTTAGGTGAATTATTTATCCACAAAACGTGCAATTTCACCATTGCAGTCTACATCACGCAATATTAGTTTAATGTTGTGTTCAATTCATTGTTGAACATTAACAATATATGGGGACTTATGGGACGTACTTGACTAACTTTAACCAGTGATTTCTGACATTATTCGGAGTAAAAAATATAAATGAAATTTTGTTTTTTTTTTCTTCAGAACGAAAAAAAATCCTTCACATGTCATTGATCACTGATCATTCATCCGAGTAAAGATCAATCCCTCACCCCGCCCCTAACTATCCAATACCTACTGTTATTTTATGATTTTATTTAAACATTAAAATGTTACCGGAGACCAAAATATCATTTACATTTTTTATCACAAATAATGTAGAAGTCACTTTCGAACACGATTTCAATTCGGTTGCATAAAACCATTAACGATAATTGAGTAATCTTATCCACGACACTTGCTTCTTTATAAGTATCTAATTCAGAAACTCAGTAAACGCTTGTCTCAAAAAAACAAATAGACCGAAACAAATTTGTCTCCACCCTCATTCATTTCAGCGGAGGGGGTCGAGAAGAAATTCACAAATACTTCTTAGCAAGATGTAATGAATATTAAGTGGGAACACGCAGTAAAGTTATTTAGATCTGGCGTGAAAAAGCTACTCGAATAAGGGATTATCTTCCATGATTGAGTAAGCGGGAATTTGCATCGAGTCAGAATAGAGAGTTACAAATATGACGCAAGAGATGTATTCAAGTTATGCAGACGAGTAACAGGGTATTTAAAAAAAAGTCTAAACCTAATATTTGTTTCCAGTTAATTATAGATATAGATTATTGAATGACAAAATACAAATTGATTTATTAGTTGATATAACTGCTTGCTAATAGTAGATGATTATTTGATTTATACCTTTTTGCTGTGCATTTTCTTGTACAATTTTTCCAATTTCTCAACCTATAATTTGCACTTACCATATCATCATTTCAACAACTAATCACTTTTTTTTGCCAAACTTTTCTCCACTCGCTTTATCTAGAAAACTCTATTATTATCTTGGTAACACTGTTCTTTAATGATTGATTTGCAAAAGTCAATTTCTTAAATAAGGTGTGGAACGTGTGGTTAAATTTTCTTTTTTTCCTATACTAATTTCTTTCTTACAAAATTTGAATCTAGCACATGCTTATCTATAAGTCTAATACCACCAAACTAGGCAAATTTCCCTACTTTGGTAAACTATTTATTATGTTACTGCTTTTTAGTACTAACTAACTATGACGTAGTGATAATATTATTATGACTAGCTATCGAAACCGAACGATACCAAAATCAAAAAATTAAAACTGAATAAGTTCAGTGGTGATAATCGGTAGACGTAAATAGGACCATTGCAGGTGGAAAGGCTGTACAAATTTAACTGGAGAAACTTGAAAGAAAATAAATATTACAATGCTTAAATCAAAAATAAATTTTTTAAAACCTTAAAATTGGAAAGTTAACCACGACTGTACAGGGAAGGTATTCCAGACAAACTTTCGAAATGAGTTTTCCGACGGTGCGTCCCGTTGGCCGTGACAATAGTGCAACAACTCAAACTCGAATAGGTACTGGGTTGATTGAGTATTCATCCGAAGGTCCGCAACAATCACAATCGCATATTCAAATTCCACAACGGTAATTATATAAAGTTCCACGAGCGGCCCAGGCGAAGGGTGGAACATTCCACCACTCTTTCCGGAACACCGGAGGAATTTTTGCATATTTGGAATTGCTTTTTCTACGCTATTTGCGTGTCTTTTTTATATCTTTTTTGTGATTATGTGACCATGGTATTGACACTCTGTTCACTTGAAAAAATACGTCCAGATCTTTATTTATTTTTTATCCGAGTACCACACCAGAGTGACAACTGCTTCCAACCGTTTAGAACAGGTGAGACTTTGACATGACTGACCAAACACTTTTAAAGCCATTTAAAGCAATGTTTTGATTCTGAATGGTCACCAGGGCGATACCTAAAGTATCTAATAGTCTGGAATATGCCGCAAATGTATTATATTATTGTTAAGTAATAAATGGTGAAATAACCCAAATTCATCAAATAAAATTTACTTGTGAACGCCGTAATTTTAGTTTTGAAGGATCATGACCACTCAACAACGTAAGTTGTTTGAAATCTGATATTAGACATTTTCAAGTCAATCCGAAGTGTTGGGTCTACAAATACACATAACACAGTTAAGAGGACGGCAGCGCGGCCTTATTCATTCAAAACATGATTGTTGGCCAAAATTCCCAACCAAACTTAATAATATTTTTTTTTAATCAAAAGGTTTAGCAAATATCTAGCACAGTCATGTGCTACTTTATTTATTTTTGTTAAAAATTATAAAATATAGTTCACAAAAGAAAAAACGTTTTTTCATGATAGAAATGTTGACAATTATTTGTGAATGAATTAAATTATGTGACAATTATTTTGTAATTATTAAAAGTAATAAATTTTACAATTTTTAATTTTAAAAAATATGATGAAATGTCAAATAAAAAATACAAATTATCAAAATAAATATTTTTATGGGCGCAAATTTAAATTACACACGATCAATTTTTTGTTGGAACACAAATTTGTCGAACATTTGTCGTATTTTTTTTCTTCGTATTATTTTATTTACACAGTAGGTGGGGCTATATATATTAATTTTTTTATAAATATAATTAACTTCAAAAATGCAAAAGCTTTCTCTGAAATAATATGTATCATCATATCTGCCTATGTATCATCATTTTAAATACAAATAAATAAAATTGAACATAATCATACTAGATATTTACTAACAGCCTTACTAAAAAAACCTTCCACGGCCAATAAATAACCTGTGTTGTTGCAACAACATAAATAAAGCCCTAACTCTTTTCATTTAAAAAATATTCTTTAATTTCGTTGGTTATTTCGGCCATTAATCCAAATTTAAGTTTTGTAAGAAAAAGGCCGCGCAGCCGTTCTTCTCAATGGGTATTGTTATAACTAAAAAAAAAACAATTAACGTAACTCACTTAGGTATGAAACAGCACGTACCCGATAAATTTTAACTGGCGGTTTCTAAGCATATTTAGAGTAAAAGATGTAGATGTCATTTTGCTGTCCGATGACCTTTTGTTCAACTAAAAAAAAAAATATTTTTCAAACGTTGTAACTAAGTAGTCGGATATTTCCCAGTGGGTCACGTGAAAAGCACTTTTTAAACTTAAAAATGCTCAGGAATCGATGGTGAAATCCTTCGAGTACGTCCTGTTACACACTATATAACCTAACCTACCCGGTAATAATAATAACGAAAAAACTTCGTGTTTCATTGATCATTTAACTTCTGTAGGGTAAAACTAGTCTACCCGAATTTCGTATTCATTTCATAAAATAAATTGAACCTTTGAACCTACTTCCGATTTAACCGTAACTTTTCATTCCCGGTAGAATAAAAATAACTTTTTAGTGAAAATTATTCGTTGCTGGCAAGTGAAAAAATTTGAACGAGTCGTCCACCAACAGTCCAACTACTTGTACTCTACCTCTAGAATTTTACCGGTATTAAACATTAGGTGTAGTACTGGTAGTGGTCCATTTAATAGGGCAGTCAGCAAATGAAACATTTTCCCGTCTGAAGAGAAAATTTCCCGAGAGAGGAGATAATTAACGTAGATCGGTAATTTATGAATTATTATGAGAACAAAGCGATTACGGAAAATTATTTTGATTTTATCGACTGCAAACATGATAGGACTTACAATAAATATCTACCATTTTAAGTGTCGGCGTAAAATGTACGTACGATTTTGTGGATTTACTGGAAGGAATAATTTCGAGGTTTTAAAAAAAATGGTCCGCTCGTTTTTTTTATTTCCTATTGTAGTCGCATGCAGAGTTAAGTATGTCAAGGTTATTTGACTTTATTAATACTTTATTTTCCTTTACTTCGAGCATTGTTGGGGATATTTTTCTAATTTGAAACTTATTACGAGAAGACACTCAAATATAACGTATTATATATTTTGACGGCCTCCGTGGTCGTGGGATAAGGCTCTCGACTAGCGATTTGGAGGTTGCAGGTTTAAATAACGGCGTGCGCAAGTTAATTTAATTTGATTGATTTCTGCTTTCACAATTTAATCATTTAAAATAACATATGAAATATATTTGTGGCAGGTTCCAGTGTGGAAGACACTCTGTGTATCGCCTTGGTGTAAAACCACAATTCAGAATTGAAACGTTGCTTGAAATGGTTTTAGCCGTATTTAGTGACTAGATCTGAATAGCCAGATACTTCTTAACCTTCCTCTTCCCCATCCCCCTCCCCTCCCCAATTTCTTTTATCCTCACAACATATGCCATAGTGATGCCATAGTTTCTCGACTCAAGAATTTGGTTCACTTGATTGTGGCACCTTTGTAACAGGCAATTTTTTTTTTCATCACGGTAAAAAAGTAAGAATTATTTTACTGCATAATAATGATTCAACGGGGTGTGTGTTTACGATACATATGAATTATAATGCGTATTATGTAATAATAATCCTAAAATTCTCATAAACATGAAGAAACCCTCTGCAATCTTTGCATAAAATATTGAACGGTTAGGGGCAGTAAACAACATTCATCAAGCGGAGATTTTATCTCTGTCTTATAACCAAATCTCGGTCCACCAGGGGTCCCCCAAGGTCCAGGGTCGGTCCACTGCGATAGCATACCACAGAATTCCAAAAAGTAAATATATACTGCCAAATTTGCTCGTTCTCTGATTACAAAGCTGTAAGCGATGCAATGGGTGAAAATTTAAATTAAGGTTAACCTGAAAAAACTGAAAAAATCTTTTCAATTTTCAAAGCACCTGCAATGGACAATATATATATATATATATATATATAAAACTTATTCAATACTAAAAAACTTTCAAAGAAATACAGCTAAATAATTTACATTTAAATATATCGGCAAGATATAATAAACAAGATTTTTAGTGACGAGCGTGCGTAAAGAAATTTTACTTCAAAAAATAATAATAATTCGTAATATTGAGTTATTCGTCCATTTGTCGCGCACATACTTATTGCAAATTTAAGACATATATGGTTTTCTCATGGATCCATAGACATATGAATGTATTTTGTACGTCCGTGCATGGATCCCAAATATCAGAACTGAATTAATTTAAAATAAGACCACACGAGAAGCACCAGCTTTCTAATAAAACAGAATCATCAATATCGGTTCACCCAATCGAAAGTTCTGAGGTAACAAACATAAAAAAAAATAAAAAAAATACCGTCGAATTGATAACCTCCTCCTTTTCGAAGTCGTTTAAAAACAATATTAAAATCCACAACTCAACCAAGCACATTCAAAGTACTTATCTATATTTAGGTATAAATTATTTCAACAAACTCCATTTAAAACTGAAAATTATCAAAAATAAACATGAATTCCAAATTAAATTGAGAAAGAGAGTAATAAAATTAAAGGGTATCTTTAGCTTTTCTTACATATCTTTTGGTATTAGTTGCAAAATTATTATTTACTTACTCAAATGATACTTGAGCATGTATTCCCTCACCAAACACAAGAGCCTTGTCTTTTTGCGGTGAGGAAAGGCAATTATTATATTCATTTACAATTCTGTTTAATATGTAAAAAAAATCATCCTTATTGTAAAAACATACGAATACATGTATTAAATAAATTTAAAAAAAAATAAAAATCGAGTGCAGTTAACACGCGGTAGAAGCGACTTTACCAAAACAATCTCAACCAAAGACGAACCAAGGAGCCTTGAAAGGTGAATTCATAATCAAAGCGGCCAATGAGCGCAGGCCTAGCGTCATTTCTGTTTTATATCTCAACCAATAGGAGCCTTGATAGGAGTTTGATGCTTCGCAGGTGCTGTAATTCGTTATTTCCGTTTCATCCGAATTCCAAATTAATCACAAAGGCTATAGAAGTTTCACTTAAAAAATTAAAAAAACACAAATACAATTAATATAATATCAAGTCTCTTGTATTCCACCGGTGTTTGATTGCAAAAATACATTTGAAAAATCGTCATAAATTTATATTCATGAAAAAGAGTTTTTTAACTTTCAATAAATATCTAAAAATTTATCTTATTAATTTTGTACCTAATCTAGGTTTTTAGGAAACCGTGAAATAACAACTTTTAAATAGTCATCCAAAAGATAAAAATAAAATAAATTATAGTGCCTTGATGTTGGTAAGACAATAATAAATCTAGTCGGCAAAGCGATCACAGCATAACGTAAAATCAAAGTGAAGTATTTATGAATCTTTACTACCTTACTTTATTTTATCATTGTTTCTTTGTACCTACGAATTTGATAAGTTTTTATTAATATTAATATTATAAAACTGTATTTTTCGTTTCCTACGATTTGTGTACGTTTTACGAATAACGTAATGCGTAACAAAACAAATTTTCTTCTTTCTATTGACGTCAGACAACAAATATTATAACAACTGTCTTTTTGACTTTCATTTAAAAAAGATCATTAGAGATACATGACACATCCACGAGTTCTTACAACATTTGAACTTGGGTACCTTTAACATTTGCCCGCATCTAATCTAACTACAACCTCCACTGACATGTAAATGTTTAACAGACCACGGAATGAGATCTTCCCTCATTTTATTTACCTTGGTACACTGTCAAATATGCTAGAAGGAAGCCAGCAGCCACCAGCCACCCGGACCTCCCCTTAGCTCGACCCTTGGCCCGGCCTGCCCCTTGTATCAACCGACGGCCCGGTGGGTGGGTGGACGTCTCCGATAAGTAGAGCCCGTAATATTTGTACATGTAATGTGTGTCCCTTCAATTCATTTCCTTTCCTATTTTCTAAGAAGATTGGAATTTAAATTAGAAATATAATAAGAAATGGAATTGTCGGAGCAGAAGAATTTTCAAATATTATCCTGCCGCTCTTCGCGAATAGAATAAATCCTTCGGTTTGAAAATTTATAAAGTCAATTTTTGAGACATGGCTATTTTCACTTTTCTGTACCAACAATTCAAACTTATTTCAGCCTTTAGAAATAACTGAAACGAAAGTAAACAAACTATACAACTTCTGCTAACGACTATCAAAACTATGAAGGTAATTTAACTAACAAACTAACAATCACATCATTTCACAGCAAGGCTAAGCAAAGTGGAATGCTATTCAACAATGTCTTGGCACACACTTTTTGCTTCTTTCACATTCATACGTTGTCTTATTTTTATAAACTCATCTTCTCTCGATTCTTGACTGGTTTGATTGTATTAGCTTGATCTGTAATGTCTTCTCGGGGCTACCAATTAATTATTATTTCATCCACTAACATCAAGTCATTTAATAAAAGTGCTTATTTTAAAACGTACGATTAAGAATAAAGTTTATTTATGAACATTCGATATTATTTGAAATTAATGCACTTTTTATACGAATAAATTATTTATGTTGATGAAAGTGTTTAGAATATACCTCCGTGTTTTAAGTTGAAGTTGTCAGATTTTATACAATAAAACTTGATACTTCGCAATAAAAGAGTGACGTCAGACATTACTCCACGCATATTATCCAATATGGAACGTTTGAACCACGAAATTACAATTCGCTTTACACAGGGACCTTCCTTGTCCGATGAATAAACAATGAGCGCTTTCCCATTACCATGTATCTGACAAAGACCCGTTAAACAAGCTTCACTTATACTCTTATGTCTTATGTATACAAGGAATTGAACATGCCCCTACTAATGTAGAAAGAAAAAGCTACAATGAGGATTTTTTTCCGCAAGAAAAATAAAACTTTAACATTCGAATAAAGAAGTCACCCCTACAGAGGAGGCATTATTTAATTCTGCCCCCAATAGAAAAGCGTTTACCTTGCCCCCATCCCTTAACGGTTAACGTATGGAGAACGGAAAAGAAACGGTAGCTTGGTTGAATAATTAATTTAAAGTCATGATTCTTCTCAAGCCACATTTCTCCTGCGGTTAGACGTATTTTAATGAACCCTGCTTCCATTTCACATGCTCCCTTCAACTTAAAGAAAACAATGAACAAATATTCCCACATTCTACCTGTGCAAGCATTAGATTTGAGGGGAATTTCAGACTTTTCCATAAATTCTTAAAGAGAGAGTTACGTAATTTTTAAAAATAGGGAAAAGTTCAACAATTTCACTTGTTATCAACCGTCAGTGTTTTAGTGGGAATCTACCTGCGTATTATAATATGATGTGTAAACGTATTTGTAACTATCTTTAAGTGACCTTTTCAATCCGGAGCATAGTACTCGTAAAATGAATGGTAAACATTTTTCTTGAAGTGTTCTTTATTTTGATGTGAATAAGATTAAATGTCGAGAACTGTTTTTCTAGTAAAGCATAAACAATTAATTGGTGATTAAGTGATATCACTTCATAATTTTTTTGTGTAAAACGTAAAACTTACATCCAAGAAATAAATAATTATAAAAAAACACTGTAAATTAAAAAAACTTTTTGTTTAATAATAAAGAAAAAGATAATATGATAAATTTTAACTTAACATGAAACCGAAAACAAATGGTCCCGGTCACAACTGCGAAATGAAACTACGACTTTTATCTTACCAACTTTAAGAGATAAAACTCTAATCCCTAGTTATTGAGACCTGCTTATTTCCGTCATTTTAGTATGTCGGTAATATTTTATTTTATTAATATTTTAATTATTATTTGAATTATCTATATGATCATTAATTTATTACTTTTATTATTGTCTGGTATAAAGGGTACAAAGGTACGTACTTGATTTACTTTAACCAGTGATTCCTGGTGATATTTGGAGTAAAAAATGTATATAAATATTTTTATCTCTGGCGTCATTTTTGACGTTTTTTTTATTCTACGAAAACATTAAAAAATATAGTTGTTGGTCAGTTAGTGTCGGGTTAAGAGGTTGGGCGGTTACTCCACCGAGTGATCAGTGGCGAATAAGGGAAGAATTTTTTTTTGTTTAATTATTAAGACAAATTTTTAAAAAAAAGTCATCGAAAAGTCACCCTTTACCAAAATTTCATTCTCATTTTTTACTCCAAATAATGTCAGGAATTACTGGTTAAACTATTTCAAGTATGTACATTAACCTGTTTAGTGTCACTGATATATCCGATTTTTATAAACTTAACGGGACATTCGACAATTCTGGGATGAATATACAATAAACATAATACTTACTAACCTTAACGATATCTTAATAATTAGTAACATTTTTAATCTTTATCATTATTCTTATTTCGTAGTTAAGTCCTGGAGTCTGAAATCTAACTTTATACTTTCCTCGTTAAATAGCAATTAGTTCAAGAAAACAAATCGTTTCCACTACACCGCCGCGCCGTATTCAAATCCTCATTAATACCTTACCATAATACCACCTCGCACTACGCCACCTCAAAGTGGCCATCCTTCAGTCATAATTACTTTACAAGGGTCATCCCTTCTAAATCTGCAATGAGTACCAACCCTTACCTTTAATATGAACTGTACACCGATCTGAACTCAACTGAACTGAGTTAAGGCAAGTATTAAGGGAGGATAAGGTAAGCTGTAGCTACGCCGTAGTACAGAATATTATCCCGGCTTAATGGGTCCCCGTCCAGTTTTATACCGAATTATATTATTTTACTGAGTGGTGCAGAACTTCTACTGATGTTGTAGCAGGATTTGCAAACCTAAGGTTTCTAACGAATTAACAGAACATTACAAATACCTATGTATGATTTACATGGAAAGTATTTTGTATGAAGACCCCCATGGTTATGTTTTAAGTCACTAGTTCTAAAAGTTTTAGCTGAAAGCCGAAAGATGTTCTTACGCTCGTATAGGGCGGCTCCAATGAGAAAGATCAATTATTCTCCGTAACAGTTTTAAAAAATAATAACTCAATATCGATTTTATTTCATTCAAAATTTGCTACCTACATTCAAAAATGCTGAAAGGCGTGATGATAAAATTATTAAAATTGTATTTACTTCTTCTAATTATTATTATTATTTTTTATCATAAGTATTTATAATTTTTCAACAATTTCTAAGCAAAATAAGAATGAAAAAAACTTATACATATATTAATTTGTAATACCGTCAATAAATAGATAAACTGAGTATTTTCGCCACAAAACACGCATGCGAATCTTTTATTAAATGATTTTATTTAAACAAAAATTAAAATTCTGAAACATAGCTTTGCCAGATAATTTAATTTATTTATTGATTTTCTGCATTATTATATGATTTGAGATGTGTATTGTATAATACAAAATTTTGTTTCTCTTAATTTAAATCATAAATTTACCATGTAAAAGAACAATCTTTCGATATTAAAATGTTATTGAAAGCAAAATTAAAATTGATGGTGAAATTATTGAAAATGTTACTTAAATGAAATACTTAGGAGTTATATTAGATTCCAAACTAAACTTTAATAGACATGCCGAATATACCCAAAAGAAAATTGGCAAAAAAAAACTTTTTTGGGAAGAATTCGGCCTAAAATTTCCAGAAAAACCGCCATCACCATTTTCAATTCAATTATTGCTCCACACTTCAACTACTGTTCAAGTATCCTTTTTCTGTGTAATGTAAGAGAACAGAATAAGTTTCAAATTCTCCAAAACAGAGCAATGAGAATAATACTCCGAAGAAATAGATTTTCAAAAATAATTAAAATGTTAGAGGAACTTAATTGGTTAACAGTGAAACAAATGCTGACCTTGAAACACGTTGATATTTATTCACAAAATATTAAATAACATGTTACCAAAATACTTCTCAAATAAAATCGTATACAATGAGGACATTCACAGACACTACACAAAAACGTGCAAGGAAATAAGATTAAACAAAAAGGACAAAACGAATACGCAAAACAGTTTGTTGTACAAAGGAATTAAGTTATATAACACACTACCAGAAACTCTAAAGTCCTCACCAATTGAAAAGTTCAAGATGTATTGTAGGAGCTACATAAAAGGAGAAAAAACATAGTGAATTTGAAATATTATAATTAATTAGCTGCAATATGAAATATTATAATTAATTAGAAATTTGTAACCTTAAATGTACAAATTACTAAAATAAAATTCAAATTCCAAATCAATTTATACTTTTGATGGAAAAGAGTCAATACGGCTAAAATTATATTTAAAAATGACATATTTCAGGATTTGTCTGGTTTTCCCTCTTAAGACTAAAACCTACGTAATTAAAATACTTCCTCAATGTTCGCAAATTCAATTTGTGGCAAATTTATTTTAATAAAATGAAGACATATGGCTTTGTAAAATTTCAATTTTAATTTTATCCTGACGGAGTAACCATTGATTTTGAAACATGTTGAAAATTTTGATTAAATAAGTGGTTTTTACAAAGTGATTTGTTTTCATCTAATTGAAATAGATTTTTAACGAGTACAGTTTCTTAATCTGCTTTTTTTTTCGAAAAAGATAAAAAAAAAAAATTCTGCCCTTTCATCTTTATTAATTCAGAATAAAAGAGCTATGTACTGATTCAGCGCGTTAAAAGAAACTCTTGCTCCAATTGCTGATCTGGATAGCAGGGTTGCAGGTCTTATGTAATTGGGACTGTTTTACTTCTAAGAATTTTTTTTTTTTAAATACCTGCCTACCAAGAAAGCGTAGTGCACAAAGCTAGTTTGTTTGGCAAATTAAATAAAAGTTAAGTCTCTTTTATTTCATAAACAAAAATTTACACGTCATTCCCTAAAACAAAATTCCTATTTCTATAATAATATTGTGTTCCTTCAGTTTAGTATTTTGTATTCGAAATGGTCAAAAGGATTAGTCAGCCCACAATTCTAAGCACAATCTTTAAAAAAATCAAGAAAATTATGAAAAAAACAGTAATTACCTATGTAGGAGGACCTGACAAAAAATAAACTAAAGCACAAAAACGGCGTTCTATATTTTGATATGGTTTACTTCAACGATGAATATTTATAAATTGAGGAAACTAAAATCTTCCTTTTAATAACTCGTTGCATCTTTTGACCCCTCCTTTTAGGGGTAGGGGTGGGGCAGGACCCCAGAGAGAGGCCAAGCAAATCAAATTTAGAGATAGGATTTCATCCCTCGGTCCTCGGATATCCCAACTGCGGTCAACTTCGGACCAGAAACTAATTTCGTTATAACTACCCCTCCTCGCAGATTTCGTAATAATTATACAATATTTACATCGGAATGATACCATTGCTTTGGCATAAAGTGTACATTTAGGGAATTCGGTACCTATTTTAAACTATAATTTCAAATTACTTATAGACACCCAAATGAGTTACATAATCGTCTATATTACTCATAAAAGTAATTATAATTTTTTTTATATTACATAGAACCAACTGGACTCCAAACACAGTTTGGTATAAGTATTTTCAATTTACTGGACATGCTATCGTTGGTGACATTAAGAAATAAAAATGGCTTTTATATTCCGACAATACGATTCGATACTTTGTTTTTCTAATCTGAATTTAGGCCTAACGACGATGCGATTCTATACTTTGTTTTTCTATTCTGAATTTAGACCTAACGACTATACGATCTGATATTTTGTTTTTCTATTCTGAATTCAGGCCTAACGATGATGTTCGATTTTTTTTTTGTTCCAAAAATAATAAATTTGTTTAATTTATGTTAAAATACCGAGTACGAAAATCTCATACCTTTTTCTAAAGCTAAGTTTGAATCCATCCTCCGTATTGATAAGTACTTTTTTACTTCTCTCCCACAGTTATATAAAAAAAACCTTCGTCATGTTTGTCCTCTGTGTGCCTGACTCGTTGTTTTCAAATGAAACGAATAGTGAAAAAAAATTATGGCAAATAAATCAGGTTGGGGTTTTTTTTTCTCGCTGAAATGAAAAAAAAAATACGAATGGGCTTTCGCCAGTTTTCAAAACACCAATTATCCGCAATTTATTCGGCGTGGTACAATTCAGTTATGACTCGCTATTAATTTTAAGTGAATTATCAATGAAACCGATTCGAATCCATTAACTTTATCAAGTTTGTTAAAATAACCGGGTATCCCGAAACCGTAAAATGCGTTGCATAGATCCAATTGGTTTATAATTACGAACATTAAAAAGTTATATTTGTGGTCCTTTTTTCGCTAATAATAATAAGTTGACGTAAGTAAGATAAAAGGCAATCGGAGGTTTATTTATGTAAACCAATTTACCAAATCGCTTGTGTTTTTCGCATCAACTCAAGTTTTTTCTTCATTTAAAAAATAAATTTTGTAGGATTATACAGGTGTCAAGGGACGAGTGATTCCTGACATTATTTGGAGTAAAAAATATAATTGAAATTTTGGTCTCCGGTGACACTTTTGAAGTTTTTTTTCTACCTAAAACATAAAAAAAACAGTAGGTATTAGATAGTGAAGGCGATCCACTAGTACAGGAAAAAATCGAAATCGGAATTCACGCCCTTTTATGGGAGGAGTTTAAAAATACTTGAGAAAAAGCTTTTGGAAAGGTTGGAAAAGATATTTGAGAATTTTTTTTATATGTTGATTTCGTAAAAGCCTGTAAAAAACATTAATTCCTTTTTTAATGCATTGTTTATTGTAATAAAACGGAATTTTTAAATTGATTTCACGAAAACAAGCAGCCCGGACCCTAACACGTTGTTTCTCCGCTCCGTCCGGAGGAGTAATGACGGAAGAACAAATTCGTCGACTGCCGTATTGTCGCCGTTATGTCAAAAATACCAACGCGAAAATGCATATTATATTTTATTTTGTGAGGTTTGGGCGTAAATTTTTTTTTTTTGCCATAATTATATAAGAAACTGAATTTGCCACATAATGCAATAAAACCATATCCGAAAAAGTGTTTATAAGTAGAAGAGTTTGCACTTAAAAATGTTTTTTATAGACCTAATACTTTATTTTTTTCTAAGCTTATTAAAAAAATGACCGATATTTTTAAGGGCCAAAGTATGTTCTACACGCAGTATTTAATTGAAGCATCTATAATACTTCTAAGCGGTCAAATTTTCAAAACAAAAACATTCGATTTTGTATGATTTTGCATTATTTAGTATGGCTTCATCTTAAGGTAGGGGTGAAGGGTTGATGACATGTTGAAGATTTTTTTTTAGTTATGTTTGAATTTTTTTTTAAAAACATCAGCAAAACGTCACGGGAGACTAAAATTAACGTATTTTACTCCAAATAATGTCAGGAATCACTAGTTAACGTAAGTCTAGAATGTTCCTTAAAACCCTAAATAATTGTTACTTGGTTGCATCGAACAGTGGAGTATCCTCCAATTTTTTTTTCAAGAATCAAAGTATAAATAATAATAAAGAAAAAACAAATAAATGCATTTCTGTGATTTACCATTCATTTAAATGAAACTTTGTATTAAAAAAAAAAATAATAAAAACAACAATTAAAGGAAGAAATTTCAATGAAATAAAAGTAATAAAAATAACTTTATACTAAAAAAAACTCACAACAAGGGAATTTCATAACTATAAATCTTGCGATTTATTTATTTAGTAAATTGACATTAATTGAAGATGTCAGCGTCTGAAAACATGTTATTGTAATTTGATCATGTTTTTCTGAAAAAATAAATGGTGTATAGATAATTTTAGAGTGTGGCAGGTATTCAATGATTAATGAATAATAAATAGATACTTAATAAAAAATACCTTACATTTCTTGCCATCGTAACCTGAAAACAATGCTCTGATAGGTACTTCAATTTTCGAGTTAAGTATAGGTACTTACGGTTGATGTTCTCCCATTCAGCCATAATAATGATGTTTTATATCCAGTCCCCATGGCAGCAAAACAAATCAAATTACCGCAAATTGCCACAGTTAATTATATCCCTTTTTAATCTGAATTGAGTTATTGTTTACTGATTTGGGGGCATTTATCAATCCCACATGGTTTGCCACTAATGCGTTTTAGTGTGATTTATTGATATGGATGGTTTTTTAGCGTTTCATTATGTATCTTACCGGAAAAACAGAAATTCAACATTGTATTTCTATCAAATGCTTTCTAGTCCGAGGTATTCAAACAAAATAACTACTTTTAAAATCCTTAAATAAATTAAATCCACCGGGTAACGTATTGCTATGTCCGTCCACAAATCCTCATAAAATTGGTTTTTTCTCCTTTTTCTTCGTTGGTCAGACATGTAGTAGATATGGATTTAGAAAGAGATAACACCAAGATTTCTATTTGCATTTAAACGTTTACCAAAGATGATCAAGATTGCCACAATTGCCATATTGCCATATTGGCATTGCAGAATACTATATATATTTTTAAATATGCCTATAATGTATTTGAATGAAGAGAAAGTGAAGTTAACAAGTTTAAATACGTTTTTTTGTTTCACATAAAAGTAATTAGGTACAGTTTACAAAAAAACAATCGAGGGGCGATTTTAAAAACTTTAGGTGGGTAACAATGTCCACGTTTAAATTTATATACTTTTAATTTATAAAATCAAAATCTGAAAGAATTTTTGTCTGCTTTCAAAAACAGTATTTGATTTTGGGATACTTTAAAAAAGAGCGAATTTATTTGAAATTAAATGTCAAGCGGGAATATTTTTATGACGTGGTAATATTTTGTTTACGCCCGAGGGGTTAAGTCCATGCAAGAGGCCTGAGATTTCCTCTGTTGGTACGTGTGTCTTATTGCTTGTCTCTATTATCAGTAGGCTCAAATCTGTCATTTTATTATTTTTCTACCTGTCCTCTTCCGTCGAGGTTAATATTTTTTTAGGGCATGTTGAACTGCAGGCTTGAGTATGATGATATGGTATTGATGACGCGCGACGTCGTCTTCCTATATAATACTCGTATTATGGTAGGAAACAATAAAACAAACTTTTACAAAGTTTTTCCCGTAAGATAATTTTTTTACGGGAGTACCGCCCAAGAGTCCGAACTTATCCCAATTGTCTAGAGCCGTGGAGGTTTATGTCCCGCCGAAGAGAGGGCAAGGGGAAGGATGGGGAAGAGGAAGGTGGGGAAGTAACTGGCTGGTCACTAAGCATGACTAAAGCCATTTCAAGCAACGTTTCGATTCAGAACAGTTGACAGGGCGCTAATGAAAGTATATATCACTTGATATATGCCACAAACATACCGTGTATATTATTTCAATTAATAAATTGTGAAATAACACAAATTAATTGTGTATATTATTTTAATTAATAAATTGTGAAATAAAACTGAATGTACTTGCACCTTGGGGTTTGTACCCGCGCCCTCCGGATCCAAAGCCAAGGATTGTAACCACTCAACCACGGAGGTCGTCAATTAGCCGAGGCGTTAGAGTTAGTTGCTTAAAACGTTTCTTGATTAAAAATATATTTAAATACCCAATGGGCTGACGAAATATTCCGACTTCCTAGATTTTACAGGTTATTATTTGAAGGCCGATCTTGTGATATCAGTGAATCGAAGTTCGGTCTACTGTAAATAAACAATCCAAATCACAAATCCTTCTCTTCATTTAGAATTCTCAATTTAAACAATGCATGCAAATTAGATTTCGTATCTCGAGAATTATTAATAAATCTCAAATGTCTTACACCACACGTTGCCAAAATCACACCCTAATTCATTTAGGTGTGTGACTGTGTTACAGTAAAATACCGAAATTGATAAATCTTAAAAATACCGTCATAATTATTACAGGTTTTAACCAAATAATGCAAAGGTAAGTTTCGGTAAGGCGAGGCTTGGTTAGACTGTATATTTAGAAGAGATTAGATTAGATTTGGTAAGTTATGTTTATGTTTGTGATGTTTGTGACATTATTATCGTTTGTTATGTCTGTTATTTTTGTTGTGTTTGTTAGGTTTGTTATATTTGTTGTGTTTGTTATGTTTATGGCAAACATAACAAACACAACAACATGATGGTTTTTTGTTATGTTTGTTGTGTTTTTTAGGTTTTTTTATGATTTTTATGTTTTTTGGTTTGTTATGTCTTGTGTGATACGCCGTATTGATACGGACAAGGCTAATTTTGGACTATCTCCTCATTCGCCAGATAATAAGGGGAACAAAATAAACTTCATCACGAGAGAACAGCCTGTCTTGAGTTCCCATTTGGATGTCTACCGATTTGGGTCGGTCACGCGAGGCCCTAGGTTAGGTTAGGATTAGGACATCTATTGTCCTAGCCTTTGATGGTTTGGTTTAAGGTAACACAATGATTAGGTTGGATTGAATGGATAGTTTATGTTAGGTTAGATAAGTAATTTAAGTCTAGATTGGATATATATAAGGCTTGGTGTAATTATTTGACGATTTTACAAACCATTTTGGTTGAAATTTGGATTTTAAGGTAAAACCTAAAACTTGTACACAAAAAAATTGCGGTAGCTACAAATGAAAAATTAAATATTACCATGATTTATTTTTCGAGTATTATGCCGTGCTTCCTCCTTCGGTAGCCAACAAGGCATAATTCCTCAAAAATAAATTACTCAATCGTGGAAATCTCTTTTCACATCCAAAAATTAAATATGTTTTTGACTTTGATAGTAGCATATTCATATCTTTGTATGTGCGCGCAAGTGCGGGTGTATTCTTAATTTCACACCTTCAGAATAAGGGGGGTGGTGTAATAAACGCGGGTTAAGTTATCCCGCTAATCAAGTGGTATAATCACCAGCCAATCCGCTCGCTTCCTGCCGAACGTCTCCAAAGACTCGTCTAATTTCAGATTCTATTCATTTTGTATTCAGCTCGCGGAACATCTATGTAAATCGCTATACAGATGCCTCAAGTTGATGAACAAGTTAGATTAACACACGCACCTTGTAAAAAGGATATTTTCAGAATCTTTTTGAAAGATGACAAAATCGAAATATACATTATATTCTTTGGTGTTTAGGATTTATTAAATATCCTAACTGATGTCGTAAGTTTACATAGTTAGGTATATGTAGTTTTGAAGTGTCTCAACAAATATCAGTTAAGTTGTACCTTAGCAGAGTGGTGACTATCGCCGTTCGTGTTTAATACCCGACCAGTTACGGAAATAGCCGATGATATACGATCGACAACTAGTCACCTTCAGTGTCGAGTTATCTTGCTTCAGTATTACTATAATAATAATGATTTATTGTCTTCCTTTCTTTACAAACATCTAGAGATAATGATATCCTCACTGGGATTTCCCGTGCTGAGGATTTCATTTGCATATTATATTTTAATTATAAGAAATGAATATGAATTAGTTATAAACATATAGGTATCATGTAGTATTTATTTAAATAATTAAAAATTAAATAAAAATGTGTTTTTTTTATAATTCAGTTCAGTAGATTCGGTTTTAGTCCGTATTTGATATCAGTATATTTTCTATTTCTGTTCTCCCTATATTTAGTATCCAGCTTTTTATTTGAGATTTAAATGTTATACTGTTGAGGTTTTTAAGTGAGAGTGGTATTTTATTGTAAAGTTTAATACCATAATACAAGAAGCTTTTTTGCCCAAATGTTTTGTTAGTAGTTACTTGTTGGATATGTTTTTGTCCATGAGATCTAGTGTTTCTAATGTATATGTTAGTTGTTATTTCTTGGGTTTTGTATTTATGAATGTACATAAATGAGTATAGTTTTAGAATACAGTTGTTTAATTGACATGATGTTAAGATTGTTAAAGGTTTCGTCAGTTCGTTAGTTCGTTAGTTCTTACGGGAACTTTCAGTATAATTTTCATTATGGATTTTTGAGTTTTAATTAGTGGATTTAGTATGTTTTTATTTGCACTTTTTTTATAATACCGTATTCTAATAGTGATTTGCAGAGAGCCATGTAAATCTTGATTAAGTCTGTTTTAGTGAGGACATTCCTGATAATTTTGAAAAAATAACTTAGTTTTTTAATTTTATTATTTAAATAGGTAATGTATTTGGTCCATTTTAAGTTTCGGTCAATTTTTAGACCCAGATACGTTATTTGGTCAATGTTTTCTAATGATGGACAATTACAATGCTCATTTAAGTAATGCTGACTATGAATTTTCAAGTTCAGGTTTTCTTCAGAGTTTTTCTTATTTTTTATTTTGAAAATGATGAATTTGGTTTTATTAGCATTAAGTGTAAATGAATGGAAGTCTAGCCAATTTTTAATTCTTTTAAGTGTGTCTTCTGCTTTCTTAAATTTTTCTGCCCAATTTTTCCCATTTATTAGGAGAACAGTATCATCCGCAAAACTGATGATTTCTCCGATACATTCTATGTGGCATATGTCATTAATATAAATAAAGAACAGAATCGGACCCAGAATACTTCCTTGAGGCACCCCGAATTAGACATCAATACACTCACTGGTTATGTTTTTAAGTTTCACAGTTTTCTTTCTATTTCCCATGTAACTTTTAAAAAATATTAGTTCATTATCAGTAATTCTCTGGTTTTTTAAAAAGATGTGAGTGATTTATTGTGTCTAAGGCTTTAGAAAGGTCGAGAAATATGCCAATGCATTTTTTATGTGAGTCTAGAGAATTTTTAATATATTCAATTACTAAGGCTATGGCGTTGGATGTTCGTAATTTTTTTCTGAAGCCAAATTGTTTTAGTGATAATAGTTTATTTGATTCTAGGTAGTCGACGAGTTGAGTTTTAACTGTTATTTCTAAGATTTTAGATAATGTGTTTAGAATTGTGATTGGTCTGTAGTTATTGATATCTGTACGATTTCCTGATTTAAAAATTGGTGTAATAGTACCTATTTTTAGTTGAGATGGAAATCTGCTTTCTGTGATAGATTTGTTTATTAGATAGAGTATCTGTTCGGTAATTTCGTCTTGTAAGAATTTTATTGTTTTCATAGTGATTTCATTACTACCAGATGAGGATGTTGATTTGAATTTAGATAACATTAGTGTTAGTTCTTGTTTAGTGATTTGTTTTAGGGCAAATTTAATCCTTTGTGGATTTGGGTGTTTGTTTATGTTCGGGTTAAAGTGTTGAGGTTTGGTTATTTTGTTCGCTAAATTCGAGCCTATGTTTGCAAAAAAGTTGTTTGTGTAGTTAATTAGTATATGTACGTTTTTTTTGACCGAGAGTTTACCGTTATCTGTGTTGATTTCTTCCAATGGGTTTGTTTTGTTTTGATCTGTGTAGGTGATTTCTTTAATTATTTGCCAGATAAGTTTTGGATTATTATTGGATTGATCTATTTTAGATCTGTAGTAATTTTGTTTAGCCGATTTAGTAAAATTGGAGCAGATGTTTCTAAAGTTTTTGTAAAATAGTTTTAAAGAAAGGTCATAAGGATTGTTTTTTACTTGCTGATGGATATTGTCCAAGCTTTTTTGATAATTTTATTGTGTGAATACGTGTAAGTTTTTATTGAATCGTGGTTTTGTATTTTTAATTACAAGTGTTCAATAAACATTTTCTGTTAAGAATTAAAGTGTAGTGATCAGTGGTGGTGGATTGATGTATGATTGTGGAGTATTTTCTATTCGTTTTTGCCATTATGTGGTCAATGCAAGTTTGCGAGGGGATTGATTTATTCATTTTGCACAGAGCACCAGTTAAATATTCATTGTAAAGCACACGATATCTAACACACTATATAAAGAGGAAAGATTTGTTTGTTTGTTTGTTTGTGTGTTTGTTTGCATCGAATAGGCTCCGAAACTACTGAGCCGATTTGAAAAATTCTTTCACTGTTGGGAAGCTGCACTATCCCCGGGTGACATAGGCTATATTATATTTTCAAAAAAAATAGGGATCCTTACTAAAACTTCAATAATATAACCCAGGGTGTAAAAAAATTACCTAAAATATTCTTTAAATCGCGTGCGCTGCGAAAACCATTGATGATAGAATAAAATAATGTACGACGACTTTATAGAACACATCATTATTTACAAAAAAAGTCGCGACAGCATATGTCTAACTATTATGGTTATGCCACAATAAGTATTCTTTTATTTTAAAAATTTAATTTAAATATTGCCGATAGAAAAGGCTCTTTATTTGTATCTTGGTTTTAATCCTTATCAAAATAAATTACTTCATATTCAAGACAACTTCAATACCTTTATTTAACTTTTTGAATTTTTCAATTCGGATATTTAATTAGAAAGATATCACGAGTTTAAAATTGTTAGTATTAGAAAAAAGTTTCGGCTACGGGCCGGGCGGGAGAGGAGTCAAGAAATGAAGTGCCAGGGGGGTTGGCGGGACGGGAGAGCGGGAGAGCGGTGGTGGAGAAGGTGAAAGTGGAACGCTGGAGGGGAACGCACGGGAAAGGACATGTGAGGAGTAACATTTTATTTATTTGAATATGGCATATATTATAAAAGAAAGTCAAAAAAAACGTGCAGCTCGCAAAAACTCAGAAACGAGTCCCGGTTCGATCAAGGGAGTTATATGGTGTGGTAGATCTCTATCCCCCCTAGGGAATAAGGGTATCCGTTTTTACCTAAAGAGCGTGCTATTAAAGATATAAGGGCTGAAAGTTTCGCCCTCTTAAAATGTCTAGAACAGTCTTCCGGAAAGTTCTAGAAGGTTCCATAGAGCTGTAGAAAGTTGTGGAAGGAGTGGCGGAGTATATCGTGGAATGATCAGGAATAGGGAATCGGGAACATCATTGTGCAACATTCCAGAACACTATCTTATTGTCCTGAGCGAAGCCGGGTAACCCAGCTAGTCGTAAATAAAGTAACTTGTAATCTCGGCGAAGTCGAGCTTAATTTGAGTTTCCCGAACCTACATCAAATAATTTAATATTAATATGAGAATATATCGTGAGCATCTCCTATCCTTTTCCTATATTCCTCTTCCTCTCCCCTTCCTATAACCCAAAATTAATTATAATATAATAAAACTTCATTTCCGATGTACTTGAGCATAAGAAACCTCTGTGGCTTGACTCCAGTTCAATTATATATTTATCACTGTATATGTAGTATGTAAAAGCTATTTGTTTCTTACAAATAAATAAATAAATTTCAATCACTGGGATTGAAAAATATTACATATACAATAATATTACATTTTGTACGGCGCCATTGGAACTACATAACATGTGACATTTTTATTTAATTTATTACACGGTAGATGAATTTTCAGTACTGCAGGCAATTACGGTACAAGATTTTTTTATTTTGCATTTGGGAAGATAGGTTAATAAAAAGTTTTAAGTTTATTAAATTTTTTAGAAAATTTGTTCCATGGCACCATTCATCTTATCCTGCTCTGCTGTGCAAGAACATCTGTTCTGCCGTGTGGTATCTTGAAAAGTTATGGTGACGATTATGGCTGAAGGTAAATATGTGGAAAGTGCGTAAGGATGGCAAAGCGAAAAAGTGGTGAATTTTTTTTTTATAAATTTAACCGTACAGATACCTCACAAAAGCTCCACTGTCTGTACAGTGTAAAGATAGGGGGACTATGTCGCCACCAAGTTGGACAGCGCTGTGAGGCGGGAGAAGGTAAGGGTTTTAGGAAGGGATTTATTAATGCGGGTCTTGAAGAGGCCCGGATTGTATGAAGAATGAAAAACAGATACCGGTAGCTCGTTCCACAGCAGCAGACCTTACACAAGCCAATATCAACTGTGAACGGGTATTCCGCTCGTGTTCATCGAATTTCACACACTTGCACCGAGGATCAATGCTGCTAGCTCCTTATACAGGTTCCATAAAAATACCTGCACAGAATCAACTAGGTTTATCAAGTATTGTGGGGCTTCAGCTCAGAGACCGAAATTCAATTGTTCGGCGTACTTGAGATTTGTACAAAGTTACTATTAAAGAATCTGCTGGACCTACACAAGACGCATGGATGAATGATAATTAATTTAACTATTAATTTAACTATTATTTTATTTATTTATTAATTAATTTTATAACTCCCTAATTATAAAATTCTCGCATGCCGAGAATTTTTTAATTGAGGAGTTGTAAATCAACATAAGAGACATGTCCATATAGAACTGGTAACTGAGCATAAATAAAGTCATTCAAAGAAATGCAAGAATTCGGTTACTCACCAGGGCTACATTGACAGAAGCATATAGGTAGGTATTATTTTCCATTACCTATTTAGAAAATTGTTACCTCATTTGTTCTTCAACCCATCACACTTTACAGATTATTTATTTATATTATAAACTAGACATGTCGATTGGCATGGATTTTTTTAACATATCTAAACTAAATATTTTTCTCAAGCATGTCTTCGAACTCATGACTGCAAATTTAGTCACATTCTTAATTTTTTTACATCAGATCCATGCAGGAGACCCTGAGTAAAATATTTTTCTTATGGCTAATGTCATCTTTGGAGATGCTGTGTGGGGGATTTTTTTAGGGAAAGAAAGAAAAGGAAGCTCTTGGAAGGAAAAATGTAAAAGCGGTGAGTAGGAACCTGGGGGTCAATGTGTCCAGAAGTGACAGGCGTATGAATCCATCTCTCCCATTGCTATGCAAGGCGGTGGGTCGAGAGAGTCTGGCTAGAGAGCTGCAAAGACTTAGACAAACCTCCCCTCATGAACCCGGACACCCCTACTAAGTCACCAAACACTTCGGGTGACCTTATCCAATAAATGGTTTCCGGTGCGGCGGAATCCATATCCACCTACCAAATTAAAGAATTGATTAGGCAACAAACGAAAAATGCTTTTTTACTCAGTGGTTGATAAGAGAATTACACAACCCACCCGAATCCACATCCCACGTACTCCACTCACCCCATCAATCTACTTATTGGCAATTTACGGCCGCAGCTCCGTGTGATGCTAATTAATTAGTCGTTAAACGCGGATTTGTTCCGAAACTAATGTGCAATTCCGGAATGAATCCTGGATCCGTGTTTTTCCATTGTTGGCGATCAGGGGGCGGTTAAAAGAGCCGTAAACATGACAATTTTGCGTTCTGTGTGACAGGAGTGGGGGAATGTGTGTGTGTTGATATACTCAATGCTCATAGAAAGATTAATGTAAAATTCAGACCTTTAAATAGATAATACTTGATAACACATAAAAACGTTACTTAGGCGTTTAGCAATTTATCTTACTCGATATGTGTGTTATTTAGCGCATAAGTGTCTGTGTTCCTAATGGCTATTTAAGCCAGGGTCGTTTTAGATTTCTTCCTCTAAGACCAACCAGCCAATAGCTAGGCCAATCGAGAGAAGTATATTTATTGCTCCTGTTAAGAAGGAGAGAATGAGCTCAAATTTCTGATTTACAGGTAATAAGAATGATATGTTAGAGAAGATTTTATGATAAAATCTTCAAATTCAAAACTTATAACAATATTAATCACCAAATTCACGTGCAAAACGCAAGCTCAGGGTCAGAATCAAAAACATTTTACCCTTGCTACCTAATGAACTCAAATTCAAATCAAATCGAATTTGTACTAAGGTTGGTAGTCAGAAGACTATTCAAAACGGTTCCATGCCAACTCAGAATCAATTCAACTCAACACCTCTGCGAAAAGTTATTAAAAGCTACGAAAAATAATTTTAAAATAGCTCATAACCCTAAACTAACATTTTTCATCACTTTTAATGGTTTAACTAACTTTTTATGGTTTTTCAAGGCAGGTTCTGAGTTGGTTTCATTCTTAGTTGCCCAGTCACCAATCAAAACATCATCACATTTCAAGAAAGGTGCACATTATACAGATTTTTGCATGCAAGCTTTCGGGTATTTTGATTTTTTTAAATAACATGTATGTGTATATATAATTCAATGGTCTGATCTTTTTAACTGAGGGTTATTTTGTTTTATCCTTTCAGTGGATATAAATATACCCCATCTCTTACCACTTGAAATTCCTCCTTCTATGTCAAAGATCATACTATTATTTTCCTCCGTTCACATAAACCCAATGTTTTGTGGATTTCCTTAATATTCTAAAAACTTTTCCTGTGAGGATTCTAACAAGGAACAACCCTCCGTCTTTTGTCCCTTGTTTGTGGCACACCCAGGAATTATTCCTCTTGACTGATTTCATTTTATTTACCCTGCTTATTCAAATGTGGACTGTAGGTACGACCAAACAATAAAGTCTTATTTCTTAGTCTATTTTCAAAGGGAAATGTTTTTACTTCCCTATAAGTTTTTCCAGAGTAATAAAAAAACATATTCACATGGGTAAAACCAATAAATCTGATAAATTCAGAGGTCGCAAATAATGTATCGTGATGTAATATGTCACAATCATATATTACAAAAGGCCGACAATTTGAAATGACGGTCGATTAAACGATAATTAAAGAATAATTAAACAAGGTAATTCTTAAAACCAGTGCGTCTTTCCGTAAAAAAAACTTAACATAAACGTATTTAATTACATAACAAGTTACGAAGAATTCGTCACAGAAGGAAGGAACTTGATTATTAAAATGTCTAATAATGGATGATATTATTCAAAGAGGCTTTCAATGATTCAATGGTTCCATGACAGTTCATCCTGCGACAATTCATCCGGCGACAGTTCATCCGGCGACAGTTCATCCGGCTGACAGTTCATCCTGCCGACAGTTGACCTGCCGACAGTTCATCCGGCCGACAATTCATCCGGCGACAATTCATCCGGCCTGATCATTTAGAAGATTTTGTCTTGTAAGTATGCAAAGAGGATATACGGCGTACAACCAAAATCGATATACTTATATCTGAAGGCATCTTTAGTGGAAATCCGCTGTAACCTAACCTAACCTAACCTAACCTAACCTAATCTAACCTAACCTAACCTAACCTAACAAATTAGTCAATTCACCCTAAAAAGATGGTGTTAATTTCAGATGAAAAAGTTATATTACATGCAAGTAGAATCTTTACGGTTTTTTGCTAAGCCGACTGCACGTATACGTATGTCGTATTTTGTTATTCACGCATGCTTCTTCGGAGAGTCGAAATTATTGTTAGTAAAAATATTATCCACTCAACATGCCTTCAGATATAAGTATATCGATTTTGGTTGTACGCCGTATATCCTCTTTGCATACTTACTTGAAGAAAAAATCTTCTTAATGATCAGGCCGGATGAATTGTCGCCGGATGAATTGTCGGCCGGATGAAATGTTGGCAGGATGAACTGTCGGCAGGATGAACTGTCGGTAGGATGAACTGTCGCCGGATGAACTGTCGCCGGATGAATTGTCGCCGGACGAATTGTCGGGTCACCGATTCAATATCTTACATTATGCCTAGTGTGAAAGTAATTTTGATTGGGTCATAATGTATTCACACTTACATCGCAGCAAAAAAATGCCACTCCTATAAACTAGAGATTGGCGTATAATTAAACCGTTTTTTCAGAATTTTCTGTTTTTTCTATAAGGACATATTGTTTGAAGGTACCTGTGATCATTTTATACTCTTATACTTAGACCTACTTCTGATTCAATAAGAAACGTATTTCCTTAATGTAAGTTTTATTGTAAAAATAAACTCGATCTTAATACTTAAAGTCTCGTAAAAGAAACTACTAACAAAATATTATCATTTTAGAAGACGAAAATTATATACCGCCTTCGCAGCGCCAAGAGATGAATATTTCCTTATTTGAAAAAGTCTCTGCGTTTCGTAAAGGGACTTAGGGAGTTCAATACATTAAGTTTACTTTGTAGAATAATTTCAGAGACAAATATTTTAAAAATACAGTTGCTACGTTTTCTTTGTTCTTTCCGTACGGGAAATTCCATTTGCTTTCGGAAAAGTACTAAAAAGAAGCTTTTATAATAAAAAAATGTTTTTTTAAGACAAGTTTCAGAACATAAAACGTTACACAGACCTGTATCAAATATTTTAAAAATTGTTACGCAGGTAATATTCTCAGACATTTAAAAAAACAGCATGGAATTCTTTACGTCTACGAAAAATAAAATCAAACTCACGAAAGAGGGGTTTAATATGATTTCTGCTGGAAAATTGAAATAAATTGAGAGAAAGCGAAGTTAAATAAATTCTAAATGTAATTTAAAACTCTGCTATCCTCCACATCGTACCACTTACACTGAGGCAGGAGAATCTCGTTTACCTCTCAGTAAAATGAAAGAAAATTCTACGGATTTACCCACTCAAAGTTACCCCGTTCAGCCATTTACACGTTTAAGTAATCTAGTACGCTTTGCTTAAGGGCTGATGCGTCTGGAATCATCATTGAGAAATATATTATTGAAGAAAGATTTCTAACACATCAGCTTTTATCAGGAACAATTAAGCGGTAATATACTGTCTGAAACGTTTGCGAAAGGAGTAGGAAGTGCAACACCGCAGAATTGACTGAGCATAGTGACGTTATATTTTAACTGAACTGTTTGGTATTTCATCTGTCTATTACTTTGTTTAAAATAATAATAATGTTCCATTTCCGGCTTCCTTATTTTCTTCGTTGCGGATGCATAATTCCTTATTTTAAATTTTAAAATATATGACGTCATATATAACTTATAACATATACTGTCTAGTACAGGGGTGCCCAAAACAAATCGTTCGGTGGGCCAAAAAAAAACATTACTGAGCTCAGGGGGGGCCACTCGAGGGGGAGAGGGGGGGGGTAAGTAAATTTTTCGGTTTCTAAAATTGCTATTATTGTGAAACCGTGACATTTAATGCAAGAAGGTATAAACT
The DNA here is from genome assembly GCA_917563855.2 of Limnephilus lunatus. Lineage (NCBI taxonomy): Eukaryota > Metazoa > Arthropoda > Insecta > Trichoptera > Limnephilidae > Limnephilus > Limnephilus lunatus. The sequence continues at coordinate 96,849,138 of OU830593.1, read as the reverse complement.
GACTACATATCAGGTCAATTGTATTCTATCTTCCGAGAATGTGCAGAAAATATATACTGTTTGGAATTGATTGCTAAAATAAATTCCTGGTGCGGCCATGTACCTGGCACTTTTTAAGCAATAAATCAAACCCCCCTTCGAAAGTCCTAGTTCTGATAATGAGAAAGGTAATTTCGCAAAAAATAATATCAAAACATAAAAAGCTGAATTTTGGGCTAAAATCTTTAATTGGGTCACAGGCTGGGCAATCCTGGCGTGGTACCTGTTTACAAATCTTATGATTTCAGTAAATATTTTAATTTAGATATATTAAAATTTATTAAAATAATAAAAAATTAGAGACTTGCTTTTTTGGAAGCGAGGACTACCGAACTATTAGTAAGTTTGGACGAGATTATCCGCCTAGTTTTGAAAGTTTTTTTAGTTTTTAAAGTTTTATCCTTTACTCCATAGACAAACTTAACATATTTGAATATCCATGTTGGTACTTCCCACCATTACTCTTTCCCATATCCTTTCTGTTTTCACTCCCCTCTGGCCACACAATATTACACATATTAGGAATCCATAGTTCTACTGACTCCTGGCTCCCTAGCACGGTCGATCGATAACTTTCGGTAACTTCTCATCGTTCTCTAGGATAGTTTTATCAGAAAAAGTTTAATCTGGTGTTATCAGTACACATTTTTGTATTTATAGTGAAAGATTGGATTGGAATAGTGTCAAAGTGGATCGTGATTCGCTTTCTGATTCCCGCGACAACCCGTAAGTGTATGCAGAGATGAATGTAATATGGAGGCTGATACAATTTGGCTGCACACTCTATAAGGAAAACATGCAATGCTGCTTTGTTCATGTCGGCAAATAGTCAAATAAGCTTACATGCACTTTGAAAAGATTTTTACGAGGGGAATTTTATAATAAAGGATACAATATACCAGACAAACTAACTGATATCGCCAGTGACTTCAAAATACTGTTAAAGAGTAACTATATAATCCCTAATTTATTATTTAAAAAAAATACAGGAATGAATTTCTTGCAGAAAAAAAATCTAAATAAATCAGTAATACTCAACAACGATACAATAACTTATCGGTTTAATTTTTATTATTTTGAAAAATTTGAAGAAAAAAATCAGTGTCTTAGGCTTATTTTAAAGTGTTAATGGATAATACTAAATAAAAAATTTAAAAAAAGACATTATGATACTGACGTTACCAGCAATGATTTTGTTGAACTATGAATTTTAGACAGAAAAATCAATTCAAATTTTATTGCTTACATCATACCTCACCAAACAAGATGTCGTTAGCTGATTCTCTTACAGGAGAGACACTCTCTCTATTCTGCTGTACCTCTTTTGGAATTGAAAACCTCCAGCGCAAGTACACATGAAGTGAGATGCGGAAAGAAATCAATCAGAAAGGATTCCCTTTAAAAAAGAATATATATATAGTCAAAAGTCGTTGGGTACAGAAAAATGAAGATATTTGGCGAACGGCAAATATCTTCATTTCTTCATGAAAATATTTGACAATGCTTTAATCCAAGGTCGGATTCAATCAATCAGTCGTTCATTTGTTGCATACAAAATTAACAATATTACCTTTAACTAATTTTTCCCATATAATTGTAATAATTTTGGAAAAATTAACTGAAGATAATATTGTTAATTCCAATTTGGTAATGCGGTATCCAAGATGCAATTCCTTTATACATAATGTGCATTGTTTCGTTTGGACTCATTAGCATTATCTTCTTCTTCGATGATTAAATAATAAGTACAATTTTCAAAATTTTAAACAACCCCTGACTCAAAAAAGTGCTGATGACCTTGAAACGCTTAAACACATTCATTTTCATGAATTGTAGGTCGATCACGTCAGCTTTCAAACAAAAAACCGCATCTTATTCGGTCCATTCGGTTAGGAGCTACGATGCCACAAACAGTTATAGACACACATACAGACACATAAAAAGTCAAACTTAAAGCACGGCAGTTTGCGAAGGGGGTTAAAAATTGCACTTAAGTAACTGGGCAACTTACAAAAAAATATAAGTGACTTAAATTGGGTAATTTGTCGCAGTAGCTACTTAAAAAATGTACACAACAAGCGGAGTAAAATCATACATAAAATCAAGAATTTTTTTACTTATAAACTGCTTCCACATTTCCAAATAATTTGTTCTAGAAAATGAAGAACAAAATCATGGAGTATACGGAACACAAATTGAGCGCACCGTAACAGAGCGCAGGATTGCCGGAAAATAATTTATTACGCCAATGATTTTGCGCGTTATAAAGCGGCGGGGAGAGTTAGGGGAGGCTCTGTATAATTCACTAGGCACACACGCAGAGCCTTCGCTTCCGCTTAAAGCTTGGGATGATTTACGATGATGATTACCTCCCTGATTACTTGATCAAATATGCATATTATTTTTGATTACTACATTACCTACCACAAAGTTATTACATATTTGAATAATTTTAGATCATATTGTTTCTTAAAAAGTGTAACTAATTTGTGAAAAGTCGTGAAAGATTGGAAATTTTCTTTTTTGTTCTTGTTATGTCCATTTTAAAATAGGTATTAGGAACATAAACATATTCAAAACCAATTAATAAAATATCTAACCTTAAAATTTAACAATAACTTCGGATATACATTTCAAACTTTGCAACAATGCAACAAGGGGGGGCAGTATCTTATTTAACAATTATACACAGAATTATAAATAATAAAATCGACTGTACCGAACTTATATCCTTAACCACTCAAACCCACGGGCTAGTTTTCACGATAATATAACATTACCAGACGTACATATAACATATAAGGCGTACCTGACTTATTAATGGACTTCAATATATATTGAAGACGTACGCGCCGTACAGAGTACTACGCTTACAAAACGAAAATGTCATATTCATCGGTTCAAGAACGGTGCACAAATGTATCAACGAAGAGACGAGGTATTCAAAAAATACGTTTTGAAGGCGCTCAAATTAGTTTTCATGTAATCTTAAGGCCTGAAAATGTTCAATAGAATCGCGGCACTGAAAAAATAAAAAAAACGGTACGTTTACCACGGTATATGAGGAATATTGTTTACATGACAAAGATTTTAAGTACGTCTTTTTAGATTTATAATTTCGATCAAAATTTTTAACCCAAATACGGCCAGTTTTCAAAAACAAAACTGATAAAGTTGTGTGAGAAATGTTTAATTTAAAAGATCATTTAATCATATAACCATGTTACAAATTTTCAGCAAAAAAAAAAATACTTGCGAAGTTTAAAATTTAAACCCTTGCCAACAATCTCATTTACTCAGACTTCCAAGTGAGTTTGGCATACGAGAATGAATACACTTTGTAATGTTATTTAATTTTCCAGGCGAAGGGGATGTTTCGAACCTGTTTTCCCAGGTAGACTTGCCTACATGAAAACAAAATGAGATTTGCAATTCGCTGCCTTGGAATTCTTTACCTCATTTCCACGCTATTTTCCTTATGCGTTGCGAAAATGTTTCGACTTGATATTGAATGAAATCTCGCACGCGCCATAATATGGAGGGGAGTACTTTATTAATTCAAGTGTAGATAATATTTAATTCAGTCTGAATGATAAAAATGGTACAGTATTCACATCATGCAATGGATCTCATAAAAAAACCTTTCAAAAAGACCTGTCTCGAAATTATTGTTAACTTGCAGAACGGTTAAGAAAATTAGTGTTTTCGGCTTTCATCTTAGAGCAAAGCTATTATAACCACGTAAATATTTTTTAGTCTTATAGGAAATATCACCGCATGGAAGTGTTTGCATTCCGAATTATGTTGAATTTGTGTGTAATAGTTATTTTTCACGTAATAATAAATTCCTTCCTGCTCTTATGAAAAATGTTCATCGACAGTACGACCTTTTTTGTACAAGAATACGTTGTTTAACATTTTATAAATCATTTTTTATAATTTATTCATCAAAACATTCTAAACATTTTCTAATGCCGAAAAAACCTGGGAGTTTAATTTTTCTTTTCTTTTTTTAAGTTTTGGGTATTGGTACTACAACTATCTACATCTATCAGTTGTACCTACAACTATAACAGTACCTATAGCTATAAGTTAAGTTTATTTAGGACAAACGTACAAATATCCTCTTTTCATAGATGCAGTACATATATAAAAAAAAAATTCTTTGAAAATTGTGTTCTAAATACGTTGAAAATTCTGTTTTAAATACGTAGAATCGTAGCAAAAAATAGAGTGAGGTAGGCAAGGGCTGAAACCACCGCGCAATCGTGTTACGTTCGTCGTTTCTATTGATTTACCAAGTTCCTTAGAGAAGAAGTAGTTAGTACTCGTAGTTACTACATTTATAAGTTTAGTATAGTGACCATGTCTAACCCATTTAGTAATCAATATATTTTCAGGATCTGAAAACCCCCTCCACTGCCGGAAAATAAGGCAACTCCCATGGGAGTACCACCTTTGGGTGCCGCCCACTGCGCAACCAGCGGATGACTATGAAATTTCTTACGTTTTCGCATTAAAAAAAAAATATATTTTTTGCGTATTAATATTCTTTCTTACGTTTAAAATTGTTATATTCTTGATATTGTGGTTTTAATTGACAATAATAAATAAGGTATTGAATTTATCAAATGTAAAATATAATATTTAAGTAATTTATTTTGAAAAATTTTCCATTAAGTATTTGCAAATAAAAAAATTATTCAAGTATTCTTTATAAAGCACGCTTTGAATGTACTTCAAAAATTTAAACAATTTTTTTATTAAACTGTTTTTTTTCTGACGAAATTAAGTTATTTTCAACATGAATTGTGGTCGTCACAAATTATTGACTGAGCGTAGCGAAGTCGTGTCATAACTCGACCATTTGGAATTTCATCTATCTGTAAATTTATTTGTTACGTTCCGGTTCCAGTTCAAGATGGTCGCCGTGTTTCAATACTACCTTTTATCCCGCCAGATTTCGCAAGATCTTGTTGCCTACTATAAGCTCACAAACCGGAATAATCAATATTACAGAATTTTCATTGATCTGGTAACATTTCTTTGGACAAATTGTAAACATTCGTGTAAATGGTAGGTGTTAAGTACCTACTTACAAATCTTATGATTTGAGAGCAATTTTTTTATTTTGACTTAATAAACAAAAGAATATTAGAAATATAATTATCAACTGCTCACAGTGTTTCTGATTGACGTTCGATGATTTCATTCATGACCGATTCATTATTGAACACTATTTGCTTCATTATTGAACTGTTGAATACTATTTGATTAATTATTGAATACTATTTGATTCATTATTAAACACCATTTGATTAATTAATGAATACTGTTTACTTAAATATTGAAAACTATTTGATTCATTATTAAACAGTATTTGATTCATTGTTGAAAACTATTTGATTCATATTATAAACACATTGATTCATTATTTCTCTAGTACGTTAAAACCGTATGTTAATTTGAATAAAATTGAAAAAAAAATATTACACAATTTCAAAATAAGTTTTTTTTAAAGTAAAAAGAAATAACAATATAATTACGTAGATAAAAGGTAAAAAGAATGTAACTAAACAAAAAATATATAAACATAATATGATATTATGCGTAGGATAATATTATATGTACGATAATAAAAGAATCTAAATATCCTGGCATCGCCAGTTCATGCGTATATTTGTGTTTTTAAGGCATTAAAAATTTATTTATTTAATTTATTTAAAAAAAAATAAAATAAATCCGTATTTACAGAATTAAAATTCAAAAGTTAATTAAAGATTAAGAGTTTGTAAAGTTACGGCAGGTAAATATTGGTAGTGATCCAAGTTTTTACTACGTTTTTATATATGCTGTAAGATGATATATATTTCTACTTAATTTCTATAGTATTGAGCATCTGACCACTTTCAACATTCTCACAAAGTAAATTAACCCTTTTATACCTTTCGTCTCAGATGGAACGATGGAAAATAAATTTAAATTTTAACTCACCTAATGTAGATTTTTAAGTTTTCATTTTGGATAAGGAACCTCCCCGAATCTAAATTAGGTATTGTAAAATAAACCAAAAACACTTTCCGCAAAATCTTTCGTAAAGTGAGCTATTTCTAAAGACTAGAAAACGTTTTAACTCTCTCCCTCTCTCAGAAAACTCTTGGTTGGTAGTTATATGAACGCGACGCAACCTAACGACGACATTTGGATCAATAACTGAACCAGCGTAAAGTAACTAGGTCATACTATAGAAGATGATAGTAACTTAAAATCAGATTTTCTTCATTATATCTTTACTCTTTAATAGTATTGCTTAAGACACTTTCCCGAAGGTTTTTCCTAAACACACTATAGTTACACCAGAACAGGACGTATTACGTGGACAGAAAGAGAACGAACCTCGTACATTATATATTTCTTGAATGTAGGCCAACCTCCCACAGGGTTTAGGTACGGTATATAACTGTGAGGAAGTATGTACAAAGGAACGTTCCTTTAACCAATAAAATATCAGAATTTCTCGCAGAGAGCACTCCCACATTTTATTCAACAAATAATATAAGTTGGCAAAGAAATGTTTAACCAAGATGTTTCATTTCTATTGTGCGCGGGTTGTTACGTACGAATACCTTTTCTACGTTCTAATATTTATCCGTCAAATAGAGAAACAATAATTTAATTTCTAATTTTTAATCGTGGTTTTATCGTTTATGCTAAATGATTTTAATATTCTTAGTTCTCTCAATTCTTTTACTTCTTTTTTTGACCGCCATTAAAATTTGTTGATTGATGCCATGTTAAATATTATATTTTTCGAAATGGTAAGTAAAGCGGTTGTATTGATGTAGAGAACCTATTATGCGAGAAAGTATGGTGTTGAATTCGTTTTCATATTCAGAAGAAGCTTAGTGTAATCAATGACATTTTTTGTACGCAGTGATGTATTCTCTCTTTAAGTAGGAAAAGGTAACATATCACAATGGTTAGTATATTATATTACCGCCGCCTCGGGAAACATTTATTGGATAACCAATACCTCTGCCATAGGTCACCTCAAGCCGTTCGCTACGTTGGTGACTAAGCAGGAGTGCCCGGGTTCATGGGGTTAGGTTTGCATGGAACTTGGCGGCGAATTGTCCACCAGCTGCATGGCAGGCCGGATTGGGAGAGAATGGTTGAGGGAGTCCCTTTGACTTCTCTCAGAAGATCATCTTGCACCGCAGTGGGAGGGATGGATTCAAACGTCTGTCACTCCTGGACACACTGACCCCCAGATTCCTACCCACTTCTAATACCCTTTTCCTTCCCAGAACTTCCTCTACTTCCTTTCCCAAAAATACCCTCCACACAGCATCCTCAAAGGTGACATAGGCCCTGAGAAGAATTACTTTTCTCAGGACCTCCTGTGTGGTACTAATGTGATTTTTTTTTAAATAACGGTGACCATACAGTTGCCCCCCTGGTATTATAATTATTATAACAACTTTTTTTATTGTTGTTACAAAATTTTTGATTACATAGTACAATCCAGTAGTTTTGGCCTCACTAAGTTGTTTACCCGCGCTGAGGCTCCCATTTTTTAATATAAGAATTTATACATAATACAGTTTGAAAAAATATTCAATTGTCTTTTTATTTTGTGTCTGAATTTATTTTGGTTTTCCTCATTTTTTGTTTCAAGTAAAAGGCTTTTGAATGCTTTTATAGCATGGTATTTATGGTGTATTTACCCAAAGTTAGTGTTTACCGTCGGAGATTTTATGTTTTCTTTGTACGCTTATCTAACCGGCCTATTAGTGATATTTTGTGTTTGTTGGAGTTGGTTTTTTTGGTCAAAAATGTAGATTAGCATATATCTAGTACGTCACAACTTTTGAATATTTGGTCTGTATCGGTCAGTCAATGTTTTTTAAGTATTACCTTTAATTATTATTGTAAGTGTAAACATCTGTAAAACCAAGTATAAATTAAAAAAAAAAAAAAAAAAAAAAAGATCATTTTCTGTGCGATTTCGATTTGATCTATAGCTGCGTTTGTTGCTCCCCCTCCAAGCAATTATTCCATATTCTATTATTGATTGACAAACTGCAAAATATATTGTTTTCAATTGTTTTATTTTATATATGTTTCTTATGTTTAGGAAAATGTGTATTGTTCTGAGGAGTTTATTTGTGATTTGTTTGATATGATGTGTCCAATATGTATGTGTACAATATATGTTTTGTGCATTATTTACAAATGTCAAACCTAAAATCGATCCTAAAGTTACCTTTACAGATAAGTGCATGTCGATCGAATTTATTTACAGTGTCGATTTTTTGTACTTATAAGCTGGTATATACAGTGTGTTGCTACAGTGGTTTTTCTCTGATGTATTTAAATGAAATCATGTTTTGTACTTTTGTTATTCGGCAATACATCCTCTCTGCACACCTAGTTAGTATAGCTAGTTATAATTTGTGTAAGCTAGGTATACCGTCCTTTCCCTTTACTACATATTGTACATAAGTATGCCTGGGGGCAATTGTCGGGGAGCAACTGTCATGGAACCTATAATAACAAACACATTTTCACAAATATTGCGCAATGTTCGCCTTTAAGTAATCACTTTCTTCTAATGTAGGTAGCTACATGATAGTTCAAGCTTTATTTTTTATTATTTTAAAGATAAGATCGAATTTTGACATGGATAATTAAGTTGCATTTTGCGTAGCTATTTAATTAAATCTTTTAAATACATTATCGTTTATATTTATAAATATTTGTTCAACATCTTCCAAGTTCAAGGCTTGCTAATAAACCTTCTATGAAATCTTCGGTATATACTTAGATTCACGAGCATATTTTTTAATTATCATTTCATTGTTAACTTCGATTTAATTGAACAAATCAAAATTATTTCACTTGAAGTTCTAAGGAATTAAAATTCTGATACTATATTTTATTCCGCACGAATGCTAACTACAACTACAATATATATGCATCTATTCCTCGCTTTCACACACTTGGGAAAAAATTCACCTGAAATATTGACATATTTCATGTTAGTTCACCAGTTTTTAAGAGATACTAAATAATAATATTATGTTGCTTATTATTAAAATAAAGGAGCATCTCGTAAGAGCTACTGCATATATTTTATATGATTTCTATTTATCTTTAAAATAAAAATTTGAACCTATCTTTTTTTTATGTATCATCCAATTTGTCATATATTATCTTACAATATGTTATTATTTTTATGCCATCTGCAATATAAAGATTTTTTTGTTTTTTTTTCTTTCTCTTTTCTCATATATTATTTTCACTTAAATGCACCTTTATTATGTTCATTATTTTTTATTATTTAAACATTGGGTCTCTGTATCATAATATTGTGTCTCATAATCATGTAAAAAATTTATTTATTTCTTAGATTAGCATTTTTAACTCTGTCTGTCAATCATTTACAACATCCAGTTTTATAGACTGTCATTGAAAGCAAACATTTTCAACAAAACTGCCCACTTTGGTACTTGTAAATGGTATAATGGAGTCTTTGTTTTGCACACACCAGGAACGAGACAAAGTAAACATTTTGTGTATATTTACCGTCACACCGCGGCGTGGTCTCATAATTAACGGAATAATGCGTACAAATATGATATGCAGTATCAATAAAGCATATGAATTGGACGCCTGGTTAGTGACAATGGTCAATAAAGCATTAGCAGGCAGTGGGGAATCTAGAAGTACTTCAACGATGGCTACTTTTAATTGCTGGGCCTTTTAAGTGTGACAGCGTGTGCTTAAATAAATTCTTGGTTAGGATTATTAATTTATTACCTTAGAAAAGTGTTTATTTCTTTAAAAAAACTCTTTTCTAATTTAAAGACATATTTGTACCTGCATTGTACATCGTTCATATCTAGAAAATATGATTTTAATCGGTTTTCGTGTGTAACAAAAACAACATGCCTTTTTTAGCTCACTTTTGTTTATTGGACTTAATGGTCTAGTGATGTAAAACTACATGTGTAAAACAATCATAAGTCATAAGATCTTGTCAATAATCCGCAATTTGGCTTAAGCTGCTTATATGCGAGCCGAACCTACGAGCGGCACCACGAATTATGGTAAAGGAACGAAGCAGCTGCAAATGGCGCGAATCGCCGCTGTCATCGCAGATGTATACGGGTGTTAAGGAACGTACTTGACTTACTTTAACCAGTGATTCCTGACAATATTTGGAGTAAAAAATTTAAATGAAATTTTTGATGTCTTTTAATTTTTTTATTTTTCCTACAAAAACATAAAAAAATGTTAGCTATTGGACAGTTGTACCGGGTTAGAGGTTGGTCGATTAGTCGGCTGAGTGACCAGTGACGACATGCGGAAGAAATATTTTTTGTTGGATTTTAAAGAAAAACATTTTTTTTAAAAAGTCATCCAAAAAGTCAACAGAGATCAAAATTTGATTCACATTTTTTACTCCAAATAATGCCAGGAATGACTGGTTAAGAGGAATATAAACGCTAGAAATATTTTATTCTCGTGCCTGCAAAATTATCAATCGAGCGTCCTAATTGCGCGCGGCAAGTAAGCGAAAAAGCGTTTTTATTTATTTTGTCCATAATTTTATAAGAGTAAAAAAAAGATAGAACATAGAAAACCCCAACAATGGTCTTAGCCATAAAGGGGTATTTTTATAAAAATGTTTGTTGTATTACTTCATAGTTAAGTCATGAAAAAACTTTTTTTTTTGTGTTTTACGCTTATTTTTTTTTGTTATGTAAATAATAATTTTATTCTAATTCCGTTACAAAGAAAACCTAGTAAAAGCTTTAATTTATCCGTAGCATATTTTTTGATGTTCATACTGTAAGCCAATTCGTCGTAAAGATTAATCTATTTATTTATTTATTTATTTATTTATTTATTTATTTATTTACGCCCTTTTTCGGGGCTTTTACATATACAATTTAAAAATTACACTTGATTAAATAAAATATAAATACTATATATTTCTTTTACCAATAAATATAAAAGGTATATATTTCTTTTACTAAGAAATATACAGTATTTATTTTACATAACTGAACTGCCTCAGTAACAGCATTTTGTATTTGTCTAAGGATAAATTGAAGATGTCCACAGACTTGGTAAAATTATTTCCCTCCATTAGTATTCTGGGCAAAGAGGAATACATATGGTAGTTAGTTCCAGAATTTCTGCACTGAAATAAATCCTGACTTCTAGTATTACGTAGAGGAATCCGGAAGCTTATTAATTCAAGCAATAATGGACTATCAACTAAATCATTTAGAATTTTATAAAGAAATACCAAGTCTGTGAAAATTCTTCTGTCTGACAATTTGAGCATATTCATATCATTTAAAATAGTGTTGTAGTTCAACATAATTGCTGGAAATGTAAGAATTTATTTTGTATTCTTTCAACAGCTTGTACATGTGTATTATAATATGGGTTCCAGACGGGAGAATTGTACTCAAGTTGACTTCTAACAAATGCAAAATATAACAGTTTAATACACTTTATATTTTTAAAATTTCTAGTTAGCCTAATTATAAATCCCAACATTTTTAAGCCCTTATTAGAAATTTCTGTTATGTGGTTAACAAATGAAAGATTTGATTGAAAAGTGATGCCTAAGTCTTTAATTTGTTTTAATGTCTCAAGAGTATTGTTATCAATGTTGTAATTAAAGATCACTGGATTTTTTATTCGAGAAAATCTTACTACTTGACATTTTGAGATATTTAAGTAGAGTCTATTTTCATTACACCAAATCAACAATTTGTTGATATTATCTTGAAGAATGTTGCAATGGTAAATATTTTTAATAATTCTAAACATTTTGAGATCATCAGCAAAAAGCAAGAAAAATACATCATGAAAAACTTTTGTTAGATCATTTATAAACAAGATAAATAAGACTGGGCCAAGGTGTGAACCCTGTGGAACTCCACTTGTTGCATAAATTTTTTCGGACAAAGAGGATTTTATTCTAACAATTTGTTGTCTTTTAGTAAGATAGCTTTCAATCCAGGTTAATAAATTGCCACGTATACCAAGTTTTTCTAATTTCCAAATGAGAATTTCATGGGAAACTGAATCAAATGCTTTACTAAAATCAGTATACACAGAGTCTACTTGTAGTTTTTCTTTAAAAGCATTAGTTATAAAATTTTCATAAATAATCAAATTAGAAAGAGTACTTCTACCCGGCATAAATCCAAACTGGTAAGGTGATATTACAGGTTTTATTTGTGTAAAAAGTTTGTCAAGTATTAGGCTTTCAAAGAGTTTCGGTATGGTGGATTGAATGCATATTGGTCTGTAATTACAAATATCACTTTTATCGCCCTTTTTGAAAATTGGAGTCAAATAACTAATTTTCCACTTATCGGGAAAAATTCCACTAGATAAAGACAAATTAAAAAGTTTGGTTAATAGAAGAGCAATTACTTTGATACATTCTTTAATAAATATTGTAGGGATATTATCCGGTCCCGCAGATTTGTGTATATCTAAGGATTTAACTTTAGTAATTACATCAGAGAGACTTATGGTACATTGTGAAATATCAAGAGTTTCATCTAGAGTTGTTGTTGGAACAGGAGCATTATTTGAGTCTGTTGAATAAACACTTTTAAAAAATTTTGCAAACAAGTTCACAATACCATCAGTATTGTTGCTATGGCTGCCATTTAGGTGCATAATGCTCGGGAAATCAGAATCATCTTCTTCAAGTGATTTTGAGTATTTCCAAAAAGAACTAACATTATTTATTATAGAGTTTTGAATTTCATTTATATAGTTACGGTAGCAGGTCATAGACATTCTTTTACATGAGGTTCTTATATTTTTAAATTCAATGTAATCATAGTATATAAATAGGATTTCACGTATAACTTCACCTTAAAGTAAGTCAAGTACGTCCCTTAACACCCTGTATACACACAGTTTAAGAAGCAGTATTAAAAAAAACTATGAATTCGTGGTCAATGCGATGAAAAATAATAGATTACTAATTAATATGCTGATTTATTAATACTTACCTAATAATCTAATAACTAACCACAAAGCGAATAATTTCACCATTTTGTACACCATACTGGTCAAGATGTTATCGTGAATAGTTACTGAACTCAAAAATAGAAATAATTTTGGAAAAAACATGCATTAGGTTTTAATCGTATACTTAATATTATACTGTGTTTTTATTGTATCTTCGTGAAAACTTCATACTTTTTCATTGCTTGCATAATAACACCAATGGCACTTTCCGAGCTCATACCAAAAACCTCAAAGCATAGTGAAAACATCCAGTAAAATGCATTTGTATTCCCCCTACAAACTACCAACCCCGTTTATTGGGTCGCGGGGAGAACAAATTCCCCCACAGGAGGCATTACCCTTTATGACAATTAGGTTTCGCTCCTAACATATAGTTAGGCAATATGGCTCTACGGCCTACGCCAGTCGTAGAGGTCTACAATTATCTGCTACGCCATATTAACGCTGCAATAGAGAAGACCGCCATTAGTTTTGCCGGAAAGGTTCTAGTTTTGCTGGAAAGGAAAATCACGTTTGGTGTGGTTACAGTAAAGGAAGTGATAATGGTTTCCCTGAGAATTGTTTTCTGTTTTATGATATTATTATCTCCTTTAATTAGTAAACCTGCGCCTTCCGTGATTTTTATTATTCTTTTTATAAATAAGAATCATCTTGATAAATTGATTGTATAGACTTAAAGATACCCAAAATTAATATTGGAATTTTGCGCCCACCCACCCTCTCATCAGAGCTTCTAGAAAAATGGTGCCTAAAATCGCAATACATATTGACATATTTATGTTGCAGGATATGGGTAAAATGCATTCAACTGAACTAACTCAGCTAAATGAGTTATATTGACAAAATTTAATGAAATAATTATTTTAGTATATAATTCAATAATAACGCTTGCTTAATGGAAAATACAATATTCAATGATAAAAATTGAAATTTTTAAAACAATTGAAAAATGAGGGAAATTAGCGAATCTGCCCAGTTTATTTTCCTGGTGGTACTGTTTGAAGCAGTCAAAGTGAAGAACGTGTTGCAAGCCCCGCGACGACAGACCAAGACATGGCATATTTTGTATTAGAGTCAAATGATTCCCGTCTTCTTCATGCTCCTCATGCAATTCCTGTTTAATCCTTTCCTGTTTCGGAAACGACAAAAAAATAGCACCGGCAATGTCCTACACGAAATGCCTTCTGGTAAGGTTTACTTTATCGTCTGATCATCTGGTTTCCCAACTTATACTCATACTTCCTCAAGAAGCAATGCAACCTCCACCCATTTACTAGAGCACTACTGGGGCAAGATACAAATACATAAAGTTCAGTATCACTTTTTGGACCGAAGTGTACCCGATTATTTATGATCCGTTATCATGGAGGTCAATACCACCTATTTGTAAATTATAATTTCGTATTGGCGCCGGGCAAACGTTTTTTTTTCACGCTTAAAAACTTTGCATTTTTTTCCTATCGATTTCTGCCAACGTTGCGCTTGGCTTACTGGCTTCATTCGATCATAATTCGTAACCATTATTTTCTAACGGTTTTCCTGCCTACGTCATAAGATTATTTTGTTTCCCACGTCTGATAGAACTGACGAATTTGATGCGGTGATCCACATTAAATTCATCTATATTTATAAGAAGAGATTTTAGTGATTATAAGAAGAGAGCTTTCATCACCACATCTGTGGTGAATGAATCTTTAATTATCATTTTTAGTGCCTACTCTCTTACATAATATTTTCAGTTATCGGCTAACAATATTTTGGTGCGGTCTAAAAAAAACATGACGCTGGATTACTGGATAAGCTTAGCTTAATTCTACCTTTTAATCACAAGAAAAAAGCACTATCGTTTCATATAAATGTCCATGTACACCAAAAATGCTTATTATTTTCTTCAGAATTTTGAACTACAGAAGTGCGTAAACGCTTAATGAAAATAATGTTAAAAGTTAACAAATAATCCGCATACCGCATACAATCTGAGTTTTAGCGAAGAGAATCCGGCTCGCTGTATTACACTTTTCCGAGAAAATAAATCTCACAGGGAAAACCCAAAAAAAAATCTTTAAGAAATGGGAAATGCCATCTTTGGGAATTCGGTGTGGGAGTCATTTTGAGGAGAGGAAGGAGTTCACAAAACTTCATGACCCAGAGAAAGGAAACACAAAAACAGGCAAATCGTTCCTCAGCCGAACTGTTGATCTCAAGAAACGTCGTAGAAACGAACAGCATTTTGTTAGTTGCTGGTACTTCACTTGGTATTGTTTCTTGATAAACTGCTTACGAAGTGCATTTTTTTACGTTTTTGAATCTGAAGTTGAAACTGCACGAAGGAACAGCTTTGTTTAATTGGTTTTTATATCACATTATTTTTTTTAAATATTTTTTTATCAACACTAAAAATGGTTGAGGAGTACTAAATATTAAACATTAATAAATATTTTTTATTTGAAATATGTAAATCAGATTCAACTCCTTGCTAGACCGCTTCACCCTTTTGTACATAGAATACCATCAAACATAAGTATGTTAAATTAGTATTTTGGTAGTCTGTGATGTGCGTTTTTCCTGCTTGAAATTATTTACATTCAAATAACTTATATTGGCTCTGAATATAACTATTATATTCAAAATTAGAACTGCTTGCGTGAAGAAAAATTGTGGGTAATACAATATTACTCAAAGTGGGTAATACAATATTTTATCATAAAATTATTTTGGTTGTCTTTTTCAAAATTGGAATTATAATATCCCGTGATATTTCACCGATATTTCACCATCCTCTTGATAACTATTAATACATATATTGATTCTTAAACGTGGGCATATTAAACATTAAATATAGCCAATACCCATAGGTGCGAGTACCGAATAGTAAACTCGAACTTTTAAATAAATACATCTAAAATATACACTATCATAAAATATAAATATGCACTAGGATAAGATATCAAGAGGAAAGTGAAATATCCCCTTGACGTAATTATTTTGCATTATTCTCTGTAAAACATTTTATCAAATAGCCATTATCACATAATCGGATTTGAAGAAAAAGTTCCTTTAAAAAAAAAACTACGTGCATCTTTCAATTTGCATATATTATACAATCCAACCACAGCCAATAAGCGACCAGAAGCGCAGGAAGCAATAGGTATAACTAGCTTATGCCTGTTGCAAATGCAACTAACGGGTTAAAACTAACTTGACTTACTAACTAACAGAAAAAAAAACCATAGTAAGCTGGTAGGTACCTACGGTTAAACATACAAATATATATAAAGCCGCCCACAGGGCCTAGCAGCAAAAATCTGCCATACGTTAGTAAATAAACACCATTGTAGACATGCAAACATCAAATCCCCAAAGTTTCATCGCAATCGGATGAATGGTTTAGCAATGCGTAATTTCATGATGCCAGAGCTCACTTTTGTATACAGAAACCGTCGTGGGCATGCACACATCAAATCCTCAAATTTTCATCGCAATCGAATGAATGGTTTAGCAACGCTTAGCGGTTAAACATACAACTATGTATAAAGCCGCCCGCAGGACCTAGCAGCAAAAACCTGCCATACGTTAGTATATAAACACCATTGTAGACATGCACACATCAAATCCTAAAAGTTTCATCGCAATCGGATGAATGGTTTAGCAATGCGTAATTTCATGATGCCAGAGCTCACTTTTGTAAACAGAAACCGTCGTGGGCATGCACACATCAAATCCTAAAATTTTCATCGCAATCGGATGAATGGTTTAGAAACGCTTAGCGGTTAAACATACAACCATGTACAAAGCCGTCCGCAGGACCTAGCAGCAAAAACCTGCTATACGTTAGTATATAAACACCATTGTAGAAATGCACACATCAAATCCCCAAAGTTTCATCACAATCGGATGAACGGTTGAGCAATGCGTAATTTCGTGTTGCCAGAGCTCACCCCCACTTCACTCCTAGGCTTCTCCGTATCGTAAACCCCCTCCCGAGTTCCCCTCCCCCCCTTCCTGTTTCCACCCCCCCCCCCCCCACCTGCCGCATTATTAATACACTAATTCCCGGTACATTTATTTTTCAAACAGCTCGCGCGCCATCTATAATTTTTTTTTTTACAAATTTCGTAATCCCAGAACTCACCAGTAATTTTATACAAACCTTGTACTAACAATAACGAACACAACAAAAAAAGAATTTTTCAATTTGTTGCAGTCCTTCGGAAGTTATGAGCGTACGTACATTTTCATACAAATTTTATAATGCCAGAACTCACCAGTAGTTTTACTGCTTTAAATAAAGCGCTATATGAATTTAATACTTTTAAAAAATATTCCGTTCAACTTCGAGTAATTTCATTGTAAAATTAGAAAACTAATACGTATGCAATATCGTCGGATGATATCGAGTGTTTATGTGCAGGTAGGAACCTACTTATATTCTGAGTATAGGTACTTGCATACATACGTAAAAAAGAACTCATATTTAGGCTGGGTTGTTTAACGAAATAAATTTTTTTTTAATTTTTCAAGTCAATTTTAACGTTCTGTAAAAGTTCGGTTCGAATTCTATTCAAGTTCTGTAAATATTTCAGTTTTATGATGCAACTAGCATTTACTGATAAAAAAAACACAACTTACACAGAACGTGAAAATGAACTTTAAAAAATTGTTAAATTATTCAGTACGTGGAAACAACATTACCTTAGTAAATTAAATTGCATCAAAAACCTAAATAATTGTCCAACTACCCATTCCGGCAGGTACCGGCGCATTTCCTTACAAAATTCCGGCAATGTTTTTGCTTTTCTCGTCATATTTGCAATACTACCGAGATAAGTAGGTACCTACCCTGAATTAATAACATTTCAATTTGGCCGGTAAATATCCACCCTACTGAAGTGAATCTATGGACACCAATTTTCTTGTTTTTTTTGGAAAATTTTATAGGTTTTTCGGCGACCCTGAAATTTTTTACATGGAACTAACACAAAATTTTGGTCTTTAAAGTTGCCTAATATTGCCGGGTACCGTATTTTTCAAAAACATCCAAGCTGGAATCGTTTTTCCGGCCGCAATGCCGTTTCCCGAAAAACAACAACCCAAACCGCTGAGAGATCCGTTTTCTTTTGACATTTCAATTTGCTGTTGAAGCGCGGGTAAATCTAGCGCTTTTGTATTAGGTACTTACCTATACTATATCATACACAGACAGATAATATTCCATAATTATATTTTTTAAACAGGCAAGACCGATGCACAAATTTGCACAATTCCTGCTTAAATTAAGGCCCTGTCGAGCTATGCAATTTGAAATCCGCCATTAAAAAAAAAAATTCTTCATACAAAACCTATTAGGGCGGGGTCTGCTTTTTTTTAAGGTGGTAGTGGATTTTAACGCCATCACGACTCCATCTTCAGTGTTGCAAAGTTCGAGAAAAATTATAAAATTTTAATATACCAGCCGATTTTACAGGCTGCAAACGATTTGCATTTATCGATGAAAGCGAATTTTTCGCAAATGTCAGAAAAATGTCGAATTTGAATGCAATATTGTGAAACATTTTCAAGGGGGAGCTAAACATGTTTTGGTTTTAAAAGTTTCTAAAACTTGTATTGTTTATGTTTATTAAAAAACATCTCCGCCGGAAGGTGTACTTTTAACGCAATCTTTAATTCCGTAATGCCCCTATAAAATGTCAATTTTTCTAAAGAACTTTCTCGAAGCCGTTTAATTAATTAGAATAAATTCCTAGCAAAATCAGTTTTGTACGGGAAACTAACTTTTTTTTACTTCCCTTCTCGATCCGACGTTTTTAAAGGGGCGAACCTGTCGGCGGGAAATATAACCTAGCCGAATTGAGTGATTTTATGAGTAGTTCCAGTTTTCGCCGCAAATTTAAATAATTTTTCGCTCTTAAAATGTGTCAATTCAATTTTATGTGAGTTTCCTGTCTAGTCTATTTTTTTTGTGAAAATCGTGAAGCTAGCGTGTTTATTTAAATTCAGACGAAGCTGCCATTTCGAACGGATGAAAATAGAACTACAACAGTATTCGATAGACATTTGATTTTTTCTAATGTGAATAATCCATACTTGTATTCCGCACCGCTAGATGTCTCCCGTAAAGTTTTGGCAAACATATTGATAACGATGAAAAATGTTTCCCCTAAAAAAAAAAAAAACAACTGCTAGTGGCTGGAAAATAATCGACTCTTCGAAGGATTTTGAACTTTGAAGCGTTCCAAAATAGCGAGCGCTAATGTCCATTCTCGCGTGTCAGCCGAAGGGACAATTCTAGACTTCGAGCCAAAGTGAACCTTGAGGTTGGTGAAACGCGAGGGGCGGTGAGGTCGATTTTCGCATCAAGGAAAAAGTGAGTTTTTTGAAAAACCAAGCAATACTATATAACTAGCTTATGCCTGTTGCAAATGCAACTAACGGGTTAAAACTAACTTGACTTACTAACTAACAGAAAAAAAAACCATAGTAAGCTGGTAGGTACCTACGGTTAAACATACAAATATATATATAAAGCCACCCACAGGGCCTAGCAGCAAAAATCTGCCATACGTTAGTAAATAAACACCATTGTAGACATGCAAACATCAAATCCCCAAAGTTTCATCGCAATCGGATGAATGGTTTAGCAATGCGTAATTTCATGATGCCAGAGCTCACTTTTGTATACAGAAACCGTCGTGGGCATGCACAGATCAATTCCTCAAATTTTCATCGCAATCGAATGAATGGTTTAGCAACGCTTAGCGGTTAAACATACAACTATGTATAAAGCCGCTCGCAGGACCTAGCAGCAAAAACCTGCCATACGTTAGTATATAAACACCATTGTAGACATGCACACATCAAATCCTAAAAGTTTCATCGCAATCGGATGAATGGTTTAGCAATGCGTAATTTCATGATGCCAGAGCTCACTTTTGTATACAGAAACCGTCGTGGGCATGCACACATCAAATCCTCAAATTTTCATCGCAATCGGATGAATGGTTTAGAAACGCTTAGCGGTTAAACATACAACCATGTATAAAGCCGTCCGCAGGCCCTAGCAGCAAAAACCTGCTATACGTTTGTATATAAACACCATTGTAGAAATGCACACATCATATCCCGAAAGTTTCATCACAATCGGATGAACGGTTGAGCAATGCGTAATTTCGTGTTGCCAGAGCTCACCCCCACTTCACTCCTAGGCTTCTCCGTATCGTAAACCCCCTCCCGGGTTCCCCTCCCCCCCTTCCTGTTTCCACCCCCCCCCACCTGCCGCATTATTAATACACTAATTCCCGGTACATTTATTTTTCAAACAGCTCGCGCGCCATCTATAATTTTTTTTTTTACAAATTTCGTAATGCCAGAACTCACCAGTAATTTTATACAAACCTTGTACTAACAATAACGAACACAACAAAAAAAGAATTTTTCAATTTGTTGCAGTCCTTCGGAAGTTATGAGCGTACGTACATTTTCATACAAATTTTATAATGCCAGAACTCACCAGTAGTTTTACTGCTTGAAATAAAGCGCTATATGAATTTAATACTTTTAAAAAATATTCCGTTCAACTTCGAGTAATTTCATTGTAAAAATAGAAAACTAATACGTATGCAATATCGTCGGATGATATCGAGTGTTTATGTGCAGGTAGGAACCTACTTATATTCTGAGTATAGGTACTTGCATACATACGTAAAAAAGAACTCATATTTAGGCTGGGTTGTTTAACGAAATTAAAATTTTTTTAATTTTTCAAGTCAATTTTAACGTTCTGTAAAAGTTCGGTTCGAATTCTATTCAAGTTCTGTAAATATTTCAGTTTTATGATGCAACTGGCTTACTGATAAAAAAACACAACTTACACAGAACGTGAAAATGAACTTTAAAAAATTGTTAAATTATTCAGTACGTGGAAACAACATTACCTTAGTAAATTAAATTGCATCAAAAACCTAAATAATTGTCCAACTACCCATTCCGGCAGGTACCGGCGCATTTCCTTACAAAATTCCGGCAATGTTTTTGCTTTTCTCGTCATATTTGCAATACTACCGAGATAAGTAGGTACCTACCCTGAATCAATAACATTTCAATTTGGCCAGTAAATATCCACCCTACTGAAGTGAATCTATGGACACCAATTTTCTTGTTTTTTTTGGAAAATTTTATAGGTTTTTCGGCGACCCTGAAATTTTTTACATGGAACTAACACAAAATTTTGGTCTTAAAAGTTGCCTAATATTGCCGGGTACCGTATTTTTCAAAAACATCCAAGCTGGAATCGTTTTTCCGGCCGCAATGCCGTTTCCCGAAAAACAACAACCCAAACCGCTGAGAGATCCGTTTTCTTTTGACATTTCAATTTGCTGTTGAAGCGCGGGTAAATCTAGCGCTTTTGTATTAGGTACTTACCTATACTATATCATACACAGACAGATAATATTCCATAATTATATTTTTTAAACAGGCAAGACCGATGCACAAATTTGCACAATTCCTGCTTAAATTAAGGCCCTGTCGAGCTATGCAATTTGAAATCCGCCATTAAAAAAAAAAATTCTTCATACAAAACCTATTAGGGCGGGGTCTGCTTTTTTTTAAGGTGGTAGTGGATTTTAACGCCATCACGACTCCATCTTCAGTGTTGCAAAGTTCGAGAAAAATTATAAAATTTTAATATACCAGCCGATTTTACAGGCTGCAAACGATTTGCATTTATCGATGAAAGCGAATTTTTCGCAAATGTCAGAAAAATGTCGAATTTGAATGCAATATTGTGAAACATTTTCAAGGGGGAGCTAAACATGTTTTGGTTTTAAAAGTTTCTAAAACTTGTATTGTTTATGTTTATTAAAAAACATCTCCGCCGGAAGGTGTACTTTTAACGCAATCTTTAATTCCGTAATGCCCCTATAAAATGTCAATTTTTCTAAAGAACTTTCTCGAAGCCGTTTAATTAATTAGAATAAATTCCTAGCAAAATCAGTTTTGTACGGGAAACTAACTTTTTTTTACTTCCCTTCTCGATCCGACGTTTTTAAAGGGGCGAACCTGTCGGCGGGAAATATAACCTAGCCGAATTGAGTGATTTTATGAGTAGTTCCAGTTTTCGCCGCAAATTTAAATAATTTTTCGCTCTTAAAATGTGTCAATTCAATTTTATGTGAGTTTCCTGTCTAGTCTATTTTTTTTGTGAAAATCGTGAAGCTAGCGTGTTTATTTAAATTCAGACGAAGCTGCCATTTCGAACGGATGAAAATAGAACTACAACAGTATTCGATAGACATTTGATTTTTTCTAATGTGAATAATCCATACTTGTATTCCGCACCGCTAGATGTCTCCCGTAAAGTTTTGGCAAACATATTGATAACGATGAAAAATGTTTCCCCTAACAAAAAAAAAAACAACTGCTAGTGGCTGGAAAATAATCGACTCTTCGAAGGATTTTGAACTTTGAAGCGTTCCAAAATAGCGAGCGCTAATGTCCATTCTCGCGTGTCAGCCGAAAGGACAATTCTAGACTTCGAGCCAAAGTGAACCTTGAGGTTGGTGAAACGCGAGGGGCGGTGAGGTCGATTTTCGCATCAAGGAAAAAGTGAGTTTTTTGAAAAACCAAGCAATACTATATAACTAGCTTATGCCTGTTGCAAATGCAACTAACGGGTTAAAACTAACTTGACTTACTAACTAACAGAAAAAAAAACCATAGTAAGCTGGTAGGTACCTACGGTTAAACATACAAATATATATATAAAGCCACCCACAGGGCCTAGCAGCAAAAATCTGCCATACGTTAGTAAATAAACACCATTGTAGACATGCAAACATCAAATCCCCAAAGTTTCATCGCAATCGGATGAATGGTTTAGCAATGCGTAATTTCATGATGCCAGAGCTCACTTTTGTATACAGAAACCGTCGTGGGCATGCACAGATCAATTCCTCAAATTTTCATCGCAATCGAATGAATGGTTTAGCAACGCTTAGCGGTTAAACATACAACTATGTATAAAGCCGCTCGCAGGACCTAGCAGCAAAAACCTGCCATACGTTAGTATATAAACACCATTGTAGACATGCACACATCAAATCCTAAAAGTTTCATCGCAATCGGATGAATGGTTTAGCAATGCGTAATTTCATGATGCCAGAGCTCACTTTTGTATACAGAAACCGTCGTGGGCATGCACACATCAAATCCTCAAATTTTCATCGCAATCGGATGAATGGTTTAGAAACGCTTAGCGGTTAAACATACAACCATGTATAAAGCCGTCCGCAGGCCCTAGCAGCAAAAACCTGCTATACGTTTGTATATAAACACCATTGTAGAAATGCACACATCATATCCCGAAAGTTTCATCACAATCGGATGAACGGTTGAGCAATGCGTAATTTCGTGTTGCCAGAGCTCACCCCCACTTCACTCCTAGGCTTCTCCGTATCGTAAACCCCCTCCCGGGTTCCCCTCCCCCCCTTCCTGTTTCCACCCCCCCCCACCTGCCGCATTATTAATACACTAATTCCCGGTACATTTATTTTTCAAACAGCTCGCGCGCCATCTATAATTTTTTTTTTTACAAATTTCGTAATGCCAGAACTCACCAGTAATTTTATACAAACCTTGTACTAACAATAACGAACACAACAAAAAAAGAATTTTTCAATTTGTTGCAGTCCTTCGGAAGTTATGAGCGTACGTACATTTTCATACAAATTTTATAATGCCAGAACTCACCAGTAGTTTTACTGCTTGAAATAAAGCGCTATATGAATTTAATACTTTTAAAAAATATTCCGTTCAACTTCGAGTAATTTCATTGTAAAAATAGAAAACTAATACGTATGCAATATCGTCGGATGATATCGAGTGTTTATGTGCAGGTAGGAACCTACTTATATTCTGAGTATAGGTACTTGCATACATACGTAAAAAAGAACTCATATTTAGGCTGGGTTGTTTAACGAAATTAAAATTTTTTTAATTTTTCAAGTCAATTTTAACGTTCTGTAAAAGTTCGGTTCGAATTCTATTCAAGTTCTGTAAATATTTCAGTTTTATGATGCAACTGGCTTACTGATAAAAAAACACAACTTACACAGAACGTGAAAATGAACTTTAAAAAATTGTTAAATTATTCAGTACGTGGAAACAACATTACCTTAGTAAATTAAATTGCATCAAAAACCTAAATAATTGTCCAACTACCCATTCCGGCAGGTACCGGCGCATTTCCTTACAAAATTCCGGCAATGTTTTTGCTTTTCTCGTCATATTTGCAATACTACCGAGATAAGTAGGTACCTACCCTGAATCAATAACATTTCAATTTGGCCAGTAAATATCCACCCTACTGAAGTGAATCTATGGACACCAATTTTCTTGTTTTTTTTGGAAAATTTTATAGGTTTTTCGGCGACCCTGAAATTTTTTACATGGAACTAACACAAAATTTTGGTCTTAAAAGTTGCCTAATATTGCCGGGTACCGTATTTTTCAAAAACATCCAAGCTGGAATCGTTTTTCCGGCCGCAATGCCGTTTCCCGAAAAACAACAACCCAAACCGCTGAGAGATCCGTTTTCTTTTGACATTTCAATTTGCTGTTGAAGCGCGGGTAAATCTAGCGCTTTTGTATTAGGTACTTACCTATACTATATCATACACAGACAGATAATATTCCATAATTATATTTTTTAAACAGGCAAGACCGATGCACAAATTTGCACAATTCCTGCTTAAATTAAGGCCCTGTCGAGCTATGCAATTTGAAATCCGCCATTAAAAAAAAAAATTCTTCATACAAAACCTATTAGGGCGGGGTCTGCTTTTTTTTAAGGTGGTAGTGGATTTTAACGCCATCACGACTCCATCTTCAGTGTTGCAAAGTTCGAGAAAAATTATAAAATTTTAATATACCAGCCGATTTTACAGGCTGCAAACGATTTGCATTTATCGATGAAAGCGAATTTTTCGCAAATGTCAGAAAAATGTCGAATTTGAATGCAATATTGTGAAACATTTTCAAGGGGGAGCTAAACATGTTTTGGTTTTAAAAGTTTCTAAAACTTGTATTGTTTATGTTTATTAAAAAACATCTCCGCCGGAAGGTGTACTTTTAACGCAATCTTTAATTCCGTAATGCCCCTATAAAATGTCAATTTTTCTAAAGAACTTTCTCGAAGCCGTTTAATTAATTAGAATAAATTCCTAGCAAAATCAGTTTTGTACGGGAAACTAACTTTTTTTTACTTCCCTTCTCGATCCGACGTTTTTAAAGGGGCGAACCTGTCGGCGGGAAATATAACCTAGCCGAATTGAGTGATTTTATGAGTAGTTCCAGTTTTCGCCGCAAATTTAAATAATTTTTCGCTCTTAAAATGTGTCAATTCAATTTTATGTGAGTTTCCTGTCTAGTCTATTTTTTTTGTGAAAATCGTGAAGCTAGCGTGTTTATTTAAATTCAGACGAAGCTGCCATTTCGAACGGATGAAAATAGAACTACAACAGTATTCGATAGACATTTGATTTTTTCTAATGTGAATAATCCATACTTGTATTCCGCACCGCTAGATGTCTCCCGTAAAGTTTTGGCAAACATATTGATAACGATGAAAAATGTTTCCCCTAACAAAAAAAAAAACAACTGCTAGTGGCTGGAAAATAATCGACTCTTCGAAGGATTTTGAACTTTGAAGCGTTCCAAAATAGCGAGCGCTAATGTCCATTCTCGCGTGTCAGCCGAAAGGACAATTCTAGACTTCGAGCCAAAGTGAACCTTGAGGTTGGTGAAACGCGAGGGGCGGTGAGGTCGATTTTCGCATCAAGGAAAAAGTGAGTTTTTTGAAAAACCAAGCAATACTATATAACTAGCTTATGCCTGTTGCAAATGCAACTAACGGGTTAAAACTAACTTGACTTACTAACTAACAGAAAAAAAAACCATAGTAAGCTGGTAGGTACCTACGGTTAAACATACAAATATATATAAAGCCGCCCACAGGGCCTAGCAGCAAAAATCTGCCATACGTTAGTAAATAAACACCATTGTAGACATGCAAACATCAAATCCCCAAAGTTTCATCGCAATCGGATGAATGGTTTAGCAATGCGTAATTTCATGATGCCAGAGCTCACTTTTGTATACAGAAACCGTCGTGGGCATGCACACATCAAATCCTCAAATTTTCATCGCAATCGAATGAATGGTTTAGCAACGCTTAGCGGTTAAACATACAACTATGTATAAAGCCGCCCGCAGGACCTAGCAGCAAAAACCTGCCATACGTTAGTATATAA
Source organism: Limnephilus lunatus (assembly GCA_917563855.2). Lineage (NCBI taxonomy): Eukaryota > Metazoa > Arthropoda > Insecta > Trichoptera > Limnephilidae > Limnephilus > Limnephilus lunatus. The sequence continues at coordinate 96,822,715 of OU830593.1, read as the reverse complement.
ACACCATTGTAGACATGCACACATCAAATCCTAAAAGTTTCATCGCAATCGGATGAATGGTTTAGCAATGCGTAATTTCATGATGCCAGAGCTCACTTTTGTATACAGAAACCGTCGTGGGCATGCACACATCAAATCCTCAAATTTTCATCGCAATCGGATGAATGGTTTAGAAACGCTTAGCGGTTAAACATACAACCATGTACAAAGCCGTCCGCAGGACCTAGCAGCAAAAACCTGCTATACGTTAGTATATAAACACCATTGTAGAAATGCACACATCAAATCCCCAAAGTTTCATCACAATCGGATGAACGGTTGAGCAATGCGTAATTTCGTGTTGCCAGAGCTCACCCCCACTTCACTCCTAGGCTTCTCCGTATCGTAAACCCCCTCCCGAGTTCCCCTCCCCCCCTTCCTGTTTCCACCCCCCCCCCCCCCTGCCGCATTATTAATACACTAATTCCCGGTACATTTATTTTTCAAACAGCTCGCGCGCCATCTATAATTTTTTTTTTTACAAATTTCGTAATCCCAGAACTCACCAGTAATTTTATACAAACCTTGTACTAACAATAACGAACACAACAAAAAAATAATTTTTCAATTTGTTGCAGTCCTTCGGAAGTTATGAGCGTACGTACATTTTCATACAAATTTTATAATGCCAGAACTCACCAGTAGTTTTACTGCTTAAAATAAAGCGCTATATGAATTTAATACTTTTAAAAAATATTCCGTTCAACTTCGAGTAATTTCATTGTAAAATTAGAAAACTAATACGTATGCAATATCGTCGGATGATATCGAGTGTTTATGTGCAGGTAGGAACCTACTTACATTCTGAGTATAGGTACTTGCATACATACGTAAAAAAGAACTCATATTTAGGCTGGGTTGTTTAACGAAATAAATTTTTTTTTAATTTTTCAAGTCAATTTTAACGTTCTGTAAAAGTTCGGTTCGAATTCTATTCAAGTTCTGTAAATATTTCAGTTTTATGATGCAACTGGCATTTACTGATAAAAAAACACAACTTACACAGAACGTGAAAATGAACTTTAAAAAATTGTTATATTATTCAGTACGTGGAAACAACATTACCTTAGTAAATTAAATTGCATCAAAAACCTAAATAATTGTCCAACTACCCATTCCGGCAGGTACCGGCGCATTTCCTTACAAAATTCCGGCAATGTTTTTGCTTTTCTCGTCATATTTGCAATACTACCGAGATAAGTAGGTACCTACCCTGAATTAATAACATTTCAATTTGGCCGGTAAATATCCACCCTACTGAAGTGAATCTATGGACACCAATTTTCTTGTTTTTTTTTGGAAAATTTTATAGGTTTTTCGGCGACCCTGAAATTTTTTACATGGAACTAACACAAAATTTTGGTCTTAAAAGTTGCCTAATATTGCCGGGTACCGTATTTTTCAAAAACATCCAAGCTGGAATCGTTTTTCCGGCCGCAATGCCGTTTCCCGAAAAACAACAACCCAAACCGCTGAGAGATCCGTTTTCTTTTGACATTTCAATTTGCTGTTGAAGCGCGGGTAAATCTAGCGCTTTTGTATTAGGTACTTACCTATACTATATCATACACAGACAGATAATATTCCATAATTATATTTTTTAAACAGGCAAGACCGATGCACAAATTTGCACAATTCCTGCTTAAATTAAGGCCCTGTCGAGCTATGCAATTTGAAATCCGCCATTAAAAAAAAAAATTCTTCATACAAAACCTATTAGGGCGGGGTCTGCTTTTTTTTAAGGTGGTAGTGGATTTTAACGCCATCACGACTCCATCTTCAGTGTTGCAAAGTTCGAGAAAAATTATAAAATTTTAATATACCAGCCGATTTTACAGGCTGCAAACGATTTGCATTTATCGATGAAAGCGAATTTTTCGCAAATGTCAGAAAAATGTCGAATTTGAATGCAATATTGTGAAACATTTTCAAGGGGGAGCTAAACATGTTTTGGTTTTAAAAGTTTCTAAAACTTGTATTGTTTATGTTTATTAAAAAACATCTCCGCCGGAAGGTGTACTTTTAACGCAATCTTTAATTCCGTAATGCCCCTATAAAATGTCAATTTTTCTAAAGAACTTTCTCGAAGCCGTTTAATTAATTAGAATAAATTCCTAGCAAAATCAGTTTTGTACGGGAAACTAACTTTTTTTTACTTCCCTTCTCGATCCGACGTTTTTAAAGGGGCGAACCTGTCGGCGGGAAATATAACCTAGCCGAATTGAGTGATTTTATGAGTAGTTCCAGTTTTCGCCGCAAATTTAAATAATTTTTCGCTCTTAAAATGTGTCAATTCAATTTTATGTGAGTTTCCTGTCTAGTCTATTTTTTTGTGAAAATCGTGAAGCTAGCGTGTTTATTTAAATTCAGACGAAGCTGCCATTTCGAACGGATGAAAATAGAACTACAACAGTATTCGATAGACATTTGATTTTTTCTAATGTGAATAATCCATACTTGTATTCCGCACCGCTAGATGTCTCCCGTAAAGTTTTGGCAAACATATTGATAACGATGAAAAATGTTTCCCCTAACAAAAAAAAAAACAACTGCTAGTGGCTGGAAAATAATCGACTCTTCGAAGGATTTTGAACTTTGAAGCGTTCCAAAATAGCGAGCGCTAATGTCCATTCTCGCGTGTCAGCCGAAGGGACAATTCTAGACTTCGAGCCAAAGTGAACCTTGAGGTTGGTGAAACGCGAGGGGCGGTGAGGTCGATTTTCGCATCAAGGAAAAAGTGAGTTTTTTGAAAAACCAAGCAATACTATATAACTAGCTTATGCCTGTTGCAAATGCAACTAACGGGTTAAAACACTATGCGATTTGACGTGTGAACGTGGATGAAGCGAGGAGCGGGTGTTTAACTAAATATATGAAGAAAAAAACGACGTTTGAATGTGAATAAGGCGAAAAATTCAAAACTCAAAGTTTCATCGCAATCGGATGAATGTTTTAGCAACGCTTAGCGGTTAGACATGCAAATATATATAAAGCCGCCCGCAGGGGCTAGCAGCAAAAACCTGCTATACGTTAGTATATAGACACCATTGTAGGCATGCACACACCAAATCCCCAAAGTTTCATCGCAATCGGATGAACGGTTAAGCAATGGGTAATTTCATGATTCCAGAGCTCACTTTTGCATACAGAAACCGTCGGGGACATGCACACATCAAATCCTCAAATTTTCATCGCAATCGGATGAATGGTGTAGCAACGGTTAGCGGTTAAACATACAAACAAACATAAAGCCGCCCGCAGGGCCTAGCAGCAAAAACCTGCCATACGTTAGTATATAGACACCATTGTAGGCATGTACACATCAAATCCCCAAGGTTTCATCGCAATCGGATGAACGGTTTAGCAATGCGTAATTTCATGATGCCAGAGCTCACTTTTGTATACAGAAACCATCGCAAGCATGCGCACATCAAATCCCAAAAGTTTTATCGCAATCGGATGAATGGTTTAGCAACGCTAAGCGGACATACATACATACATGCAAACATTTTTTGATTTTTACATATATAAAAGATACCTGTTACCCGGCATGCGTAACTATGCCATTTAATAAAAAAATCTTCCTGCGTGTCCTTTCCCATTCGTCCCGTTCCCCATCCCCCCCCCCCTTCCTCTCCCGCGTCCTCTTCCCTTCTCGCATTTCCACTCCACCCCCCCCCCCCTTACCCCCCCTTCACATCACCCCCCCCATCTCCGTCCCGTAAACCCCCTCCCGAAATCCCCTCCCCCCTCCCTGTTTCCCCTTCCCAAAACTCCGCGTTTCATACATTCATTCCCGGTACATTTAGTTTTCAAACATCTCGCGTGCCACCTATTGAAATTTTTTGTACAAATTTCTTAATGACAGTGCTCACCAGCCAATAACCAACACAACATAAAAAGAATTATCCGATTTAGTGCAGTCGTTAGAAAGTTATGCGTGTACATACTTTTCGGCGATTAATTTTTATACAAATTTCATAATGCCAGTTCTCGCAATTAGTTATATAAAAACCTTGTCCTAACAATAACAATAACTACATAAAAAGAATTATCCAATTTGGTGCAGTCGTTCAGAAGTTATATGCATTTCGGGGATTCATTTTAATACAAATTTCATGATGCCAGAGCTCACCATTAGTTTAATACAAACTTTGCCCTAACAATAACGAACACAACAAAAAAAGAATTTTCCAATTTGTTACAGTATTTCGGAAGTTATGAGCGTACATACACTTCGGTAATTCATTTTATTCAAATTTAATAATGCTAGAGCTCACCGGTAAATTTATAAAAACCTTGTCCAAACAATAAGGATCACAACGTAAAAAGAATTATTCAATTTGGTTCAATCGTTTGGAAGTTATGTGCGGACATATTTCGACAATTCATATGTAATAATAATATAAATAAATACTGGTAGATATAATTTATCGGGTCCCTACCTAGTTCATCTCAATATTCTAAAATTATTTTTTTCAATGCTGGCAAGACCAACGGAAAACATTGTCAAAAAGCACCTCAAACCAGGCCTGAAAATCGAATAAAGGCATCGTTTTTAAAAAAAATTCCATACAAATAAGCTGTCTTGGCCTTGCCGAGGGCTTGAGGTGGTATGTTGAGAATTGGAATATCATTCCATTTTCAGTGTTGCACAGTTGGGGAAAATTTAAATATCTGCCGAATTTTATAAGCGATTTTACAGGCTGCAAACAATTAACATTATCTATGAAAGTGAATTTTTCGCAAATGTCAGAAAAATGTCGAATTTGAATGCAATATTGTGAAACATTTTCAAGGGGAAGCTAAACATGTTTTGGTTTTAAAAGTTTCTAAAACTTGTATTGTTTATGTTTATTAAAAAACATCTCCGCCGGAAGGTGTACTTTTAACGCAATCTTTAATTCCGTAATGCCCCTATAAAATGTCAATTTTTCTAAAGAACTTTCTCGAAGCCGTTTAATTAATTAGAATAAATTCCTAGCAAAATCAGTTTTGTACGGGAAACTAACTTTTTTTTACTTCCCTTCTCGATCCGACGTTTTTAAAGGGGCGAACCTGTCGGCGGGAAATATAACCTAGCCGAATTGAGTGATTTTATGAGTAGTTCCAGTTTTCGCCGCAAATTTAAATAATTTTTCGCTCTTAAAATGTGTCAATTCAATTTTATGTGAGTTTCCTGTCTAGTCTATTTTTTTTGTGAAAATCGTGAAGCTAGCGTGTTTATTTAAATTCAGACGAAGCTGCCATTTCGAACGGATGAAAATAGAACTACAACAGTATTCGATAGACATTTGATTTTTTCTAATGTGAATAATCCATACTTGTATTCCGCACCGCTAGATGTCTCCCGTAAAGTTTTGGCAAACATATTGATAACGATGAAAAATGTTTCCCCTAACAAAAAAAAAAACAACTGCTAGTGGCTGGAAAATAATCGACTCTTCGAAGGATTTTGAACTTTGAAGCGTTCCAAAATAGCGAGCGCTAATGTCCATTCTCGCGTGTCAGCCGAAGGGACAATTCTAGACTTCGAGCCAAAGTGAACCTTGAGGTTGGTGAAACGCGAGGGGCGGTGAGGTCGATTTTCGCATCAAGGAAAAAGTGAGTTTTTTGAAAAACCAAGCAATACTATATAACTAGCTGATGCCTATTGCAAATGCAATAAACGGGTTAAAACTAACTTGACTTACTAACTAACAGAAAAAAAATCATAGTAAGCGGGTAGGTACCTACGGTTAAACATACAAATATATATAAAGCCGCCCACAGGGCCTAGCAGCAAAAATCTGCCATACGTTAGTAAATAAACACCATTGTAGACATGCAAACATCAAATCCCCAAAGTTTCATCGCAATCGGATGAATGGTTTAGCAATGCGTAATTTCATGATGCCAGAGCTCACTTTTGTATACAGAAACCGTCGTGGGCATGCACACATCAAATCCTCAAATTTTCATCGCAATCGAATGAATGGTTTAGCAACGCTTAGCGGTTAAACATACAACTATGTATAAAGCCGCCCGCAGGACCTAGCAGCAAAAACCTGCCATACGTTAGTATATAAACACCATTGTAGACATGCACACATCAAATCCTAAAAGTTTCATCGCAATCGGATGAATGGTTTAGCAATGCGTAATTTCATGATGCCAGAGCTCACTTTTGTATACAGAAACCGTCGTGGGCATGCACACATCAAATCCTCAAATTTTCATCGCAATCGGATGAATGGTTTAGAAACGCTTAGCGGTTAAACATACAACCATGTACAAAGCCGTCCGCAGGACCTAGCAGCAAAAACCTGCTATACGTTAGTATATAAACACCATTGTAGAAATGCACACATCAAATCCCCAAAGTTTCATCACAATCGGATGAACGGTTGAGCAATGCGTAATTTCGTGTTGCCAGAGCTCACCCCCACTTCACTCCTAGGCTTCTCCGTATCGTAAACCCCCTCCCGAGTTCCCCTCCCCCCCTTCCTGTTTCCACCCCCCCCCCCACCTGCCGCATTATTAATACACTAATTCCCGGTACATTTATTTTTCAAACAGCTCGCGCGCCATCTATAATTTTTTTTTTTACAAATTTCGTAATCCCAGAACTCACCAGTAATTTTATACAAACCTTGTACTAACAATAACGAACACAACAAAAAAAGAATTTTTCAATTTGTTGCAGTCCTTCGGAAGTTATGAGCGTACGTACATTTTCATACAAATTTTATAATGCCAGAACTCACCAGTAGTTTTACTGCTTAAAATAAAGCGCTATATGAATTTAATACTTTTAAAAAATATTCCGTTCAACTTCGAGTAATTTCATTGTAAAATTAGAAAACTAATACGTATGCAATATCGTCGGATGATATCGAGTGTTTATGTGCAGGTAGGAACCTACTTATATTCTGAGTATAGGTACTTGCATACATACGTAAAAAAGAACTCATATTTAGGCTGGGTTGTTTAACGAAATAAATTTTTTTTTAATTTTTCAAGTCAATGTTAACGTTCTGTAAAAGTTCGGTTCGAATTCTATTCAAGTTCTGTAAATATTTCAGTTTTATGATGCAACTGGCATTTACAGATAAAAAAACACAACTTACACAGAACGTGAAAATGAACTTTAAAAAATTGTTAAATTATTCAGTACGTGGAAACAACATTACCTTAGTAAATTAAATTGCATCAAAAACCTAAATAATTGTCCAACTACCCATTCCGGCAGGTACCGGCGCATTTCCTTACAAAATTCCGGCAATGTTTTTGCTTTTCTCGTCATATTTGCAATACTACCGAGATAAGTAGGTACCTACCCTGAATTAATAACATTTCAATTTGGCCGGTAAATATCCACCCTACTGAAGTGAATCTATGGACACCAATTTTCTTGTTTTTTTTGGAAAATTTTATAGGTTTTTCGGCGACCCTGAAATTTTTTACATGGAACTAACACAAAATTTTGGTCTTTAAAGTTGCCTAATATTGCCGGGTACCGTATTTTTCAAAAACATCCAAGCTGGAATCGTTTTTCCGGCCGCAATGCCGTTTCCCGAAAAACAACAACCCAAACCGCTGAGAGATCCGTTTTCTTTTGACATTTCAATTTGCTGTTGAAGCGCGGGTAAATCTAGCGCTTTTGTATTAGGTACTTACCTATACTATATCATACACAGACAGATAATATTCCATAATTATATTTTTTAAACAGGCAAGACCGATGCACAAATTTGCACAATTCCTGCTTAAATTAAGGCCCTGTCGAGCTATGCAATTTGAAATCCGCCATTAAAAAAAAAAATTCTTCATACAAAACCTATTAGGGCGGGGTCTGCTTTTTTTTAAGGTGGTAGTGGATTTTAACGCCATCACGACTCCATCTTCAGTGTTGCAAAGTTCGAGAAAAATTATAAAATTTTAATATACCAGCCGATTTTACAGGCTGCAAACGATTTGCATTTATCGATGAAAGCGAATTTTTCGCAAATGTCAGAAAAATGTCGAATTTGAATGCAATATTGTGAAACATTTTCAAGGGGGAGCTAAACATGTTTTGGTTTTAAAAGTTTCTAAAACTTGTATTGTTTATGTTTATTAAAAAACATCTCCGCCGGAAGGTGTACTTTTAACGCAATCTTTAATTCCGTAATGCCCCTATAAAATGTCAATTTTTCTAAAGAACTTTCTCGAAGCCGTTTAATTAATTAGAATAAATTCCTAGCAAAATCAGTTTTGTACGGGAAACTAACTTTTTTTTACTTCCCTTCTCGATCCGACGTTTTTAAAGGGGCGAACCTGTCGGCGGGAAATATAACCTAGCCGAATTGAGTGATTTTATGAGTAGTTCCAGTTTTCGCCGCAAATTTAAATAATTTTTCGCTCTTAAAATGTGTCAATTCAATTTTATGTGAGTTTCCTGTCTAGTCTATTTTTTTTGTGAAAATCGTGAAGCTAGCGTGTTTATTTAAATTCAGACGAAGCTGCCATTTCGAACGGATGAAAATAGAACTACAACAGTATTCGATAGACATTTGATTTTTTCTAATGTGAATAATCCATACTTGTATTCCGCACCGCTAGATGTCTCCCGTAAAGTTTTGGCAAACATATTGATAACGATGAAAAATGTTTCCCCTAACAAAAAAAAAACAACTGCTAGTGGCTGGAAAATAATCGACTCTTCGAAGGATTTTGAACTTTGAAGCGTTCCAAAATAGCGAGCGCTAATGTCCATTCTCGCGTGTCAGCCGAAGGGACAATTCTAGACTTCGAGCCAAAGTGAACCTTGAGGTTGGTGAAACGCGAGGGGCGGTGAGGTCGATTTTCGCATCAAGGAAAAAGTGAGTTTTTTGAAAAACCAAGCAATACTATATAATACTAGCTTATGCCTGTTGCAAATGCAACTAACGGGTTAAAACTAACTTGACTTACTAACTAACAGAAAAAAAAACCATAGTAAGCTGGTAGGTACCTACGGTTAAACATACAAATATATATAAAGCCGCCCACAGGGCCTAGCAGCAAAAATCTGCCATACGTTAGTAAATAAACACCATTGTAGACATGCAAACATCAAATCCCCAAAGTTTCATCGCAATCGGATGAATGGTTTAGCAATGCGTAATTTCATGATGCCAGAGCTCACTTTTGTATACAGAAACCGTCGTGGGCATGCACACATCAAATCCTCAAATTTTCATCGCAATCGAATGAATGGTTTAGCAACGCTTAGCGGTTAAACATACAACTATGTATAAAGCCGCCCGCAGGACCTAGCAGCAAAAACCTGCCATACGTTAGTATATAAACACCATTGTAGACATGCACACATCAAATCCTAAAAGTTTCATCGCAATCGGATGAATGGTTTAGCAATGCGTAATTTCATGATGCCAGAGCTCACTTTTGTATACAGAAACCGTCGTGGGCATGCACACATCAAATCCTCAAATTTTCATCGCAATCGGATGAATGGTTTAGAAACGCTTAGCGGTTAAACATACAACCATGTACAAAGCCGTCCGCAGGACCTAGCAGCAAAAACCTGCTATACGTTAGTATATAAACACCATTGTAGAAATGCACACATCAAATCCCCAAAGTTTCATCACAATCGGATGAACGGTTGAGCAATGCGTAATTTCGTGTTGCCAGAGCTCACCCCCACTTCACTCCTAGGCTTCTCCGTATCGTAAACCCCCTCCCGAGTTCCCCTCCCCCCCTTCCTGTTTCCACCCCCCCCCCACCTGCCGCATTATTAATACACTAATTCCCGGTACATTTATTTTTCAAACAGCTCGCGCGCCATCTATAATTTTTTTTTTTACAAATTTCGTAATCCCAGAACTCACCAGTAATTTTATACAAACCTTGTACTAACAATAACGAACACAACAAAAAAAGAATTTTTCAATTTGTTGCAGTCCTTCGGAAGTTATGAGCGTACGTACATTTTCATACAAATTTTATAATGCCAGAACTCACCAGTAGTTTTACTGCTTAAAATAAAGCGCTATATGAATTTAATACTTTTAAAAAATATTCCGTTCAACTTCGAGTAATTTCATTGTAAAATTAGAAAAATAATACGTATGCAATATCGTCGGATGATATCGAGTGTTTATGTGCAGGTAGGAACCTACTTATATTCTGAGTATAGGTACTTGCATACATACGTAAAAAAGAACTCATATTTAGGCTGGGTTGTTTAACGAAATAAAAATTTTTTCAATTTTTCAAGTCAATTTTAACGTTCTGTAAAAGTTCGGTTCGAATTCTATTCAAGTTCTGTAAATATTTCAGTTTTATGATGCAACTGGCATTTACTGATAAAAAAACACAACTTACACAGAACGTGAAAATGAACTTTAAAAAATTGTTAAATTATTCAGTACGTGGAAACAACATTACCTTAGTAAATTAAATTGCATCAAAAACCTAAATAATTGTCCAACTACCCATTCCGGCAGGTACCGGCGCATTTCCTTACAAAATTCCGGCAATGTTTTTGCTTTTCTCGTCATATTTGCAATACTACCGAGATAAGTAGGTACCTACCCTGAATTAATAACATTTCAATTTGGCCGGTAAATATCCACCCTACTGAAGTGTATCTATGGACACCAATTTTCTTGTTTTTTTTGGAAAATTTTATAGGTTTTTCGGCGACCCTGAAATTTTTTACATGGAACTAACACAAAATTTTGGTCTTAAAAGTTGCCTAATATTGCCGGGTACCGTATTTTTCAAAAACATCCAAGCTGGAATCGTTTTTCCGGCCGCAATGCCGTTTCCCGAAAAACAACAACCCAAACCGCTGAGAGATCCGTTTTCTTTTGACATTTCAATTTGCTGTTGAAGCGCGGGTAAATCTAGCGCTTTTGTATTAGGTACTTACCTATACTATATCATACACAGACAGATAATATTCCATAATTATATTTTTTAAACAGGCAAGACCGATGCACAAATTTGCACAATTCCTGCTTAAATTAAGGCCCTGTCGAGCTATGCAATTTGAAATCCGCCATTAAAAAAAAAAATTCTTCATACAAAACCTATTAGGGCGGGGTCTGCTTTTTTTTAAGGTGGTAGTGGATTTTAACGCCATCACGACTCCATCTTCAGTGTTGCAAAGTTCGAGAAAAATTATAAAATTTTAATATACCAGCCGATTTTACAGGCTGCAAACGATTTGCATTTATCGATGAAAGCGAATTTTTCGCAAATGTCAGAAAAATGTCGAATTTGAATGCAATATTGTGAAACATTTTCAAGGGGGAGCTAAACATGTTTTGGTTTTAAAAGTTTCTAAAACTTGTATTGTTTATGTTTATTAAAAAACATCTCCGCCGGAAGGTGTACTTTTAACGCAATCTTTAATTCCGTAATGCCCCTATAAAATGTCAATTTTTCTAAAGAACTTTCTCGAAGCCGTTTAATTAATTAGAATAAATTCCTAGCAAAATCAGTTTTGTACGGGAAACTAACTTTTTTTTACTTCCCTTCTCGATCCGACGTTTTTAAAGGGGCGAACCTGTCGGCGGGAAATATAACCTAGCCGAATTGAGTGATTTTATGAGTAGTTCCAGTTTTCGCCGCAAATTTAAATAATTTTTCGCTCTTAAAATGTGTCAATTCAATTTTATGTGAGTTTCCTGTCTAGTCTATTTTTTTGTGAAAATCGTGAAGCTAGCGTGTTTATTTAAATTCAGACGAAGCTGCCATTTCGAACGGATGAAAATAGAACTACAACAGTATTCGATAGACATTTGATTTTTTCTAATGTGAATAATCCATACTTGTATTCCGCACCGCTAGATGTCTCCCGTAAAGTTTTGGCAAACATATTGATAACGATGAAAAATGTTTCCCCTAACAAAAAAAAAACAACTGCTAGTGGCTGGAAAATAATCGACTCTTCGAAGGATTTTGAACTTTGAAGCGTTCCAAAATAGCGAGCGCTAATGTCCATTCTCGCGTGTCAGCCGAAGGGACAATTCTAGACTTCGAGCCAAAGTGAACCTTGAGGTTGGTGAAACGCGAGGGGCGGTGAGGTCGATTTTCGCATCAAGGAAAAAGTGAGTTTTTTGAAAAACCAAGCAATACTATATAATATATATATATATAGGTAGCGTTTAGCAGATCCCAGTATTCAGTACTCATGTTGCACCGATCCACCATGATGCAATTATAAATTACGTGTCAGGTCGGTTTGGAACAATCCCATTGGTGGTTCGCGTCCTGGCTAAACGGACGGATGACGTCTCGCTGGCGGAAGCCATAACGGCTAAACGCGATTAGGATATTAACTTTGATATAGGCTGCTCTACAATTTAAAATTTATTTTATATTATTATCCGTATAATAAAATGATGATTCTCACTTCAAGATGACCTTGAGAACCTCCCGACCAGCCACCTTACGTACAAGACGTTCTCACGTTGAACTTTAGGAGAATCTCTATGTCACGATATTCCCCTCAAGGATTGTGGCAAACTCAGTGGTAGACTTCAAGCACCTCGTAGTTAACTCAGCTCTGAAACTGTCAGGGTTCTCTCTCCTTCGGACGACATTGAAAACACTGAACCGCATTCGGTGCAGTCAGAGCCGTTGTGCGTGCATGTATCCATGATGAATAAATGGGACTATGGTGCAGATGCGGATAAATCCAATAAGAACCCTCGGTACTTACAAGTTTGTTTAAAAATATTCATTGAACATACTTTAACTTTATTATAAAAATCGGTTTACGCGAAAATGAATCTATGGCAATATTCGCAAGCAGTTGAATCTATGACAATCTGAACCAGAATGATTCCGTTGGAGCTCTCTTGGCCCTTCGCGGTGCTGGAGACTGGTGCCAATCGGCATGTCCGCTATGGGTGAACGCGCCGCCAACGGAAGGTATTATATTGTGAAATCGCTGCTGTGTCCACTGGCCAGGATTTTGAATTTGTGTGAATAAACAAACAACACATCGTATAAAAATTTCCCCTTAGCAATTCCACGAGGCTTATTTGTGCTGAATAAATGACTCCTGATACCGTCGACTGGCTGAATAATCTCAGATTTCCATTATTATCCCCAACGTTATGAAGAAGATGATTTTAATTCAAAGTTCAGAGCACCGATTTGTAAAATAACCACCTAAAGAATTGATTCCTGGTTCAAGTTGTAGAAATTGATGGTTACCGAATTAGACGCGAGAAGCTCCCGCCATCTCCAACATCTATCTGCTACTAAAAATCTCTGAAGAGTTGGTTTGAATATAATTTATTAATAATTCTAACAGAACAACCACTATAATAAGCTTATTTTCTGGCTTCCAAAGACGTTTAGTTCGTTGATTTTTAACTGCACACATTAAAAATCAGTAGGTACAGTTAGGGTCGGTGTGAGTGGTAGGACGGTTACTCGGCTGAGTGACCAGTGACGACAAGTATTTTTTAAATTTAAAAATTTCCCGGGAATCCATTTTTTTAACGTTTTTTACTGCAAATAATGTCAGGAATCAGTGGTTATTGTAAGTCGAATACTTCCCTTAATACACTGCTTAAGTATTCGCAAACCAAAGTATTAAATAAAAATTATTTATCTTGAGGAAGAAAACTTCGTGCAGCAACGGTTATCAAGTTTTACCCCTCTGCAGTATTTACAGTACATCCATATGCAATAAACGGACAAATCACATCACTTTAGAAAAGTGATTTAAAGTTATAGGAGGAAAAACCTTTTTAACTAGGATAGATTAGGTTTTTATGCTAGTGTTTTTATCACGTTTAATAACTTTATAATACTTTTTAAAAGTATTCAATTTATCACTGATCTGAATAATGGGGTATTTACACGTTTTTTATTGCTTAAAAAATTAAGCAAAAATTACTATGATTAAAGCGTTTTTATTTTGTTTTCATGTCGACGAATAAATTTTCTACAGCGAGTTAAAGTCTCCCATTTTTAAATTACCGCTAAAACGATATTTTGGAGCGTGGTTATCGTGTGACGTCATGAGTGCGGACGCTCACTGACAGTGTTTATTTATGCTGGTTCAGCTGAGCGTAGCTTGTGACGTCACAAACCCATTTGCCAACTACGGGCCGTTTTGATTTTGCCAGTTTTACAGCGTTTTTAAAATCAATAATATTGAATGAAAACATAAAAAACAAACAAATTTAGTAGGATGATTAAAATCAGAAAAATTATCTTTAAATTTTCCGAACATTTTCAACAGTATTCCTCGTTTGTGGAAATATCCCATTGTCATGTAACCATCAAATCTGTTTATCCAGTTAAATACGAGTAGATTTCATTATCAAGATATCATCGAATACTTTACTGGGAAGAGAAATTAGTTGAAAAAAATAAAATTTAATCTCCCTGAAACTAGTAGTTAACTTTTTTAAATAAAATATTTTTGAAGCACCCTCATTGTGAGGTCCTAATATGCAATACGTATGTTGAATGTCCTAAACCGATGTCCGTCCAGTTGTCAATAGTGATGTATGAATGCTCGGAAATGATGCAAACACTAGCTTACATAATGGCTGTAAATTACTGCCGCTTGGCTTAATTCATTACCTTCCCTTAATTACCACCTACACGCCGGCGATGTAGTTTGCGGTTAATTAAAAATCTTACATAACAATTGTAGGTATTTAAAATAACAGTCCTAAAAAAATTTACAAATGCTTTGTCCAATGACATAAAAAAGGTCCCTATATGTGTATACGACTAAAATATACCACGGTGTAATAATTTTCACGAAACTTGTGAAATTGATCTTCTCGGGTACTTATTTTCTTTTTGCATTATGGTAATTAAATAACATGATCGTTTGACTACAGTTATATTTTAATATTAAAATATTTTTTTCATCCATAGGTGACTATTTAAAAAGAATTTTATATTAAATCTCAACAATGGTTAGGAACTGCGTCATCCTCAGCGTCCGATTCCTAGCCAGGCACCGTGAGTTCTATTATTTGGTAGTTAAGTCCTGCATCTTTGCACAATCGATTTTCCGCTCATGATAGAAGTAGGAAGAGATAAAAAAGTCAAGTAATTCGTTACTTGAGAACGTTAATTTAGTAGGAAAAATGTAAGTAAAAAGAACATTTGACGACACGTTTTTAAAAAATACACAATTTTTGAACTATCTAACCATCCATAATCAAATACCTTTTAAAAGCGTTAGTTCATGTAACATGACCTAAACCTAACAAAATACCTTGGTATCTTGGTAAAAACTACCCCAAGTAATTAATCTACGCGCTAACTGGTCTCATTTGTTTGGAAGAAGGTGTATAATATATTCCAAATTACTCGTTTTCTAGGGACGTTTTTTAAGGATTTGCACTCTTTATAAAATACAAGAGGCTACAATTTTTTTTTGCAATTATGATAATTTTATTGTACTGTTATTTTACACACAAAATTCACCGCGATCGGAGATAAAAAAGGTACCCACATGATGTTTAAAAATAAAATGTATCTAAACAATTTTATTTTGATCACACTCGATATTGCAGATCGATTTCACAGCATCTTTCGACGCGACGTGACATTATTACGTTTCATAATAATATATGGAGATTCAGGTAAAAGGACCATAATATTATTTGAATCTTTAAGATTAAGAGAGCATTTTGGTAGAGGTTAATAGAAAATCTCTATTAACAATCTTCAAAAGTATTTAAAAACTTTATTGTTAAGGGAACTGCGAATGCGATAACCGAAATAAAGCAATCTATTGTATAAAATTTCTACAGTTTTCTGTACAGTTCAATATTTAAGAAAAAAAAATACTCAATCTCCAAATATTTGCCTCTTGGAGACTATAGTACATACGGTTTTATAGATCTCAATGAAAATATGTACTCGTTTTAGGTTCTAATAAACTAAAACCGTCTCTACATCGAGTTGCAAATCACTCGGTGTGATTAGGAGGGCAGTATATATGTGGTTGTGAATTGCGAGCATGCAAGAAAAGACATAATAATATATGGGTATGGTTTGGGTACAGCGGATAGTGGGTACTGGGTACTGGGTAGGCAGATAGGGTACGGTGCCGGTATGGTTTGAATATAGAAACAAGGGTGTGGGCCGCTGTTTTTGTTCGGAAAGTATGAGAGCGTTGTGGCGGACTTTTTACCCGGATAGTACACCAGGCGTAGGAAATACATTAATATACGATGAAGAAAAATCTTCTTCATTTCGTGTATTTTTACATCTTCTAAATGGAATACTTAAGCCATATGATTTTATAGATGCTAAGCGGGCAGTTATTTCTAAACCTATTTAAACATGCTCAGTACAGAACCTAGCTATAAATCCTTTTGAAGTATATAATATACTATTATTAACATATAATAATAATGATAAGTTATCTATTTTAGTCATTGTTTTAAAAGCAAACAATTTGCGCATTTTGATGAATTATTATGCTTATCGTTTTAACTAATGCGAATTTGCAAAAACTCATGTGGTTTTGACTTTTCCGTTTGAGCAAACTTTGATTACTGAACAGAACCGAAATTAAAACCGAGCGACACAAAATTATAAATATTTTAATTTCGACCGTTTAATATGTGGGCTTTTATTAAATATATTTATCAGTTTCTTTACTGAAAAAGACGTTAAGTTTAATATATTAATTTCTTTCTTTGCTCAAGGTATGCATGTATAACCGCTGCTCAGGAGCTATAAGTTACCCGTAACACGGAGCCCGAACAACGGAACACACGGGGTGCCATAAATACCGCTATCTCTATCAACCCCACCCCCTATCCTTCACTTCACTCTTCTTTTCCTCCCTTCTTCTATTCCTATTTCACCCCCTCCCCCCACAGCAACTAGCAACCCCATGAGAGCCTCCGCCGGCAGACGCTAGATGGTGCTGGTTGCTTTTTTTACAACACTGTTCAGCATTGTTCTGAGCTAGAGTACCATCGTGGTTCAGTAAAAGCTTCACTTTAATCACTCCTTCACACATTACTTCTCAGAACAAGGCTTGAAATATTAGTTTCTTTGTTAAAAAAACAACTGTTCAAATAGCGAATAATTTTAAATATTAGATTTCTCTCCAATTAAACACTGAAGATGTCTTAAAATGTTGTTACTCAAATTCTTACAGGAATTTGAAATACAGCGTTTACTTTCCGTCATATTTTACAACATTCCAAAAGACAAAAATCGGTTTGTGAAATGAAAAATCTGAAGACCGGTGCATGATGTAGAACAGTTGCCATCAAACGATAATACTGCCTTTCTTTATTCCTACATGTTATATTTATGAACATGTATTTTGTTAAAAATAGCTGTTTCATTATTATTTTCTACATTCAAGTTTCTTTTAATTTGTTTTAAAATCGAACAATTTTTTTTATTTTTTTTATTCTTTATTTTTTTCCATTATATCTAAACATGTATGCATATTTCCAAAAATAAATTTACATATTTTCTAAATACAGTAAGATGTAAACATAAGGTAGGTACAAGAAATATTGTAATAGTTAGCAATAAGTAAATATATAACAGACAAAATTAGGTAATGGGAACCCACTAAGGCACTGCCTGTGTGTGGGTAATATAAACAAAAATGCTATATAACATCAATAAGTACAAGAAAAAAACGTTAATTTTAAGGTAAATGTTTAGAAATTTAGGTATATGTGAAAAAATGTGGTAAAAATAGTGAAACAATTTTTTTGTTTTTGTTGATTTTTTGTTATAGTTTTAAGAAATTAAATAAAGTTAGTCTTGAATTTACCGTAGATTTGTATTGAAAAGTGATAAATGAAGGTTTACAAAGAATTCACAGGAAAAGTGTTTCAACATCTGTATCATTCAGCCACAATTTTCATTTGAATGTGTTTTGGTAGAAGATTAAATGTACGAGGACCAATAAAAGAGCTATGTGTATGTATATAATTATTATTAATATATAATTTCGGTTTTCTGTGATGTTAGTTAGGTATTCCTGTGTAAATGTGGTTCAAAGAATTCAAATTTGCTTTTAATTTAAATGTCATTTTTCGAAACTCGAACCGATTGTATGAATATAATTCAGATAAGCCATAAAGTAGCGATACCTGCCTATAATATAAAAAAAATGAACAGAAAACGATAATACCAATATGAGAATTGGTACTATTCACTGAGAATTTAGACTATCACATGATTTTAAACGACAAAATGTTCATTGTTCAGGAGAGCACAAAAAATATTTTTTAATTTTAAAAAATCGTATTTTCTGTTTTTGTAGACCTATAAATAATTGGATGTGATTTTTTTATTATAAAATAACATTGAGTAGAATACTTATAGTTTTTTGTAAATTTCTTCAATAACAGTGTTTAATTTATTTTTAATTTTTCAGAAAAAAAATCCTCTCATTTTTAACTCTTTTTAGATTAATTGTCCTTTATAGCATTTTAAATTTCCGGTGTGCCCACATGATGCATAGATGGGGCCTTAAATAGTCAGCGATGTGTGAACGCGGTGCGGTGCAGACCACCAAACATGTGGTCAACGAATGCCCGCTCCATTCATTCTCCGGCGGGATTGATGAGGTCCACAGGGCAACGCCTGAGGCCCTAGACTGGCTCGCAGACCTAGATGTCCCCCTCTGACCCCCCACCATACGAAAGAAGAAGAATTTCCGCTGTCGACATCTTTCGTTATATTATCTCAGCTTATTTTCAAACACGATGAAATACGTATTATTTTATAACGTATTGTATAGTGTTGGTTATTTCACAAAGGTTAACAATGTGTTTTCGTGCTATTTGAGGTATTTTAATCTTCAATTTTGACATATAAACTTTACATTGACTGCTCAACTTTAATTCCACATTACAAATGTGTTCATTTTAAACCAAGCGGTCAGCTTAAAATTATGTTGCTTTTCTAGTTTATTTCACGTTGCCTGTGTAATACATATTATTCTTCCACATACCGAGTATATCCCGGACATTTAACCCCTCGGGTGCAACCTTACTCATCCCGAGATACAACATGTTTATATGCAACAGATACCTATTTGTTTTTCCACAAAACCGAGGGCGGTCATTAGAAGTTTAGGAAATGTGGTAAAAATGGACAGAATTAGTTTCATATATGTTCCACAGTATTACAGTTTGTAACTTAATCAAATGAGAGCATTTAACATGCAAATAGTATTATATTTGTTAATTCTTAATGAATTTTTCAAAAGATTGGCGGTATTTGTTGGGTTTCTACCTTCACTGTTTGATAATGCTCCTTTAAAATTGTAAAGTTAATAATTAATATTAATACACTTAAGATTATTATCACGTACTAATAATCTTACTCATTGTGCCTTAAACAAATGAGTAAAATTAATAGTACATGATAAGCGTGTTTTTTTGTCTATTAGACCATATTTTTTTACCTGCCCAAGCCGTCACTATGCCATCTCAACTCCCCGTAGTTTTCTATGGGTCTTCTACCCCCCCCCCCCCCCCCCCTGAAAGTCTCAAATGCTTACAAGGGGGCGTTATCGCCCACGTTGAGAACCTATGGTTTAGAGTATCTTCCGCTCTGGAACGTGCCACAACTATACTGTATTTTTTTTACCACAAATTAATCAAACACAATTTATTGCGTACGCCGGGATTCGAACCCGCGAACTTCGGATTGCTAGCCGAGAGCCTTACCCCTCGACCACGGAGGATTTAAAATTGCACTTTTTGAAATTAGCATTTTCCTGTGGAGTCCTATTTACTAAAATTATATTAATTTATTTAAGGGTGTTGGATGAGAAAGTAAATATAATTTGTTAGTAAGTGTTTTAAAGAACGTCAAAGTACATACTGCAATAGAATCCAACGCAATAAAACCAACGTTTTTTCGAAACCGCTTCTGATCAACTTTAATAACAGAGCATTCGAGTCTAGAATATTTCTTCACTCGCCATCATTCCAAATTACATTTCTACCGGTGTATTTTTCAGGTGGGAAGTACGAGAACGCTAAGTGAGTTGTGTTATTATTATTTCTCGGCAAATATTGAGTTTGCCGTGAGTTATGTTCTCCTTCAGCGAGTGTGGCGTTCATTTGTAGATGAAGTTTTTCCTCCCAGGGGACAACAACCAATCACTGCTCGAGTAGACCTGCCTATAATCCACACACAGACGCATACTACTGCAAACACTAATATTCACACACTTGTTATTGCGCGTAGCACTCTCGCACTTTCATGGGTTCTCTTGTGTGTTTTTGTTTTTGAAAATTTTTTGTACCCTTCGATAAGGAAGTAGAAAAGAATTAAAAATTCAAATTTTCGCATAAAATTAAAATTATACCACGTTAAATCTTTGAAGTACTTTGTAGTGACATTATTTTTCCTCCCACATTGTAATATCTTCGTTCGTTTTGCTATTATATTACTACCATATTGTTATAATGCAGTTTTAGATAGACAAAGAAACCACGTTGTTTGTAGCTAAATAAATTAGCTACACAAAGTGTTATGTTGTAGATACATTTATCTGATAAATAATCGATCGTTCAGTTGGTTAGTCAGACTTCTCCAAATACTAATTTTTGAGATAATGAGGATGAGTATTCGAATGATCATCATAAATCAAAAAAATATTTACACGTTTCTGTGTTTTATATATTAAATATGCTATAAAATAATACCGGGAGGCATAACAGTCCGGTATATTAGTATGAAATTTTGAAATATACTTATAATCAAAAAAAAAATCAACGCTTAGTTTAATTTAATACCATTTTTATGCATTATTGTTGATTTTGTGGTGTTTGAATAATCCGAGTATTGTATCAGATAGAGTGATAGAGGGTATACTTTTACAAATAATTACCTACTCAATTCAAATTTTGATTTTTCAAAGATGTCTGACTAATCAACTGGATGATCGGTGTTTACACGGTGATTGTAGGTACATGATTATTTTCTTGCCATATGTGATGCCTCTTCTGATTTCTAATTTGACTAAATGAAAACCATTAAAATTACAATGTAGTAGGTAATTCAATTTGTGATGAAGTAAGCATTGCTTGCGAAACATGTCGGTTTTTGAACAATAAACGCGGTTAAAACTAAAAAACTATTAATTTTGAATTAAAATGGTGCCATAATATAAGTTTGCTGTATTTTAAGTATTGATTTTTGTTATATAGACCTCAATTCGTACTATTCCTGCCCAGAGGTCTAGATATTACGATATAATGGTTTTACATTGGTATTTTAGATTTTTTTAAATCTTGTCTTACACATTAATTTACCAATTAAAAATAATAATTAATATTTGACAAGTTAAAGTATTTCACCAAAAAATGTAGACATAATTTGTCTCGACGCCATCTAGTGGGAGAGTTAGCACTTATAATGCCTTTCTCACAAAAAATAAAGTTGGTAGTTTTCAGGTGAAAAATGTAATAAGCAATATTTGTTGGATGAAACACTAGTATATATTGAATTATTTGGCGGGTGGGAGATACGCCGACGTAGCTCAGTTGGTAGAGCAGTTGACCGGATATCAGAAGGACGCGGGTTCACGTCCAGTCGGCGGCATTTATCTTTTCTCGGGAGATTTTTTAAATGTTGATGATTGTTTCAGGCTAATAATTATTGCTTGTAATAATTGCTACCCTTTGTGCTATGCATAAAAATCTTGTCTTAAACATTAGTTTACCAATTAAAAATAATTATTATTTTTGAAAGCTAAATTATCTGTTTTGTGTTTATTTATCACCGGAATAATATTATACAATATTGGTTCTTTCTATCCGACGGCAATTCAACACAAGCGCAAATACATATCTTCAAAACCGTGAAGGTAAACATACTTTACATAACAACACTTTTTAATATTGACTGTTGGGCCTGACTGTTTCAATGAAAACATTTTTAACAACCATGGCTCACCGTGAAATGTAAATATTTCTTTTTCCAAGGGGCTTCACCTGAAGTGCAGACATAAACGTCGTATAAAGAAAGGGCTTTATTTGTATCGCCCCTTTGGTTTATCTCGGGCAATTCCGTCTGCCGTAGGGTCATTCGATTTTCATGAATACTCTATCAGCAGCACTTGACCCTCTGTTTCTCCTTCAGTTCGCGCCTTCAATACTGAATAAAGATCCTAACCAATTGGAAACGGGGCATTTTTCATCATTCGGCAAATTGACTGAAACAACAGATTATTTATTTTTGCTGTGGAATTTCACATATCTTTTGCAAAATAAACTAAACATCACAAAATCTATTAGGTACTTACAATTTTTTTGTACACTTTTTTATGTAAATGAAATGCATTTTTCTCAGTCTTTTAAAAACTTTGTTTTCAGAAATAAGCACAAATAATAACAATAATGAATGGATTACTTATATACCTCAATGGGGCTTTACATCTTAATTTATTCAACCAATAACTTATCTCTTTGACTTGAACTTGATTAACTTACAGCTAATATTTTAATTACTAGCGACTTATGTACGACAACTGAAGTTTACAAATAAGACTTCTACTAAACAACTAAGCAGTGAGAGACTTATACCTAATGACTTACTAATAAGATTTATACTAACAACCAAAAAGGTGATTAGACTTATAACTAGTGACTTACAACTAAGACTTATACTAGCAACTAAATAGGTAACGAGACTTATAACTAATGACTTTCAACTGTGTTTTACACTAGCAACTAAATTAATAGAAAATGAGACTTATAACTAGTGACTTACAACTAAGACTTATACTAGCAACTAAGTATGAAATGATTCTTATAACTATTGACATACAACCAAGAATTATACTAGCAACTAAGTAGGTAATGAGACTTATTACTAGTGACTTCCAACTAAGACTTATAATTATTGACTTCAAACTAATACACATTTATTTTTAAGTTGGTTTTAATACACAATACATGGAGCCTTACAACAAACATACGTAATATTTGCATTTACAAATATTATATGTTATGCTTATTGCCCGTGCTGTCAATGGTAAGATATAAAAAAGATGTAGTGAATGAAATTATTATGGCATTAAAACAGGTAATCAAGGAGAATATTAAACTATACAAATATAAGTAAATCTATCGGTCTAAGAAATCAAAAGACCGCTGAAGTAATGCTAAATCCGTCACAGACAAAAATCAGAATCAATGTCAAATAACATTTTCAGAATTCTGAAGTCGGTGGATATGGGTTTGACGACCGTACACCACAAGAAGTTGACGAGTTATCAGTGCAGAGATAAAGCTCGGATTATACGAATAAGTGAGCTAGAAAAACGATTCATTCCCATTACGTCGACAGCTGATTTTTTCTTAAGGAATATGTCCCTGGAGGTGAAAAACCACATAATAAAGTTAATATGAGCGGAATATTTTTCGTAATACGTGAAATCCTAAATTTAAGTCTGTTAGTAAGTACCATATTTTAAAAGTTAGTAAAAGCAATGAATAACACATAGAAATTTACCTGTCCTTTAACGATATTTCAATAATCTTATTTGCATAACTACCTTTTTTTACATCAGCACCACACAGAAGGCCCCGAGGAAAATAATTTCCTTTGCCATGCCCTCGGGGTCTACGTCATCTTTGAGGATGCTGCACAGAGGGTTTTTATAAGGAGAGTGCGGTGAGGATGATCTGGGAAAGAAAAAGGCCTGAGGGATGGGTAGGAATCTGGAGGTAAATGTAACCAGGAGTGGTGGACGTATGAATCCATCCCCCCACTGTGGTGCAAGGTGATGAATGTCCAGAAAAATCTGCTGGGGAGGTAAAACGGTCTCCTCAACCAGTCTCTCAGGTGGGCAGTCTCATCCGCCACCAAACGTATTGAACCACTTGGGTTGACCTACGGCAGAGGTGTTTGTTATCTAATAAATGGTTCCCGGGGCGGCGGGAGAGGACCTATACCCGCCTCCCAAATTGACACCTACTTAACAAGTTCTACTAGAGATAATAATACATACTAATAGTTTTTTGCTCCCATAACTAGCGATTGCAAAATAATGTTTTTTGCATACCAAATTAATAATGTTTGCAAGTCTACAACACCAAAATGTTTCAAACACTCAATTTAATTTGCAACTGCAATTTCAAATTAAAATTTACCTAGCAGATACATATATTTTTAATTCCGCTCCTAGCTGGGGGGATCGGGGGTTGCATAATGGATAAGGCGAGGTGTCGCTCGGTCCTCCCTTATAATAAATTCAGCAGCATCACGGCTTTCCACCGACATCTTGTAAGTTTCAACTTGTTAAATTCTCATGAAACTGAGCCCCGATAAAATGAAACTACCATCACACGGGAAGAAAGCAAAAGGTGCACTTGTTTGGTGGATTAATGGCAGATTCTAAGGTTTACTGTAATGCGTAAAGTTTGGTTTTCTGTTTTCTCTTTTCGGACAATACAGTTAAAAATACGACGATAAATAATGATGAATTTAAAGAATTCAAAAGGTATTTCCCACTGTTATTCGGAAAATAAATAAATTAACCTTATTGTCAATAGGATGGCTTCACTGTTTTTTTTTTCTAAAAAATTAAAAAAAAAATGCTATTGAAGATATTTTTATTTTATATTTATTTTGGTGAATAAATTTTATATAACGTTTTAAAATGTGCCCTTTTCGATTTGCTTGCAAAACTATCTATCTAACATGTTCGTTTTTATTCGTGAATTTGGCGGCGTTGACGTCACGCCGGGCAACGTTGGTGACAGCCGCTTACCAGTCAGTGGCGGTTTCTATGTCATAATGACGTTGTAGCCAGTTGAAACCGGTTCTGAATGTGAAGTTTATCAAACCAATATTTGTGAATAAAGTTACACATTTTTTTTCCATTGATCAGAATCAGAAAAATAAACTTTAAATCTTCAACACATTTTTGAAGGTATTCACAATTTGTGAAAATACCCCATTATAATGAGTCAGATCCGTCACGTATCAGTTCCAATTAAGACAATGACAATTAAAATAATAATAGTAGGTACCTACCTACTTTCTTTATCGCTTGTCTGAATTCTTGACACAATCAGTTCTAATTTTGTCAATGATACTTAAATTGATACTGACAGATAGCCGAAATAAGCATTTTTGATTACTATATTTAAGTTACTCGTATAAAAATGTTTTACGCAGTCATCAACTACGACATTCCACTGTGTGAAGACTGTTCAGTACCTGAAAACCAATAGAAATTGCTTAGAAATAGAACACGAACAACAACAAAAAAAATGACCGGTCAGTGGTTGAGTGGGAATCGCGTTTGGGTCCCACCCAGGCGTTCCGTGTTCGATTCCTCGGCTGGCTAAGTCCTCCATCACGACTCAAGCATCATTTTCGGCTTACTGTGGTGGTAGTAGGAGATTTCCAAATATTGTCGGGTTATTCGTAACCCGGGAATAAGTCTTTCTTTTAACAAAAAAATGAAAAAAAGTACTTACTGATATTATATAAACTCAACCGTTCTAAAAGAGAAATTGTAGCATACACGGACATACAAAACAGTAGCCGATCAAAATTTTTGAGGAAATTATTAATTGTATCATTACTTTCTTATGTTAAACTTCAGATGTAGGACTTATCTTTTTGTGATATTGTGGCTTTATGCAAACATAATTATCACATTAATAACTACATACAATTTCATCCATTTTTATTGTTGTTATTTGTGAATGATATAAATATTCCTACCACTAATATATATTATTTTATGAAGACCAACTCAAATAAATAAAAAATATAATTGTAGAAAGCAATCACTTTGTGGTTTGACATATTATAATAAAATAAAATTCTTTTTTGTATAAAACCACGAGTTTTATTAATTTT
The DNA here is from genome assembly GCA_917563855.2 of Limnephilus lunatus. Taxonomy (NCBI): domain Eukaryota; kingdom Metazoa; phylum Arthropoda; class Insecta; order Trichoptera; family Limnephilidae; genus Limnephilus; species Limnephilus lunatus. The sequence continues at coordinate 96,796,831 of OU830593.1, read as the reverse complement.
TTAAACATTTCACATTTTCTTGGAACTTATTGGTTGGGTCTTTCGCAAGTATTACGAAATTGTCACTGTCGATGAAGTCCGCTACTTTAATATTATAATCACTTCGAGGAATTACGATGACTGTATTCCCCTTGTCCGCTTTCGTGAGGATCAAATCTTCATCTGCTAGCTTGGCACGAATATTCTTCATTATTGTCAACCCAGGATTTGGGTTAGGTTTAAATTTAGGTATTATTTTTTGTAAAGCTTCAGCACTTTTGTAACCGATTTTTTTTGGTTTATTTCATAGAGCTGTGTCTATATCCACCGCGACCTCTTCTATTGCAGCATTAAAATTTCCAATAAACCCTTAATATAAAATTCCCAGTGCTCCTTACCACCATACCAGTTGATGCTTTGTTTCTCCAAATTTATTATTGTAACCCATTAGGCACATAATTATAGTTCGGTTTTTTCCATTATTTCTGCACTTAGGTTAATGTATTTGATGGCCGTCGATGTGTTTGTTATCTTTGTATCATGTTGTCTCCCTCTATATTTTGTTTTATATAAGCACACATTATGGCTTATTGTTTAGTATTAATTTGTACCCTGATGATGCTTGAGTAAAGCGAAACCGGTCGGTTCAAAAAATTAATAAAACTCGTGGTTTTAAACGTATTTTAAAAGTATTTTATTTTAATAATAAAAAAAAAATAGTATTATTATGTAAATAATAACTACTTGCCAATAATTGAGTGTTCTATATATTTAAGTCAGTGTCCTATATTTAAGGGTTTTAACGTATTACATATTAATATTAAAATATTTTTAGAATTAAACAACATGTGTTCACAATTATGTCCTCTGCGTACGAACTCCATCTAAATAGACAATAAACAGTGTTAATTTCAAGCGACCTCCCAGGTAAGTATGGTCCTGTGTTAATTCATTTTTAGGCAGCAGCGCGTTCATTGGTCAAAATATTGTCCATATATTTTCGTATCGGTGATCAAGGAACCGGTGTATGCAATTTTTAGCCATAAGTTGTTTTTAATTGTTTGTCTAGCTTGTAGTCTTTCTAGATTTTAGGCATGTATGGTTGATGAGGTGATTTTTCACAAAAGCGGCGCTATATAAATCGTCCAAATATTATTATTATTATGAAGTCACCAAAAACTCTAGAAGTAAAAATAATATTTCACTTCTAGGCAAATACACAGGCTTTTTTTTGTCCCTCCTTGTTTGCCGTTCGTTAAAAATTGGATCAATCTTCGATAAGTGGATGAAAAACACGGTCGCTTCAGGTATTCGTTTACTTTTAGCTTCAATGCCACGACAAACCGAACTTCGCTAATGCATTTCCTTGGAATTTCATATTAAAAGAAAGATGTAGCAGACAATATTGTACTTAATCAGCCTTACTAAAAAAACGTTATGAAAAAATTATACAATTGATAACAGATATTTTTGTCAAAAGTTTCTATTTCACATTTGTCTCCTTACTGAGATAAATATGAAAGAGAAACTGAAAAAAGCACTTACTCGAAACGTCATTTTTTTTTTGTATAAAACGGGTTAAAAATGAATTTAAGTCATCCGTCCATTATTCCGTTGATTAACTTGTTTTTCTTTCTTAATTATTCACAAAATAAATAAAAACCACTTTTTGGCTTGCAAATCATAACTGCTGGATTCCGTTTGCAAATTGCCTATCATCTACTAGGCATGAAAGAAAGTGTACTGTGACCATAACGGGCTGTGGTTTTTTTTGTTTTTTGGGGGTTGGCGGCACTGACAGGGAGAAGGGGATCTCCTTAACTAAACAATGGAAGAGTTTATCAATACATTATTAATAACTGTTAGATTAGGTAGGTACACAAAAAATCTGTGCTCTTACTAAATACCAAAATACATGGGGCATAAATGAATAACTCAAGACATGGCAGCATCCATTGAGCATAATAATAATAATATATCTGCGAGATAAATAGGAGCCTTAGCTCATCTCCCCAGGCGATCTGACGCCTTCACAAATGGAGACTGTCTGGTGGTAAAATGAAAAATATTGTCATAAAATATTACGCCACGAGGCGTTGCTCTAAAACTCTAATGAAAACCGAGGCAGGAGGCTCGGATAAAGAAAGCGCTAAATAATCAATACGCCTGGAATGAAAGCTCCGAACAGTAAAAAAACTTAAGTCAATATTTTTTCAATCAGAAGGTTGGGAAGTGAAAAAATGTTACATTATAAAATCGTGAAATCGTAATTTTATTGGGGAAATTATAAATAGCTCCTGTTCTCGGTTATCTCGTGTATCTAGCGGGAAAATTTATTTTTTCAGTCTGTTTAGATTGTTTTCAAAATATAAAAATTACAAAACCCTTTCAATATTCTATGAATAATAATTACCGCTTTCCAAATTCCAATGAGAAATAGGTACTTCTTCAATAATCAGTAATTGTTTAATGAAGCACTAGTATATGTATATTGAATTATTTGGCGGGTTTTAGATAAGCCGCCATAGCTCAGTGGTAGAGCTCCTGACCGGCAATCAGAGGGACACGGGTCCCGTTGGTGGCCAGTTTCTTTTATCGAAAGATTTTTTCAATGTAGATGAGTGTTTCAGGCTGAAAAAATGTGAAATCGTAAATTTACTGGGGAAATTATAAATAACTCCTATTCTCGGTTATCTCGTGTAGCTAGCGGGAAAATTTATTTTTTCAGTCTGTTTAGATTGTTTTCAAAATATAAAAATTACAAAACCCTTTCAATATTCTGTGAATAATAATTACCGCTTTCCAAATTCCAATGAGAAATAGGTACTTCTTCAATAATCGCAAATTTAATTTTTGACGTAGGTCAATTTAATTAAATGAAAACGAATCACTTAATTTATCAAAATTATTATCATATTTCGAAAACGATCGTTTTTTATGATACCTTTAATTAAGTAATCGCCACTCTTTGTAACAATTTTTTGAAGTAAAACTTCTTTACGCACTCTCGACACTTGGGGGTAAACTGATGAATACGTTATGAAACGTTACGAAAAAATATGAAACGTTACGAAAAAATGTGACACGCTAATCAATATGAAACGTTATCAATATGAAACGCTAATCAATGATATGAGTTGAGTTGAGTTGAATTGAGTTGAGTTGAGTTAAGTTGAGTTGAGAGCTGAGAGCTGAGAGCTGAGAGCTGAGAATTGAGAGTTGATAGTTGAGTTGATGGGGATGTTGAGGGGATGGGGATATTTTTATTCCTGTTATTGTTATATTGTTATGGACGGCATAAGTTAGTAAAGTTTTACTTCAGTCGTGTGGTCTAAAGCACATTCGTTATTTTTTGCCTGTAGGTACTTATTTGTCTATACTTGTTTATCGATTGTTATTTTTATTAATTTTTTTCCGACAAAAAAACCATTGATTTCGAAATGTGTTGATAATTTTGATTAAATAAGGTACGCAAAGAGATTTCTTTTCATTTTAGAAATAATCTCGTCGAATTTAATGTTTCAAAGACCCAATCTTGTTTGATGACGTCTAAAAGGGATCGAAATGAAAATCTAGTCTCCTTCAACGGAAGCAATCTGCCGAACAGGCCCTCCATTGATATGCTTGGTGTAACTCTAAGTGACCAGCTCAGATATGGGGGCACCATCGAAGCCAGAGTAAAGTTAGCCTACCAAAAACTGGGCGTACCTACTGTACAGGGCCCGCAGATACTTTAACAGTACACAACTGCTAACCCTGTACAAATCACAAGTGCGCCCCACGGTTGAATTTGGCAGCCACCTCTGGTCTGGAGCGCCAAAATATCTGAAAAATACCCTCGACTCTGTGCAAAAACGGGCGGTCCGTTTGATAGATTCTCCCATCTTAACAGACGGATTGCAATTTTTAAAGCACAGGTGTCGGGTGGGAATGTTATCCTTATTCTACCGGTATTACAGTGGAAGATGCTCCGAGGAACTAGCGTCATTGATCTCTTCGGCAGCGGTGCATAGTAGGGAAACACGTCAAACGCGTGCCCAACATATGTACACGGTTGACATTTGTCACATGAGTACGGGTCGTTTCTTCGACTTGTTCTTGTGTTCAACAGCTCGGCTGTGGAACGATTTGCCGGCCTCTGTGTTTCCTCCTTCCTACAACATGGGTCTCTTCAAGACCAATGTTCATTCCTTTCTCTCCTCAAAAAGACCCTCCACACCAATGTGGAGTTAATGTGAAAAAAAGTACCTACCTATGCTTAACTTCGCATGTTTCAATACGGTTTGGCCTTTGAACAGCCCCCGTTTAACTTCGATTCTCGTCTTGTTTTAACTTTTTAACAAACTGTGATTATTCGTCAATCATAACAGTATTTTGATAAAAATAAAATTTGTGTAATTTTTTCTATCTTGTGGTATTATATTAATACCATGTGAATAGGCGATTATTAATAACTCACTTTCGTGAGTGACTCTGATGACCTTTATGTGTGCATGTGTAGGTATATTATTATTACAGTGAAACATATAAGTACGCTTAGAAACTCCAATATCCGTAGATACAGATTCTGTACTGATATATTATTGATGGCTAATGCACTCACACTGCACTCCGGAATCCCCCCACTGCCACGCACACGACGTACCTACAGTTTTGCAGATTATATTCCACATATGGCGAAAGAAGTATCTACCATCCAGAGGCGGTTCCTTGTTATTTGCAATTGTGCACTGCTTCTCTTCAGCCTTCACATAACTTACGATGACATTTGTGCCCTAGTCATTGATATACGATATAAGTACGCTTCACTCATAATTTCAGTCAGGTCATTATTTGAAATATCTTGTAGTACAAGACTCCCGCGCAAGCGCAAGCGAGTCGTGCATATTCCGATGTCCACAAAACTTTGTTTTACCATACTGTGGATATCGCATCGGGCGCGGTACAGAGATAGTTAGGCCCGCCGAAACGTTTACATGAGCGAGACAGATTACACTAAAAACGTAAAATCACGCGTTGGAGCAAAGCGTATACAAGTATATGCAGGATTTTAAGGAACGTCGTTGACTTACTTTAATCAGTTATTCTTGACATTATTTGGAGTAAAAATAAAGTAAACAATAGTAGAAATTTTGGTCTCTCGTGACTTTTTTGATGTTTTTTTTTCTTTAAAATTAAACCAAAACCAAATCTTCCACATGTCGTCACTGGCCGCTCATCCGAGTAAGCGCCCAATCCGAATTGTAAATCCAAATTTTAGAAATATATGGAAAATGTCACCGGAGACCAAAATTTCATTTACATTTCGTACTCCAAATAATGTCAGGAATCCAAGCAGAAAGCCAAGTACGTCCCTTATAAGCCTATATAACTCATCCCGTGCACTATCAAAATGAATTTACTTGTCCTTTACTCTCTAACTCTTGAGATGATTTACGAATGCTGACGGAGTAGTATTATTTACTCTATATTTTCACAAGTGTGACTTCGTGCAGTGAATGAATTGCAGAAAACCCATTCATTAATTTGCTACACCAAAATGAAATGCACTGTAGGCAATTTCAGTCACGAGCCGCCCCTGCTACCATCCCGATTATAATCCTATGATGTTATATAACCGGCACTCCCCTTCGATTTTTGATACCCTTCCTATCTTACCAACATACTAAAATAACCCGCCTATGAGTCAATCATAAACTTAATTCAGATAACTTATGTACATATAGTGAGGTATCATTCAAATTGTTGCATTTTTTAATACACGCAAATTCCTTTTGTTATTTTTGTCTTTGTATGGCCAGTCAAACCATGCTGTGATAATTTTGATCAAATTTCACGATACTAGTGATTTTATTATGTCCGAGCCTAATTCTTTTACATTTTGTATGATGCTTATCGTTGTTGTTATTACACACTGTTAGACTTTTATAACATTTTAAACTAATAAACCTATATTTTAATTGAAGTGTACAATCCTCGTAGTTTGTATTTTCTTACGTTATGTTTATATTTTATGGGTTTTGTGGGATTCACATTACCTCTCTTAACATTGCGAAATAAATAAATTATTGTAATAATATTAACATCTATTTCGAAGCCTCTTCATAACTGAGGGTCACAAATATGAAATAGGCAACATTAGAAAGATCTCAGGTTCCGTGAAGAGTTAAATTTTCGAAAACGAATATACCTACTAATCAAATGATTCAATTAAAATTTGATTCTCAATAGACTGCCAACAACTACCAATGATATCACATTTAATTAAAAGCTCGAACGTGATTCTCTCCATAAATCGATGGTCCAGTTGATTAGTCAGAAATCTCCAAATACTAAGTTATGAGATGATGAGGAAAGCAATATTCGAATGCTCACCATAAAGTATTCACACATGTCTGTGTTTTACGTATTTAATGTGGCATAGAATAACACCGGAAAGCATAGCGGTCCAATACGTTCGTATAACATTTTGAAATATCGTGCTAGTACCTAATCCTGAAAATATCAACTATTAAAAAAAATTTACTCCAAGTTTTTCTGCATTATAATAGATTTGGTGGTGTTCATGAGTAAGTATAACTACAGATAGAGGGTATACTTTTACATATAACTGCATACTCACCTCAAATTTCAATTTTTCGGGGATGTCCGCCTAATTTAATCGAATGAAGAGATCGAAATAGCGATGAAGTCTCTTTCTCCTGTAGAAATATCACACGAACCCCGGTGTCTATCGTTACAGTTCTGTAAAGAGTGAAGACATGCAATTAGAGAACAACTTTTTAAAAAAATCATTTTGATAAGGCGATGCGAACATATGGCTCCGCTCCTGAAATTTACCGACGGCGTTATTGTATACTTAGTTCAAAATTCGCTTGACAATTTCAATTCCTCTTAAATTTCGCAAATTTATTCACGTCCCACATGAAACGCCTTCAAATGCCGATAAATACTCTGTACACAATAACATTAACTTTGAATCGCAAATCTTCAGAAGCGGCGAACAAATTCGATAACAAAGCTCGCCTAATACTTTTGACGTATTTATTTTATCGCCGCGTATTGAAAATAGCAGACAATCCTCCCCTCTCTAGACATCAGTACTGCTGTTCTAGTAATGATTCCCTGGAGAGGTGGATGATTGAACAAGTCGTGACTCAACTTTTAATGCTACCTACGCCCATTTATATTTACATTTTCGATTACACAAAGCTTTATTTATTACGAAAGAATTCGCGAACATAGGGGAGAAGGTTCCTCCTTATGTGAAGACAATAACATTTTGCCTACAATTCGTTTCTCTCTGATAGAAACATATCGAGTTTACTCTAATTTTTTTCAGGTAGTGATTAATTAGTATTGAAAATTTATTTATGTCGTTTACTTAGTTAAGCTTGCAAATAATAAGTAGCATAATTCTAAAAAACTTTTATTACGAGATATATCACCACCGGTTATAAAAAAGGGAATTTTTTTATTTTTCTTCATGCGTTTTGCAATTAAAATTTGATAATGCTTCTGTATTATTTTTTGGTCAGTGGCATTCTAAATTAAGTAAATTGGAACAAAAGTTAGCGTACTTAAATTAAAAGTAGTGTTTCTGTAACTCCGGTTCAATAAACTGAAGAAAAACAGGGGTTTGTTTTGAATTTGTGAATAAAATTTTCATAATTGGAACTGTTTAATTGAACTAATTCAGACAAACGACAAACCTATTAATAATATAAAGTTTCAACCGAAAATAATTTTAACCGTCTTTTTCGAAATTTTAATACCCCTTGATTTTTTTACTGGTCTGCGTTAATAATTCATAAAATGCAGGTGCGAGTAAGAAATTAACGGTAAATTTGAACTAAACAACAGTCTTACTAAATCAGTTGTATGGTTAAATATGGTACTTGAGTTATTACAGACATCTTTTTCACATTTTTTGTTATGTATAATTAGGGTAAGTTCTATCAATGTTAGTAAGTTCCAAACATATTTATTGAGAACATAAACTGTTTTTTTTTCTGCATTAATTGTAAGACTGTAAGTAGACTTGTATCGAATCAGTTTTTTTAGGATTTGGATGTCATTATTTGCATTTTCCTTTACAATTTTTTATGTTATACATATTTTTTTAACTTCTAATATTAACGAGTGTGTATTGAAGTAGAACCTGCAGACAAGCAGCCATGTGGGAACTTCGCGGGACTACCGATAAATTTTAAAAATATTTATGTAATTGTTGTATGTTTTTGTTGTAAATAATTAAAAAAAAAATAATTTAAAAAAATAATTTAAAACAAAACACTTCCGTTTTTGACTTAAATATCTATCAGCTTAATGCACATTAATATGGTTTTCACATACACTGTTGTATATCAATTGTATATAATTTACACCACTTTAATTCGAATACTAGTCGGTCATCTTTTGAAAAAAAAATTAACAACAATTTTTTGGACGAAATCACTATTTAAGGAACCTCGTTGTGAAAATTAAAACTTTCTTTCTTAATGAACAGAGGAGGTACAGCAAAATATGTACTTTATTTTTTTCAAATTATATTTTACATGGCTTTTCTGATAGGAATGAAAAGTCTTTGTTATTTAATACACATCACTGTACTCAGGAAAAAGTACTCCAGACCACTATCCATCACTAGCACCGACATGTATTCTTGGGTCGTAGGTTATAGATACATAGAATATAACTTTAAGATTACCCCGTGTAGGTAAGAATTCATGGAACCGTATGCCTTTCATGTTGGCAAACCTGCATATTTGGAATTTGGCGGCATTGGGTTGACGCCATAAGCCCTGGGGACATTACAAAACCTTTTGAAAACACCTTAAGAACTGAGTCACGGTTCCATTTCGCGAAAGTGTCAACTGACGTGCTTATTTACATACATTTTTTACCTCCTTCGCGAAAAGCGCATTCAATAATCCCGCGGTTGCCTACGCGGGTACACGAGAGAAAACAGAATCACTTTTCGGTTACGGAGACTAACACATGGTGAAGGCTTTTTTTATGTAATTTATATGATACTTTATAAATCATCGTAGCAGAACTATTTGACCCATAGCTCAAGCTTGAGAAGGTTGAAAACAAAATTTAGGCATTTTGAGCAAATATTATCTAATAATGTTTCGTTCCTGATGAGGATTCCAATTTGGGAGGCGGGAATGGGTAACTATTTATTGGATAACCAACATCTCTGTCATTGATCACCACAAGTGGTTCGCTACGTTTGGTGATTTAGTAGTGGTGCGGGTTTCATGAGGTGAGCTTTGTCTAGGTTTTGGTTGCGGCCCTCATAAATTTTCCTTCCTAGCCTCTCCTTTCTTTCCTTAAAAATGTTTCCTTATCTGCCACACAGCATCTCCTAAGATGACATAGGCCCTGAGAGAAATAATTTTCTTATGTGAGGAGTTAATGTAATAAAAAAAATTAAAACACTTTCGCCTTGGTCAAAAACAACTGTTCAAAATCGAAACGTTACTCGATAGTGTTATCTAACCTAAGAGTGAAGAAACCATTTTCTTTCAAACCTTTCTTTTCATCTTCCCCACCTGTGTCCTTTCACTAAACACAATTTCCTGACTAAGGATGCTATAGTCCGACTAGCTTCAGTCAGTGAAACTCATTAGTTAATATTATTGAATTTTCAACTTTAGTATGCGATTTACATCTAAGTAAGTACAAGCTCCGTGTCGATGTAGATATCAAAACGTCAACAGGTTTTTTTGTGCGTAAAATTTCAGTTTGAACAATTAATGGAATAGAATATATTTTACCAATAAATGTATCTATCCAATTTTGTATCTATCGATATATTTGTACAGAATTCATATAAAAAAATACTATTTATGAGATTTATTATTTTCCCGTGGCATGCGGATCACATACTGGGTCTCTTATTGCAATGCACCTCTAGTCATCCCTTATCCCACCCACTCCCCCTCCTTGCCATCTCCCGGACCTGTCCAGCTGGAGAACAGGAATGATTTATGGTAAATATTACGCCGGATGTGTTAGCTGCAAGATTAACGGTTATATTTTTGCAGAGCATTTTGCATTTGCTGAATGTATCTAATGTAGTTTTTGTTGTTGATTTGAAAAAAATGGTAATATTTATATTTTTACTGTAAGCAGTTAGGATTTAATTTATTTATATGTACTTACTAATAATAACTTTTTCTACAATTAACAATTTAGTAGAGATAAGGTATTCATTTTAATTTACTGCTTAACATAAAGCTAACTCTTACTTCTAAATGAAAAGGTGTCCCTGCACAGTAAATACGTTAATAAAATAAATCATTATTGCAGTGAAACTTCTTTAGTACCGTTGTGATTTGAAATTCGGACGAAACGGAAATGACGTATTACAGTACCTTCGAAGCGTCAAACTGCCGCTTTGATTATGATGTCACCTTTCAAGGCTCTGGTTGAGATTGTTTTGGTGAAGTTTCGCTTCTACCGCGTGTGAACTGCACTCGTTTTATTTATCATTACTTTTGTAAGATAACATTTCTTTATTACTCACCCCGAACATAAACTGAATAGAAGTGTGATTTACACCGGTTTAAAGGTAAACTGATTCCTTAAAAATATTCACTAGACTTTTCGACTACAAGGCCCAAGGAATGCCAATGATATTGAATATCTGTAGAAGGTTTATAGGATTTTATATATAGGTATTTATATACAATTTTATGAATAAAAATAAATATTTGGAAAGGTTTGTTTCAGGAAAAGCTGTTTTCTTGTGGTAGGTACATGCAACCCGGATGATATTCATGATAATAAAAATGCGTCGAACAAACTCAATTTTTTCATCTGAATCTAATTTCAAATTCAATCTCACCAACAAAAAATATTCTTCGATTTAATATGTAAAAGCGCACTGGGCACCAGAAACCACTCCAAGTCTGTGCTAGGATGCTGAAGCGTGCTCCGTCATACAAAACGTATGGCGGAATTCCATTTGGGAATTACTTCTGGGGTTAACTTTTGTTACTATTCCTTGCCACCGGTAGCCTTACCGGCGCGGTCATATATTTAAGGGGACGTACAATTTAATAATATGGCCGCTGACCCTCTATGGAAATTTATGATAACTTTTCAATTCAAAAGTGACGAAGTTGGAAACAAATAAATAAATTTGGAAGTAACAGATTTTTCTATTTGACAAGTTTAGTTAGCAGTTACAATTGGACATTTTATGTTACTGGAAACGACGAAATCTTGTGGTTAGCAAAAACGTGTAAAAATGAACCCACTCTTTCTATTTGTAAAAATGAACTCACTCGTTCTCCTACGAGGGTTGTATAATTTATTTATATGTTTATGCTTTGAAGGCTTTTACATGCATACGTTATAGTAGGTAAGTTGTATAAGGGAGTAAAATAATAAATGTTTAGTAAATAATGTAATAAACTCAGCATAAAAGATATAACTACACTATGTCCTCTGCGTGCGAACTCTATCTAAATTTCTTTAAATAGACAATAAACAGTGTTAATTTCAAGCGACCTCCCAGTTAAGTATGGTCCTGTATTAATTCATTTTTAGGCAGCATCGCGTTCATTGGTCAAAATATTGTACATATATTTTCGTATCGGTGATCAATGAACCGGTGAATGCAATTTTTAGCCATAAGTTGTTTTTAATTGTTTGTCTAGCTTGTAGTCTTTCTAGATTTTAGGCATGTATGGTAAGTTTGTACAGCGCCCTTGAGGTGATTTTTCACAAAAACGGCGCTATATAAATCGTCCAAATATTATTATTATTATAAACAGTTGCAATACAAGTATCTGGTTCCATTATCATAGAAAGTTGTGCAAAGCAGTTCAATAAGTATGTAAATAATAATAACAGTGCAAAAAAGTACTATACTCGTGGGTCGGTACCGTAGGTGTTAAAGGTGTATTTACTTATTTATTTATTTGTAAGAAACAAACAGCTTATACATAAAATATAGAGATACATATATACAAAGTTAAATTAAGTCCAACCAAAAGGTCTCGTAAGTTAAAGTTATAGATCTCCTATATATGTATGTTTTTAGCTGTGTTGGTGTTACCAGCACACATCCAATAATAACACCAGCGTATAAATTTGCCATAGAACCTACCATGGAACCACCATATTCTCTGGTCAGTACTATGAAAATGGAAACTATGTCATTGTTTTAATAAAAATAAACGCGAAGAGTTTGTTATATTTTATGTTTGAATGAGTAATTATCAAACCTGTATTACGCCCAATTGGGTGTTTTACATGATTAAAATAAGGTTTCCGTTAGGTGTATTAGCAGGTGTTTTGAAAAATCTTGCAAATTAATATGTAGTATCTGCCATCAATTACGTATCGCATACGTTAGTATAATAGGGATCCGATCTAAATTAATACTCTATCATTCTTAATTTACTAAAAATAATAGTTGATCATATTATTTGCATTTTGGTAAACGAGAGTTAGAAATTCTAATAGATCTTCCATTTTGTGACGAATTGTGGCGATATGTGCTATGGTCGAATAAGTAGGATTTTTGTATTGCCAACAAAGTTTTTTCATTTCAGAAATATCAATTTATTTACCTTCGACAAAACCCATCGAATACAGGAATACATTTGTGAATATGACAAATGTTCTGGTCAGAGAAGGGTGGGTGTCCAAGTTTTAGCACCCCCCGGGGAGGGCCGCTGTCCAACGCCTAAGCTGGAGAAATTTTTCATTTCATTTCCCCTTTAGTTGATTCCCTCAGGCTTGCGGAACATTTACCAACATTTCCACGTCCAGGGTTATAACATGATGTGTGACTGGAAAGGAAGCAGTAAAGTTACCAAAGTGGGTAATATATATTTTAAATTCCAACGTGTTTCATCTGTAACTTGTCGCTTTCGATGACTCAGTTTGTCAAAACTCGGAATTATATAATTTTTCGTAGAAAACGGTTACATTATACGGCTTTCAAGTAAGCACTCACTATTTGATTTAACCGAAATATTTAATTTGAACTGTATGAGGAGGATAAATATAACAATTTAAATTGTTCGACCTGGAAAACGCATTCTCATCCGCTGAACATGTTTGACGTTTCAATTAGTTGTGAAAATGACCTGTTCAGCTTTGGGTTGCAACGACTTGCTGTATTTATGTGGTCAAATTTTACTATACAGCCTCATTCTTAATATGCACTAGATATCCATAGATTATTCAAGTAACACTTCCTTTCAACTAAATCACAATAAGAAATCATTGTTATCTTTGGGAGAGAGGTGAAATAAAGCATTAGTTTGGAATTTTGTAAAAATAATTATTTTTTGTTTTTGTTATTGGTTTTCACCAATTTTTTTGTGAATATTGCACTAGAGTCCTAACTGCTGTCCTGGAGTCCTGGAGCCACTGCGACTATGGCATCCGCAATTGGCGTATGTCGTGAGGCTGCAGATATTGGGGAGGGGAATAAGATGGGACAAGGAAGGTGTGAAAGTACCTGGCTATTCAGACCTCATTACCAAACACGGCTAAAGTCATTTCAAGCAACATTTCAATTCTGAATGGTGGGTTTACACCAAAGCGATCCTGAGAGTATCCTCCGCTCTGGAATGTGCCGCAAACATATTAATATTATTTTTAATTAATAAATTGTGGAAAAACACAAATTTAAATCAAATTTCTTTGTGCACGCCGGGATTTGAACCCGCGACCTTTGATTGCTAGTCGAGCGCCTTACTCCTCGGAGGACGTACTCATATATGAATTTAAATTAATGGTTTTTTATCTCCCCGACGTAAATAGTTGTTTCTTGTTAGTAATTAAGTTTTTTTTTTCATTTATATATTTGGCAATAATGATTTAGAATACAAATAAAATTACATCGGTTTTTAACAATCAAAAAAACAAAAAATCTTGCCTTTCCTCATCATAAAGAGATAATGCTCTTGTGTTTGGTGAGGGAATTCTAGCTCAATTAGTACATTAAAATATCGTGTAAGTTAGTAATAATGGCTATTGTAAATAATAAGTAAGGTTAGAATATCATGTATAAATTTAAAAATAAAAAACATGAAAAGTTTAAAAAATTATAATATAAATTAAAAAATCATTATAAATTAATGAATCATGTAGGTTAGTAACAAAAAATATTGTAATTAGTAAGTAAAGGATATGTAAGAAGAGAAGGAAGAAATGAACGATTTATATAAAAGCAGACTTTAAGATATAAAAAGTAAACATATTTGGGACTCTTGTAGTAGTTTCAGGTATTTTTTTCTTTGAAGTTGAAACGAACTGTTAAATAAATTATTTATGCTTATTAAAAATGAGGTGGATAAGTAAAAATAAAAAAAATTGTGTTTGCTCTTTACTATAATATTGATCCATTCACGACCCATGTTCAATTAAATGCTCTCTTCAGTACTTACAGTAATAAATTAACGTTTGATAAATATTATCGTTTCTGCCACTCTTTCTGTTTGCCGATCTAGCGTACATATCCTTTGTACTTCTTCACTCATAGATCCTCGTCCAACCGCAGAAATTGAAGACTTCCAAAGGTTTTAATCGGATCGCCACCATTAGTTCCTTGTCAATGGGGATATGGCCGCTGACGGCAGAATTTATTGAACCATACGTGGCTGAAATAACTATAAAATCTCAATTTTTTTATAGTATTTAAATTACATTATTATCCATTCCTTCCATCCTTATCCTAATCCTAAATCTTAATTCTATCATGTCCCCACTATGTTTTGTTCCTTCACACCAAATAATGATTTTTGGATAATTATTTTCTATCTATCTTCTTTTGTATATCTTTTTACGTACTTTAATACAAAAAAAGTGTGTATTGCATGCGGTGTGGATTTATTTCTTATACGAATCAATAGTTTTTTCCGAGGTCAATAAATTTATGGATACTTGACTTTCAAAACAAGAGAAATGTGACCATACATGATATTCCGAAAAACCACTCTAATCTCCTTTTCCCACACCTTAAAGCAAAACTTAAAATCGTTTTCATGAAATTTTGCGTATTTAACGTTAAAAAAAAGGAAAACTACTGTCTAAATACGATTTCCAAAAATTATGTTTATAGACCGGGCAACGCCTGAAATTTCAATTAGTTTCACATAATATAAACTCTCTCCGTAACCGAGGGATAATTTCCTTCACTACGGTCCCAAAAACCTCTAATTAAAAATCGACGTACTGCGAATAAATACATGAATGTGTTAGATGAGTATAGAATTTTCTCATATTAATTAAATATTACAACATATAATTTATTGAATCCACGGTATAGCCCTGGCAAGTGACTACCGTTATGAACTCAAATGTTGTTTGTCGTTAGTTAAGTTAATTTGATCTAAATTGGTGTTATTAGTGCATAAAATAAAGATCTTTCGAAAAATTTTCTTTGCTTAAATGTAGTAGGTAATTCTATTTACAACCTTATAGTGTTTAATCGTAATTTTTTTTTATGAAAAACTCACAAGAGTCCTAGCTGCTCCCGTCTGGAGCCAGTGGGACTATGGCATTCCCAATTGGGGTATATTGTGAGGCTGAAGGTAGTGGAAGGAGATGGGGAAGAGGAAGGTGGGGAAGTATCTGGCTATTCAGATCTGTTCACCAAACACGGCTAACGCCATTTCAAGCAACGTTTCAATTCTGAATAGTGGTCTTACACCATGGCGATACTGATAGTAGGTATTTGCTTCTCTGAAACGTGCCGTAAATATACTATACATTATTTTTAAATGAATTAATTTTGAAATGACACAAATTATTCAAATAAAATTTATTTGCCCACGCCGCGCCGCCGGGATTCGATCCCGCAACCAAGGGCAAATTGCGAGTCAAGAGCCTTACCCCTAGACCACGCCGGCCGTCACCGTTTATCAGGAAAAGACACAAGGCACTAAACGCCATTGATGTATAAGGTCCGTATCTTTTTACCACCGTTGCATTTTATAAAACTCCAATGTGTTTATATTTCTTTATATGGGACCCTGGGACGACCCACGTGACACTTCCAGCCGCAAATTCCCGCCATTTCAGACTGTTTATGGCGGCAAAGCGGTTCCGGCGCCATATCAATAACACCGGCCAATTGATGACTTTACCGATTTGCCCTGACTTCCAGTACTTTACCCTTCCGATACATTCCCACCTCCGATATACATAAGCATTTTACTATTCAAGTTGGTCGGTCATAAGAAATCAGACATATTGCGGTTAAGGCAATACCTTTAACATGGCTGGGTGAATAAATAATAAAGTCTAACAGAATTGTTTCCAGAGAAAATTCATTCACACTATGAATGTTTCCTTATGTGTAGTTACACAAAACAATTAATTGCCGTAAACACCCATAACAGTAGTATTAATAATTATGTAAGATATTTTAAAGGTATTCACCTTTTCTGTTATGTTCGTTAACAACATTTTGTTAGAAGTGAAAATTCTTTAGCCACGTTAGTGATTTGAAATTCGGATGAAACGGAAGTGAGTCACTAAAATGTATTATTTGACGGGTCCTCACTTCTAATATAATGCGGTAAACTCGCGCCTCGGCGCGCGCCTCCGATGGCGCAGCAGACGAGTCTCAGCGGCCAGAGAGATAGACATCCAGCGAACGGAGGCTCGAATCCTACGAAATCCAAAAAAGTAAACATTTTTGTGAAATTAATATACAATCTTCAAACCATTTTAAAATAAACATATAAAAGAAAAAAAATCGACATCTAGCTACTTTCTAGTTTTCCTTACACCGCGTGTGAATTGCACACTCTGATTTTTAACATTAGCTCCACACAAGAGGTCCTAAGGAAAATAATTTCCATTATGTCATCTTTGGGGATGCTATGTGGAGGGTATTTTTATTAAAGGAAGGAGAGGAAGTTCTGTAAAGGAAAAGGTAGGTAGGAATCTGGGGTCAGTTGTCCAGGAGTGCCGGACGTTTGAATCCATCCCTGCCACTGCGGTGCCAGGCGATGTTCCGAGAGAGTACGGCTGGAGAAGTCAAAGGGACTGCATCGACCATTCTCTCCCGATCCGGCCTGCCATGCAGCTGGTGGGCAAACGCATCCGCCGCCAAGACCCAGCTAAACCTCACCCCATGTATTTCAATCTCCAATAAAATATAAGAATCTTTTGATGCGTGCACCTAGTTTGACCTGCACGGTAAATTTTAACTTATTACGAGTAATCTAAGCTTAATAAATATAGAATAACTTCACGTCATTGGCTAAGCCGCACACTTTCATCATTGATGTTCAAATTAAACTCGTAATTTCGTAGAAAATGAGCTTTCTCGTAAGACTACGAAGAAAAGAATAATTGAATTTAGCAAAGACGGGCACTATTTCCAATTTGATCCTTTTTGCTAAGGATAGATACCGTGTTTAGTAAAAAATACAGACACAGGTAGGTGCCTACCATAGTAGCTCCGCCACGCCGCCGCCATCTTGTTTCCTGTTTCCGCTAATTCCCTCAGGTGTTAGAGGCTCTTCCGCTACGAATAAATCTATGCCATACAATAGATACAAAGTAAGATAAAGTGATGAAATTGTATGTATTCTGAATGTGTTTCGCACAGTGCCTAGTGAAATACAAGAGAGAATATTTAAAACGCATACGATACATTTTTTAATCCATTATTATTGAATCCATTGAATATTTTTTATAAAATAATGTCATTTGTTGGTGATGAATTGATGAATAAACAACGATTTGTCATCTTGTGTGAAGTTTAAAGCAATAGTGATGATAAACAACTTATGAGTTCAAAAATTACCCTTAAGTAAGAAAAAATAGCAATCACTATCTTTCTTCTACTGGTACCCATTCCCAAAGGTCACTATCACCTTGAAAATTGCAGCCTGAAACTGCAAACTGCAGGTAAGGCCAAACGTAGTCAGTGCTGTCGCCGAGTAAACTTCACTATTCAAAATAGCATAATTACTGTTTATTTAATATACTTGCGGTAAAACAACACACACATCAGTAGTAACGACGAGTATCAACAACAATCGTTACCATTTGCAAACTATCGTTGCACAGCGGCACTGACTTGGTCACGTGAACAGATCTCAAGAACTGTATTGTTGTAGTCGTCCTTATGTATCAATCACTTTAGATCAATCACTTATCAAATTTACATTGAATGTCAAATTAATTGATTTCAATAAATTATTTTCGTGTTAGGTATTTATTGTTTGACCACTACTTTACTGAATGTGTAAACCCAAATATTCAATACAGGAGGTGTAAAACTAAAAAAACACTAATTATTAATTATTATTCCACACTGTAATTTTTTTCCTGTAAAATTTGGAATAATATTCAATATTTTCGTTCAAAACAAAGAATTTTTCTCAATATTAAGGCCCCCCCTTAATAATAATATATAATACCCAAAGTTATAGCAACAAATTCGACTTTTGAATATACTTAGGAACAGTGCGCGCCAAACAGGTAGACCGGAAAACGGAGCGGCCTGGTTACAAACGAAAACATTAAACGCGTTTTTCTCAAAACCACGTTTTTCAAGTTGACTGTAATTGTAGCTCATCGAATTTTCTTCCCATTCAAAATTTAAATGAAAGAAAATTAAATTTATTTGCGGATGAAGTTCGACTTATGAAAAAATATTATTATAGGACAAAGTTATTGCAATGTTAAGACCATTTTCAACATATAAAGTTGATATCCAATAATATTGTCCAACAAATGTTCATATACTTCGTATAGGTACTTACCTACCAGACTATCAGATAATAACGAAAAAAACATACAATATTCAATAATTTTTTGTGTGCTGGTACTTTGATCTGGTTTCCTTATTGTTTCTTGATATAACATGTTTGATAGGTAGTGCATCCTTCTCCAGGTCGCATATAAAATATTATGTGAATCAATTCGTAATAGCCCATGGGACACCACAAAGGTAACAGTTGGGAGGGATTGCAGCCAGCATAACCGAGACCTGAATACTCAAGAAGTTGAAGAATTTGCGAAAAATATATTATTTGGAGAGAGACGTAGTTGCCAGTGACTCGAAGGAAACTAATAGATTGCCTCAAAAGGTTGAGCTTTAACATTGTGTCAAATGAAAACATTTTTGTATGTAGGTTCGCGTCATCAAATGTATGAGTATCTTACGCTACAATCAAAATACTTAAATTACGATAACGATTTCGATTAAATAGTACATTTTTTCTCAAGGGCGCTTTCAATGAAAGAAACTTCATGTACTTAGCAAAAAAACTTTATACTACACTTCCACTGATCATTAGACAGCACACTAATTATGTAAAATACAAATCAGATACCAAGTCTTGGATAACTAGCAAAGACAGATCATATATTAACAATATTTTTAGAACCTCCCAATGCATGCTTTCCCATTGGTACAATGCTGATTGTCCTTGTACTTTTACTTTAAATGTAAATAACATTGTTGTTGTTATCCTTACTTATGCTAATATGCGTCTGCTCTCAACACAGGAATTCCTAGTGAGACAGGCACAGCACAATCACCTATGTAACTTGATAAATAAAGATTATAATAAAAATAAAAAAAATGTTTGGATTAATGGCTCATTTTTTTAGTAATCTGTCATTACATAAATGACGATTTTCCTTTTTTCCTTTCTGTTACGTTACCTCTTCTTAGCTTTTCTTATTTTTACTAACTAACTAACTAACCATCACGCCGTTTCCCCGCAGGGGTAGGCAGAGAGGACGGACCGCTACACAACTCGATCTTGGCACAAACTCCTTGCCTCGTTCACATTAATACATCGTCTCATACATGCTCTTCTATTATTCCGACTCTTTACATGGCTCGACTCAAGTATCTGATTCACTTGGTCGTGCCATGTCTTCCTCGGGCGTCCTCGACATCTTCAACTTCTACCATTCACATTTGCATCATATATTCTCCTTACACTTCTTTCCTCGTTCATTCGTTCTACATGCCCAAACCATCGGAGAGTCCCTTTCTTTATCTTACACATCACGCTTACATCAGCCTTGCATTCTTTGCGGATCTCCACGTTTTTCTCACGATCGTACATGGTTTTACCACACATTCGCCTCAGGGATCTCATTTCTACAGCATTCAGTCTATGTACTTTCATCCTTCCTCTGCCAGTTCCATGCCTCACTTCCATACATTAGGGTAGGTACCAGCACTCCATTATGGACGGCTAGCTTCGCTTCTTTGGACAGTTTTTTTGTTGGTGCCAACGAAGTTCAGTCTTCCATTAATAGAGTTACCTGCATTCACCCTCCTTTCAATGTCAGCCTTCCCATCTCTCGTAAACATACTTACCAAATAAACAAACTCATCCACCTGCTCCAAGTATTCATCATTGACAACTATGTTGCACGACTTACTTATTTTTACGCTGAATAAAATACATTTTAACCATACTATTCCATGACAGTTTTTTTGTTGGTGCCAACGAAGTTCAGTCTTCCATTAATAGAGTTACCTGCATTCACCCTCCTTTCAATGTCAGCCTTCCCATCTCTCGTAAACATACTTACCAAATAAACAAACTCATCCACCTGCTCCAAGTATTCATCATTGACAACTATGTTGCAAGACTTACTTATTTTTACGCTGAATAAAATACATTTTAACCATACTATTCCATGATATTTTCTTTCCCGGGTCGAATTTATTTGAGCTTGATGTGTTGCTTACAATATTTTGTCTGTAATAAAATATTTAAAAAGTATGTACTCAAATATCTCCCAAATTGAAAAAAAGAAATTTACCGAGTCTTCCATGAGATTTCAATTCAGTAGGTACCTACCCGTTTTTGATTTTTTAAATTACATATTTGTAATTATTTATAATTGTAACCAATATGCAGAAGTGGCAGATATTTTCAATAATACCGCAAAAACTTACAAAAAAATATTTCACTATTGATTTTTAAATATTTATTAGTTTACATTTCGTTTCCAAAATTGTAAATTTTATTTAATTTAAATCGCGTACATAAATCACGTACTATCGTTGACACTGAATAATTGTTTTGTGATCCATTTTTATTTAAAAAGGGTTTTATTCTGAAATTATAGGTATTTGTGCCATACAAAATTTGAAGTTTCATCAATCGGACTAACAAATAGTCAAAAAATTACATTAATCATGAAGACAAGGTTAGCGATATTATTCCAAAGACAACAGTCCAACTTTTTGGCGTTAATCTGGATTCAAACTTTCCACTTAAAAAGCAAATAAATACGACTGTAAGCAACGGTTTTTTTCACCTAAGACAACTCAAGTCAGTCCGAAGAAATCTTCCTACAGAAGCAACAAAACTATTTGTAAACTCCTACGTAGTCTCACGGCTCGACTACTGTAACGGTATCTACGCTAGCCTTCCAAAATATCAAACTGACAAACTTCAATCCGTGTTTAATGCAGCGGCTCGACTCATAACCGGAGTCTCTAAATATTCATACATTTCAGAACACCTTCGTAATCTTCACTGGCTCAAGTGCCCTCAAAGAATCCAGTACAAATTGTGCTGGATGGTGTTTAAATCAATTAATGAAATGGCCCCATCTTACATCTCTGAACTATGTGTCCCAGAAAATACTGGTCCGAGGCAGGCAACCCTTAGATCGGCAACATCATCAGCTATAGGTAGACTAATGGAACCTAAACGCAAGCAAAATACGAAATTTGGAGATCGCGCTTTCGGAGTGTCTGGACCTAAGGCTTGGAATAAACTCCCCCCGGAACTTAGATGCATAACAAGCCCAACAGAATTTAGGTCCAAATTAAAAACATACCTTTTTGGGCTCTCATGCCCTTAAATAAAAATACCTATCGGAGAGTATCATAAAATTTTGCTTTTGTTTTCAAAATACGCTCATTACAGAATTTATATTATAGTTCCCAATTATGTCCTCTGCGTGCGAACTGTGTCTTATTTCTCTAAATAAACAATAACAGTGTTAATCTCAGGTGATCCTCCAGGTAAGTATGGTCTTGTATTTCTGCATGTACAGTGCATTTTTACAGCAGCATCGCGTTCATTGGTCAAATCATTGCACATATATATTTTCGTATCGGTGATCGATGAACCGGTGGATGCAATTTTTAGCCATAAGTTGGTGTTGTCTATAGTTGAAATAAGATTGTATAAAAGTATTATAAATTTGTACAGCGCCCTCGAGGTGATTTTTCACAAAAATACAAGTCATCCAAATATTATTATTATTTTTTTAACTAGTCTCAAACGAAAATTTGAAACAAAAAAATCAGAAGGAGATATGGTCATAAAAGTAACTGTACCTTTTTATGATTTTTCTATTTCAAATTTTCGTTTGAGAGTCGCTAATATTGTATTCAATGATTAAATATTAAACTTTGAGGTTTTAATTAAGTTATTCCAAAAATAAAATAAAATAAAATTATTCTGAGCTACCTATCAAGTAGCGCATTTGCGAAGCTTAACAAAGAGTAAGCTGCCGGTGTCAGAGTCGCAGACTTGGTAAGGGTAAGGCATGCAAAGTTGTATGACAGCCCACTAATATCCGCAATAACATGTCGACAGGTAAACTGAGAAATGCTGCCGCTCCCTCGGGGGGTCATCTTGTCTGCAAATGGTTGTGGAAGCTCTTGGTACCGCTAAGTACTTGCTGCTAGTAAAGAAGGATTAGTTGGGAACAGCCAGATTTGCTTTGTTAATGTGTTGCGCCACAAACTCAGCACTAGGCACCTGTTATAATCGTCCCACCTACATTCATTTAATGTTGAAACTAGCGCTTTTTTAATTCCAACTCTGTCGAGCATTCATAGATGTTTTAATATTATTGTAAAGCAAAGAAGGATTATTTTTTAGTTACATATTTCATTTTTAGAGTCATACCCACAAAGAGCGAAACCTAAGTACATTCCTTGGTGCACTTTATTAGAGGCTTAGTTATTTAATTTCTGGGTATTTTTTTGAACCTACCATTCGAATTACAACAACGTTGTAAGTTGCATTTTTGTATTCGTCCCGTTGACAACGACAGATTAATAGTTAGGTCACCAATCAGTGAATTTTCGGTCTAAAAAAACTAACAAGCAACAAAAATAATTGGAACTATTTGCACATCATATTTAAGATTGAAATAGAGTTGATGACAAAATAATACTATTATGACTGGATGATCAGTTCTGATAGTTCAGTCTTTTCTAATTTTCTTCCATTAAAATTTTCAACAAATAAATAAAAGATCTCCAACAGAGCTAACCTAAAATCTATTCAACCAAATATATTTCAATAAAGGGGAAGTACATGTTATAAAGCCTTCAATGATTTGTTTTAATAGTTTAGTTAGAAAGTATTATAAAGGATGTGTTTCAAATACATGTTATCAATGATGTTTTCATAAGTTTGAAATATTTGAAATCGTGGTTTCTATAAACACTCAGAGAGGCCATTCGCTGTTTTTCGTTAGCCTTTCAACAAAAGCTTAAGAATTTATTTTGCCCACATATGTATGAACATGTGTGTTATGCAACTATTAGGCGGGAAAGGGGAAAGTACGGGAGAAAATGGAAAACGTATCGGGAAAATGCTGATCCGAATTTCAACGGAATTAGATGTTACGAGCTGGGGGAATTGTAGCCAACTTGGGGGAGGGATTGGCAGGGGGAGGGAGAGGGGGTGCAGTGTTGTTTAAGGAACTACGTGTTTCCGGATTCTAAAAAAACAATCAAAGTGGTTGGATTGCACTGAAAAAAGTATTGCACGGACTAAATGCGGAAAAGACACGAGGCACAAACTTTCCAACATTTTATTTTGTTATTAAGTTGTTTAAAATAAATATGCCATACGTTTCAGAACTATTATGACTATCATCATTGCTGAAACAGTAAGGTAAGTTACCTAAACTCGAACTACCTAAGTACTTGAAGAATATATCTGACGATGAGATTTGAAAGGAGTGCAAGGTTGGCGAAAGCGTAATGAATAAGATTAAGATAAGGATATCCAACGTGAAGGGTAGATGGACGGGTAAAGGAGTGACAGGATAGTTATTAGTCGGATGAAAATAATATAGCCAGAATCTTTGGGGACCCTAAAGAAAGATGTGCATATGCATAATCGAATGAATCCAGTATACGTTGTCAACATTTAAAAATCGAATTACTGGTAGTTCTTACAACGTTGTATTTGCCTAACCCCGTTGGGAAATTTTATGATTGCTGGTTAGTCAATTAAATGCACATAACCTTTGCAATGACGAAGTGGATGAAAAATCGTAAAGTATAAATGGACGATTAATCGTAATTAAAGGAAGAATACAAGTTTTTTTGGGTGTGAACATCAATATCTTTCTCGCTGACCGAGCAGATAACTTGTTTTCTTATTTTCATAAAATCGTTGAATTTCTCATAAAAAAATGCTTCGTCCACTTCGAATTTTCTTTTACTTTCCCTGCCATAAGATCTCAGGAACATTTTCATGTTTTTACAGCACAACAATGGTAGAAAATAATGCCTTCCTTTAATCCACACATGGTGGAATCCTACCTACAGTCTACACCCTTTAAGGTCCTGGGGGAGTTTAAGAAACACAGCAATATTTAGCACCGGTTTGGGATACTTCCTACTTCCTACCCCCTTACCTTATGGTGGGGTTAACAGGAAGCGATATCGTTATTGCCTCTCTGCCTTATTAACAATTCCAGGATATACAGTTCGATGGCAGTTAAAGAAATTAGAAAAGGAAAATGCTTTTGGAATGGTTAGAAAGAAACTTAATAGACAAAATCCTTAAAAATGAAACCTTTTTAAATCGATGTGTCGGACTATTGAATCTCTTATGAACATATAATATTGTAATGGGAAGAACATTGTGGTGCCTATGGCAGCACTAGTGTAAATAAATAGATCACCAAGGAAACTATAAATAAAGATATCACCATGGAAACGAAAAATAACAAGGAGTACAAATAAAATCTGGGTATAGTGAGATGACTGTAAAAATAAATAAAGCTGTATTAATGTAAATGGAATGCAAATAAATAGTGTGACTGACAATCGTGTTGTTTTTATTAGTTTGTGAACCCAGAACGTTATTAAAAACGTAACAATTGGTGTCAGGTGTGGGGTTTTAAAAAAAAAAAAAAACAAACTACAACAGTGAGAGTTCGGTTCGGGATAATAAATTGTTTAACATTATACGGTGACAAGAAAAATGGCGACAAAGAAAAACAGATTGATGGATTTAAAGGTAGTGGAATTAAAGCGGGAACTTGAGGAACGTGACTTGGAGACAACGGGGACGAAGAGTGCACTGCAACAACGGCTACGAGTGGCTCTCGCGAACACTGGTGAAGATCCAGAGAGTTTTTCTTTCGAAACGACTGGCGGAATTGATGACCCCTGTCGACATATCGACACCAAACTGGAAGCAACCTCCCAAAGCATCAGTGACATGAGGACGCAGCTGGAAGGGAAGCTAGACAACATTTCTCGCTGCTTCAACGACAAAATAGTCGACATGGAAGAACGCATCCGGAGAATAGAGGAGCGACTCCATGCGACTGGTGGTGAGAGCACAGTCATGGATGTGAAGAATCTATCAAGGCCCCCAAACGCTAATGTCGACCAAACGCTAATGACCCAGTTGAGAAACGACCTACCCACCTTCGACGGAAAATCTTCCTGGGAGGAATATCTGACGCTCTTTGAGACCGCGGCCATGATAAATGAATGGCCAGGTATCAAGAAGGCGTCGATGCTGTGCCTGTCGCTGCGGGGAGATGCAGTAAGGGTATTGCAAACTATTCCGCTGACAGACCGCCAGGACTATGAGCAGTTGACGCAACGTCTGGAAATGCGGTTTGGTCATCGTCACATGGAGCAGATCTACCGCTCGCAACTGAAGAACCGCTTCCAAAAGCCGAACGAGACGTTGCAAGAATTCGAAGCTGACATCGTCCGCCTGGTTAGAGGTGCCTACCCAACAGTGACTGACGATGTCTACGAGAGTCTGGCCATCGACAGATTCTTGGACGGACTGCAGGAGGGTGAAACGCAGCAGGCCGTCAAGTTGGCACGTCCGAAGATGCTGAGTGAGGCGTTGACGCAAGCTCTGGAGTTCGAGGCCGTGAAGCAGTCCGTGAGAAGCCAAGCTCGGGTACGTGCTCTGGAGACCACGGGGGAAGAATCGCAACCATCCATGGAGGAATTAGTGAAGCGTGTCCTGGAGGCTTTGAAGGTACAGAAAAGGGAGATACGCTGCTGGAACTGCGGTCAGACAGGACACCTTCGTAATAAATGCCCAAAACCAAAGAGACAAACCTCGAAAAAAAGGGTTGATGGGAAGGGGCAACCATCGATCCGTACTACCGAGGCTCCTGAAACATCTGTAACTATGGCGACACTTGGAGGGGGATCTAGCGGTATTTACATAGAGGGTCTGGTGGATGGAAAAAGTCGCAAACTGTTGTTGGACACGGGAGCAACTGCGTCGATCATAAGACCAGATATTGCTGCCTCCAAGGCAAGGATCGTGTCGTCACGATGGAAACTACGTACGGCAACAGGGGAGTTGGCGTGCGTGCACGGGGAGACAGCCGCCCTTTTCAAAATCGGCAACACCACCTTCAAGCATCAGGTTCTAGTCGCTGACATAGAGGAAGAAGTGATCTTCGGGATGGACCTGCTATCGAAATTGGGCTGTAAGCTGGACCTGAGAGAGGGAATCATATGGATCGACAACGAGGAAGTGGTACTGCAGAAGGGGGGTGGCGAAATGGTGTGTGTGATCCTTAGTGCGGATACTCTGCTACCCCAGTGCAGTGAGACACTGATTACCGCGTGTCTAGATACGTGGAGTCCACCGGGGCAAACTGTTATCTTGGAACCCGAGAGGGACGGTGCGGGACTCGGACAAGGAATTTTGGTCGGTAAGGCGCTAATCCGCACCCGTGAGGAAATACCCGTCAGGGTAATGAATGTCAATGACTACCCGGTAACCCTGAAGAAAGGCACTCGGTTAGGACATGGTTCACCTGTTTTGGCGGTTGTTCGGCAAGTTAACAACATGACCGTGACATCGAATAAGCTTCCAGACCAGCTAAAAGATCTCGTTGAACGAGCCAGTAGGGGACTTCCTGCCAGACAACGGAACGCTGTCGAAACGCTGATCAGCAGATATCAGAATGTCTTCGAAGGCTCGAACGGGTTGTTAGGAAGGACCGACGTCGTACAGCATCGCATAAGAACAGGGAACGCGGACCCTATCCGACAAGTCCCTAGGCGATTACCATTTGCGAGACGTGACGAAGCTGAACAGATAATCCGGGACATGGAGAAAGGGAAGATAATTGAGCCATCAAACAGCCCATGGGTTTCACCAGTGGTACTGGTGAGGAAGAAGGATGGGACCACACGTTTTTGTGTGGATTACCGACGACTCAATGATGTGACCAAGAAGGATAGCTACCCTTTACCTCGGATCGATGACACGTTGGACACCTTGGGAGGCTGTCAAGTCTTTTCTACTCTGGACTTGAAGAGCGGATATTGGCAAGTGGAGTTGGACCCAAGAGACAAAGAGAAGACGGCTTTTTCTACCGGGACGGGACTCTGGCAATTCACAGTGATGCCATTTGGACTTTGTAATGCTCCTGCTACGTTTGAGCGGCTGATGGAACATGTACTAAGAGGGCTATCCTGGGAAACATGCCTGGTCTATCTGGATGACATCATCATCCTCGGCAAAACCTTTGAGGAACACCTGAAGAACTTGGAACAGGTGTTCCTGCGTTTGCAGGGCGCCCACTTGAGACTTAATCCCAAGAAGTGCATCCTTTTTCAAGAACAAGTCAATTATCTCGGTCACGTGGTATCCGAAAGGGGGGTCTCAGTCGACCCAGAAAAAATCCGTGCCGTCAATGAATGGCCAGTACCGAAGGATAAGCACGAGTTGAGAAGCTTCCTTGGCCTCTGCACTTACTACCGACGGTTCGTCTATGGGTTTGCAGATATTTCCAAACCATTGACAAGGCTCACCGAAGAGAAAAATTGTTTTGCCTGGGACTCTCACTGCCAACAGGCGTTCGAAAACTTGAAGCAGAAGTTAACCGATGCCCCTATCTTGAGCTATCCCAAACCAGAAGGGAAGTTTATACTGGATACAGACGCCAGCAACGTGGGTATGGGAAGCGTTCTGTCGCAAGTCCAGGAAGGGGAGGAGAAAGTCATCGGGTACTTCAGCAAGGTACTGTCTAGACCTGAGCGCAACTATTGCGTGACGCGAAGGGAATTACTGGCAGTTGTCAAGTCGGTGGAGCATTTTCACAAGTACCTTTACGGGAGGAATTTCCTGCTGAGGACGGATCATGCGGCGCTCAAATGGCTCTTGCACTTCAAAAATCCCGAGGGACAGGTGGCGAGATGGATTGAACGGTTGCAGGAATATGATTATGAATCCGAACATCGAGCTGGAGTTCTCCACCGGAACGCAGACGCTCTTTCCAGTAGACCTTGCGCGGAGGATTGCATCCACTGCGGGCGGATGGAGGAGAAGTCAGCAGTAGTGTGTAGAACAGGAGTCATGGATGAGGATTGGGAACCTGCAGAAATCGGGAAGGACCAAGAGGCTGACCCCGAACTGAAATATCTGGTGGAGTGGAAGAAGGCGATACAGCGGCCAACTTGGGAGAACGTCGCTTCTTCTTCTCCAAACGTCAAATCATACTGGGCTCAGTGGGATTCCATTGAATTGGAAAATGGGGTTCTTAGAAGGGCATTGGAAACGCCGGATGGAGAACCACGTAAGTTACAGATGCTGGTTCCAAGGAAACGCATTCCCGAAATCCTTCGGTTGTTGCACGATGGAACCTCCGGTGGGCATTTGGGAGTCAAGAAGACCCTAGAAAAGGTACGGGAACGCTTCTACTGGGTGAACTGCAAAAGAGATGTCAAGGATTGGTGCAGAAAGTGCGTGACTTGCGCCACGGCCAATGGACCGTACAAGAGGAAAAGAGCACCGATGCGACAGTACAACGTAGGTAGCCCGTTCGAGAGAATCGCTGTGGATATAGCTGGACCGTTCCCTACAACCGAAAACCGGAACAAGTATATCCTGGTCGCTATCGACTATTTCAGCAAGTGGGTTGAAGCCTATGCACTGCCCAACCAGGAAGCAGTTATCGTATCGGAGGCATTGGTCACGGAGCTAGTCAGTCGATTTGGTGTGCCTCTGGAGCTACATTCGGACCAAGGACGTAATTTCGAATCTGCAGTGTTCCAGAAAATGTGCGAGATCCTGGGAATTAGGAAGACGAGGACTACAGCACTGCACCCGCAGTCTGATGGAATGGTTGAAAGAATGAACCGTACAATCGGCAGACATCTGGCGAAGGTTGTCTCGGATCACCAAAGAGACTGGGACCGACACCTGCCCTTGTTCCTGTTGGCTTACCGATCGGCGGTTCATGAAACTACGGGGCAGACGCCTGGAAGTGTGCTCTTTGGACGAGAGTTACGACTGCCCTGTGACCTGAAGTTCGGATGTAAACCGAAAGAAGGCGTAGCTGGTGAGGACTACGTGTCAGACCTTCGTAGGCGTCTGGATGATGCCCACGACCGGGTCCGTGTGAATATCGAGGCTGCTAGTGACCGGATGAAGGAACATTATGATGTCAAGGCAGAGAAGGGGGGCTATCAATCTGGCGAACTAGTCTGGCTCTTCGACCCCCGTAGGCGCCAAGGTTTCTCCCCAAAACTCCAACGGTCTTGGGATGGTCCCTATGAGGTGCTGAAGCGGATCAACGATGTGGTCTACAGGATAAGGAAGAGGCCCAACGGGAAACCACGGATCGTCCACTTCAACCGGCTTGCCCCCTTCCTGGGTGACAATCAGGAAGATCCGGAACAGCATGTCCGAGTCTGCAAGGTCCCTGAGGAGGAAATTACCTTCGAACAATTCATGTCCCAGGCTAGCGAGGGGCACAAGACCCGACATGGAGTGACACAAGAAATAGCGCAGGACCTGTTCGGGCTCTCAAAGGAGCATGCTCTGGCCTTCTGCGTGACACACGACTTCGACATGTCACGGGGAATTTCAAGGGTTTTGCAGCATAAGTTTCTAGTGAAACAGGAGTTGGAACGGCAAGCACCAGCTATCGGAGAGGTGGCGCAACTCAACAGGGAAGGACCACCAATCTTCTGCTTGGTGACCAGGGAGACAACCCAAGTTACGCCGGAGTACCGAACCATTTGGGACTGTCTGATGGTTTTGAGGGACCGCTTGTTGCAGTCTGATATCAACCGGATAGGGATCCCGAAGCTCGGTGGCCATGGGATTGGGCTGGACTGGAGGATCATGCGGAGCATGTTCGAAGAGATCTTCCGATACACTGGCATATTGGTTCTGGTATGCTGTTACCACAAAGGGTCAGAAGCAAGTGATGGTAAAACTGTAGCTTGTCATTTCTTTGCGTCGGCTCGATGCAATCGAGGACTAGATTGCCGATACCTTCATGAAGAGAATTCGGGGCCTGTTCCGGGACGAAACAGCCCTAAGGAGGGGGCATTGTAATGGGAAGAACATTGTGGTGCCTATGGCAGCACTAGTGTAAATAAATAGATCACCAAGGAAACTATAAATAAAGATATCACCATGGAAACGAAAAATAACAAGGAGTACAAATAAAATCTGGGTATAGTGAGATGACTGTAAAAATAAATAAAGCTGTATTAATGTAAATGGAATGCAAATAAATAGTGTGACTGACAATCGTGTTGTTTTTATTAGTTTGTGAACCCAGAACGTTATTAAAAACGTAACAATATGAAAATAAATTATTTTGTCGGTACTGTGAAAAATCTAAAGGGTACATACAATAAAGGTCGAGTAATTTTGTGTAAATCGTTATGAACTATATTATTATATTATATTTCTAATTATGTGCTTATAAAACTTTAAACAAATATCAGTAAGGATCAAAATAAATATATTTAGGTATATAAATATTTTTCATACAAAATATCGGTTCCATGACAAATCAGAATCAACTCAACTCTTCACCTCTTTGGAAAGTAATGAAAACATTGAAAAAAAATTGAAATTAGCCCACAAACTAACTTTTCAAAAGAGGTGTTGAATTGAGAAGTTTCTGAGTTCTTCGGTCTACATAATATCATGATGAATGTATTTTGCATTTTGTAGTTTAACTTATATAGGGGGTATTTCACCAATTAACAAATAAATATTTGCAATAGGTATTAAACTTGGATAACTTTTCCGATGTATAGACCTATTCGTAGGTTCGAGTACCGAATAGTAAACTCGGACTTCAATAAATCGTAAATCATCAAGAAGATGGTGAAAAACCCCCACAGTGAAGTACCTAACTCACAACTGCACTGAATGAATGTTATTTTATTATTATAGTTTGTGGGAAACTTGATTTTACGATTAGAAAAATTCTTCTAAAAATGGGTAAATGAGAACACACAAAATTTTATCAAATTTGCCTTTCTTTGTGCATTTATGCTTTGTGGAATCATATTATTTTAGAAATTTATCACAACACTACATACCTACTTGATGAAATATAAAGGACCATAACCTTGATTATACATATTACCTTACTTAACAATTTTCTACAATATAGCCTTCGCGACAACATCCATTGCATGTAATCATCTTTCTTCATCTCTGTGGCTTGACTTCAGTTCAATTATATATTTATCACTGTACATGTATTATGTAAAAGCTTTTTCGTAGTTAGTTTTTGGGGTGTTATGCCGTGTTGCGCTACCTTCTATAGCCGACGTTTCGGACAGCGTTACAGTGTCCATCATCAGGGCAGATCCGGTAGATCCGACGATGGGGCATAACACCCCAAAAACTAACTACTAAAATGCTTTTGGCCGTGAAAATCTAAAAACTTATGTATGTAAAAGCTGTTTGTTTCTTACAAATAAATAAATAAATCAGGTGCACATATGTCTATAGCTTTCTTCCAAACCTGCGGTTAATGAGGGAAACAACAACCGTGTTGTACTTAAATCATTGTAAATTTGCAGCATCCCGCGGTCCATGGGTGAAAGACGTTAAGTTCGCTGAGGACGTGATTCGCTTGTTTGCCGACGGCGGCGGACAGTAGAACATTCCCTATAAATCCATTATAAACCTGAATACTGAAAGAGTCCATGTCCATTTTTACAAATACTAACATTATCTAATCTATCAACCCGTTATTTATATGCTGCATAAGTTGTTTACAGACAAGAAATATAAGTACAACGAAATTTACAAATCAAACAAAATATATTCAATTCCACTTCATGTAAAGATTTTAAGAATAAACGCATAACAGGTTTGCAATAATATTTAATAAAATCCCATTAGTTTAATGTAAAATCAAAACAAATATTAGTACCGACATCAAAATTAGTAGTTGAACACGGGACTATGGTGTAAGAGAGTGCTAAAATACTGAGGGCGGGTTGTTTCACAGAATTTGAACAATTCATCAAATTTCAAAATTAAAATTTAAGTTTTGTGAAAGTTCTATAATTATTTTTAATTTAAGGTTAAAGATTTAGTTCTATATTTTTAGTTCTGTAATTATTTCAATCTGGGCCGGTCGTAACAGTACTTAATAATAACAGAATTTGAATAGGATTTCAGGTAAATTGAATGATAACTTTTATATTTGATCAATTGTTGAAATTCTGTGAAACAACCAGTCCTAGTTCTTGATTCTGGACCCAGGAGTGGCGGTTTCAAAACCTGATAATATCCGAATATATTGCTTTTCCGATAGTTTTTCTTTCTTCATATATTATTTTATACCAATCGGGGGGCGTATTTCAGTACGATGCACGCGTCCTCCAAACGTGATTATAACATAAAAAAAGTAAGTATGTGCATACACGCACAATAAAATGGATGGGCAATAAAACGCAAACAACCTTACTAATACAATAAATAAAACATTTTATAATATAGTACTTATAACACTTTATAGTACCAATCTTATAAAATAAATTCTCTAAAATAAACTCGCATGTCATCATAATTTTAAAAACTTCCCAGGTTTTGAACGGTTTGTTTGACAAAGCAGGGTTTGTCTACATTTCTATCCATATTCTGCTGTTATAAATACAGGTACAAACTTGTCTGTAATGCATTCATTTAACATGCCTCGTAATGAACACGGGTTTGGGAAGGGAATTGGCGTTACAAACCCGTGTACAGTAGGATGCCGATTGCCTTTAACTGGACACGGGTTTGGTGGATAAATAGCGTTACAGACCCGTGTTGATTTCGAGGCATGGTTGCCTCGTATTGAACACGAAAAAGGAAATACGCAATCGGGGGTGCTGTAATCCCACTTGCTGTGGTTGGGGAGCGCTTTTCGTATCTCTACACAAATAAAAAAAGGTAGTTTAATAACGTGAAAATGTACTATTTATTGAAAAAAAAAACACCCAGGAACGTAAGTTTAATTAATCTTAAGGAAAAGTTTATTTTCGTTAATTTATGTAAACCCATCTGCTTCTCAGGTGTTGCAATGTTTCACCAAATTGATAGCAAATATTCAACCGCCCATCAAAACGCCTCATCCTAGATTTAGTTGCACAATCCTTCCTTTATTAACATGGACCCTTTTTGCTGAGGTGCATCTTGGCTTAGGGGTATGTACTAGCGATCAGGGGATGAGGTTTTCGCCAGTTCTCTCACGTCGGCCCGTCTAATCACCATCCATTAGGAGGCTAATTAGCCGGCGCGTTACAACATCGCGTCAGGCATAGAGATTTGACTGCCAAATCCGATTCATGGCGTGTTACACAGGCTTCGGAGGTGTATAAAAATTGATTTATAACCTTTTTACAAATAAATCTGTAATATTGTCATTAAAAATATTTTTATTCAATCACTAAAGGAAAAAATAAATTCAGCGAGTATCTTCGTTCAATTTCAGCAGTACAGAATAAAACTACAATCCCCTTATCAAAACACAAGGCTTCCTTCCAAGAAAAATTGAATTTGTTATAAATTAAATATTTTTTTTATAAATCTTTACAACAATTTGAAATAACTTAATGGTAAAGTAAAAAAACTGATTTTGGTGTCTAGGCCAGGGAAGGGAATCTTTTTATGAATATTTGTGGATATTCGTAAATATTTGTGGAATTTGTGCATATTTGTGGATTTTTGTGAGTATATATTTGTGGATATTTTTGGTTGTTTCTGAATATTTGTGGATATTAATTATACGAGAGATTTATTTTGTAGATAATTGTGGATCCTTGAGTCCTTTATTCTTACTTTAAACATTAAAAAGAGAAAGACTAAATTTTTTTCAAAAATTAAGAATTAAAACTTCTAGAATTGCCAATATTATTATTATTTTTAATTTATTTATTTAATGTTATTGGATTTAAAATTTTTTTTAAATTAAAATGGATTTCTACAAAGTAAACTTAATAATTATTAACGACCGTCAATACGGATTCCGGCGGAACCGCTCGTGCGGTGATCTTCTCGCGTATGTGACGCATGTTTGGGGACGGTGCCTGGAATGTTTTGGTGAGACCCAAACGGTTTCACTGGACATTTCCAAGGCCTTTGACCGGGTTTGGCATCGAGCGCTTGTCAACAAACTGCGTTCTTACGGACTTCCCGCATCCTTGTGTGCGTGGATTGCCGACTTTTTGAGGGGGAGGTCGATTCAGGCGGTTGCTGACGGTTTCACCTCTTCCTCGCATTCGATAAATGCTGGCGTCCCACAGGGATCGGTTCTGTCTCCGACTTGTTTCTGTTGCACATCAACGACCTCTTGTCATGTGCACCGATTCATTGTTACGCGGATGACAGTACAGTCCATGATAGCTTTTTGTTTGACAAGCCTCCAAAGGGCACACAAACCCCAATAGCTCGGAGGGCTTTGAAGCAGAGAATGGACGGTTACCTCGAGAGTGTTTTCTCTTGGGGTAAGAATAACCTCGTCGAATTTAATGTTTCAAAGACCCAATCATGTCTGATAACGTCTAAAAGGGATCGAAATGATAATCTAGTCTCCTTCAACGGAAGCATTCTCCCGAACAGGACCTCCATTGATATGCTTGGTGTAACTCTTAGTGACCAGCTCAGGTATGGGGGCTCCATCGAAACCAGAGTTAAGTTAGCCTCTCAGAAACTGGGCGTACTGTACAGGGCCCGCAGATACTTTAATAGTACTCAACTGTTAACCCTGTACAAATCGCAAGTGCGCCCCACGGTTGAATTTGGCAGCCACCTCTGGTCTGGAGCTCCAAAATACCTAAAAAAAACCCTTGACTCTGTGCAGAAACGGGCGGTCCGTTTGATAGATTCTCCCATCTTAACAGACGGATTGCAATCTTTAGAGCATAGGCGTCAGGTGGGAATGCTGTCCTTGTTCTACCGGTATTACAATGGAAGATGCTCCGAGGAACTAGCGTCATTGATCCCCTCGGCACCGGTGCATAGTCGGGAAACACGCCAAACACGCGCCCAACATTTGTACACAGTTGATATTAGTCACATGAGAACGGGTCGTTTTTACGATTCGTTCTTGAGTTCAACAGCTCGGCTGTGGAACGATTTACCGGCCTCTGTGTTTCCTCCCTCCTACAACATGAGTCTCTTCAAGACCCATGTTAACTCCTTCCTTTCCTCAAAAAGACCCTCCACACAGCATCCTCAAAGATGACATAGGCCCTGAGGGAAATTATTTTCCTCAGGGCCTCCTGTGTGGAGTTAATGTAAAAAAAAAAAAAAAAAAACAATAAATAAATTGCAAATATTTTAACGCACTTGTGAATCATGGGTCATGGGTACTACTTACAGTAATAAAACAAATAATTTATTTTGTCTCTTATAACTGCATTGGCTTTGTTTTCCCCTGTGGTCCAGATTTTTTCTGCTGTTCTTTGTATTTTATTGTTTGGATCAAATATTCTTCCCTTAGTATAGTAAATTATTCCCCTACCCTTGGTCCAAGACCAACGTAAATTCCATCATGACCTATAGATCTATGATAAAAAAACTTTTTACGAAAAATAATGATTATCCTTTCATTTCCCATCACTAAAATTTCGAAAACAAAGTGGTGTTGAAATTGGTTCCTGAAAAAAGGTACGCTAACCAAACTATCAAAATATGTCAGGATTGGAAAACCTATAAAAATTTACCTTTCTTAATTTTATTACTTCATTTAAGCAAAATATAACTACTCAATCACTATTTCAGAAATAATTCCAATGAAAGATGCATATTGTAATTTGTAATTCGTCCAGAGCTTAGTGGCCTTAACTTATGCACCAGGTTATAAGTTATTCAAATGATTGACAAGTGCCACCGTATGTACATGTACATCTCACGTGTACGGAGTAAAGTGCGTTACACCACACGTGTGTACTGTGTAGGTAAGCAAGCGTTATAATGTGCCGATTACGTAAACCACGTTAGCGTATTGGAATTATCTACGTGCACAATTAGATTCCAAACTAGACTAGACTAATTGACAAGCCGACAATAATTATTCAGATGAATTAATATTCCAAGTAAGGCTTCATATTTCCATATCGATCATATATTTGGTTTTTGCGTACCTTAACAGATGTAGGAATACAGTTGTATGTACATTTCAACTTGGGAGGCCGATATGGGTACCCTCGCCCCGATAATCATTTATTGTCTAACCAACACCTCTACCTTAGGTCACCACAAGTGGTTCGTTAGGTTTGGTGACTAAGCAGGGGAGCATGAGTTCATGGGGTGAGGTTGGCCCGGGACTTGGCAGTGGATGCATCTTCCAACCATTAAAAAAATAATTATTTTATCAAGTAAAGTTATGTTTTAAAGTGTGTTTATTTTTATTATAATATGGTTATAACTTTGTTCGTCGGCAGATTTGTTAATTTTCAAAATAAATGTTGTTTTATTCAACACACATTTAAAATCATACAGTAAAATAAATCAATAAATTATCCAGGAAAGCTACTTTTCAAAAAAATTATTTTAGTTGAAATAAAATTTGTGCGCACAGATAATATATATAAATTTGTGCGCACAGATAATATATATATATATATATATATATATATATATAAAAAAAACAAATAAGTTTCGTGATAAAAATTCTTCAGTTTCTTTATTTATTTACTTACAAACTTCGACCAAGTGTAAGATGCTTACAAACTAATATACTTTAGATTTTTTACACGCTTATTTTGCTAAGACATTATTGAAAAATTATGAATATTTATAATCAAAAAATATTTACACAAAGTAAATAATTTTATCGTCAAACGCTTGAGTATTTTTTAATGCTAACTTTAATGAAGATGTAAAGCAAATTTTTATTGAAATAAATTCGATATTGAATTATTAGTAATTAGTTATAAATGCTGGTAGATGAAGATCGCAAGATCATCTTTAGACGAAGTTTGAATTCTCGGCCATTGGTTAATGGACGTTAACTTACGGTTGAAAATTGTTCGGTATGTTTTTACGACAAACTTAGTAAAACTTTCGATTAAGTGTAATATTTATTAATAAAATAATGAATTCTTACTCCTTACCAAACTCCACAATGACTCAGTGATTACATTCTCAATCTCAAATACTGAAAGTGCATAATACTGCCATCAATCTATTCCTGCTTCATTAGCAGTAGAGAGTTTGTGAAAAATCGGTAAAATTAAGCAGACCGTGAAATATTCCCGTAGTCAACTCCATAGATCGGCTGCCTGTTGACAAATTGCGAGCCTCGGGGACATCTTAAGCAAATTGGTTCTTTTACCGGGTGTATTAGTCATTTTTTTCAGTAATTTGCATGAAATTTGTTCCTTCATCATTCGTGAATCACTACTTTCTGTAATTGAACTGTAGGTAGATACCTAGTAGGCATGCATAATTCATAGATGTTGCTGACTCGGGTCTTAAATTATCGAAACTGATTTTTTTAAACTTTATTTTTACATGAACTCCACACAGGAGTCCCTCAGAATTTAATTTAGGAATTTTCAATTTTATCTCCGGAGGGAGTGAACTTAGATCTTGAATAGATCCAATAACCAAATTAAAAAATGGGAAGCAAAACCGTATTTTTCTTCATGAAATTATTTGATATTCAATTTGTTTTAAATTTTGTGATATTTTCGAAGAGCCGTCATATACTCTGAACTGGTGGAGGGAGACCATTTGGCCTGTCCAGTAAGACTCTCTCGACCCATCGAGATGGGTCCTACTGGACTGAACCGCTGTGGGAGGAATAAATTCATATGTCCGTCACTCTTGGATCCACTGACCCCCAGATTCCTCCCCACCCCTCATACCTTTTTCCTTCTCAGAATTTCCCCTCCTTCTTTTTCTTTAAAAGACCCTCCACACTGCATCCTCAAATATAACATAGGTCCCAACGGAAATTATTTATTTTGGCCTCGTGTGTGGAGCTGTGCAAAAATAATATATTTTTTTTATTATTTGTATTCATTTTTTAAATCGCTCCTATAATATTTGAGTACATTGCAATCTTGCTTTTTCTTTTATTTTATTGGTGTGTAACACATTTAATATAATCAACCAACATCAATGTCGTGGCTGCATCCGAGTGGCTCAGTTCCCCACTAAATGAGCGATGGATGCAGATGATGAGGCGACCTCCCTGATGGACGATAAAAAAAAATATATATATACATATTCTTCTTTTTTATTTTAATTTCTGTTTAATTTAATTTAATTTTAAATTTTATGGTTATTTTTTTTGTTATTTATGTTCAAATTTTTTTTTCATTAGGTACCTACCTAATAATATGATTTTTATTTACTCCGTATGTAATATGGCAGACTGGGATTGCACTACCCTCCCAGTCCTGCTGGAATAAAAACTTAAATAAAAAAAATTAAAAAAATAATATTGTTTGTTTACGCACACACTTGCAATTCTAAATGACACTTTATTTTACCTACTAGTTGAGGTTTATACCTATTATTATTATAATATATAAATTAAACGTTAATCGTAGTATCAGTATTTTGCTAATTTCAGTGAATTTTTTTATAGGTATGTACCTACATAAGTGATGTTTTCTTACTATGTATATTAATCATGTTATACTTAAATGCTATAATCACTGTAACGACGGCCGGCGTAGTATAGCGGTATGGCTCTTGACTCGCACACCGAAGGTCGCGGGATCGAATCCCGGCATGGCAAATAAATTTTATGTGAATTTTAAAATTACGTGTTAAAGGCTAAGGCATTAATAAAAAATAAATACCTATATCTCAAAATAGGCGTATTGGTGATGAATTCTGATGATATAAATGTATAAATCGTGAAAACAGCATGTTCGGTCATTTGATGTCAAACTTCGAACGGAAATGAACTTATCCTGCCTACTTAGTTCAATTTTTTGTTAAAAAATGCTAAATTGTGATAAAAAAAAAGTATTTGGTTCCAAAAATGACAAGGCTAATTCAATTATCTGAAAACAGAGGCAGCGAAAATGAATATTTTTTCCAATAACAAAGGTAGGCGTATAAATTTACCTGAGAGCGTCTATCGATCTCGTATAATTTAATATAACATTCTCCTTTGAGAATAGAAAAATTCGCTTACATTTTTTAACATCGCGCCAGACTAATTAAATAATAGCCCTAAGTATAATTCACTGCCGGGTTGAAAAAATATTTTTATCCCATTTAAATTCGCCGTCTCCCGTTCCCGGAAAGAACAAAAAATAAAAGTAAATCGTAAAATGTCAGTTTTCTGCGATAAACCCCAAATGGGTTAGAAAATTTACGACGCGACCTTTTTTACACTCACTCTAT
This sequence comes from Limnephilus lunatus, assembly GCA_917563855.2. NCBI lineage: Eukaryota > Metazoa > Arthropoda > Insecta > Trichoptera > Limnephilidae > Limnephilus > Limnephilus lunatus. Next base: position 96,756,995 of record OU830593.1, on the reverse strand, counting down.
TCCGGTATATTATAAAATATTACCTTAATGAAAATCTGTACATTTTACACTTGCCAATTTCGGGGAAGGGGTTGTTTTTTTTCCAGCGAAATAAAATATCATTCCTGCTAAGTTATTAATGTTACTCTGAATTATGAGGGGGTGCATTAATCCATTCCCAACACCGACAACACTTTGCTTCATAAAAATAAATTTATTATGCTTACAGAAAATTATTCACATTATAAAAAATCATTAATGGTTTTGGAGTACGGCGACCAGGAGCGCAGAAATATGAGAAGGAGTGTAGAGGTATTATTTTCACGGTGTTTTTCGTACCAATTTCACGTAGCAAAGTGTTCTTTATACCACGACCCGCCGGCAAATTGTATGTCGGCTTAGCGTGGCCGCAGCCTCTCGCAATCCCGATGGACCAAACTTCGCTACCATGAAGCGACAATATCCCAAACTTATTTTAACATTCATAACTCTCGTAGGCACCGTAAAATTTCTCCACAACCGACACACCTACCCACCACCTACGGATAATTAGATTCGTCCTCCTCTTACTTGTGCAAATGCCCGACGAGGAAGAGGGATGCGATTGCGGTCGTCGGACGTTTTGAAGCTGCGGTATAATAACCCGAGTAAGGTTTATTATAATTTACATATTTAGGCGAAATTAACCTTATATGAGCGTTTTGCACTCTCCGTACGCAGTACATTGTGGCCTGGCTAATAAGACAAGATTTACCCTATGATTTTGTTGGTTCAATCCACACATCACTTCTTATAATGATGCAGAGAGTAACTACGGGATGGGAAATATAACTCGTATTATTGCAACTAAAATATGAAATCAATAATACACTGTACATCACTTGAAATCCACGAAAGCCACACTTTAACGAAGGATGACTTAGTAGATGATTACAAGTAGCATAACAACAAGATGTGTGGTGACATTTAGTCTACAACACCCTAGTATTTATTTATGTTAAATAATAAAATGTAAGTTAAAAGTGAATAAGAACATCTATGTCAATCAATCATATACCTAAATCAAAAAAAAATTAGTACTAGGGCTGTCCGTAAAATAAGGTCTCCAAGGTGCTGCGGTCGCGATGAATGATTTTACGCTAAATCCTGCAACATTGGCGTGTTTCTTGATTTCCCCTTGTCAAATCCCCACCACGTTTCACCCTCTGTGACGCTTAGTCTTGGCGTGGCAGCCATTCGTGATGGAGCTTCCATTCGCCGCACCCACCAGGTGTGAGTTACGCTCTGTAATTCGTTTTTAAACTTTGCTTCTGGGTCTCGTTCCCAGTCACAATTGAGTCAAAGAATTCTTCGCCATCAATGTCGTAGCACTCAAGGAATTCGCGAGTTGCTTCAACCCGTTGTTTTTTGTCGTCTTCGGTGAGCATTTTCGGACCCACCTTGGGCATAATTTGTGGTCTTCCAATTTTTGTGTCAAAATCTTGCCAATAGTGGTCTTACTGACATCAGGGATCATATCACATAGCTCGCGAACCGTCATCTATCGATTTGCAATCATTGTTTATTCTACTTTGGAAGCGATGGCCGATTTGCGCACGTTTTCGCACTCATACACTGTTTTCCGTACACTTCAAGTAGCTGAGAATGAAGTTTTGTTCTTCGCACAAAAAAACTAATTATAGAGCGTAATTCCGCAGCGGAAGCTTCATCGCGAACGGCTGCCACGCCGAGACTAAGTGTCGCAGAGAGTGCAGCGTTGTGGGGATTTGGCGTAAGGGAAACCAGGCTACACGCCAGTTTTTCCGTATCTCGCGTAAAATTGTTCCTCGCGTCCGCAGCACCTTGGAGACCATACTTTGAGGACAGCCTTCGTATTTTGTATTAGTGGTGCTGTTCATGTCGCCCCTATTGTCTCTACGAGAAGTTGCGAAGATTTTAAGCTTCCGGAAAACAATTTATCAAAAAAATTCTATGTAATATTCAAAGATTGTAATTTTTTTCGATGAATTTACTACATCAATTACAACTACAACTCGTACATCAGTGTTATAAAGTCCAAATATTGTACGTAGGTAATATTATTGTTAGATTAGTATACAAAAAAGTAAAATGAAATGTGAATTTTATGCTAAATAGAATATTAAACTACTTACTAAAAAGGAAGTAATGATGTTTTTGTTAATTTATGTAAGATTTTAATTTCGTTATAAATATACCTAAAACAAGTTCTCGCTACTTTGATATATTTTCTTAAACTCAGCGTTGTGGAAAAAAATAATTTGGTATTTGGGCTAACAATAAGTATATTTATAATATAGATTAATAATCTAGGAGAAAAGTGTGTAACTACTATTCAAAACAGGAAGCAAGAATTATTATAAACGATGTAACTCAATCAAATATTACGTAATATCTCTAAAATAATTAAAGCAATAAAGAAAAATTATTATTGTAGAAAGCAATCACTTTGTGGTTTGACATATTTAATAAAATAAAATACTGTTTTGTTTAAAACCACGAGTTTTATTAATTTTTTGAACCGACCGGTTTCGCTTTACTCAAGCATCATCAGGGTACAAATTAATACTAAACAATAAGTCATAATGTGTGCTTATATAAAACAAAATATAGAGGGAGACAAAATTTAGAGAGAGACAAAATATAGAGGGAGACAACATGATACAAATATAACAAACACATCGACGGCCATAAAATAAATTAACCTAAGTTCGCAAGTAATGGAAAAAACTGAAAGATAATTATGTGACTAATGGGTTACAGTAATAAATTTGGAGGAACAAAGCATCAACTGACATAGTGGTAAGGAGCACTGGGAATTTTTTTATTAAGGGTTTATTGGAAACAGACCTAATATTGGACTACTTGATATGTCTAATTGATTATTAAGTATATGACTTTTGGTTTTTACAGCTTTTTTAATTTCTAGTGCCTCTAAATTGTTAAGTCTGTTACCATGTCCGTTTTTATGTAAGATTTTAGCACCGGTGCTATGACAAAACGTATGATCTTTATCGATCAAATGGTTGGCGAATTCTGAAAAACCGTTATTATTGAGGCAACGAAGATGCTCCTTTATCCTAATATTAACATTACGTGTTGTCTTACCGATATAAAAAGCCGAACAATTATTACAATTTAATTTATATATTCCCGAATGACTTAATTTGTTGTCCTTATCTTTAGAATTAATTAGAAATTTACCTAGAATGTTATTCGTATAAAAGGCAGGTCTGACTTCAGAAGGAAGGTTTTTAACACTTAAAGTAGAAAAATTATTAATGAATAAAATTCGCCGCCATTGATAATTAATATTATTATCATTGATTTGAGGACAAGGACTAGCGAATAAGAATTGATTAATGGCTATTTGTTTTAGTTTTTTATTTAAAATTAAATCAATAAAATATGGTTCATAGCCATTATTTACCGCTATTTTTTTAATTAATTTAAGTTCATTAGCAAAATTAGTATCGGACATTGGAATTGTGACTAAACGATGAACCATTGAATGGAATGCTGAGTGCTTATGTGAAATCGGGTGATTAGAGGTGCTGTGTATTACAATGTCAGTATAGGAGGGTTTACGAAATATGTTAAAATCAATTTTGTTATTAATGATGGATAAGGTAAGGTCTAAAAAATTTAAGGTTGAGTTTTTGCCTATCTCTAATGTGAATTTAATCTGATTGTGAAAAGAGTTTTATAAGATTGAGGAAGGAATTCAGTTGACGCTCAGTCCCTGTCCATATACAAAACACATCATCAACGTATCTCTTCCAGTACAAAAGATTTTTAATAAGAGGTGAGGTACTAGATAGAATTTTATTCTCTAGGTTATCCATGAATATATCAGCAATCAGAGGACTGGTAGGGCTGCCCATAGCCAGGCCGTCTCGTTGCTGATATATAACATTATTGAATTGAAAATAATTTTGATTCAGGCAAATATTAAACAAGGAAGTTAAATATTTTATAAAATCTGTAGAGAGGTCCGAACTATTTAGTAAATCAGAAATTAAACATTTACTCTCTTCTATGGGAACATTAGGAAATAAATTTACAACGTCAAAAGAAATTAGTTTAGAATTACTAGGGAGAATCATATCTTTCAATTCTTCTACTAATGAAAAAGAGTTTTTAAGGGTATGCTTCGGTGAAAAAACATTGGTATTTTGAAACACATTAGTAATAACGGATGATATTTTAAAATTTGGGGCATTGCAACATGAAACCACTGGCCTGATGGGGTAATTAATCTTGTGTATTTTAAGGAACCCATATAATTTAGGAGTTTTGGGATTTTTAGTTAAAAATTTAATTTTGTGATATGATTCATCTTGAAATATTTTAGTTTTACATGTTTGAAGGGTTTGTTTCACATTTTCTTGGAACTTATTGGTTGGGTCTTTCGCAAGTATTACAAAATTGTCACTGTCGATGAAGTCCGCTACTTTAATATTATAATCACTTCGAGGAATTACGATGACTGTATTCCCCTTGTCCGCTTTCGTGAGGATCAAATCTTCTTCTGCTAGTTTGGCACGAATATTCTTCATTATTGTCAACTCCGGATTTGGGTTAGGTTTAAATTTAGGTATTATTTTTTGTAAAGTTTCAGCACTTTTGTAATAGAATTTTTTTGGTTTATTACATAGAGCTGTGTCTATATCCACCGCGACCTCTTCTATTGCAGCATTAAAGTTATTATTAGAGTATTTAAGGTTATATTTTAATCCCTTTGCCAATAGGGACATCTCCTCAGGAAGAAAATGTACAGAAGACAGATTCTGTACACGGTCAAAAAATGTATGGACCGGCTCCGGGTTACTATTATTAATATCCGGACTATTTACACGGCACAAAATCTTCAGTTTTTTATTTATTGTATTAAGTTTATTGAAGGATTTAACTGAAACTAGGGATCGAACTTTGTCGTCGAATAAGTCCCATTCGACAGGGTGCAACTCATACACTAGTTCAGTATGTAATAGTTTTAAATTAAGTTTAATATTATTACGTCGTTTGTATGCACATTTTAGATCCTCTCTTAACCACGCTAATTTAGCTTTATACATGGAAGATTGGGGAATTGATGATTGATTTTTGGCGCTTTTGAACTGCGCATTAAGATAGTTAGGAAACACTTTTGTTTTTAGGCACTGTTTAAAAAAGTATATATTAATACACATCACTTTATACTTAATTGAGAAGTTTTTATACATTTTTGCTTTTTTGGCCGTACTCGCCAACTTAATATTATTGTAGAAAGCAATCACTTTGTGGTTTGACATATTTAATAAAATAAAATACTGTTTTGTTTAAAACCACGAGTTTTATTAATTTTTTGAACCGACCGGTTTCGCTTTACTCAAGCATCATCAGGGTACAAATTAATACTAAACAATAAGTCATAATGTGTGCTTATATAAAACAAAATATAGAGGGAGACAAAATTTAGAGAGAGACAAAATATAGAGGGAGACAACATGATACAAATATAACAAACACATCGACGGCCATAAAATAAATTAACCTAAGTTCGCAAGAAATGGAAAAAACTGAAAGATAATTATGTGACTAATGGGTTACAGTAATAAATTTGGAGGAACAAAGCATCAACTGACATAGTGGTAAGGAGCACTGGGAATTTTTTTATTAAGGGTTTATTGGAAACAGACCTAATATTGGACTACTTGATATGTCTAATTGATTATTAAGTATATGACTTTTGGTTTTTACAGCTTTTTTAATTTCTAGTGCCTCTAAATTGTTAAGTCTGTTACCATGTCCGTTTTTATGTAAGATTTTAGCACCGGTGCTATGACAAAACGTATGATCTTTATCGATCAAATGGTTGGCGAATTCTGAAAAACCGTTATTATTGAGGCAACGAAGATGCTCCTTTATCCTAATATTAACATTACGTGTTGTCTTACCGATATAAAAAGCCGAACAATTATTACAATTTAATTTATATATTCCCGAATGACTTAATTTGTTGTCCTTATCTTTAGAATTAATTAGAAATTTACCTAGATTGTTATTCGTATAAAAGGCAGGTCTGACTTCAGAAGGAAGGTTTTTAACACTTAAAGTAGAAAAATTATTAATGAATAAAATTCGCCGCCATTGATAATTAATACTATTATCATTGATTTGAGGACAAGGACTAGCGAATAAGAATTGATTAATGGCTATTTGTTTTAGTTTTTTATTTAAAATTAAATCAATAAAATATGGTTCATAGCCATTATTTACCGCTATTTTTTTAATTAATTTAAGTTCATTAGCAAAATTAGTATCGGACATTGGAATTGTGACTAAACGATGAACCATTGAATGGAATGCTGAGTGCTTATGTGAAATCGGGTGATTAGAGGTGCTGTGTATTACAATGTCAGTATAGGAGGGTTTACGAAATATGTTAAAATCAATTTTGTTATTAATGATGGATAAGGTAAGGTCTAAAAAATTTAAGGTTGAGTTTTTGCCTATCTCTAATGTGAATTTAATCTGATTGTGAAAAGAGTTTTATAAGATTGAGGAAGGAATTCAGTTGACGCTCAGTCCCTGTCCATATACAAAACACATCATCAACGTATCTCTTCCAGTACAAAAGATTTTTAATAAGAGGTGAGGTACTAGATAGAATTTTATTCTCTAGGTTATCCATGAATATATCAGCAATCAGAGGACTGGTAGGGCTGCCCATAGCCAGGCCGTCTCGTTGCTGATATATAACATTATTGAATTGAAAATAATTTTGATTCAGGCAAATATTAAACAAGGAAGTTAAATCTTTTATAAAATCTGTAGAGAGGTCCGAACTATTTAGTAGATCAGAAATTAAACATTTACTCTCTTCTATGGGAACATTAGGAAATAAATTTACAACGTCAAAAGAAATTAGTTTAGAATTACTAGGGAGAATCATATCTTTCAATTCTTCTACTAATGAAAAAGAGTTTTTAAGGGTATGCTTCGGTGAAAAAACATTGGTATTTTGAAACACATTAGTAATAACGGATGATATTTTAAAATTTGGGGCATTGCAACATGAAACCACTGGCCTGATGGGGTAATTAATCTTGTGTATTTTAAGGAACCCATATAATTTAGGAGTTTTGGGATTTTTAGTTAAAAATTTAATTTTGTGATATGATTCATCTTGAAATATTTTAGTTTTACATGTTTGAAGGGTTTGTTTCACATTTTCTTGGAACTTATTGGTTGGGTCTTTCGCAAGTATTACAAAATTGTCACTGTCGATGAAGTCCGCTACTTTAATATTATAATCACTTCGAGGAATTACGATGACTGTATTCCCCTTGTCCGCTTTCGTGAGGATCAAATCTTCTTCTGCTAGTTTGGCACGAATATTCTTCATTATTGTCAACTCCGGATTTGGGTTAGGTTTAAATTTAGGTATTATTTTTTGTAAAGTTTCAGCACTTTTGTAATAGAATTTTTTTGGTTTATTACATAGAGCTGTGTCTATATCCACCGCGACCTCTTCTATTGCAGCATTAAAGTTATTATTAGAGTATTTAAGGTTATATTTTAATCCCTTTGCCAATAGGGACATCTCCTCAGGAAGAAAATGTACAGAAGACAGATTCTGTACACGGTCAAAAAATGTATGGACCGGCTCCGGGTTACTATTATTAATATCCGGACTATTTACACGGCACAAAATCTTCAGTTTTTTATTTATTGTATTAAGTTTATTGAAGGATTTAACTGAAACTAGGGATCGAACTTTGTCGTCGAATAAGTCCCATTCGACAGGGTGCAACTCATACACTAGTTCAGTATGTAATAGTTTTAAATTAAGTTTAATATTATTACGTCGTTTGTATGCACATTTTAGATCCTCTCTTAACCACGCTAATTTAGCTTTATACATGGAAGATTGGGGAATTGATGATTGATTTTTGGCGCTTTTGAACTGCGCATTAAGATAGTTAGGAAACACTTTTGTTTTTAGGCACTGTTTAAAAAAGTATATATTAATACACATCACTTTATACTTAATTGAGAAGTTTTTATACATTTTTGCTTTTTTGGCCGTACTCGCCAACTTAATATTATTGTAGAAAGCAATCACTTTGTGGTTTGACATATTTAATAAAATAAAATACTGTTTTGTTTAAAACCACGAGTTTTATTAATTTTTTGAACCGACCGGTTTCGCTTTACTCAAGCATCATCAGGGTACAAATTAATACTAAACAATAAGTCATAATGTGTGCTTATATAAAACAAAATATAGAGGGAGACAAAATTTAGAGAGAGACAAAATATAGAGGGAGACAACATGATACAAATATAACAAACACATCGACGGCCATAAAATAAATTAACCTAAGTTCGCAAGTAATGGAAAAAACTGAAAGATAATTATGTGACTAATGGGTTACAGTAATAAATTTGGAGGAACAAAGCATCAACTGACATAGTGGTAAGGAGCACTGGGAATTTTTTTATTAAGGGTTTATTGGAAACAGACCTAATATTGGACTACTTGATATGTCTAATTGATTATTAAGTATATGACTTTTGGTTTTTACAGCTTTTTTAATTTCTAGTGCCTCTAAATTGTTAAGTCTGTTACCATGTCCGTTTTTATGTAAGATTTTAGCACCGGTGCTATGACAAAACGTATGATCTTTATCGATCAAATGGTTGGCGAATTCTGAAAAACCGTTATTATTGAGGCAACGAAGATGCTCCTTTATCCTAATATTAACATTACGTGTTGTCTTACCGATATAAAAAGCCGAACAATTATTACAATTTAATTTATATATTCCCGAATGACTTAATTTGTTGTCCTTATCTTTAGAATTAATTAGAAATTTACCTAGATTGTTATTCGTATAAAAGGCAGGTCTGACTTCAGAAGGAAGGTTTTTAACACTTAAAGTAGAAAAATTATTAATGAATAAAATTCGCCGCCATTGATAATTAATACTATTATCATTGATTTGAGGACAAGGACTAGCGAATAAGAATTGATTAATGGCTATTTGTTTTAGTTTTTTATTTAAAATTAAATCAATAAAATATGGTTCATAGCCATTATTTACCGCTATTTTTTTAATTAATTTAAGTTCATTAGCAAAATTAGTATCGGACATTGGAATTGTGACTAAACGATGAACCATTGAATGGAATGCTGAGTGCTTATGTGAAATCGGGTGATTAGAGGTGCTGTGTATTACAATGTCAGTATAGGAGGGTTTACGAAATATGTTAAAATCAATTTTGTTATTAATGATGGATAAGGTAAGGTCTAAAAAATTTAAGGTTGAGTTTTTGCCTATCTCTAATGTGAATTTAATCTGATTATGAAAAGAGTTTATAAGATTGAGGAAGGAATTCAGTTGACGCTCAGTCCCTGTCCATATACAAAACACATCATCAACGTATCTCTTCCAGTACAAAAGATTTTTAATAAGAGGTGAGGTACTAGATAGAATTTTATTCTCTAGGTTATCCATGAATATATCAGCAATCAGAGGACTGGTAGGGCTGCCCATAGCCAGGCCGTCTCGTTGCTGATATATAACATTATTGAATTGAAAATAATTTTGATTCAGGCAAATATTAAACAAGGAAGTTAAATCTTTTATAAAATCTGTAGAGAGGTCCGAACTATTTAGTAAATCAGAAATTAAACATTTACTCTCTTCTATGGGAACATTAGGAAATAAATTTACAACGTCAAAAGAAATTAGTTTAGAATTACTAGGGAGAATCATATCTTTCAATTCTTCTACTAATGAAAAAGAGTTTTTAAGGGTATGCTTCGGTGAAAAAACATTGGTATTTTGAAACACATTAGTAATAACGGATGATATTTTAAAATTTGGGGCATTGCAACATGAAACCACTGGCCTGATGGGGTAATTAATCTTGTGTATTTTAAGGAACCCATATAATTTAGGAGTTTTGGGATTTTTAGTTAAAAATTTAATTTTGTGATATGATTCATCTTGAAATATTTTAGTTTTACATGTTTGAAGGGTTTGTTTCACATTTTCTTGGAACTTATTGGTTGGGTCTTTCGCAAGTATTACAAAATTGTCACTGTCGATGAAGTCCGCTACTTTAATATTATAATCACTTCGAGGAATTACGATGACTGTATTCCCCTTGTCCGCTTTCGTGAGGATCAAATCTTCTTCTGCTAGTTTGGCACGAATATTCTTCATTATTGTCAACTCCGGATTTGGGTTAGGTTTAAATTTAGGTATTATTTTTTGTAAAGTTTCAGCACTTTTGTAATAGAATTTTTTTGGTTTATTACATAGAGCTGTGTCTATATCCACCGCGACCTCTTCTATTGCAGCATTAAAGTTATTATTAGAGTATTTAAGGTTATATTTTAATCCCTTTGCCAATAGGGACATCTCCTCAGGAAGAAAATGTACAGAAGACAGATTCTGTACACGGTCAAAAAATGTATGGACCGGCTCCGGGTTACTATTATTAATATCCGGACTATTTACACGGCACAAAATCTTCAGTTTTTTATTTATTGTATTAAGTTTATTGAAGGATTTAACTGAAACTAGGGATCGAACTTTGTCGTCGAATAAGTCCCATTCGACAGGGTGCAACTCATACACTAGTTCAGTATGTAATAGTTTTAAATTAAGTTTAATATTATTACGTCGTTTGTATGCACATTTTAGATCCTCTCTTAACCACGCTAATTTAGCTTTATACATGGAAGATTGGGGAATTGATGATTGATTTTTGGCGCTTTTGAACTGCGCATTAAGATAGTTAGGAAACACTTTTGTTTTTAGGCACTGTTTAAAAAAGTATATATTAATACACATCACTTTATACTTAATTGAGAAGTTTTTATACATTTTTGCTTTTTTGGCCGTACTCGCCAACTTAATATTATTGTAGAAAGCAATCACTTTGTGGTTTGACATATTTAATAAAATAAAATACTGTTTTGTTTAAAACCACGAGTTTTATTAATTTTTTGAACCGACCGGTTTCGCTTTACTCAAGCATCATCAGGGTACAAATTAATACTAAACAATAAGTCATAATGTGTGCTTATATAAAACAAAATATAGAGGGAGACAAAATTTAGAGAGAGACAAAATATAGAGGGAGACAACATGATACAAATATAACAAACACATCGACGGCCATAAAATACCGACCGAATTTTTGACCGTGTACAGAATCTGTCTTCTGTACATTTTCTTCCTGAGGAGATGTCCCTATTGGCAAAGGGATTAAAATATAACCTTAAATACTCTAATAATAACTTTAATGCTGCAATAGAAGAGGTCGCGGTGGATATAGACACAGCTCTATGTAATAAACCAAAAAAATTCTATTACAAAAGTGCTGAAACTTTACAAAAAATAATACCTAAATTTAAACCTAACCCAAATCCGGAGTTGACAATAATGAAGAATATTCGTGCCAAACTAGCAGAAGAAGATTTGATCCTCACGAAAGCGGACAAGGGGAATACAGTCATCGTAATTCCTCGAAGTGATTATAATATTAAAGTAGCGGACTTCATCGACAGTGACAATTTTGTAATACTTGCGAAAGACCCAACCAATAAGTTCCAAGAAAATGTGAAACAAACCCTTCAAACATGTAAAACTAAAATATTTCAAGATGAATCATATCACAAAATTAAATTTTTAACTAAAAATCCCAAAACTCCTAAATTATATGGGTTCCTTAAAATACACAAGATTAATTACCCCATCAGGCCAGTGGTTTCATGTTGCAATGCCCCAAATTTTAAAATATCATCCGTTATTACTAATGTGTTTCAAAATACCAATGTTTTTTCACCGAAGCATACCCTTAAAAACTCTTTTTCATTAGTAGAAGAATTGAAAGATATGATTCTCCCTAGTAATTCTAAACTAATTTCTTTTGACGTTGTAAATTTATTTCCTAATGTTCCCATAGAAGAGAGTAAATGTTTAATTTCTGATTTACTAAATAGTTCGGACCTCTCTACAGATTTTATAAAAGATTTAACTTCCTTGTTTAATATTTGCCTGAATCAAAATTATTTTCAATTCAATAATGTTATATATCAGCAACGAGACGGCCTGGCTATGGGCAGCCCTACCAGTCCTCTGATTGCTGATATATTCATGGATAACCTAGAGAATAAAATTCTATCTAGTACCTCACCTCTTATTAAAAATCTTTTGTACTGGAAGAGATACGTTGATGATGTGTTTTGTATATGGACAGGGACTGAGCGTCAACTGAATTCCTTCCTCAATCTTATAAACTCTTTTCATAATCAGATTAAATTCACATTAGAGATAGGCAAAAACTCAACCTTAAATTTTTTAGACCTTACCTTATCCATCATTAATAACAAAATTGATTTTAACATATTTCGTAAACCCTCCTATACTGACATTGTAATACACAGCACCTCTAATCACCCGATTTCACATAAGCACTCAGCATTCCATTCAATGGTTCATCGTTTAGTCACAATTCCAATGTCCGATACTAATTTTGCTAATGAACTTAAATTAATTAAAAAAATAGCGGTAAATAATGGCTATGAACCATATTTTATTGATTTAATTTTAAATAAAAAACTAAAACAAATAGCCATTAATCAATTCTTATTCGCTAGTCCTTGTCCTCAAATCAATGATAATAATATTAATTATCAATGGCGGCGAATTTTATTCATTAATAATTTTTCTACTTTAAGTGTTAAAAACCTTCCTTCTGAAGTCAGACCTGCCTTTTATACGAATAACAATCTAGGTAAATTTCTAATTAATTCTAAAGATAAGGACAACAAATTAAGTCATTCGGGAATATATAAATTAAATTGTAATAATTGTTCGGCTTTTTATATCGGTAAGACAACACGTAATGTTAATATTAGGATAAAGGAGCATCTTCGTTGCCTCAATAATAACGGTTTTTCAGAATTCGCCAACCATTTGATCGATAAAGATCATACGTTTTGTCATAGCACCGGTGCTAAAATCTTACATAAAAACGGACATGGTAACAGACTTAACAATTTAGAGGCACTAGAAATTAAAAAAGCTGTAAAAACCAAAAGTCATTTTTTTTTTTTTTTTTTTTATTGAAAAATTTTTCTTTCGGTACAATACAATAGATACATAAATAAAATGAAAGTATATAAAAGCTTAATGCAATTATAATTATTACAATTATATAATATATATTTTTAAATTATTCTCCCATAATAAGCAAATGCTTGTGTGTACGGGAGGAAGTATTATTTGTTTGTTAATTTTTTTATTTTTTTTTATTGTTGTTTTTATTTATATTTAGTACTTTGAAATTTAGTTTATGTAAATAATAAGATAAATGTATGTTTATATAAATATATAAATTTTTATTATTATTATTATTTATTTTTTTTTTAGTTAAGGTTTTCAGTATATTTTTTTAATTGTGTTTTGAAATTTTTGAAACTGTCACAATGGGATTTTATATTTTCTGGTAATTTATTAAAGAAATTTGTTCCCAAGTATTTGTAGTTTTGTTGGCCTAAAGTTTTTTTACAAATGGGAATTGGTAACATGTATTTTTGCCTGAGATTTGCTGTGTTTTTGAAAGGTATAGTTTTGTTTAGGATATCCTCTTTGTAGACTTGTAAGGTTGAGTGATACAGAAAAAGAGTATTTAATTTTCTGACTTTAAATTCTTTGAATATGAGTTCTGATGGATATAAAAATGATTTTTTTAATATTATTTTAATTATTAGTTTTTGCGCAATGTAAAGAGATTGTGTGTGAGTTTCTTTTGTCATATACTTAATAATCAATTAGACATATCAAGTAGTCCAATATTAGGTCTGTTTCCAATAAACCCTTAATAAAAAAATTCCCAGTGCTCCTTACCACTATGTCAGTTGATGCTTTGTTCCTCCAAATTTATTACTGTAACCCATTAGTCACATAATTATCTTTCAGTTTTTTCCATTACTTGCGAACTTAGGTTAATTTATTTTATGGCCGTCGATGTGTTTGTTATATTTGTATCATGTTGTCTCCCTCTATATTTTGTCTCTCTCTAAATTTTGTCTCCCTCTATATTTTGTTTTATATAAGCACACATTATGACTTATTGTTTAGTATTAATTTGTACCCTGATGATGCTTGAGTAAAGCGAAACCGGTCGGTTCAAAAAATTAATAAAACTCGTGGTTTTAAACAAAACAGTATTTTATTTTATTAAAGAAAAATTACTTGAAAAATCCGGAACATAATCCCTCCATGGCGCACGCATTTATAACAATTTGTGCGTCTGGAACGTCGTGGAATAAAAAAGTCGCTTCCCCTCCGGGGCGATGAATATAATTCAACAAAACTAAAGAAGGTAATGAAACTCGCCTGTGGGACCGAAGCTACTAATGAAATTATTCCTAGTGTACAGCAAAGCCAAACCATAGGGGATTTCCTTGCTAACTTGGCAACAGAATTTCTTCAGCGGATTCCTGAAAACTTCCAAACAACTAAATAGGTTCTACTGCGAAGTTTAAATTAAGTAAAGTAGTAGTTGTATGATCTCGGAGGTATGTTTTCCGTTAATGTTGTTAACTGCGTAGTTTTGATATTCCTTCTAAGTTCAGATCTTTGGCTGCTTGTTTCTTGTTTCTAAAACGGAATTTTCCGCCCTCGCGGTTTGCTTTACTGATATTCTACACAAACTTGATTTAGATTCTCGTTCAAGTGCTTTCGGTGGATAAACAAATGCGATTAATATTAATTTCTTTATTTGGATGAGTTTAAAATGACAGTCGATTGCCCAACAGTTGGCCCTCCGGCATTCTTGCATACAATATGTAGTCGGTTTAGGAAAAATTCGATATACATACTTACTCAAAATATAAACAAATGTCGTCGAAAGGTTTACAGAGAGGATGTACTGCCGAATAACAAAAGTTTTTAAAACACATTTTCATTCAATTACATCAAAGTAAAAATTAATTAGGTATATAATTGCAATTAAAAACAAAAAATCGACACTGATTATTACAGGTATATTTTTAAGTCGATTTTGGGTTTGAAATTGGTAAATAATGCACAATTTTTTTTTTTTATTATAATTATTATATTTCGGGGAGCCAACTATCGGGAGATCAACTGTCGGATCATCGTTTATAATAGATGTAAAAGTGAACAAGTAGGTACTTTATTTTATTTAAATTTTTGAACGGTTTCGAAGAACCCTATTTTGTATGGATAAAAACAAAATTAGATCTAATGAAGAAAGAAACACTTAAATTTAGCAATCGATACTAATATGGGCATTAACACAAAGAAAAGTGATGATTTTTTTAATTGAATTCATGGAATTTAATTAGAAAAATGTGTTCAGATATTTCTTGTTCAAAGGCTCTCCTTTTTCCAGGTATAGAGTGGAGGCTTATTCCGCGTGTTTAAAACTGATTCAAGGAAAAAAAAATTGTTGCGACCATATTGAATTATTTTTTATGGTTGAGTATCTCTTGAGTACCGTTTGACTGTAAGAAGGTGGGCGTATTAAATTTATTTTTTCTTGAATACATTCAGATCTAATGGCAAGTGTATGTACTGCTTTTCATTTCCCTTAAAATGGAATATAATTAAAGAAACAAAAGGTTTTCATTTGGGACCACTTTTTCATTATTTTTTCGTACCAAAGTGAATAAAAAAATAAACATTTTGAAAGAGGATTTAGAATAAGTAGTATGAAATTATTCAAACTATTTTTTTTTTTGATATTATGATCATCATTGATCCTTCGTCAACCTCCAAAACCTTCAATTAATTGATTTCAACAATAAAGTTTTTCTTCAAATCAACAACATTATGTACAGGTAAATGGTTTTTCTTCTCGCAGTAATTCGTTTAGAGTTTAGACTATTTTATTATTTGTTAATATTAGCTAAAATTATCTTAAGATGTTATCTTAAATAATCTTAAAATTCAATGTACAAAACAAGCGGAAAATTAATTTCTACCTTTTAATCAAATTAAGTATTTTCATTATTGGCATTATTGAAAATCAATCAAATAATGAAAAAAATAATACTCAATCATAGAAAGGCGGGGACTGGCTAGCGGTCTACCCGTCGCATCGTCTGGGGAGATGATGTTAATTATGAAGAACAAGTCCAGTGGACAGCCAAAGGGGAGGCAAAGGAGAAGGGACTAACTCACCCCTCGATTATATCAGGACAACTGAGAAGGATCCGAATATTATTATTATTATTCATATTCATGGACATATTATATTCAGAGATGCATTTATTTTGGCTTCCTGCGGCTACCTGATAGCAGATATTGTTTTGAGGCTTTATTTGGCTCGAAACGGACCTAAGAGGGAGATTTTAATTTAAATAAATAACACAATCAAATAATGAATAATGCTTTATAAGCAACTTTAATTAAAAAAGAAACAGTACCTGTTGTAATTCCGGATTGTCAGGCAAATTTTTGAAATAAAAACTTCAGGATCAACAAAATACTTTGAACTTATATTATATTATTAGCAGGCGGTAGGAATTATTCTGGGCCTTGACCTTGGGCTTGCAATAGTATTTATCTAAGTCTCAATTCCTGCATTTTCGACAGCCTTATTTTTAAATTTCGGATCTATGGGTAACCTCTTAAATTACTATCTAGATATCTAGAATATCACAGTACCTACCTAAGAAAACCCATTTAATATGGTACTATGAATGAAATAAAACAACATTTTTTTTCTGATGAGGAGATGGATGAATATTGCAATATTTCTAGAAATTTTTTGTTCAAATGCCGGTCTCTACTATTATTTTGTCGCTTTACCCAACGACAAAGCATAAAAGTTAAAAAAATTTATCAAATAAATTTTTAATTATTTCTTCTTCAAACAGAGCAAACTTATTTTGTAGCACTATTTTAATTCAATATTAATAGCTTACTTAGTATTAACTACGTTTGTTTTTCAAAAGCCAACATAAGCATTGCTTACGAAACATAACGGGTTTTGGCCAAAAAACGTGTTTAAAACTAAGTAATCTATTAATTTTGAATTATTTATTAATGAAATTTCTTAAAATTAATTCATTCATATTCTTTACTATTCCTCAAACGAATCCTTCAAAATTGGCTTCAAGGCATCTTTATGTGAGGCCACCCGGACACAGATGAATCAAGCAAGGAGTCAAGGAGGCTCTATCACTTATTCATAATGGCAACCATCTGAAATATGCAGGCAGTAACAATACACGTAAAAATAAACGACTGCAAAACAATCCGCTCGACAAGTAGTAGTGGAATGGTACGGGCACACAGTACAGGGGGGTTTATGTCAGGTGAAGCTTACACCGCCTCTACCCCTCGTAACTCTTGTTTACACTGAAGTTTTATGAGTATTATTTCACTGTTGGATATAAAGCACCGTCCTAGGGGTGGTCGCTGGAAATCTTTCCACCGTGTTAAAATACATTTTATGTGCCCGTAAAGCGCGCAAACTGAATCAGTCCGAAGTTTCTTTAGTGGCTTAGCTTAAAGTTAACTGCGGACGAGGTGGTGGTACAAATTAAAATGTAATGCATCATAACCCGCCGCGAGTCGGTCCCCCCGCCCGGGGTGAAGCACGCCCGCCAGCTTTATTATTATCTTATGAGCGCATAAACATTTGGGATGAAGAAAGATTGCTTTATGGGTGTATGAATCATATCGCCTCGTTTACGGGAAGACGTTAAGCCACCTGGAAACGGAATTCTTGGGAAAGTGTTTTCCGAAAACAGTTTCCTCACACTTTGATAACTATTCAGAACTAGCGCACATCCGTAAAAAAATAAGGGGATATTTTAATTGTAGGTTTGTGAAGCTGAATGCATTTCCTAAAAAAATGTTTGTTTCATAATCATTACATTTCGAAGGACTATTTATTAATAAAATAATATTGTTACTTACTTCATAGCTTCTCAATCAGTTTGAAAATCATTGCATGTCCCATTCTAGGTACCGGAGGAGTAACCGGAGGTACTTACGCCACCAAAATTATTATTTTTAATTGTTGATTCGGCATGGAGTTGTTTGTATATTTTGGGTTTTATTGCCGAAGAGAAATTGAAAAGAGTATACCTTACTGCATCTGTATTATACATTCCTCAAACGTTGGATCATAGACGTTAGACATATGCATTCCTAACAAAATCGATGGGTTAATCTTGACCATTCTCGTTAAAGGAGGGTTTTAAATTTATTATGCACTCTGCACAACTATAATTTATTGATTTTGACGCAGAGATACCGTCAGATGCTTATTTGTACAGGGAGGCGAATATCTACTGAGAAAGAAAAAAATTGTTTAATTCAAATTTTATTCATTTCAAATTAAAATACATATGTTTTTCCGTGTTTTTATTCACAACATTAATTTTTGTAGATTCTGCTTTAAAAATATAAACACAACAAAATTACAAAGTAGTTACTTTTGCATGGCTTTTTTCAGTACATTTTTTCTGGTGAATTTATGAAGAAAGTAGGTATGGGAGTTATATTACTTGCCGAAAGCGTGTTTGAATTGGGTTCAACTGAGAAAAACACTAATAACAACTCGTTTTAAATAAATAATTTGTAATTTCCTTTTTTTTACCTTTCCGAAAAACGCTGTAAAAAATACAGGTACTTTTATTGATATTTATACCTGTAAAAAAAGTAATAAAAAATGTTGCCGTAATTAAATTTCAACGAAGCAGCATGAAATATTCTCAGAGCGCGAAATGTATTTCTGAAATTTACGTTGTATCGCAAACACATATTGGCAACTTATTTCCCGCAGGACTGAAGACCTTTCCAGCACGTGAGAGCCTGCGAGGAAATTACAGTACGTATGGTGTACTTACTTTGACATATACGTTGTATACATTGGGATACTGAAAATATAACAAACTCTGTAACGGAAATGTGGAAATTTCTAGAAATATACTCTTTTCAGTATTGTACACACCCACATATTATATTTATAATGATAATATTGTTAAGTTCTTTGAAATGTGGACACTTGAATAGTACCGAAGCATCTCATAATATGACTACCTATCTAAATTATCTTTTTTTAAATTGACAGACAAAGAGTAAAATTATGGCATTCTCAATTAACTCAAATAGCTCAATTCGCATATACATTGACCCTGGATAGAGTAAAGATTTCAAGTTCAAGTCGTGCGCGACCTAATCTTAGGTCTTCTTATGTTGTATGTTTTTATTTTAGACTTATTTTTAATATTTAAGTGAAAGACATTCCTTTTATCTTCACTAAAAATTTTTGCAAGGATTTATTGAATGAAAATCTAAAGGAGGGTATCGGCGCAATTTCACATATTTCGTTGATATAAAAAGGGAGGAATAAAAAGATATAAATTTGATAAACGTGAAATTACTGGAAGGAAGTCTGTATGTGATGGTATTGAAAGAATCCGGAGAAAAAAATCGTTTCATTAGTTTCACTTCAAACTTCTATGTAATCAGCAATTTGCTATTACATTAGCTCCACACAGGAGGCCCTGAGGAAAATAATTTCCCTCACGGCCTTTATCATCCTTAGGGATGCCTTGTGGAGGAGGGTTTTTCCGTGAATAGGAAGGAGGATATCTGAGAAGGAAAGGGGTATCAGGGGTGGCACGTATGAATCCATCCCCAATACTGTTAAGGCGATGGGTCGAGAGAGGAGAAGGTATAAAAGTCTCCCTCAACCAGTCTCTCCAAATCCGGCCCATCACACAATAAGTAGGCAGATCCATCCGCCGCCAAGACCTAGACAAGCCTCACCACATGAAAGCAGGTCAAGTCATCAAACAAAGCACTTAGATGAACTGTGGCATAGGTGTTGGTTATCCAATAAATGGTTCCCGGGGCGGCGATAATCATATACATATTTTTAACCCTCCTACGGTTTTTTTAGTATGATTTACAGAAGTGATCAGATGACCCAAGTAACATTATTACATATTTTGACTAGTCAGTGGTTGAGTGGGCATAGCGCCTGGGTTCCACCCGGGCGTCGCTTGTTTGATTCCTCGGCTGGCTAAGTCCTCCATCACAACACAAGCAACATTTTCGGCATTTAATTTCTGTGATGGTAGTAGGAGATTTTCAAACATTGTTGGGTTATTCGTTACCCGGGAATGTTTGTCTTTCTTTAAAAAAAATAATATTATGAGTAATTGTGCAGTTTAGAAATAATAATATAATAATTAAATTCTTTATTCAATGAAATCGGCAACATTATAACTAAAACAGTACATGTTCAATGTAGTTTACAAATAGATTACATCAGTACAAAAAAATAATAAACATAAAAGTAATGTAAGAACGATTATATAGAAGTAGCATTTTTTAGTTGTTCATAGCCTGCCTCACTAGGTGAACCTGTATTGAGGCAGAACTGTTTCCTGCATTTTATCTACGGTTTTTTTTTATAAACGTGTAATGTAGGTTTCTATACAGCAACACTTTATTTTAGTTTAGTACATTTAAAACGTTTAGTTTCAAAATTTTCAACCTTGAAAAGCTTTAATAATCTGACGTCTCGCACTCTTTTTATATTACATCAATTGAGTATTGATAAATTTCAATCAACCCCATAATTTAATGCGGAGTAAACCACTTTTATCATTGCCAGATAGAATGGAAAAGAGGACAAGATTTTCTTTACTTCTTCTACTCGTATGTGAAAACTTATGACGTAAATATCCCATTGCATTTAATCTTCTCCACATTGTACTCTATCATTTTAGAGCGTAAAAACAGGGTTGGGTAAATGTGTTTTGTGTGTTAGGGGCGTGTGTATCCGCGTTTATGAAAAGTAAATATAAAGGACATGGAGTGGAAGGACAGGCGGTTGGGGGGTTGAGGGGTGGTTTTGGGGGTTAAGGGTGAGAAGGAGGACGTTATGATGGCCTGCTAGCCCTACCACCTCTTCTGTGCCCTCTGAGAGCAGTACAGTCAACACAAAATACATCAGAAGGAGAAATTCTTGAATGGAAAGAGATATTAAATTGAAAGTATTTACTAAATTGTCTAAATTTCGCACGTGCACAAGCATATAATATTAAATTTAATTTAATTTGTCAGCGATTCATAAAATTACATAGTTACCTACCCAAAGACAATCAGTTTGAACAAATTAATTGAGGAAGGACAATAATATAAATCTATCAATTTGACAGGCGGGTTTTTGGAAACTGCCGCCGGGAACTGTTTATTGGATTACCAATACCTCTGCCATATTATGTCACCCCAAGTGGCTCGCTGCGTTTTGTGACTTACCAGGGGTGCTCGGGTTCATGGGGTGAGGTTTGTCTGGGTCTTGGCGGCGGATACGTCTGTCAATTACTGCGTGACAGGCCGGATTGGGAGACACTGGTAGAGGGAGACCATTTGACCACTTCAGCAGGACTCTCTCGCCCCGTCGCGTCGCCTTGCACCGTTTTGGGAGGGATGGATTAATAAGTCTGTCAATCCTGGATCCACAGACCCCAGATTTATATCAACTCTTGATAGCTTATCTAAAAACCCTCCACATAGCATCCCCAATCACGACATAGGCCCTGAAAGAAATTATTTTCCTTAGGGCCTCCATTGCAGAGCTATTTAAAAAAAAGTGCATTTATTAGAGTCAATGAATAGACATAAGAAAAAACATAAAATTACGACACAGTTATACCTAGTGAGACGGTATACAGTTATACCTAGGTAAGATTTGTTTGTTTGTTTGTTTGAATTGAATAGGCTCCGAAATTTCTGAACCGATTTTAAAAATTCTTTCACTGTTGGGAAGCTACACTATTCCCGGGTGACATAGGCTCTATTATATTTTCAAAAAAAATAGAGATCCTTACTAAAACCCCAATAATGTAACCCAGGGTGTAAAAAATTACCTAAAATATTTTTTACATCGCGTGCGCCGCAAAAACTATTGATGATAGAATAAAATAATGTACTACGACTTTGCAGAATACATCATTATTTACAAAAAGTGTCGGGACAGCATATGTCTAACTATTATAGTTATACCGCTTGAAAAGGCTCTTTATTTGTATCTTGATTGTAGTCCTTATCAAAATAAATTATTTTATATTAAAGAATGCTTCAATGCCTTTATTTAACTTTTTTAAATATTCAATTCGGACGTACCATTCGAAAGATATCACGAGTTTAAAAATGTAAGTATTAGAAACGTAAGAATGTATTAGACGTGGGAGGGGAACGGGGACGCACGGGAAGGTGATTCCGGGAGAAAAAAATATTTATTTGAATATGGCATTGCAACGCATGCCGGGAACCAGCTATAGATAAATAATTTAAAAAAAAAGTAATATACCGACAATCTAAATACACAAATAAAGAAAATTCATTAAACTAACATTGAATTCAAACAGATATCTTCTACAGATTCACACGATATTAAAACATGTCAGGTTATTTCTACAATTGTGCTACTTTCCATTATTAATGAAAATAATCGATCATCATAACACGGGCATGTGGCTAGGTCGAAAAATCCACAAATTATGTAATCACCAAAGCTATGAATAAAGAAAAACTTAAACAATATATCTTTTTTAAATGAATTAGGTAGGTATTTGAAATAAGTTTAATTAATAAATTTATGTCGTTACTTACTGTTAAACTCGTTAGAATCCGGGTTCCAGAATAAGTAATGAAAAATTAATTTACTTATCTTGATTGGCCAAGTGAATTAGACTTATACTCTACCTGTGAGTTTTCGGACGCTGGTAATACGACCCTAATATTTGATACGCTGTATTACATTAAAACGCTCACCACAATAATACTTTATGAAATTATAATTCTTTCCAAAAAGCATTTTCCGAATCTCATCAACAAAATACAACGATATTTTTTGCAAATAAGGAGCGGGGGACGCGCTTGAGTTGCCACCCATTTCCTTTTTTGGGTTTCCTTTCTGATTCGCTTTTAGTTTTAGAAATAGGTTTTTGTTAAGGCCAAAATAACTATCGTTGTGTTGAACTTCGAGTCTAATGGCAAACTCTTTGCGACGGAGTTTTGAAATTCTTAGAATCCGTTTTGTCCAGGACATGGTTAGTTGAACTTCGAATTAAGTTTTTATATGCATTTCTTGAAATTTCCTTGTTTGACTGTACTGTTTGCCACGAGGTGGTGAGGGTTCAAATAATTGTAAATATTTTAATGGGTTGGGATATTATAGAGAACAAAATACTGCCACAGGGACAATTTACTTTCAGTGATCAAAAAGATTTTAATGTAGAAATATTACCTACTTATTGATTAAATTCCAAGGGAATATGCTTTTCTGGAAATGTTATTTTATTTTAAATGCAATGTACGTAGTTTGTTACTAAATATATATTTGTGATAGGATTGATTCGTTAATTACAGATATCTTTTTTTATATATTCACCATAGATACAAAAATATAATTCAAATTTATACACGTTATTTCGTATATTATATTATGGGCTTTGTAATCAGATTGCAATATTATATTAAACGACATAATAACACGAATTTAGCTACGATATATAATTTACCTAAATATTCAATGGTTGTTTTGTTTGCATAGTCCTAACTACCTTATGTTTTAATTTCTAAAAATATCTTGTTGGAGTACATAATTATGTTGATGGTTTAGTCTGATTTTATACATCGCGACTTTTATTAAATTATGAAACATTTTGTAACCTTGGTTAGAAAGGGTTCTAAGTTCTCCTTTTTTGTTACATGAGCTCCTCACAGGAGGTCCTCAGGAAAATAATTTCCCTCAGGGTTTACGCATCTTTGGGGATGCTGTGTGGAGGGTTTTTTTAAGGATAGGAAAGAAAGGAGAGTTCTGGGAAGGAAAAGGGTTTAAGGGGTGGGAAGGAATCTGGGGTTCAGTGTGTCCTGGTCATCCGCCTTTAAGACCTAGACAAACCTCACCCCATGAACCCGGGCACCCCTGCTAAATCACCAAACTTAGCGAACCACTTGGGGTGACCTATGGCAGAGGTGTTGGTTATCCAATAAAGGTTCCCGGGGCGGTGGTACCGATTCCCGCCTCCCAAATTGCAAGGTGAAGTTAGAGTCCTATCCAACCATGGTGACGATTTTATTGTCTACGAAAATAAAGTGATTATGCCTAGTTTTGTGGTGAAAAGATTAGATAAGGGATGTACTTAATATTTTAATTTTTTTATGAAATAATGTACGGATCACTATACTTTCGATTTTCGTTTATTTATTTGTGTTTCATCCAATGATAAAATGAAGTATTATTATATTACCATACATTATTTATCCTATTATGCAATTTTAATAACAATGTGACAACATGCTCACACCCTTTGCTGCGTTTCTAGCCTGTTTCTATTTCACAGTGGAAGCGTAAGAATTATTTACTCTCCGGTGTTATATTTACTATTTCCTTTCTTGCAGATAACATAGATGTCGCCCGGTACCATGTGCTAGTGTCATGTGAGGAAGATGCGTCCCCTGGCGGCCATGCTGAACCTTAATGCTGTTAGGACAGCAGAGACACGAAGCAAGGCTTTGTTCTGGCGCTTGCACAGCAAATAATATTACGTTTGTATGAATATTTGCATACTCAACGATGTCCTTCTGCACTATTGCATAATAACGGGACATTTCGCTGACCAACCAGATTTCATTGGGGTTAACAAAAATATTATGGTTTCCTACCCCTGTGTAATATTAAGTTCTCTCTGTTAGTTCATTATCACAGCGTAAACAATTTTATAATCATAGATTGCAGCTCATAATATGTTGCAACCTAACACTTGATGTAAATGCATTCAGTTGCTTGCGCGATATAGATTTTGAAAAGTAAATAAATTGCTAACAGTGAAACAGATGCTCTCATTAAATGCAATCATTAAATAATAAATAATCTGTTACCAGAATATTTTTCAAACAAAAGTATACATTACAAGGATATTTGCGGACATAACACAAGGACGTGCATTGAAATCAGACAATAGACAAAAAAATGACAACGCCAATTCGCAAAACAGTTTATTTATTTGTAAGAGACAAACAGCTTATGTTACATAAAATACAAATTAAGTTAAATTATCGGTTCTCAACGAGGACGATAACGCCCCCTTGTGGGCGTTTCAGACCTTCAGGGGAGCGGTAGAAGACCAAGAGAAAATTTGGGGGCGTTTCAGGCTTTCAGGAGGGCGGTGGAAGATCCAGAGATTAGAGGCCATCCACAAAAATATTTTCCCTATCCCATTACGCCCCCTCCATTGTGGCAAATGTAACCCCACCGTGGTATCCCATTACGCCCCATTCGTCGTGGTATCCCTTTACGCTCTCTCCGTTGTGGCAAATGTAACCTGCCGTGGTATCCCATTATGCCCCCTTCGTCGTTGTCTCAATTGCTGTTTCGGATTCACGTGTTAGGGGGGGGCGCTAGAAATAAAATTATTCTCAAAGTGGGCGTGAGTTAAATGAAGTCAAAAAAGTTTCTTATGTTAAGGTTGCTTGGAGATGGAGTTTTATTACCCTACAAAGGGATGAAATATTAAAATGCGCTACCGGAAACCACAAACGCTATACCAATTTATGAATCCAAAACAGATTGTTAGAACCATGTTCAATTTGGGAGGCGAAAATGGGTGAACCCATTTACTGGATAACCAAAATCTCTGCCGTAGGTCACCCCAAGAGGTTCCCTACGTTTGATGACTTAGCAGGGTTTCCCGGGTTCACGGGGTGAGGTAGCGGCGGATGCGTCTGCCCAGTTATTATATTTATTCTAATAAAACATTAGTTAGCTTTCTGTTTATTGGAATCCATACTTCGGTACGATCTCATTTAAGTCAATGTAAAATAGAAGAGGAAGAAGTTGGCTGGTAAGTACGAGGACATTTACTACTATTTACAAAACATGAGTACAGCAATGTACTTACACTGCACCATTTCTTTTCTGAATGTTTATTTATATCAGGGACCATACAAAAAAATATTTTCTGTCCGAAAGAATTTTTTAATCACGTGGACTTGATTTTTTATTAAATTCACGGGACAAATCTTCCTGAAGAAAAACGGTTATTACCCGACAATAAAGTTTTTTACGACAAGGAAACATCTTTTGACAATATTGTAGGGCTCCCTAGGCCTTATTTTAATTTGCATATCTTCACTTCACGAAGATGGAACAGTGAATAAATAAGTGGGCAAATGGGGAATTTGATAATTAACTTTGGGTAATCTTTTGAACCCGAATGGTTTAGGTTCACTTGAAGTTCAACTTGTAACTTAACCTGACTGGTGTATGTTATAACATTTAAAAGAAACTCTTCTCATGCGATATTAGTAATTAGATGATATGACAACATTTATGTGAAAAAAACTAGTAAAATACTTAACCTGCCAATTTATAATAATAATAATATTTGGCTAATTTATATAGCGCCGTTTTCGTGAAAAATCACCTCAAGGGCGCTGTACAAATAAATACATAAAAAATAATATTACTGGCTTACAACTAAGATTTACAATTATAACTAGTGATTTACATCTAAGTCTTATTGCTAGTGACTTATGACTAAGACATATAAAAGCTGACCTAAAACTGAGCTCAATGACATATATATTTACAATATGACTTTATACATGATGGCATGACTTAATACATACTCATACATGATGGAATTTTTTTTGTATAGGTATGCAAATACTTTTAAGCCAACTATTTTTCTAAAACTAATTCTAAAGAGTTTGAGATTAGATTTTAGTTTTTTTTTTTTTTTTACCTTTATTTTTCTTGTTATTTTTACACGATTATTCATTTTTTCACATACGTTTAAAATATAATAACATATAAAATACTGGCTGAAGTCCCCTGCGATGCCTGGGATTTTTTTCGAAATCAAATGTAGACATTGACCTTCCTCCCTTGTTTTGAAGTTCACATGTGCAAAATTTCATCAACCTTGGCATAAAACTGTAGATTTGCATACAAATTAAATCCACACCGCCCGTTTGCCAGCCCACTCGTCCACCACATACAGACATTATCCATGGAAGGTTTGTGTATACAATTTGTCAAGGTTTTGTGAAAGTTGTGAAAAAACAAACCTTCCTCATGAATCACTCTATCTATTTGTGAAAACCACATGAAAATCTGTTTAGTAATTTTTGAGTTAATTGCGAACAAACAGACAGACGCGGCGGAGGACTTTAATTTATAATTTAATGTAGAGATGTAGAGGTAAAACAAAAGCAAGTACCTTATGGGAACCCACTGAGGCACTGCTTGTGTCTAGGTAATAAAATAAAAAAATAACATGTTATCGGATCAATATTTTAATTTTTAAGTTTTAATGTAATTATAGCACTTTAGAGTGTTCATTTATCAGTGGATTATTTAATGACGAATGTGAAACCAATTAGGTATGAAATTAATTTATATACACAACGGATTAATGTGAGATTTAAAAATAATTGTTAAAGAGAAAGATTAAGAAATAAAATAGTTTAGATTTTTTTAAAGTGGTGTAGTTCTAAAAATTACGAACAAGTATTTTTTGTTTAACTTTCAGTGTATTTTTCCGCGAAAACAAAACAAAATCCGTATACATTTCAGATTGCAGCAGCTTCCTGCACTTAACGGTATAAAAATATGAAATATCAACAAAGTGGTTTAAACTTTTTACGAGTCAGGGGTCCCGTATAAATATTAAATATCACAGTAGGGTGCGCGACATAACGATATTTTGTAAAAATGTCTTTATACTTTCAAATTGGCCAAACTTTCGCCGTAAGCTTTACAGTCTCGCGAGATTAAAATTTTAAGTGGCGGAAAGTTACCTTCTTTGGATAGAACCAAGATGATAGAATTTGATACAACCCACAACATGACTTAATATTTATTAACCATAGCTATATGATAAAATATTACCAATTATCCAAATATTCAGATTATAAACATCATAATTCATAACCCACAACATGAAAAAATTATGTAATTACCACAGATTTCGCTTGTCTATGGTATTATCGAAAGCTATACTGATCAAAGATATCCAATTATGTAACTATTCAGATCATAATGCCAGACTCAATAATTAAAACTCATATTGTGTAACATTAAACATTAAGAATTTGATGTTTGTTGGGAGATGCTTTCAATATGTCCCTGGTGAAATACTAATAGACTGAAGCATCGCTGGCAATGACTTTGGTAATGCTAAGTTGTTAGATCTACATAGCCAGCGACTTTCCAACATTCTTCTTCTTGACTTTTATCAGTTTTTATAACCTTCTCAAAATGAGGAATCCATAGTTCTATTTGCTCCAGGTAGGTAATTGTTGCACCTCTTACACATGGAATCAGATTAAACAACTCTTACTTCATTTGTTTAGTACTGAGTGTGGGTACCTTTTTCTCTGGGCTCTACTTTTTCCAATATTATTATTAATTAATGTATATTATCAGTATTAAATAAACCATGTGATAGAAATTTAAAGTAGGTGAAATTATAATAGCCGTCTTCTTCTTCAAATTTAGACTGTATCAGAATTTACGAAACAAACAAAAATCCCGTTATTCTTTCATCGTTGACTTGAAATCTAAAGCCAAAGTAAAACGAATACAAGCAAGAAAGAAAAACACAACAAAAGAAAAAGTCCTACAATTTGAATGTTCCGAAAGAGTAAACTTCTTTCATTGAAATGCAAACATGAGTTTTTAACGCTGACTGAGCCATACTTTCGCAGAGCAAATATTAACACTCAGTTTTCTATCCTTATTTTAACTATTTCGACTCCCCCCTGTTCTATTTTTTTGCCTTTTTTCTTTCTCTTTCTTTCGTGATTTTATCTAACCTTTACCCATGTTGGCTGCAGAAAGGTTTTCCGCAATATATTTTCTTTTTCTAAAATATATCAATTTTTACAAGATTACAACAAGACTCCCAACTTCTCCCGATGCAGATCATATTGATATCGATATCACAATTTGAGTTTGAGAAGTCGGTTCGAATAAGGAAGAGATGGGAAAAGAGAAGGTGGTTAAATTGGACGATCATAAAATAAATGGCTGTTCGTAACTAGTCACTGGACATACCAGCTGGGTTCCCCAAAGTTCCCCAAAGGGAGAAATCAGAAAAATTGATGTAAGTTAATGTTGTATTTTCACAAATCACAAATACCGTTAAAAATGTGAAGAAGATTTACAGTTTATTTGGTAATTCTTCGGAACAAACGTCAACGGTTAATACGGAATATTTATTTCATAACAAACAATCATAATTTCACAAACTCGCTAAGATAAACCCTGCCTTGCCCTCAAACCATTTAAAACCTGGGATGTTTTTTTTAAATTATGATGACATGAAGCTAAACGTTTTATCAAAAAAAGTGCGTATTAACCGTTGACGTTTGTTCCGAATATTTACCGTTTATTTTTCTGATTCTGAACATTGTACTAAAAATATGTAATTTGAATATTACATATCACTCATAATAATTATTGATTTGAAAAATCGCATATTCCGAAACAAAGTTATTTGGCTCCAAAGTCATTATGACACTGCTAACACTGGTACTGGGTGATAAGACGGCTGTCACCTGCCTTGTCACATACCACACAAGAGTCCCAACTGCTCCCAAACGCCTGGAGCAAGACTGAGAGTATCTTCCACCCTGGAAAGTGTCGCAAATACGCCTTATATGATTTTTAAATTATAGACATGTGAAATAACATTAATTATTCAAATAAAAATTGTGAAATAACGCAAACAATAAAAATTCCGGATCCATCAAAATAAAAGTAACCCCGTTTAAGGCATAATTTTTTTTTGTACTTTACTTACCTATAACTTTATAAGTATAATATATAGATGTTTTTTGCAGATTTTTCAATAAGTAGGTATAGCAGATACTTAGCACTTTTATGGGTAGCATTGGGTTGTTAGATTTCTAAATGCACGATATCAAGTACTGAAATACCGGCCTATTTCCTACCTCTATTTATTTGGGACTACGGAATAATTCATACTATTATACCTACATACCTTCATGTTATCTTCACTTAATCACCGCCCCATAACTTTATCTGGAAGATAGCGAATAACATGACGGATATTATGAGTTTCGTAACATAATATAATAATATATCCTTGGCAATAAACTCGTATTTGAGCGTGTAATCGAGTTACGGAAGTTCCTATACTTTCATTAGATTTTTCCTCCCCAGAGAGGCTCCGTCCAAAACCTTACGGCAAGTAATAATTCATATTCGACGATAGTTTCAGCTTTCAGCAATGAGTTTCTACTAAGAGAATCCATTACGGGAATACTTGAAATAGGTACTTAACTAAAAAATATATTAAGAAAATATTTCTTTATTTTTTTGTTTCCTTTAAAAGTGACCTAATTAGAAATGGGTTCCATAGCTCAGTCGGTAGTACTCTTGTAATGTCAACAAAGGGCCCTGGGTTCGAGTCCCATCAGTGGAACCAATATATTTTTCTGATTTTTCTGTCTTCAGATTTTCGGTTGAGTTTCGCTAATATTGTCTTAATTTAATTAAATATTATAATTTGAGATTTTACTCATAAAGTTAAAAATAAAAATATTATTTATTTGTAAGAATCGATCAACTTATATTTATAACACTGATCAATAAATAATATGAAGTTAAATCACGTTGAACCAAAAAGGTTTTTTATGCTAAAGTTGCTCAGAGATAGGAGTTTTATTATGTCTTAATTTATTAGAAGGTAAACGGGAGAGGAAGAGGAATATAGGATTAGGATTGGAGATGCTCCCGACACTCATGTATTAATTATAATTTTATTATTACCTATACAGTGGTACCTCGAGATACGAGTTTAATTCGTTCCGTAACCTTGTTCGTAGGTAAGCATATCAATTTTCTCGAATCTCAAAGCAATTTTCCCCGTTGAAATTAATTGAAATGCTATTAATCCGTTCCAGCCCTCAAAATGCCACCCAGTGGTTCTTGTTACGTGTTTTTAACAAGAAAAATATATTTATAAATGACAAATACTTTATAAAAACGGGTTTTATAAAGTGTATTTGTATTTTGGCCACATAAGTGCAACTTACACACAATTTAAATGCTACCGTATGCTTAATTTTAGTCACCGCTTATCTCTTCACTGGTCTTTGCCTTTTTCCCGGATTAAAAAAAAAACTGTCCAAGAAGGTTTGTGTATTACCACCCCCTTTCAGAATATTGAGGAAATGAGTTAGGCCAGTTGCAACTTTTTATGGGTGTTTGTTTTCCGTGAACTGTTAAACTCTCTCCCACACTCCCAAGATCTCCTTCGTCTCACTTGTAGAGAAAACCTCCCCCACCTCTGGCTCATCCACGAAACCAATTTCTTGCTGCTGCTGCTGTCGTCAGTTCCTGGAAGTGCTCCTCGACGAGCTCGTTCACGTCTCTCTCATCTACCACCATGCCCATGGATTTTCCCAGATACATAAACTGGTGGGTCGTGTGCAACCGGCCGTTCCTCGTATCTCAAATATTGCTCGTATTTCAAAGCAAAACTTCGCTCGCTCGACGGCTCGTATCTCAAATATCTCGTATGTTAGCGCACTCGTATCTCGCGGTACCACTGTATTATATCGTTGAAGTGCTAATACCATTTTCCAATAAGTTCGGTAGTGAAAAAATGAGAGGCCTCTTGCGGGCAGTACCTGAAACAGCATTGGAATTTATTATTTCACAATTTTTATACCTATAGGTTCGATTGTAAGCTGCACAACATTTGCACCATAAAAAAATTTGATGCCTCCTGTTTTACATTTATCCTTAGGAAATCACCGATATTAGGAATACATTGGGAAAAAAAACCTAGTGTTTTTTTTTTACAAATTACAGCGGGTGATAAAAGTTGTTATTATTAGGTTGTACAAAACCAAACCAGTTCATTGTAACCGAATTTAAACCAAATTTGAATAGAATATTTAAGAAATTATTATCGAAATATAGCTAGTGAATAAGAATTAAGAATCTTTGAATTTCATTTTTTAATAAAGTTTGTATGGCATTATAAAAGTTGAGTACCTACTTACATAAGCGGGAAACTGGGCATAAAGGAAGGTAGAACTAGTGGTATAGTATACCTACTAACCTACTAAGTTATGTTATAAAGGAAACACGTTCAGCTATTTGCGATTGCATGGATGATACCTATAATACTGCAATCGTGGACGGTGGTGTCAGCTTCTGCTTCATTCGTAATAGTTATTAAATGAACATAGTACGAGTATTAGCAGCTAATCAATTTTAACGACACCTTGCGCAACCGCCTCGGTGGCGCAGTTGGCAGCGCGTAAGTCTCATAATCTTAAGGTCGTGAGTTCAATCCTCACCCGGGGCATATCTTTTTGCCATAGAATGCTTTTTTTTCAAGAAAATAGACGATGTTCGCCATCACTGTTTGATGAGTAGAGAACCAAAACTTTTGCCATATTTTCTTTTTTGGCAAACATATCTGGCAAATTATTAATATTATTGTAAAAAAATTATAATATTAAAAACACTTAAATACCTACAAACGGCTAAACAAAATGGTTTTGGTAAGCAGCTGGTTCGTTCTTGGCAAACATGTCATAATTGAAATTTATTACTACTGTATTAACATTGTAATATTGGTAACCGAGCAACTCGGACTGGAATAAACTCAACAACCTCCGTGATAAAAAAATTGATTAAATAGGTTACTTTAGGTTAGGAGATGGATATTTTTCATTTTTTCGTTGCTTTTAATGATTTTTCAAAGAGGTGTTGAGTTGATTTGATTCTGAGTTGGTATGGAACCGTAATAAGATATTATGGGTACACCTAGGTACATACAAAACTACTTTACTTGTAATACATAGTTCAATTATGGGGGACATTGATTTTGATCCATATTAGATTAACTGTGCAATTATTTTTAGGTTTTCTAGTTATTTGCACGAAATAGAGCATTTTTATCGATTTAAAAAAAATAAATTAAAATGTTTAAAGTGACATCTACCAGACGTAATAAAAATCTATATTATATTTTTATACGAAACAATATTTTTTGTGGTTTGCGTCTTCAATAATAATTTCTATTATACCGACACCCTTCTGGTTTTCCATTTAATTCCTACAATCCCACAAGGTTACCTGTTTTATCTTCTGGCAGAACAAAATTCTGATGACAGGTTTGTGACAACTTCACTAATTTCTTTAGGCGTTTTGTTTGGGCATTTTGGCAATTTTGCACTAAAATTATATGCAGTTTTTGAATAAATCAGCTCTAAGACTAAATTCCAACAATTTTTTACAGTTAGTAAATCTATTTTCTTCGAAATCGATCAAGTGGAAAACACAAAATTCCAATATGCCAAAGCTCCCTGACAGGTAAGAAATATTTTGATATTTTAGGTTAGAAGCTTAGCAAAAAATTACCGCTATCTCAAATAAGACCTGCTCACCATTATGAACACTACATTATAATGAACATAACACGATAAGAATTTTTAAGGAATTTTATCCATGCCTCATTTTAGTCTGTTTGAAATTTTGGCATGCCTTGCACAATTTCATTGACATTACAAATATTGTCTTGCAATAATTTGTAAATTGTGTTATAAATTAACGCAGAAAATGGGATTTACTTTTTGAAGGAAAACTTCTTTACGCACGCTTGACTTGGGGAGTAAGCTGTTGAATGCGTGACGAGAGAGCGTTACTAAAAGTGTGATCGGGCAAGGCGAATGGAAGTCGAGAGGGAGATATAAGTTAGTGAAGATAGAAAGAGAGAGAGTTACGTATATTACTGTAGGGGCAAGAGAGAGAGGTGCGAGCACACATTTTCTTTCTCTCATAGCCAGTTACATTTAGTATATTTAATGAAGTTTTACTTCAGTCGTGTGGTCTAAAGCACACTCGTTTTTATTAAATTTTCATTTGTCTAGTCATATTTTTAGGCCGTCTGTCGATGCAACATGCTAAAGAACACATTGATATGGAGATTGAACAGAATACGAAAAGCGCTAGAATATTACATTACGTAGTGTGATTTTTAAAAACTTGTATTAATTTTTCATATCTGTTAAAGTGTTAGATTAAAAACTCTCAATATCGTCATCAGTATGTGGCTTGTAATCACTAGCCGTTTTTGGTGACCAGAATGGGTTTAGTCAGAGCCAAGAACTTCCTGACTTTCACACCCATTTCCTTCACATTCATTCAGACTCGTAAAATACCCTTATAGGAATTTCATAGTAACACTACTTGTCTCATGCAAATGGGAACAGATGGAATTCTTGTGCATTAGGTAACTACCCATTCACGTAAAAAATATATCATAAGAAAAAAGCGTTTTCTAGAACTTCTAAACATTTTGTCAACCATACGCTTTACTGATATAATATTATAAAAAGATTATGTGCTATCTTAATTCCAATGAAACCTGAATTTCATATCTAAATCCATCTGACCGAAAATTTTCCTTAAACAAAAATGCATGGTTAATAATTTTTTGAATATAATTTTCAGATGGATAGACTACAAAAACTGTGGTAAACGAATAGAAGGAACTCGAATAATCTGTTTCAAAACACCATTAAGGGATGTAAGTGATCTTTACCTTATTTGTTTTTGACGTTTAGTCCCCCGTAGTGTCCTATTAATTTAACACTTTACTATGGGTATTATTATTCATTGTTCTGTTGGTAGCATTTATTTGACCCATTTGTTTTTTTTATAAGTTTTTTAGTGCATGTTTCTCCCATGTTTTTAGGTGGTGCTGATGATTTTCTTTTGGTGAAGAAAAATATTTTTTCTCTAAAGAGACATCTGTGTGTTTCTGCCCAAACCAAAATTAAGAAGCTTACGCTTCCTATGAACATTATTCAAAACATTCTTTATAATTTTCATAGATGACGCTAGTGTTCAATTTCTAGATATTTTTTTTTTATTCCAGAAAATAAAATTATATCTTTACTTATTTAGCCAGAATGGTTACCCAAATAAATACATATATTTATTTTGTTCAGAAGTAATATTTTTTTTAAATATTGGTAAATAAACTTTTTTCGTTTTCGATTTCGTCTGGAAGGCAATTATATAAATTAGTAAATTACCCCCACCGTAGCCAATGGATTGCTTGGCATATTGTGTATCCATGTACATATGGCATTTATCATTTCTTGTATTTTTAGTAGATACCGGATAACTTAGAATGAAATCAACTCAGAACCTCCTTTGAAAAGTCATTAAAAGTGATGAAAAACATATACAAAATTTGGTTAGATAGGTTACGTTAGGTTAGGGTTAAGGGCTATTTTAAAATTATTTTTTCATAGCTTTTAAATTGACAATTGAAAGGGGTGTTGAGTTGACTTGATTCTGAATTGGCATGGAACCATGATTAGCATAGTTGCTTTCCAAGCAGTTGTTCGGGGTTCAATTCCGGCCGTGGCAATTATTATTTCCTAATATTTTTATTTTCTTTAATTCTATTTTTATTTAATTATTCAATTTTACATCCCGTGATTTTTCACAGGTTTTGGTATTCATTCCAACAGTTTTAAGCCGCCGCCGCTACCCGAATTTGTACCGATTTCTTACATATCTCTCATAAACATTTGAAGTTTTTAAGCTCTTAAAAAAATATATGTTATTTTTTAAGCTAATATCTACACATTCCCCGCGCCGAAACGCAAATTATATGAAATTCGCTCGATTGAAAAAATCGCAAAGTATGCTCTGAAAATTATTATAAACACGTTCATTTCACTTATTTTTTGAAGTTATATGTATGAAAAAATTCAGTGTTTCTTTAAATGCTATTTTAGATGTTCCCCACGAGATTTTTGCTCCATTTTAAACGAGTCGTATTTTATTAAATATTTTCACCATTGTCGCTTCAATTTTATTGTTTTAAATATAAGCGCGCTCTCTCCAACATTCGTAATTACATATCTCTCCATGTTCTTCTTTTTGAGCGGAGATACGGCGCCTTAAAACCTTATTAAAATTTCGTGAATGTCATTTTTAATCAATTTTTGTAAAAATATTTGGTAAAAATCTGATTTAGGGGTCTATAATACAGTGGCGTAGCTAGCATGGGTGGCACCCGGGGCGGATAACGTGATTGGTGTCACCTCACCATTAAAGTTGACAAACACTAATTTCGACTGATAAAACATTGGTCTGTCCTGGGGGGGGGGGGGAGGGATTAAACTTCAAACTTTCTTCTCCTTTCTTTATCCCTTCTAGAGTAGTCTTCAATGCTACCACGGTATCTGTATACAGGCGGTTTCTATTTTAAAATTGTTAATCACTCTGATTTCCTCTCAACAGAAGCGTTGGAAAATGGTAACACGACCAATAACTGTTAAGTTGACAGGGACTGGGAATTGCGGATTCCAATATGTCATTTTTGGATTTCGGGTCCCGAATTTCATGAATCCCCCCACTATTAAGAAATAAATGCTACCGTGGCTGCCATAAAATAAACAACGAAATCTTCCACCGAATGTAGGTATATATTTTCAATGTGGTTGGATAATCAAGAAATGTCCAGAATCCCCGCATTTTCCCCTCAAAAAGATTCTCCATGCAAAATACCCAATTCTTCAAAAATCTTAGAGATGCCCCGCAAATAAGCAACCCTGCTGGCGATGGTGCCGTCGTCGGCTTATGAAGCTAGCGCTATCACATCATAAGCTAGCGCTCGGGGGCCCTCGTAAGTGTTCGGCTTTAAACCGAACGAGCACCATCTAACGGATGCAACAAAATTACACCGATTGATTTTTAAAATGGCAAAAAATGTCGTTCATTTGGGCGCAATTGCCTCCCCATCAATTTTAAAAAGGTTTCTTGTCAAACAGTTTTTATTGACTCCGTTTATAGCCGATCATCCATCATTAGTACACCAAATTGTGATATTATTTTGTTAACTTGTTTGCACATGGCTATAGCTAACTGTAAATCATCACGTCCTTACTCGACTTTATATAACATCTTTAATATTGTTATGTGATGAATGGCACCAAGGCAATAAATAAGTGATGATTTCGCTTCTTTTGACCGAGTTTGCCGCCGCCGCCATTACGCTTATGACGTGTCACGTCGGTACAGCAGAAATCGCTTCCGAGAACTGTATCAGAAAGAGAAAATAATAATACCGACTGGACTGAAGCTTGCGTGGGCGAGTGACAGGCGGCGCCAGGGTACAGTCAGAACTAGATTCTACATATTATTTTTATTGTCAATTTTTGTCTGCGAATCATTTGGCAAAATAATTATTAATGTCTAATTTCGAAAAATAAAAGACTTGCTACCAATTACGCTCACTCCTACAGTTTTTGCCGCGTCAGCGAATTTTTGGCTTTAGGTGTACCTAACTAGTATTTTTTTTTCGAATTAGGTTTCCTACTACTACGAACGCAACGCCACTGACATGTAGATAGTAAGGTGATTTCAAAATATTGTAATTGCTCCTGTCGGCGACTTCGTGCTCCAATTCCAAACTGAAGCAGTTCGAGATCGAAAAAAGAGCATAGCCTGTTCCTTACTACCTCGCACCCCACCCCACGTGTGTTGATCGGGCGTGTGGGAAGGGATTTATTGCTCGTACACCCCGAGGGGATGAATAAATCTATCGAGGCGTTCGATTAAAAATTGCGGTGGCACCCGCTTGTTCATTACCAGTCGTTCCGCGTGAGTTGTTTCCCTTTTGTCCCGGTTTTCTGATGTACGACTGCTGGCCGCGCTGACGGCGAATCGAGCTTTGATGCGATTCGATTATTCGTAACTCATATTTTATCGATCTCGGTGCTCTGAATGCCTTTATTACGTATCACCGTGAGATGAGATGAAGAAATTTGTGATTCATGGTAGCGATGCATAGCCAATTTCGATATGATCGAATCAATCAATCGATTCAAATTCATCCCATTTGTTCTTATTGATCGAAATATCGTAAAGGGACTCGATCTCGTCGTTTTACGGGAGAACAAAATTTGTAACCGTCTTTGTTTTGGGAGAAAATCGACATTACCGTTTTTTGTGATAGTAAAAATCGTCATTGTCAGTTTTTGTGAAAGCAAAACCTGTGAACACTGTTTTTGAAACATCACAAGTAGTCACTCACTGTTTTAACAGAACAATGATTTTCCTTATCAATTTAATGTCACAAAGTGTTCTATTGTAGTTTACTCTATCTTTATTCTAAGTTATTTTGGTTTTAAACGTGTACTCCTTAATTTGTTTTCTTTAAATATATCCACACTTCTACATTCTAATTTGGGAGGCGGCTATGGGTACCGCCGCCCCAGGAACCATTATTTGGATATACTCCTTAATTTGTTTTCCTTAAATATATCCACACTTCTACAGTCTAATTTGGGAGGCGGCTATGGGTATCTACCGCCGCCCCAGGAACCATTTATTGGATAACCAACACCTCTGCCATAGGTCACCCCAAGTGGTTCGTTACGTTCGGTGACTTAGCAGGGGTGCCCGCGTTTATTGGGTGAGGTTTGCCCAGATCTTGGCAGATGTGTCTGCCCACCAACTGCGTGGCAGGCCTAATCGGGAGAGGTTGAGGGAGACCTTTCGATGACCTAAATGGTTGAGGGAGACCTTTTGATCTCTCCAGAAGGACTCTCTCGGAATATCGCCTTACCGCAGTGAGAATGATAAATTTATATGTCTGTCACTCTTGGACATACTGATCCCCACCTACCCACTACCTAATACCCACCCCTAACACATTTTTTCATCCCAGAACCTCCATCTCCTTCTTTTCCTA
Organism: Limnephilus lunatus; assembly: GCA_917563855.2. Classification (NCBI taxonomy): domain Eukaryota; kingdom Metazoa; phylum Arthropoda; class Insecta; order Trichoptera; family Limnephilidae; genus Limnephilus; species Limnephilus lunatus. The sequence goes on along the minus strand of OU830593.1, from coordinate 96,718,156 downwards.
AATATACCTTCCACACAGCATCCCCAAAGATGATATTGGCCCGGAGGGGAATTGTTTTTCTCTGCGCATCCTGTGTGGAGCTAATGTTAAAAAAAGTAATGTCGAAGCTAATCTCCTCAAGAATGTTCATTTTTCCGTAAACTGAATGTTTTTAGTCCCATTTCAACTTGATATTTGAGTATCTTTGATACTGTTTCCCAGTTGACCTTCGCCTTCTTGGCATTTCCTAAGCCCCGGATTAGCATGCGCGGATTGTTATCTGTTCCAACGTTTCGCAATCAACTTTTCATTACGCCCGTTGATTATTTCGAAGCGATTACAGAGTTAGCACCGCGAACATGCAATCTAACAAGAAGACCTCTTCCGAATCACCCCTTCCGAGTTTCGCGTGCATGGCGATACTAAATTATTGCAATCAAGAACCTTTAAGGCCAGCACCTCTAAATCTTTCCCTAATCACACACCTACCTCCAGATATTTAAATTTAAACCTGACCTAACCAATATTATCTGCTGAATCTTATGGTGTAACTATACTATTTCACAAAGAAGCTTATGTAAAACATCGTCCGGCCGTCACGAATGCTATTGGAGCACTTTTGGCACAAACTTTCACCTTTCCTCTTTAAAAGGAGACTAAGATTTGAATCTTTTAAAGGTTCTTCACTATTCCGTACAGTGCTTACCTATTTGTTTTGGAACCTGCTCCTATCGATGTTTTACAGTTTTATCACTTTGAAAGAGGCGAAGCCTTCTGTAACGCGAAGATAAGAGGTATTTCTTTCAATCCAGTTCTAAAAAATTCTCAACCATGACAATTGTGTAATGGAAATGGAAAAGGCTGAAAGTGCCACAAAGTAAAATTTTCAGTATTCAATAAAAACTTCATAAAACTTATACTTTATACTGTATTCTTCACAGTGCTGCTCCTTGCTACTGCTCTAGGAACTAGTAGGTATTTTTCTGGCACTTTTAACTTTCTCTAGGTTATTGGCAATGTCGCTTACAACACATTCTACGCAAAAAATCGATTTTTTATTTTTTGGCACTTTCAGCCTTTTCCATTTCCCCTACACAATTATTTGCGATTTGACGTGTTTTTCAATCTTACCTTTCGTAATAAGTTGTTTAGTAATACACAGAATATGAGGAATATGAGAAGTAGCATCGTTTGTTTCGTTCAGAATAATACAATCTCCTAAAGTTTCACATTTCAATGGTCTCCTGGTGCATGACTGGAAGACAATTGCAAACGCGTGCCCATCATTTGAACACAGTTGACATTTTCTGTCTGAGAAAGGACGTTTTTACAACTCTGGTTTTTCTGGCTTTTTCATTTTCGCCCTTCTATAAGGTCCTTTACTCCTTACTCTAATTAAAAATCCTCTCCGCGTAGCATTCCTTTTAAATACTACAATTTAATCACTGAAAGGAACTGCAGGACCTCCTATGTTGAGTAAAATATTTTTTTAAATGTCTTGAAATCGTTGTGGTTAGTTTAGTAGAAACCTATCAGCACTACATTATTAAAATCTTTTATAAACCAATTCTCAAAAGAATCGATTTATTGTGTTTATAATTCTTCGCGTATTAAATTCGTTTTTACGGTCGTTAGTATGAAAATTTATCGACATTATATTTTTTTAATGTCGAATTTACACCGTGGATTCTGTATGGGCATAATTATCGTTAAATCTGTATTGAAGCCGCTCTTTTAATGTTGAAGTTTTACGTGATTATTGACGACGCATCAATATAAAGCGCCCACTACATTGTCTATGATTTGTGTGTTTTTTTCTTTCTTTTGAACGTTAAATAAAATTCCATAGACAAAGCGTGTCAAAATATCAATTTCTTGGCGCCATTATGTTCCATATTTGTAAGTAAACATTCATAAAAATGTTTTACCACTCTCTGTTTCTTAAAAGCTGGGATTTTCATAATTTGGCTATTCGTATTCCGTTAGATTATTAAATAAAATATTATGTTTAAGTGGTATTGTTTGTATTCACAGATTTTTCCACGTTAGGAAACCATTAATATCAATGATGATTCCTTCCACCACTATTTGATTGCTGGTGTGAGAAAAAAATGCCCAGCTTGGAGAGAAATAGCAGAACGTTATAAGTCTAAAAAATCATATTCTAAATTTGTCTCAAAAGGACTTCTCTTTTATATTAGGTATATCAATTAGGTATAGTTTTTTTCTCTTTTGCAATCAAATGTTGCTTATCGGTATTGAACGAGTGTTGAATCGAAAATATTTTAAACTAGTAATCCTTCACTAATTCTTCAGCTAATGACTATCGGTAATCCTTCATTTGACTTTATCTTCGCCCTATTTTGATTAAAAAAGAAAGATGTTTAGTTAATTCGTTGTTAGGTTCATTATTGTTATTTTGATAGGAATTTTTTTCTTTTCTTAATTTCTATTTTCCAACGTTTATTATTACCATTAATCTTACGCTCAGTCGTATAAAAATGTTTTTCGAAATGTAAAAGCAAACCTTCTGTGTCTTTCGCTTAGGTCATGTTTACTGAATTGTATTAAAATGTTTGCAAAGTTTTGATGTCAGTTGATCCTCTAATCTTAAGATTATGACCGAAAATTACCTAGTTATAAATTAAAAAATAATCTTTACTGAAACATTAAAACGGCCGCCATCTTGAAATGGAAACGGAACGTATAAACAAATTTACAGTTAAACTATATGCAAAACGGTCGAGTTAAAACAGGACTTCCCTACGTTCAGTCAATAATAATTATAATATCCTAAAATTACCCTAATCACAGCGTTGGTAAAGCAGGCCACCTCGTGTTATATTCGTTCTATTGCTTACAACGGTTTCCTTTGGGGTCGCGGTCTGTTAAAAAGGGCATTCGACAAAATGGTCCGTGAAATCGTTTGAAATTCCCTTTGTTGCTTCTCCTTATCCTTGGAGTGGTTTATGTATAAATTGAGTGGTTTTCGAGCGGCTCGGCCTGTGTGGGGTTCCGACTTTACCTTTCCTACCTGTGGGCTATTCCTATTGGACTGAACTCTGAATCCACATAACACCACAAGTTTACATAAATATTATCTTGTTATAATATATCTTAGTACTCATTGCAGTTAGAAACCTCATTTGGGACTTAGTAAATTTTATTTGTAATATTTTTGTAAGAAGTTTCGAACTTTGTGCTTGATTTCGATATTCAGTTCCAAGAGTAACAACTAAAAAAGCATAGTTCTGAGTTAATTAGGAAACAATATTTTGGGAAACATTCTTTATATTAACACCGTTGGGATTAGAAATTCGATGGAACAAAAAATAGCGACACTAAAAAGAGACAAACACGTACATCTATTTGATTTTGCCTGCGAGAGAATGAGATAGTATAATCAGTCTCCTCTTTGTGTGGTGCTTCGTATTCTCCCCACTCTTGTCTGCTTTAGTTTTTTGAAGGTTTCACTTCTACCACGTGTAAATTTCACACTCGGTATTTTTTCTACTATGCATCTGTTTTTTGTACGTTTTAATGAAATTCTACATAATATCGATGCATGTCATAAAGATGTTTTTCTGATTGTATTTTCAGTGGTTTGCACAGGATTTACGTAGTTGTTACAGTTCGGATCTCAAGTGTGATGTTTCTGATTATTTAGTGTATGATTACCTTTCGACGGGCTCTCTACTAGCAATCTGGAGGACGCGGGTTCAAATCCCGGCGGGTGAAAATAAATTTTATTTGATTCATTTGTATTATTTCACAATTTTATTATTTAAAATAATATGTAGCATATTTGCGGCACGTTGAGTGAAAGATACTCTCAGTATCGGCCTGGTGTAAGACCACCATTCACAATTGAAACGTTGCTTGAAATGGCTTTAGCCGTGTTTGGTGACTAGATCTGAATAGCTAGTTACTTCCCCAACCTTCTCTTCTCCGTCTCCTTCCCCTCCCCACTACCTTCAGCCTCACAACATACCCCAATTGGGGAATGTTGTATGCTCACTGGCTTCAGACGGGAGCTAATCAGAGATACAGTGAGATAATCACATTAAAAAAAGTTATTGTGATTTAGAATTGTGGAAATCTGGAAGTGGTAAATATTTTCGATAAAATAATAATAAATGCCCGTAGCCATGCTCGTTCATGCTCCATGGTTCGATTCGACCATGACTAAACATGCCTACTGTCTGTTTTTGAAAAGAAAAGAAAAGATTCATGTTCCATAATTCTTGCTCGATGTTAGACACAAATTAACGATTTGACTGAGCGTCTTGGTGGTTATCTATGGCGTCTCGTGTCGAGCTGCTCGAGTGTGTGAACATAGTGTCAAGTCAACATGTTCGATCGAGCCAAACCGTCGAGCATGCATATGCATGTGCACATAACTTATGGAATTGGTAGATATTGGTATTCAAAGCATTTCTTCATACTTACGCAAATCTACAATTTTTGTAGTTGTTACACTTTTTTATCGATTTGGGTTTTTTCTGGCATGTCAAAAAACAATCTTGTTCAAAATGTGATGTTAATACATACTTTCTTTTCATGTCATGTAGGTAACTAGAAAGGATAAAAAATAACATTCGTTCATTATTACATTTTGGTAGGTTCTTTCGTTCGCCTCTCTTTGATTCAGAATTAAATACACGACGTGTGGCTTGTGTATTAACTAAAAATGTCGATGATCTTGTGATCCTGAACCTTTCTCTTCCTTGCTTTCCTTCCCCCTCCCCTTCCCCTCCCCCTATTTCCTGCCGCCTCACAACATATTGCTAAACTAGTAGGTCTCGGGTGGTGTATTAATTTACAAAAAAATGACATGCCTTTTTTTTCATTTTTAACTATCTCATATATTCAGATTTTGTTTCTGGGCACGAAATTGTCTCAAAATTTATGGTCGAATCAATTATTGAATCGTATTAATTTTAACTTGGATCAATTTTTTTAGCACAATGATTTTTTTTAAATAATCGATCATTTCACAATTTATCTCGTCACTTTATTAATCCTTTACTCATAGAAAGCAATCTTCAATTTAATCTTTTAATCATTTCGTTAAATTTCTAACCACAAAACCTAATGGCCCATTTACCACGTGCCAAATTTCTTGCGGTCTACTCTGTGGCACTTAAACTTAATGGACAATCGATCTGGCAATACAAAGTTGCGAACAGGACTTTATAATAACAGCCATCAAAACTAATGTGGCACTATTAAAGCTAGTGCATCCTTTCTGTTCATCCGCAATAAAATATTATGACATAAGCGCTAAATAATAAGCACCGCTTAAAATTGGGGCAAGATATTTTAAATTTATCCATTCGAATTCATTCTCGAAGTTTTTTATAGAACTTTTAATATTTTACGTTAGTTGTTGTCATCTTTCAGTCCGTCTTTTAAATATTTATTGGTATGGCTTTTCTTATAAATAACTGAATTTTCCTTTTACGTTACACAAATAATACGATGACATTTTTGGGGCCATTTCTGTAGAGTTTTTCAAACATACCCAAGTACTTATCTCACTTTATATTAGCTATCAGCCTCCCTATAGCTCGTTCGAAAACTATATATTCGTGTTGTTACCACATGGTATTTCCATCATGAGCTTTGGTACCACGGTTATAGGTACCTGCATTTGTGACATATTATTGAACCTAGACATCATCTTAATGTTGACATCGCTTGTCAAATCATCTTAAATTTTCGCCATATCTTTAAAATGTTTTGAATACTGATACTGCTATTTTCAAAGTGCCTAGTACTCCATTGTCTAAAATTGGTAAGGTTGACGAAGTGTCAGGGAGATTCCGGAAATGGATGGAATGGATTCCGATTATTCCTTTTTTTGATAAATTTAACCTTTCAACTTAATTTTATCTTTCAAAACTAAATACAGAAATCGTAAGGATAGAAAACCTAAATCGACCATGACAATCGAATTATAATTTTTTTTTGGCGCAAGTTGGACAAAACCATTAAGACCACAAAAGTTGTTGAACTAAAAATTCGAAAAAAATTACTTAAAAAATTAGTAGATCAGTAGGTATCTCAAAAACAAAATAAGTTCCCCCACTAAACCAACCGTCATGCGCACAAACTTAGTGGCCTAGGTGACAGGTGACTGCTTTACTCTCGGTAGAAGAATTCAATAAATACAGGTGGATTTACATTTGATGCTCGTCATTTTGACTAACGTTAGTTCAGGATTAAAAAATAGTTTATTTAGGACTTACAAAGTTAAGTATGTCAAGCTGTTGGCAGATGGGTACCTTCCCAAGTAGTTCGGGACTCCCCTAATCCGAGCCGGGGCCGGTCTATTAAAGTTGTCCCTTTAGTTCCACGCTTTAACTCGTTGTTTTCAATTTAACTTTTGACATCGCCTCCTTTTGTGGATATTCTTTTTGGAGCTGTCTTCGCTTTATCTAAAGGGCCGCGGGCTCGCTTAGGTCGAGCTCTCTTCTCACTCCTCGTTTCTGGGGTGACCACGAACAATTTTTATCAAGTGTTTAAACGATACAATTAATTTCCTTTGAGTACTTATGAGCAGATAATCTCTTATGGTGTAATCTATATCGGTTTGAAAAAAAATGGATAGCCGCCAATTTATATGACACATGTAGGTAACTGGACAATGATTGCGCACAACTAATGATTGCTCAGTCTCATCTTGATTGTCCTTTTCTCATTAAAGTTCGTAAATGCTTCACTGTAGGTACATAATATGTCTCTATTAGCTCAATAAATTCCACAAATTGCCATATCAGCAGATACAACCAAGTTGTCAAAAAGTGAAATCAGATTTTGCGCAGCGCACCGATTTTTTTTCAATTTTGTGGATATTTCCTATATATTTTTAAGTATGGGCGTACTGTACAGGGCCCGCAGATACTTTAATAGTACACAACTGCTAACCCTGTACAAATCGCAAGTGCGCCCCATGGTTGAATTTGGCAGCCACCTCTGGTCTGGAGCTCCAAAATACCTTAAAAAAAACCCTTGACTCTGTGCAGAAACGGGCGGTCCGTTTGATAGATTCTCTCATCTTAACAGACGGATTGCAATCTTTAGAGCATAGGCGTCAGGTGGGAATGCTGTCCTTGTTCTACCGGTATTACAATGGAAAATGCTCCGAGGAACTAGCGTCGTTGATCCCCTCGGCACTGGTGCATAGTCGGGAAACACGCCAAACACGCGCCCAACATTTGTACACGGTTGACATTAGTCACATGAGAACGGTCGTTTTTACGACTCGTTCTTGAGTTCAACAGCTCGGATGTGGAACGATTTACCAGCCTCTGTGTTTCCTCCCTCCTACAACATGGGTCTCTTCAAGACCCATGTTCACTCCTTCCTTTCCTCAAAAAGACCCTCCACACAGCATCCTCAAAGATGACATAGGCCCTGTAGGAAATTATTTTCCTCAGGGCCTCCTGTGTGGAGTTAATGTAAAAAAATATATATATATTCTAAAATATGTTATTAACGAATTATTTTAACCATATTATTTGTAGAAAATTCCGTTGTTGATATTAAAAACTTTTTTATTCATATACTTAGTTGGAATATATTTTAAAAATTGCAAACTGAAGACCATAAATGTGTTATGAAGTACATAACTACAATTCATCGAACGTCTTACTAATATTATAAACGCAAAAGTTTGTATGGATGTTTGTGTGTTTGTTACTCTTTCACGCAAAAACTACTGAATGGATTTTAATGAAACTTTACAATAATATAGCTCATACATCAGAATAACATATAGGTTATAATTTATAAAGCTAGCTAGGAAGGGGACGCGGGAGGGGAACGGTGTCGCACGGGGAAGGTGATTCAGAGAGAAACAGTGTATTTCTTTGAATATGATATTGCAACGCATGCTGGGAACCAGCTAGTTTCCTAATAAATCGACAATGAAATAAAGTTGGGAGAATTTGTTACTATATCTTAGGGCAATCAATAATCTTTCAAATTAAACACAAATTTGTAGAAGCTAGTAAAAAAACATGACCGACAAAGCGTGTTCCTACACCACAGTTGCATGAAACTACGGTAAGTGATTGACAGTCAATCGATAACACACCATTTTACCAATCAAACTGAGCGACTTACTCGTATGTTCGGCTTAAACGCGCAATCCCTGTCTCCAACGCTGACCAAAAATTTCGTTCAGCGTTTCACTAAAGCGGCCATAACTTTTTCAGAAAATTTTCGACTTTGAACTTATTTCTGTGACTATTTCAGACAATTTTTTTCTTTTAGTAAATAAGTTTTCCCGTATCTTTTCACAGGTGGCTGCTAATAAACATTAAATATGTACCGATCGTGTGATTCCTTGTGCAGTTAATAAAAATAAAACTTTAAACAAGTTGATTCTGTGACTTTTTTCCACTTGTTCAGATGTAGACAAAATTTTATTTGTGTTGATTTTGAACCAAAATACCATAACACGGTAATATTTTTTTTCTCTGAATATATTATTTATGTAAAATCTTCGAAGACACTTTAAGGACTATCCCCAATTTCTTAACTGTTTGACGATACCTTTAGATTCTTGTGTTTCTTCTTCTTTGCTGCCTTCTCTCGTTGGCTATATTCAGGTAATTCCCCCCTGCAAACTGCAACCCTGAACAACTCGAGCAAACTTTTTTGTTATTGTTGTTCTTTTTTTATCGTGTCTGAAAAGCTGTCAACAGTGGTCACACCACCTTGCTAGAGGCAAATGAAAGGCCGACATTAATGATTCATATTATTTTCCTTCTCGTTAGACGTCCGCTGTGGCATCTCGTCGCGATGTTCTCGGAATATTTTAATTATACACATTATAAAATATATTCGTCCAGAGCACCTACCTTCAGATCGGGACAATCAATCATATTCTACAGATATGTCGTTAATATTACGACTACCGCCGACTGGGGAATGTCCGAAGGTTAAACGCGTTCACAGGTGAATTGTGGGTTACCTGCATGTATGTAAATGCTACCCAATTAATTTGTGATCTGATTTGTCACATTAGAATAATCATTACAGTTTATTTTATTTCTATCATATGATTTTTTCAATGTAATATAAGTATTATCGTTATGCATTTTTGGGTTATTAAGGGTTTTGCGCTGGTCCATCTTTAGCCAACGTTTCGGACAGGGTAACTGTGTCGATCACCAGAGCAGATGTGCAGACTGTGCTGAAGGAAGTGCTTATGTGGGCACGTATACTTTAATAAAGTTTTTTTTACATAAGCTGCACAACGTGGCCACGAGGAAAACAATTTCCCGCATCGTCTGTGTCATCTTTGGAATGCTGTGTGGAGGGTCTTTTTAGGGAAATGAAGGAGAGGAAATTCCGGGAAGGAAAATGAACGAGGGGCGGGTAGGAATATGTGGTCAATGTGTTCAGGAGTGAGTATGAATCCATACCTCCCACTGCGGTACAAGGCGATGGGTTGAGAGGCCGACTGGAGAAGTAAAATGGTTTCCATCAACCAGTCTCTCCCGCTCCGGCCCGCTACGCAGAAGGTGAGCAAACGCATGTGCCGCCAAGATCTAAACAAACCTCACCCGTTGAACCCGGGTACAGGCACTTGGGTTGATCTATGGCACTGGTGTAGGTTACCATACCACACCAAATTGAACTCATACCTCACTCCGAAATTAAATTAGCAACCAACAGTTAAATCACTAGGACACGAATACATTATAATACGCATAACTAATTTCTTGTGAGCGAGTGCATGCACTAACGGGAAATATGAATATTTCCCGTTAGTGCGTATTTATAATACCTACCTAAAAATATATGTTCGTGTATATTTTCGAGAGTTTATATACATATATTGCATTGCAGGTTATTGCACTATTTTTTTATGTGAGACACACACAGGACATATAATCCGTTCCCTAATCATAATCCATATACATAAAGGAAGACCACACAACGATTTATAATCTATGAATATTGAAATTCATTATTTTACCTCAATAATTCGGTAAATTCAATCGCCTCATTTTAATCACATGTTTTTTGTGTCTTCTTAAAACCGTTCAGGCCGGTAATTTAATACGTAAAATGTAAATTTTGAATGGGGAAGTGTAATAAAATTCAGCAGATGTTTCAATGTGTCTTTTTACATACGAGTGTCAAAATTAACGCCAACCTACACGGACGATCTTTTCATATTGTGTATTTATGAGTTTTGGCCCATTATGCACCTGGTAAAGAATACGGTACCAGCCAGCTTTATTGTTTTATCTTTAATCTTTGTATTCTCTTACCCGTATTCATTTCAGAACAAAACCCCCCGTAAAAGCTCTGCGGGGTAGCTCACAAAAGGTTTTTGATTTAATCAAAAGGTGTCTGGTTTTGAGATTACCTATTTTTATTAATGATTGTTGACTTCGTTTCGCTCGTTCTGTTCCTTTGTAATTTGCGCTTAACAATGTTACCCTGACACAACATCCCTGTTTCCATAATTCATTCATCAAACATGATTTAATATTTGCTGAGGTTTCCGTGACACCCGATATAATAATACTTAGGACGGGTTGTTTCAAAAAATTTGACGGATTCATCAAATATTTGAAGTTAATTTTCTCTTACTGTGTAAGTTCTACTCAGTTCTGTGATTATTTTAGTTTTATGAAGCAACTGGCCTATAATGATATAATAACAGAACATGAATAGAACTTTCACAGAACCTGAAAATTAATTTCAAATATTTGATGAATCCGTCAATTTTTTTTAAACAACCCATCCTAACATTAAGATTTTGAAGCGTTGGCACTGATTGGTGAAAAAATTTGCTTCAAGAAAGTCTTTCAAATTGTCTTATTTTTCCGAATCAGATAACTATTGACGACACTCTATACCCTAGAATATATTAAGAATCTTAACGACACAAGTAAAGAAGCCGTGTATACAAATTGCGACTCGTGAGTCGTGTGTTGGACGGACCTACTGTCGAATTTTCCTTATCAAAGAAAATAAGAAGAAGACAAATAATGTGGGAATCTTAACGACGTAAGTGAAGAAAGCGTGTAAACAAATATGCGCCCGCGGCACGGCGTATTGGACGGAGGTACGGTCGAATTCACCCTAGCAGGCCTGGAAATTCGACCTTTCCGCCGGGTTCCTTTTAATTAATTCTGAAGAACGTGTTACTAATATTTAAGATGTTTCTATCCTTCTACCGAAGTTATTAATTCATCGTCTAGTCTAGAAAAATAAAATCTGGAGCTCACCGCTAACTTTAGTTGTACAACTTATTACAATTTTTTAAAGGCGTTGAACGTTAAAAATGATGGCAATATACTGTTTTTATTAATCTAAAATATACATAACTCGCATCTCTTGTCAGGCATGGAAATAAAAATGATAATTCAATTACGAATTCGCCGAAATAAATTAAAATGTGGGTCTCGGGCAAACCCCCGATAAACGTGGTTACGTCTCGCCTTAACCAACTAAAAACCACATTGACGTGACTTTGTCTCTTCAACCCTAGCGAATCTAGTTTGTTTCATGCAAATATATTATACTGCGATCAAAAATTCCGCCCAGTTACATTGGTGAGACCGAGATTGTGCGTTTTAGCCATTTTGACAGCTCAGTTGAATTGATAAAACACCATAAACACGATATCTGTGTCTCTTGTAAACTCTAATATTCAGTAGTACAATCTATTTTTGTCTCTTAACGCGCAGTTTTTCTGAACCGTTTGATACATTATATTTCTAAAATTAATCTGTAGGATTTTAAATACTCTCAATAGTATCACATTGATGCGAATTCTAGATAAATTCCCGTGCATTGATTAAATTTATATCGTGACGCCAATATTATATTCATAGCATCACATACTACTCTTGGTAACAAATATCTCTCTTACGAGCTACCAACACTATGTACATCACCGCTCGTACCACCTTGTAGAACGCCACCGAACACGCACCCGCTTACGCTACCAACAGCATATCTGGCAAATTTACGAGGCGCGATACTCCGAGATAAGTGCGGGTAACATTAGACTCGACCCTCGCTCTCTTCTGCTCCCCGGATCCGATCTTTTTATCCCCGCCCCTCCTGCCACCGCTCTGATGCTCAATCGCGCCTTTGAGAAATAATTTTTACCCCTTCCATTTGAGGCAACACTCGACTGTGATGGTAACTTGCGCTTTCACCTTTCAGATTGTAATCCAGGTATCTTGGTATTCTAATATGTCGACCGCGGATACCTGCGTGTTAATTTATTATAATTTGTCTGTTTTATGTTTTAGATCTATCATGATAGATGGGGTTTTGATCCTTACATCCATTCTTATTAAATACTAGCGAGTTCCCGGCATGCGTTGCTACGCGACTAATAAATAAATTGTTTCTCCCTGCGTGTCTTTTCCCATTCATCCCGTCCCCATTCCGTCTCCCTTTCCCCTCCCATGTCCCCTTCCTCTCACGCGTTCCCCCTCCGCCTTCCCTCTCCACTCTCCCGCAAACCACCCTGTCGCGATCCCCTTCTCTCTCCCGCGTTCAATATATTCAGTTCCGGTACATTCAGATTTTCAAACAGCTCGCGTGCCACCTATTACATTTTTTTTATAAATTTTAATTTTTTACATGTTACAAACATTCATTTTTGTGTTCTTTAATTAATTAATTAATGTTATTCAATTAGTTGCATGGTTTTAAAATGAAATATTAATTAATCAATTCTGATTTTATGTAGCGAGCAATGTCGGCTTGGAATTGATCACATAAAAAACTGATTTATATTAATAAAAATCCAATTTATAAGAAACCAATTGACAACAATAAATTTATAAAGGCATCTGTGTTTCCTCCCGCCTACAACATGAGACTCTTCAAGGCCCAGGTTCACTCCTTTCTTTCCTCAAAACCCTCCACACAGCATCCCCAAATACGAAAAAGACCGCGAGGGAATTTATTTTCCTCATGGCCTCGTATGTGGAGTTAATGTACTCATAAAAATATGCAACAAAATAAATAAATGGATTGTAAAGTGCAGTTTTCTGATAGTTCACCTCACGGAAGTAAGACTTCTTACTTCAAGGGTTCACCTAACTTAACTTTTAAGCCCCTGAGTGAGATACATATCTATATTCAGCCACGGTAGTTTACCTGTATTTAAGATCTTCTTTACCGTGATTTATGTAGGTTCCATAAATTATTAACAGTTTTACGTAAATGTGCTTAGGAAGCGGCAATATTGTCCTTTGATAGGATATAACCACTAGCGATTTTCGAATATCCGTAACGGGATATTCTTACCGTAAATATAAATCCTTACAGGGGTGACACGGCGTAATGTGGAGGCTCTCATAATATTATCTAGGTCATCCAAACATAAGCAAAACCCTGTCCAAATATAACCGAATCCAAAAATAACTCAACCCTAAAAGGTTTTGAGGGCCTACTGTCAATAAAATACACCTACTTTGTCACCTTAGTGCAGGCATTAAGACTACCGGGAGAGTGCCTCACTTTACCCCCCCCCCCCCCTCATGGTAGCTTTACCCCCATTTGACGCTTTACCTCTTTACCCCATTTGACCTACTTATTTTCTTTTTTTTTACGTAATATATGTTTTTTTTTTTACTTTTTCATCAAATGAAAGAGGGTGAACAAAATATCTAATTGAATATTATTTTGTTTTAACAGAGGGACCATAATATTGTACACAAATATACATGAAAATTATTTCATTGATTTCATTTAAAAACTATTACGCTCTTGGGGGCATACATTAATTACGTGAGCTCAAAAAAGGAGGGGGGGGGGGTTACAGCAAAATCTCACGTTACTTGTAAAGAATATACAAAGTGGCCCAAATTTATCTCACCAGGGGGGGGGTCTCATTTACTCACGTAATTAATGTATGCCCCCTGTGAGGTGTCTCAAAATATACTGAGGACCTACGTACCTACAACTAAATACTTGAAAAGTTGTTCATTCGTTTTTATTAAATAGAATTACTTTGCCTGGTTCTTAAAGAGTACCCATCTGAATGTACAAACGACATTGAACCTACGTTTTAAGTATTTTTTTTTATAAAATAATTGATTACTTTAAAAACCTTTTTTTATTTAGGGGTACCACGTTTTAAACAAATATGCATATCTATTATAACACGGTTGAAATAATCATCTTAAGACAACTTTGCCCCACTTATCCAATGATTTTCCAATGATAAAAAAGGTTTAATATTTTGCCATATTATAATTTCATATGAAAGGTTTTTTTGTATTTTGTTAGAAGTCATAACTAATATTTAGATGTAGGTATGTAAATTTCACGACATCGTTATAATACACTTCATCCAATTTGTTCGTCCGTGTACTCCAGCTTGTTAAAAATATAAACGATTTCAGATGCAATAACATTTAATTCACTCTCCATAAATCTATAAAGTATAAGGCCATCTGATAAAGTGTGCACAGAAGTACTAGCTGTATCCATTACACAAAGCCACCGCCTTGCTGCTACATATTTCACTCCTCGTCATATCTGATCTCCTGTTTGTCGCTTGTTGGAGCTTCGTATGGAGATATCCCAGAAGTGACTGCCGGCGGCGAGTCTATACATATTCATCAGAAGTGGATAAAGTGAAGGAGGTAATGTGAATATGAAGAAGAAGTGATGGAAACGCTAAGTGGAATGAATTTACTCGATAGGAGAGATTTATTCACTTGGTCTTTTTGGCATATAAAATCACTCACAATTTATTTTCTTGAAAAATCTAACGTGGACGGAGAAAATCTCAGCATGAGTAGGCGGGAGTATGGAACGGTGTATTTGCATATACCCCTTGCTTCATACTAATAATAAATCTTGTTAATCTATCTATACATTATAAACTTTGCATTTAATACGTATAATATTTGCTTAAAAGAGATAAGGACAATAAATAAAAAATAAAAATCAACCAGTGGCAAAGATGGCGTCAATGAGGAGAGATTTGTGTAAGAGTATGGAAGTATTTATATTAGAGTATGTAAGTACTGGTAGGCATATTATGTAAACTCTAAAACTATTAATGCATTTAAAATTATAGGTACTTGTAAAATGTATCATATCGGTCAATAGATTCCAGGATTTCTTACTTTGTATATTATATATTTAAATCTTCGTAGGTACCTTTTGAATCTCTCGTCACTGACATAGACTATATCGATACCTATCGACAGAGATTTGGTTCAGGGGCAATACACTCTTCCCCATCGGGAAAACCTTCGACAGTTTAGTTCTACAAGCAGGAAGATAGAATAGTCTATAATGACGCTGTCTAAAGCCTCAATTACATTGTGCGATTTTACAAGCTAGCCGGCGAATTCACTATCTTCTTGTGAACTCCGCTCACTGTTGTCTATTTACTAATGATTACACTGAGCGAGTTTACTAGCAGATAGTGAATTCGCCGGCTAGTAGCTTGTTAACTTGCTCAATGTAATCGAGGTTTAAGATAGGAAGAGACTCAGGCGCTCCATGATTCTCCAAGTCTTCATATAGTAGCCTCGAATGTCATTAGTCTTCATTATTTGGCGTTTTTTACGCTCTTGTCTGATTTCAGGTGGAGGTTTTCTGTGGTACTCACTTTTGTAAATCAAACGCTTGTTTTGTGTTTGTTTGTCTGGTCATAATTTATTATTCTTTTATTTACATAATCCTGATTTTTTATAAGATTTATATTGTGATCTGCTTGTTGGAACACATTTTTTTACGTAAGAATGGAAGCTACCTTCCTTTGTTCTTCTATAGAACTATTTGAATAATGGAACAAAAAAGAAAATAATAAAATTAGGTAGGTACTTGCCTAGAAGTAATTGCCCATAGAACAAGTACCTACTCAATAAGCATCAATTTTAACCATAGCTCCCCGACAAAAAGGGCTGAAATTAAATGAAAGTTCTTTTTAGAACCCTATAATAGTTAAAATTGATTATTATTATTTGTGAGATAAATTATTTTTAAAAAATAAAAAAGAGAGGTGAAACTAGCTATTACACATATCGTAATCATCCATTGATTGTTGTAGTTAGTTTAGAAACAATAATATAATAAATTGAAGTAAATCATTAGAAGATATGCATAAGAAAAAAAAATAACACTAAATTATAAAATGTTCATCTTCTTGATCCTCGATCGATAGCCTCTGCAGTTCTTGTCTTCAAGAAAGATGGCTTCTTTTTGATCCTTGGCCTTAGTAAAGATGACTTATTTTTTATACTGCTCTTCTTAGATGTTAGTAGTTTATTTTGATCCAGTTCTTCTAAGATGTGATAGCATCGTCCATTGGTAGAAGACACAATTTGGTAATGGGCCTTTTCATAGACCCTTGCTGCGTCTTCAAGGTGACTATACGGGTTATCCCATCTTGTCCAGGGTGAGTGGCGATGACACGTCCCATCCTCCATAAATTTGGTGGTGCGTTGTCGTCTTTGATGATAACTAAGTCCCCAATCTTTAGTTGTCGCCGGTTCCCATCCGTCCATTTAGTCCTTTGCTGCAGCTCTCCCAGATATTCAATTCTCCATCTTGACCAGAAGCTCTGTCTTAGTTGGCTTAGTTTTTGGAAATTATTAAGCCTGTTTATGGGAATCTGTTGTAGGTCAGGTTCAGCTACAGCTGACAGGTTATCACCAATAAGAAAGTGACCTGGAGTAAGTGCGAAGAGGTCGAGGGGATCGTTGGATAGTGGAATTAAAGGCCTAGAATTTATGCAGGACTCTATTTGGTATAATAACGTACACATCTCTTCATATGTTAATGAAGAGACGTTTGCCACTCTTTTTACGTGATATTTCACACTTTTTATGTTAGATTCCCAAAGACCTCCATGATGAGGACCTTTAGGTGGGATAAAAACCCACTGAATAGACATATTAGTTAAGTAATTAGCTATTTCCTTTTGAGAGACATATAAATTATACATATTTTTCAATTCATTATTCGCTCCAACAAATGTAGTAGCATTATCAGAATACAATTTAATAGGTTTTCCACGTCTGGAAATGAAACGCTTTAAACAATTAAGAAATGCATCTGTAGTTAGAGCGGTGACCAGTTCTAAATGAACTGCCTTAGTAGAGAAGCATATAAATAAACAAATATAAGACTTGACTGAATTGGATCTCCTACTAATTCCAGACTTTATTAAGATTGGCCCTGCGTAATCCAGTCCTGTAACAGAGAACGGTCTACATGGTGACACTCTATCCTCTGGAAGGTCAGACATTATTTGATGACTTGTTTTTTGGACTGCATTTGAAGCACACAATGCAATTTTTAAGTATTTTTTTAATAGCATTTTTTGCCATTATAGGCCAATATTTTAGTCTAATAAGTGCTAGTAACGTTTGAGTACCTACATGCAAATTTATATAATGAAAATGTTTAATGATTAACTTTGTTAGAGGGTGATCGTGAGGTAGTAATATCGGATGTTTTTGTGCTTCATGTATTAGTTTTCCTCTGGACAATCTCCCACCTACATGCAATAAATCCATATGTATAAATGGGTTTAATGATCTGAGATGACTGGTTTTATCTAAGTTTTTTCCCGCCTTTAATGTTTTAATTTCTTTTGAAAATGAATAAGATTGAGTGACTGTTATTAATGATTGTAACGACTTGTTTAATTCTATTATTGAAAGTTGTCCGCTAAATGTATGTTTTTTTCTTGTATTATTAATGAAACGTAGGATATAAGCAGTTACTCTTTGTAAACGCGTGAGAGAAGAAAAACGATAAAACAATTCCCAATCTTTATTCATACTGACGGTTAAATTTATTTTGTTTTTTAATTCCGGTGGATCGATGCAAATTTCCTTATAGTTCGGCCAAGTTACTTCATCTTGAGTTAACCAATTAGGACCTCTCCACCAGATTTCTGAAGAAAATAGACTTTTAGCACTGGTTCCTCTTGATAAAATATCCGCTGCATTATCTTCGGAGTTGACATGCTTCCATTGACTGGTTTCGCTTCTTTCCTGTATTTCTGCAACTCTGTTTGCAACAAATGTATTCCATCGCGCTGGTTGATTTCCTATCCAGCATAGAGTTATAGTGGAATCACACCAATAAAATGTTTTATCCAAAGGTATAAGTAGGGATTCCTTTACTTTTTCAACAAGTTTTGTTAACAGAACAGCACCACATAATTCCAATTTAGGCAAAGAAATCGTTTTTAATGGAGCTACTCTTGATTTAGCTGTGATTAATTGAGAATGCCGTTTTCCTGATTGGTCTGTGGATAGCATATATATGCAAGCAGCATATGCTTTTTGAGATGCGTCACAAAATCCGTGCAATTGTATATTTACAGTTTGATTACATATAATTTTTCTAGGTATTTGAAAAGAATTTACACCTTTTAAATCTTCTAAATATTTTTTCCAGAGCTTCAGAATTTCTATAGGTATTTCTTCATCCCAAGATATCTTTTCTTGCCATAATTTCTGCATAATAAGTTTAGCATTCACGGTTACTGGTCCTAGCAAACCTAATGGATCGAAAATACTAGCAATCAGTGACAAAATATTCCGTTTATTATAAATAGGATGTGACGGTAGTTCCACGTGATATAAAAAACTATCTTTTTCGCAATTCCAAGCTAAGCCTAGAATTTTCTCTCCTTCTGGTTTGTCCAAAATTACCATATCAGTGGCCTGATCGGCCTCCGATGACAAATCAGAAGAATTAGACCGCCATTTTCTTAAGTTCATACCGGCCGAATTCATTATGGAGATTAACTGTTCTTTTAACAAATTACAGGATTCCACATTGTCTGCACCTGTAATTAGATCATCTATGTAAAAATCTCTCTCTAAAATGAGACTAGTTTCAGGATATAACTGAGCGTTTTCCATACTCAGCTGCTTCAAGCAACGCGTGGCTAAGAAAGATGACGGTCCCATACCATAAGTTATCGTATTTAACTTGAAATGGCCCATTTCCTCTTCTGGAGATGCTCGCCAAAGTATTTTTTGGAAGACGCGGTCCTCCTCTCTAATGTTGACCTGCCTGTACATTTTCTCTATGTCAGCCGTCAATGCCACTTGATATTTTCTAAAATTTAACAAATGGGTATATAAATCATTTTGTATTATTGGACCAACCATTAACGCGTCGTTTATTGATATCCCGCTGGAGGTTTTTGCGGAGCCGTCGAACACCACTCTTAGTTTGGTAGTGCTGCTGGTTTCCTTCTTGATTGCATGATGAGGTAAATAGTAAGATTTTTCTTCATTTGAAACTGGTTCAAATTTTGTCATATGACCTAAGTTTTCATATTCTTCCATGAATTTAATGTATTGAAGTTTCAAATCCATGTTAGAAGATAATTTCTTTTCCAAGTTTAAAAATCTTTTTTCTGCCATAGGCAAGGAAGTACCTATTTGATCTATACAAGGTCGGAATGGTAAGCTTACTTCGAAACGCCCATTTTCATCCCTTTTTTGGGTTGACTTGAAGCTCTCTTCACAAGCCTTTTCTTCATAATTTTGGTGCTTGATGGACACCAATTCCTCTTGTTTCCAAAATCTTTCAATTTGATTGTGAATCATATTTAAAGATAAGTGACACGAGGATGATTCTTGCTCTTTTTTTGTAGTGCACATTCTAATTGGCCCGGATAATATCCATCCAAGTTCAGTGCGTTGCAGCGTAGGTCCAGTTGTTCCTAATCTCAATTGATCAGTGGTCAGCATTTCCCAAAATAGTTCGGAGCCGAGTAATATATCCACATGACCGGAAGTGGAAAATTCAGGATCGGCCAATTTCAATCCTGGTGGTATGTTTGCCTCCCTTTTTGGAAAAGAGGTCTGCGGTAACTTGCTGGTGATTTCTTGTAATACCAAGCAAGTAACAAGTTTTTTGTAATTAGAGTTTATTGATGACAATTCAAACGAGAGGCTCTTCTTTACATTTGTTATATTATTATGTAACCCAGAGACCGGCATATTTAATGACTTGTATTTTATGTTTAATTTTTTAGCAAATCGTTCAGTTATGAAATTCACCTGAGAACCATTATCCAACAATACTCTCGCTGAATGAATAATTCCATTACTGTCCTTAACGTTCACCATTGCCGTTGATAACAAAATTGTTTTTTCTGCTTCTCCAAAAGTGGAATGGTTTGAGACTGGTACTTGATCCATGCCATTCTCAGTGTTTTGATCCTCTTTAGGGAAAATATGGAGTAATGTGTTGTGTCCTGCTTTATCGCAAGTTCTACAATTATTCTTACTCCTGCATTCTTTAGTTGAATGACCTACATTTAAACACTTGATGCAAGCGTGTAATTGCTTGATTTTTTCAAACCGTTCATGTTGGTTTAGTTTCAAAAACTGTTTACAGAAATAAATCTTATGATTTTCCTTACAAACAATGCATTTCAACCTTTGCGACAATAATGAAACTGAAGATTCCTTTTTGTAACTTGACGGTTTATGATGCGCGAATATTGGTTTGGCTGTGGAACATGTTGCTTCCGATGCTTCCAAGACTATCGCTCGATCTGTTAAACATTTTAAAAATTCTTGCAATGTCGGTATTTTTTCTTTAGTTGGATATTGTTCCCAATAGATCCGGGTATTGGAATCTAATTTGTTGGCCAAAATATAAATTATTATTACATCCCAATACTCCGTGGGTAGACCTATGTTTTTCAATGAATTCAAATGTAATTGTGTTTGATCTAATAAACTTCTCAAGGCGACGTGATTTTCTTGTTTTAATTCCTTGAGCTTAAACAATGAATTTAAATGTTGATTAGCTATTACA
This sequence comes from Limnephilus lunatus, assembly GCA_917563855.2. Classification (NCBI taxonomy): domain Eukaryota; kingdom Metazoa; phylum Arthropoda; class Insecta; order Trichoptera; family Limnephilidae; genus Limnephilus; species Limnephilus lunatus. The sequence continues at coordinate 96,697,360 of OU830593.1, read as the reverse complement.
CGCTTATTTTCAAATCTATTTGATAAAACCTGCCAAGCTATTTCGAAATTGTCTTGGGTAATTTCAAGTGCGTTTAATATTTGTGATGCCTTTCCTTTTAAACAATCACGCAAATAGTAATGTTTCTGAAAATTATTTAATGATTTATTATTACCCACTATCGTGACGAAAGCATCCTTAAAAGATAACCATTTCGAATAATCACCACTAAATTCTGGGAGCGAAAACGTAGGTAATTGGATCTTAATATTGTTAGTATCATCAATTTTTTCAATGCTTTTTATGGATTTTTTTGCTAACGTCACTACTTGATAATATTGCAATTCAAAACACTCAAGTGGGCTATCCTCTTCATCTGAGTTACTATCAAACTCTTCGATCTGAGATTGTATATTCTTAAAGCGATTTAACAGTGTGTTTACCTCCTCCAATCTTGTTTCCGTTTCTATTACATCAACTGAATCACTTAATAGGTAATTCTTAAATCGTGTTAATTGTGCCTTCAATTCACCGCGCTTCTTCACCAGTGATTTTAATGTTTGTGGCATAATGCAGAATTTTTTTACACAAACATACACATTAAATTATTTAAAAATAAACTTTTGTTTGTTCCACCTTTGCGGGAGCGAATAATAAATAGATTACAATAAAATAAATTATATTATTTAATAATCAGTGGTAATCATAGAGTAAATTATTTGGAATCTACCTACTGGTTAAATTATATTAGGTTGACAATATTTTATCTTGTTGATTATAATATCACGCAAAAAGAGTGGCTCTTGGTGGCGAATTCTTCGCGTGATTTTACAAGTTATATTATAATGCCTTAATACCTTAGGAATATGTAATGATGAATAAGAATGATGTAGACCGGACGGCTGGCTGGATGAGCTGGTTTTCATCCGGCTTCTCGAAGGACCATATGGCGCTTTTTACGCTCTTGTCTGATTTCAGGTGGAGGTTTTCTGTGGTACTCACTTTTGTAAATCAAACGCTTGTTTTGTGTTTGTTTGTCTGGTCATAATTTATTATTCTTTTATTTACATAATCCTGATTTTTTATAAGATTTATATTGTGATCTGCTTGTTGGAACACATTTTTTTACGTAAGAATGGAAGCTACCTTCCTTTGTTCTTCTATAGAACTATTTGAATAATGGAACAAAAAAGAAAATAATAAAATTAGGTAGGTACTTGCCTAGAAGTAATTGCCCATAGAACAAGTACCTACTCAATAAGCATCAATTTTAACCATTATTATAGCCTCGAATACTTATTATCTACTATTATCTTATTCCGGGACACCCCCAAATTCTTATTCCATCAAATTGTACCTACTTCAACCGTCCTGACACTACCACTCATGTGGTTACATCGTTTTTACCATACGTACGCCTCGGGGATCTTATTTCTACTGCATTTAGTTTGATTTTATCCTTCTTCTTCTTTAAGGTATTAGAACTATTACGAAGTAGTACCCTCGCATCCTTTTCATAAGCGACTGCTGTATTTAGACCTACGAACAGAATATTAATAGAATTTTTGCGATCAGCCGTATTTATCTGACTTCTCGACTTTCTTAAATATAATTCCAGGGAGTGATAGTTTAAGCTTTATTAATAAAAATACGTATTATCGTCGGAAGCCATTTTATGGTTTTCAAGTGTTCGTGGAAATATATTTTTTTTTAATATCCAAAATCTTCATACATTCTATTTTATTTTATCCTTCTTTTGGCTCTTCGAACATTTATATCGTTTTAACTCACACAATCACATCACGAGTTGATTGTATGTAGGTTGTATCACGCCACGAGGAAATGCGACGTGTCCACATTTATTCCCATGGCGATTTGTCATCCCGTGTCGGCCACGTATGAACATCAAAATCAACTCAATGGCCGGATAAAAGGGTACGTTTGCTTTTCAAAATAAAACGTAAAAAAACGCCGACGATACAATGGCGCAAGGTAGACAAATTGCCCGTGATTATTCAAACACGGGGCGATAATGGAGCGAATGTTTGGCGCAGTCGTTATTTAAAGGAGATTTATTGGAGATCATTCTTCTCTGAACGGCTTCCAACCCTTTGGTCGCGGCGAAATGTGCTAGATATTATGCAGGAAGGGCACAGGTGTATGTTGGGGCAAGTGTGGTAAACCTGTTGGTTTTGAATTTTGATGATGTTCCCGCTCGCTTTTGTCGATGTTAGGTGATGAAAATTGGCACCAAAATCCATACATTCTCAATCTGCGCCGCGGAGTGGTAGGCTCCATAAATCTGGACCCGGAGGTCGCTGGTTGAAAACCCGGCTTCTGAAAATAATATAAAATTAGTAATGTGTTTGAGAATAGATACAAAATATAAATAGTTTATTCACACCTCATCCCTGAGTATAATATACTTTCAGTGTCCCTCTGAACTAGTAAAATGGATTGAATTTAAAATTACAATTATATCCACCGCCAAAAGTATTATGTCTTGTTTTTAACAGTTACAGTGTCCATCATCGGGTTAAATGTGCAGTATGGTTGTAACAATGCATTACGACATAACACCCCAAAAATAAATAACGATAAATCTTACTAATATTATGAATGCGAATGTTTGTATGCATGGATGTGAGTTACTCTTTCACGCCATAAATATCGAACTGAATTTAAAAATTCTTTCACTAATCGAAAGCCACATTATTTGCGAGTAATATAGGCTATATATATTGGTAAGCTCTGGCGTTATGAATAAACTGTGGCGTTATGAAATTATTTATTATATGTTTATTGTCCGAACGAAAAACTAAGTAAGTAATTGTTTGACGTGGGCTGTCATTTTGTTATTTGTTTAGGTTACTCTGGAGAATCCTTTGATATCAAAATTCAAATATGTTTAAAATAGGTACTTATTTTGACCTTAGGCAACTGCTAGCGCGTATTTGATTATTACGTTTTAAAAGGTGACATCGTGAAAAATGAATGTAACGGGTATGGAGGAGGAGGAATGCGAGCGAAGCCGGGGGCAAAAGCTAGTATTTAATATTACTTTAGCTTTATTTGGTGATCGGATCTAAATACCCCGGTTCTTCCAGACCTTCCATTCCCCTCCTTTCCCTTCCCTACTACCTTCAGCTTTACAACATTTCCAAAATTAGGAATGCCACAGCCGTACTTGACTCGATTCTATGGTATTTTGAACGCTTAAACATACTGTTAGCATACTAAAATTTGATTTATTCGCTTGGCTAGGAAATAATATATCTCAATATTATGTCTTTTCTTCACTTGCAAATATATTTATTTTTATGGCAACAAGTGCGTCGCCATTGAGGAAGCGTCATCAACCTTGCAACGGACTTCTTATATTTTGTTATACCATATAACTATAAATGCCCTTATCATAAAATTCTTCATATTTAACGTTACCACAAATAATATTGTTTAGTTGCCAGGCCATTTAAAAAAATGTGTATTCGTCTTATAAGATTTCCACTTGTTCGAGCATTGTTTCACTGTATTTTCTGAAAAGTGTTTATTTTATTGTCGTATTTAATTTGCATGAAAAGAATCAGAAAATTTTAGAAGAGAGATAATAAGTTAGTTAGTTACCAGCAAATATTATAATATTTTATTTGACTTAGCTCATTACATTCATAAGCTTTTAATATAATTGAGGGCGTTCGTGTTACTAAAATTCTATCATTCGAATGGTTGGTTTTGATATACAAACGTTTTTGTTGTAATTTTTGATTCGTCCTTTCATTGCGACCCCCTGTGTCGTGTTTGCATTCACAGATCAAAACATTAAATCAAATAAATGGGCTAATCTGAATATGTATTTGTTAACTCAAATGAAAACATCTTGAACGCATTTTCATTGAAAATTTGAATACTCCTAAAGGATTTTTTAAAGAATTTGATTCATTCTGAAGCCATTTATTAGATTTTCGGTCCACAAAGATGTTACTTACCCTAACCGTTGTCGCGTTAGATTTTGTTTTTGTTACCATCCTCAAAGTATTTTTTTTTTATTTTGAGGATTAACGTATAAACTATTTATTCTAGTTTGTTTGTGTTCAATTGTTCCTCTTCAACATGTGCTGAAAAAATATATTCGGGAGCTGGTTTTAAAAAATTACGATTCTTTTTCATGTTCGGAGAAATGTGTGCTTTTTTCGAGATATATCAAAAGTACTTACACTTTATAAGCAAGAGCCTTGAATGGTATTCGAGAGGATTCAAATTAATTTAAAATAAATAATTTAAAAAAAATGTATTTAGGTATACTCTTACTTACGGAAACAATTACAAAAATTTAGTATTTTTTCATATATATTTAGACTTGCTTCTAAAAGGACTAATGCAGCTTTTAAATGTTATATAATATTTTTTTCTGTTTCGCGTCAAAATTGGATTTGTATCGAACGTGTCGACGAAAGCGTATGACAACCCTGAGAATTCAAGAATGGAATTTACGCTTCCACATAATACCGTGCCGCTGCGCGTTACCCCTTCCAATAACCTACGAAACAAAGGGAGTGCTCTCATTGGCCAACGAAACACTGTGCATTTGGAATGATGTCTACAATGCTATTACATTCTACAATTAACTTATCAATTGAAAACATAAACGCAATTGATAATAAATACATGCTGCAGCATCATTGGACTCGAAAACACATCTGAATAACCGCGTAATACTTCCACCAGGGACCCCAGACAGCAATGATCAAAATCAAGGAAATGATTGAGTATTTACGTTATCCCCACCTTGCTACCAGACGCGGCGCCATTGGTCAATGCTGAACAAAGGAAATGTTTGAATCGTAAATATTTACGACAGCCAATTTACATTCCGAAAAACTCGGAGCTAAATTTCGGGAAATCGGGAATAATTTGAATCAAGAAATATATATCATCACCTAAAAATAGGTATATACTACAATAACACCTCAAAAAACTGTCGTCTACCAGTAATTATTGCACTTTAAGAAAATATTTACTTCTAGATATTGTATCTTGTATCACATTTGTAAACTTGTACCTTTTCTTGTTGAAACAATAAAAATTATGTGAGACTTCGGTTTATTGGAACAGGACTGTCTTGGCAAAGGTTATCACACAGATTTTTAACACATCTGCTCGAAAATCATAGCGATTGGGAAAAATACGTAAACGCAAGCACCCTTCAGAAACAGGGAGGTTCTGTGTTCCAAAAGTCCAACCCGGATTTGCCCTATAAAACAAACGGCAAACCGGTAGGAAATCAGTTCAAAAACTACCAGCCAAGAAGTCACAAGTCTCCAAGAAACTGAAGTCTCCAAGTTCTAACCTACTTTAAAAGTGTTTTTTAATCAGTTTAAATTCTGTTCTACCTTTCTCTCAGTATCCCATTATCCTGACCCCAACAGTCTCCAAAAGTCTCCAAAAGTCTGCAAGTCTTTTAAGTGTTTTTACAACAGTTATAGAGTCAGTTTTTGCTAATTTAACTTAGAATCATTAAATCCAGAAGTTAAGGACATTGGCGTGCCAAGTTGTGTCCAGCTCCCTATTTTTGCAATTTGTGTACAAAACGTCTAGTACATTTGGTCCTTCGAGCCGGATCTACACATAACACGCCTTCAGTCTTACCCAGTGGAAATGCCGTCTCTTCGCAGTGGCCGTAAGACCCCGACATCTTCTGATACATCGCTGTCTAAATCTAAACCTGACGCCCCGGGGACAAGCCGAAATATGCCAGTGGCGCCCCTACGGACCCCGGGCCCACACACCGTAGACACCGATGAGACGCCATCTAGAGGACCCCGCCAGGTCCACGATCTATCTAGTGCGAGCCCAGCCAGGAACTCTGATCTCATCACGCTTGACCGACCAGCTCCAGAATCTGTCTCCGAGAGCCTCCACGAATCCAACAGTAAAAGCAGCGAAACAACTTCTGAATCAACTGAAGACTCCCTGCGATTACTGCGCCGAGAGATGCGCATTCGGGACAGACGTCACGCCAAGCAGACAGCCAATCTGCTCGCAGCCCTGAACGCTGCGACACGCCAAGCAGTCAGCCAACCTGCCGAGGAGCCAGCACCAACCAGCCCGACCCTGCGAGCCAACCTCGGTCAGGCAGTAATTCAAGTCCAGGCACCAACCGGCCCGTTTACTAACGAGTTCGCAACGAGATATGCCACTCAAGTACACACGTCAGACGGCCCGTCAACCGGAGAGTTTGCAACTAGATATGCAACAACTCAAGTGCCCGCACCAACCGGCCCTTCTGCTAATGAGTTCACAACGAGATATGCCACTCAAGTACACACGTCAGACGGTCCGTCAACCGTTTGCAACTAGATATGCAACAACTCAAGTGCCCGCACCAACCGGCCCTTCTGCTAATGAGTTCGCAACGAGATATGCCACTCAAGTAAACAAGCCAGCCGGAGAGTTTGCAACGAGATATGCAACAACTCAAGTGCACGCACCGACCGGCCCTTCTACTAATGAGTTCGCAACGAGATATGCCACTCAAGTAAAAAGGCCAGCCGGAGAGTTTGCAACGAGATATGCAACTACTCAAATGCACACACAAGTCGGTCAGCCTACCAATGAATTTACAGTAACCGATCCAACTGGATATGCCGCCACCCAAGGCTACACACTACTGACGGGCCCTGCAAAAAACATCCCTACGACCGAATACAGCCATCTCGGACCCGAGCGCCCACTTTACAATACAACGGGGTACCAGCAACAGCCAGCCTCCTCCGGCCAGGATTCCCCATTGTTTACACCACCGCATACAGCCAACGAGACAGCACGGCACACCCGAGAATGGTTGCAGCACGGCAACGACCCACTGGCCCAGATCGCCTCTGTGATGGCAGAGGCGCTCCGCTCCTCCAGAACGCAAGATAGCCCTCGCACATTAGAAGATGACTCAAGAATGGCAGCCCTAATCGCCAGGCAATCCACAGCAAAAGATTTGCCTACCTTCTCCGGAGACCCCCTCGAGTGGCCTACCTGGAAGGCACAGTACGCTCAATCCACCGCCACCTGCCAATTGACTCCGAGCGAAAATCTCATCCGGCTGCAGCGTGCCCTCAAAGGCAAGGCGCGAGATACCGTGGGTCCCCTACTAATGGATCCTGCGCAAGTTCCAGAGATCATCAGCGTCCTCGAGCAGCGATACGGCAGCGCTAACTCCATAGCAAAATTTATGCTAGACAAGGTTAAAAAGCTACCTTACCTCACGACCGAGGTATCACTCGAGGACCTGGCAGATTTCTCCGGGACGGTGCAAAACCTGGTGGCATCCCTCCGGATCTTGAAAACCGAAGGCTATCTCACCAATCCTGCATTACTGAACGACGTCACTGACAAAATGCCGAGTTCCCTGCGGCTGGCATGGCTAATCGAGATCCGCAAACAACATGCCCCGGCCACCATAACCCAGCTCGCTGCCTTTCTGAAAGAGGTATCAAACGCAATTCCAAACAGCGGGATGGTGGACCACATACGATCCCGACCACGCCGTGAACAAATACATGCCGGGTACCAGGAGGAAGAAGATAGTGATCGCATGCGACTTCTACCGAGCCATGAGCAAATACATGCCGGACATCAAGAAGAAATCGGGGACGGCCCAAAAGAAAAGATCGCCCCGATGAAACGCAAAATGAATGAGGCACATACTTACCCTGGACCAAGCAGTAAAAGAAAAACAGCCGACGAAAGCTGCGCCCAATGTGGCGGCGATCATAAAACCCGCGAATGCAAAGAATTCGCAGCCAAAGATGTTGAACTTCGATGGGAAACTGTACGCATGGGAAGGTTATGCCGCAAGTGCTTAGAAAAACACCACTCACGAAGCTGCAAAATAAACCAATGGTGCAAAGTAGGGGATTGCCGATCCCCACACCACCCCCTGCTACATAATCCCGAGTTCGTACGAAAAAACACCGTGGAAAATGTCAACTTATGACGCCAGGACTCCGGACAGAGAGTACTGTTAAAAATTGCGCCAGTAATATTAAGCGCTCCCAACAAAGAAGAAGTGTCAGTGTTTGCTCTCCTGGACGAAGGATCCACAGTAACACTTGTTGACACTGACACCGCAATACAAGTCGGAGCAAACGGCCCAGTTCACGGACTGCGAATCCACGGTGCCAAAGGAATGTGCACTTCTGACAATCTCTCCCAACGAGTGAGACTAAGAATACGAGGTGCGGGCAACAGTAATACATACCACATCTCTGCCAGCACAATAAGCAACCTCAACCTGCCGGAGCAACAGATCCAAGGAAGGTCTGTCGTCCCGAAGCTGCTAATAGGCCAAGACAACGCTCACCTAATTGTGTCAAGGGAAGTTCGTGAATGCAATGATACTACGCGAATAGCATCACGCACCGCACTAGGATGGATCGCTCATGGGGGAGTCAACCCCAGAGATAATAACACGACTACCACTTTGGCACTACAACCAGAAACGGCCGCAGACATACAATTGAGGGAGCTAGTAAAAACCAACTTCGCCATCGACTCGCTCGGAGTAACATCAGCCACCAGAGTCAATGCAAGCGAACAACAGGCCATTGCACTTATGAATGCAACTACCCGTCCTCTTCCTACAGGGAAGTGGGAAACTGGTCTACTATGGCGCAATCCAGAAGCCTCGCTACCTGACAATCGGCAGTGTGCGCTGAAGCGACTTCTGTCTCTGGAGAAAAAGCTAGCAAAAGACAAAAATCTAGCAGTGGCCTACAATGACAAAATAAGTCAACTTCTCAACAAAGGCTATGCCAAGAAGCTATCAGGCCATGAAGCTTCCACCACCACACCTCGCAAATGGTACCTGCCTCACTTCGCAGTAATCAACCCAAATAAGCCAGGAAAAATCAGAGTGGTATTCGATGCTGCAAGCCGATGCCGAGGAACCTCCCTCAATGATCAGCTGCTTACTGGTCCTGACCTGCTGTCCTCCCTCCTGGGGAATATAATACGCTTCCGGGAAGGAAACATCGCCATTGCTGCAGACATCAAAGAAATGTTCCTGCAAATAAAAATAAGGCGAGAAGACCAGCCGTCCCAGCTTTTCCTGTGGAGGACATCACCCCATCATGAACCAGACACCTATCAAATGTCATCAATGATGTTCGGAGCCACCTGCTCCCCAAGCAGTGCCCAATTCGTCCGAAATAAAGTGGCCGAAACATACGAGCACGAGTACCCGGCCGCCGCAAAAGCCGTACGCACCAAGTTCTACATGGACGACTACCTAGATGCAACAGACACACCCAATGAAGCTGCTACACTCGCCCAAAGCGTAAGTGCCCTCCTCGCGAAAGGAGGGTTCCACTTGACAAATTGGGCGTCTAATAGCCCGGTGGCCCTAGCTGGCGTACCCATAGAAGACCGTGCCAACTCCGCGATACAGATTAGCAGTGGAGGTCCAGAGACAGAACGAGTGCTTGGTTTGATCTGGGACCCCACCACAGACCGCTTCCTGTACTCATTTCGCGAGGCAATCTCACCCGACACGGCCACACAACCTACCAAGCGGCAACTATTATCCATAGTAATGAAGATCTTTGACCCAGTCGGCTTCGTTGCCTGCCTTACCATCAGATCTAAGATGCTACTGCAAGCAGTGTGGCGCTCAAGCGTCGGCTGGGACGAACCCATTACCCCCGAACACGCCCAGAGATGGACAGACTGGCTGAGCCTGCTGCACACAAACAGCATCTCAATCCCGAGACGTTGCCTCTCAAACAAACAGAACAACGTAACTCTACACCTCTTCTGCGACGCATCGGAGCAAGCTTGCTGTGCCGTGGCCTACTTCACCGAAGAAATAAATGGATCCTTACGAGTAACATTCCTTGCAAGTAAATGCAAGGTAGCACCACTGAAGCCTCTCTCCATTCCACGCCTCGAGCTTCAAGCCGCCCTCATAGCAGCGAGACTAGCCCAGACGATCCAAAAGGAAAGCAAAGCCCTGATATCCCGCACCTGCTTCTGGACAGACTCCACAACTGTACTATGCTGGTTACGCACCGACCCACGCGCCTACTCAACCTTTGTGGCAAACCGATTGGGCGAAATAGACGAACTAACCAACATACCCGACTGGAAATGGGTACCCACAAAACTCAATCCAGCTGATATAGGAACACGAGACTTAGAGGTGCCAGACCTAACACCAGAAGGAAGGTGGTTTACCGGCCCAGCCTTTCTCACTTCCCCGGAGGGTGCATGGCCGAAAGAACGGGCACCCGCCCACAGGCCTGACGACCTAACACTAGAAGTCAAACCTCACTACGTTGGCCTTGTGTCCACCAAGGGCGAAGCACTCCCATTAGTAGAGCGGTTCTCCTCATGGCACCGGCTAATCCGCTCCACAGCTTGGATCCTCCGTTTTATCAGACGATGCAAGATGGGGCCCAACAAACCAGTAGAAGGCCCACTACTAGCCGAGGAGATAAAAGCAGCAGAACAAAAATGGATCAAAAGGTCCCAGGAAAACGCTTTCACAACTGATCTACACACCATCCGACAAGGTCAAAAACTACCTACTGGCAGTCGCCTCAACTCGCTGAACCCCTTCTTTGGACCAGACGACCTTCTACGAATGGGGACCCGACTACGAGCCTTGGAAAGAACAAAGAGTGTGGCCCGAACCCCCATAATACTGGACGGCGACGAACCCTACACTCGGCTCCTAATCAGTCACTACCACAAAAAGGCGGATCATCCTAGTACTGAGAAAACAATTGCAGAAATACGCAATCATTTCTTCATAATACGAATACGCACAACAATCAGGAAAATAACGCACGTCTGCCCCACTTGCTTCATACGACGCAGCAAACCGACTCCACCTCTGATGGGCGCATTACCACCACCCCGCCTGATGCATCACGTCCGTCCATTCACACACTGCGGGCTTGACTATTTCGGCCCTATGGCTATCACGGTCGGTAGGCATCGAGAAAAACGATACGGAGCCATCTTCACCTGCCTCTCAACGCGCGCCATTCACCTAGAACTAGCCGCTTCACTGACTGCCGACTCGGCCATCATGGCCCTTCAAAGAATGACCGCCCGCAGAGGTCAACCCACAGCCAATTTTCACGGAGCTGACACCGAGATGAGGGACGCCCTGCTGTCAATAAGTCAAGACGCCAGAATGATTGACGCAATAGCTACCCAGGGCATCGAGTGGCACTTTATACCACCGCTGAGTCCCCACATGGGGGGAGCTTGGGAGAGACTAGTACGATCAGTAAAGAAAGCCCTAAGCGCAACACTCAAAGAAAGAGCACCAAAAGAAGAAACTCTACGCACAGCACTTGCAGAAGCCGAGTTTGTGGTAAATAACCGACCACTCACCCATATTTCAGTCGACCCGCGTGATGAAGAACCTCTAACACCCAACCACTTTTTGCTGGGATCGGCCGGGAAGCGCCCCCAATTATCCTTCTACGACAAAAAAGAAGAGGAAGTATGCCTACGCCGCCAGTGGCGCATCGGACAACAACTTGCAGACACCTTCTGGAGGCGATGGCTGCGCGAATACCTACCTACCATGGCTGCCCGACAAAAATGGCACCATCCAACTACACCAATTAAGAAGGATGACCTAGTGATCATCATGGACCCAGCACTGCCTCGAAACAGTTGGCCACGTGGCCGTATCCTCGAAGCAACACCTGCAGCTGATGGACAAGTCAGAACTGCTCGGATCCAAACCAGTACTGGGATATACGTAAGGCCGGCAGTCAAAATCGCCGTCATCCTGCCTGCCACACCAACAACTAACGAAACTGTACCAGTTGCGAAGACACCCGATTCAGAACTCAGACATCGGAAAAGGACACGCCCGACGAAGTAGCTGAGCACAGTCGAGACTGCACTGGGGGGAGTGTATCGAACGTGTCGACGAAAGCGTATGACAACCCTGAGAATTCAAGAATGGAATTTACGCTTCCACATAATACCGTGCCGCTGCGCGTTACCCCTTCCAATAACCTACGAAACAAAGGGAGTGCTCTCATTGGCCAACGAAACACTGTGCATTTGGAATGATGTCTACAATGCTATTACATTCTACAATTAACTTATCAATTGAAAACATAAACGCAATTGATAATAAATACATGCTGCAGCATCATTGGACTCGAAAACACATCTGAATAACCACGTAATACTTCCACCAGGGACCCCAGACAGCAATGATCAAAATCAAGGAAATGATTGAGTATTTACGTTATCCCCACCCTGCTACCAGACGCGGCGCCATTGGTCAATGCTGAACAAAGGAAATGTTTGAATCGTAAATATTTACGACAGCCAATTTACATTCCGAAAAACTCGGAGCTAAATTTCGGGAAATCGGGAATAATTTGAATCAAGAAATATATATCATCACCTAAAAATAGGTATATACTACAATAACACCTCAAAAAACTGTCGTCTACCAGTAATTATTGCACTTTAAGAAAATATTTACTTCTAGATATTGTATCTTGTATCACATTTGTAAACTTGTACCTTTTCTTGTTGAAACAATAAAAATTATGTGAGACTTCGGTTTATTGGAACAGGACTGTCTTGGCAAAGGTTATCACACAGATTTTTAACACATCTGCTCGAAAATCATAGCGATTGGGAAAAATACGTAAACGCAAGCACCCTTCAGAAACAGGGAGGTTCTGTGTTCCAAAAGTCCAACCCGGATTTGCCCTATAAAACAAACGGCAAACCGGTAGGAAATCAGTTCAAAAACTACCAGCCAAGAAGTCACAAGTCTCCAAGAAACTGAAGTCTCCAAGTTCTAACCTACTTTAAAAGTGTTTTTTAATCAGTTTAAATTCTGTTCTACCTTTCTCTCAGTATCCCATTATCCTGACCCCAACAGTCTCCAAAAGTCTCCAAAAGTCTGCAAGTCTTTTAAGTGTTTTTACAACAGTTATAGAGTCAGTTTTTGCTAATTTAAGAGTTAATAACCAGACAAAGCTGAAAAATGACATTTTTGAATGAGCTCATAGACGTGTCGAAGCTTTTTACAGAAAAACAATAAATTGATTTCGAAAGATCGTTATTTTATGTGGTAAACTTATATTTTAAATTTTGAAAAAGTTAACATTTTTTTAATAAAAAAAAAGTTTTACTGTTGGTCGATGGCAATATTTGTTAATTTTCAAACGAGTAAAGTTATTATACAATACATATATCATACCAAATAGTAATACAGTATTATAAAACTGTTCATTATCTAGGCAAAATATGATTTAGAATTTTAATTTAATTTCAAATAAAATCATTAAAATAAAAATCCAAGCACCCGTTTTGTGCCGAAAATACTACAACTTGACTTATTTATTACACACTTACAAATTGATTTCTCTCGGAATTTTTAACACAGAAACTTAACTTAAGACGTTATTGAAATATTAGAAATAATTTTTAACCAAAAATATTTTCTCGAGTATATAATTCTGTTGAATTTGCGACACGCTTTTGTGAATATTTTATTCTGTATTTTGACGCGCGCGGCGCTAACCAAAACTCTTAGTATCTGTCGATTCACGGCAGCGAGCGGTCGTGTTGTCCGCGCCGGTCCAGTTCATAACATTTTAAATTTATTCGTCCGCTTAAAATGGGAAGAAAAATCAATAAAGAGAGAACTTTCATAAAAAAATCAAAATTACCACACCAAAAACATAACTGGGAGAAATATAACGAGAAAAAACATAGAGAAGTAATATTTAATTATCAATTTACGTTGTACATACCTTATATGCTACAGGGTCGTTGGAACGAATCTGTCAGATTTATTGTGTATTTTTTATAACATGTTGTTTAATTTTTAGAGAAAAGAATCAACATTCTAAAGTAAATAATGACTGTAAAGTTTCATCGGTATGTGCAATTCAAATTTTTATTAAATATATATTATTATGTACGCGTAAATGGGCTTCGACAAAGTATATTTGATCAATGAAAATGGGTAATAACTTCAATACATTGTGATTCATGGATATTACGGTGACCGATTTATCCGTTTATACCGCGGAAATTATAAACTAGCAATACTACCCAGCCTTACCATGTATAGGTACACGGTGTCGGGAAATACGTGGTACATTACGGTGACCGATTCAATTGTAATTACCGCGGTAATTATAAACGATAATTTACTAGCATTAATACACGCAAGCAACATTGCCTTATATACACGGTGGCGGGAAACCCGTGGTACATTCCGGTGACGTAATTATAAACAATAATTCACTAACACTAATACCCGGCGTTGTGCGAATTATACGCTCGCAACATTACCTTGCATATGTATGTCGTAGGCCGATCGTAAAATCAGGCAGATCATGTTGCGCCTAGCCACATCATGATCTGCTGCATCGTGAAATGGCGGCAGATCGTGATGTGCCTGAGGCGCATCGTGATCTGCCTGTTTTTACGATTGGCCTACGACATATATAAGGTGTCGAAAAATACGTGGTACATTACGGTGACAGGTTCATTGTCATTACCGTGGTAATTATAAACAATAATTTACTTGCATACCCGGCGTTGCGCGAGTTACACGCATACTTCATTGCCTTATATATGTCGGCGGTCGATCGTAAAATCAGGCAGATCATGGTGCGCCTAGTTACTTCGTGAAGTGCCTGGCAGCAGATCGTGAAGTGCCTCAGACGCATCAAGAACGGCCTGATTTTACGATTTGCCTGCGACATATACACGGTGGCGGGAAACCCATGGTACATTACGGTGACCTAATTATGAACAATAATTTACTAGCATTAATACCCAACGTTGCGCAAATTATAGACATGCAACATTACCTTGTACACACGGTGTCAGGAAATTCGTAGTAGAAGCGGAAAACTGAGGACTCAAATTTCACCACAGGAACAGAAGCTTTTTATCATACTTTTTCTTCTATTTTTAACTTATTTATTTTTCTTTTTACGAACATATTAATTTATAAACAATAATCTGCGTAAATCGTCCTCAAATTCAATTTGATTCTGAATCTACTTTGCTTAAGACAAGTTCGTCCAGTCAATGAATGATCCAAAAGGTTTTAGGGTGCGTGAGCAGGAACCTAAGCGATTCCTTCAAAAAATTGTTCAGGGTGCTTAGGGTGTAAACATACTAAAAGTCCTGACGTCTAGGTGGAGAGTTAAGGGGTGGGGGGGGGAGATCCCAATTTTCAGGTTTCCGCTTATATCTCGAAAACGGTGCGTTGCAGAGGAAAATTTTCTGAAATTAAGTAAAAGCTCATAAAATCATCTCCAACTTTTATTCTTTATGTAATTTTCGAAATCCCAGCCGTTTTTGAGTTACACGTTCTACAAACGTAGATATTTTTGAAAAAAATCATTTTACCTCACATTTTTCATCAAACATTCCTTCATGTCGTCTAAAATATTCAACAAAGAAAATAAATTTATATTAAAGAAGTTGTAAAGAATTTAATTTACTTTTATAATATAATTATATATATATTTAGATGCAAATTAATCTCCAACCAGTAAATATTTACAACAATTTTAAGTTTTTTCGTAAAATATCATTTTCAGACAAAGCTGTTTTTATCTCATTACTGACACACATTTTGTTCGTTCGCCTAATAATACGTGTGACCACAGTTTAAAGCCAATTTTTAAAGAAAGTAGAAAAAAATAATATCACTTGAAAAATTTTAAATTGTATTTTATAATGAAAATTATAATTATCTCATGACAAAATTTTACGAAAAAGCTTAAAATTGCTGTAAATGTTGACCGGTTTGAGATTAATTTGCATTTGTATATATATATATTCTAAAAGGGAATTAAATTCTTTATAACTTCCTTAAAATAAATGTATTTCTTTGATGAATATTTTAGACGATATGAAGGAATGTTTGATGAAAAATGTAAGGTTAAATGATTTTTTCGAAAATGTCTACATTTGTGGAGCGTGTAACTTAAAAACGCTGGAAATTTCGAGAATTACGTATAAAACAAAAGTTGTAGATAATTTTACAAGCTTTTACTTATTTTAAGAAAAAATTTCTCTGTGACGCACCGTTTTCGAGATGTAAGCGGAAATCCGAACATTGGGACCTTCTCCCCCTCCCCCCGCTAGCTCACACCTAGACGTCAGTACTTTTAGTATGTTCAGACCCTAAGCACCCTAAACAAGTTTCTGGAGGAATCGCTTAGGGTCCTGCTCACGCACTCTACACCTCCTTCCTTGACTGGACTAAATGTGCACATCAGAGTGGAAAATGAGACAAATATTCCTATTATCGTTTTCCAGTGATTTCGAAAGTTTACCCACATCCATTCACATTTTATTTTTATAAGATCTTTATTTGCTTTTAGCAAGCATTCATTTGTCATTTGTCATTTTCTATTTTTCTTTAGCTCTCCGGTAGGTTGTTTCTTTTTTTGCCCTTAGATTAATTTAACACACTAATTTCGGTAATAATTATATATTAGAAATGTGTACTCGCTTTATTTAATTTTTTGACAGATGATTTTTGAGCTTACTAACGACGTTCATTCGAAATGTAAATTTCTGACGCCTCTCTAATTTGTCAAAAAAATATATTATAAAGAAATTTGATACTGTGTCTTTGAATGGTTATGGATCGTGTTTTATATTAAGAACGACTGGTGAATCCAAATCAATATTTAAAAAAAAAAAAAAACGCTCTTTAGAAGTTACTTTCTGTTAAAAGAACTTAAACTTTCTCTGGTTAGAAGTTACTTTCTGTTAAACAGTGTTTTAGTAACACATTTAATAAATACTGTACAATTTCTGTTTTGAACTATTACAAATAAAAAATGTCTTTAACTGGCTGCGAAAGAGAGGCTAGACATATGCATGCACCATGCGCGTGAATTTCCCGTAAAAATTATGGTTTTAATTTGTGATTGTGTAATTCAAATCGTGTTTTTGTTAATAATTTCTGTTATAATGACCAAGTCTCTAATATATTAGTATATTCAGTATATTTTATATTATTTTCAGTTTTATTCTATTAATAATGCCATAGAGACATAGTCCCTGTTGCGATCAATGCACTAGGTGAGCCGTGGAACCAGGTCTTCATTCCCTTATCGTTCAACTCCGCCGTCAAAAATGCAATCAACTCTCCCTCCGCATCCTGGTCGGTCTCCAAAGATTTTTCGTCCATGTGTTGCTTCAGGTGAAGAAAGAGGTGTAATTCATGTCATTCATTGCCTTTTTGGTAGGGTTAGGTGGTGAACCCATTTTTCAACCCTAAAAAGTTTCGCCTTGGTTGGAAAAACAGTTCGAAGAGATCCGAGCGCATTTGCGCAACGAGCATTAATTTGCATACTCCATTTTTCCCTCAAAATCATTTGTGTGGTAGACTTACTGACATCTGGGATTAAAATTGCAAGCTTATGAACTTCAACAGGGCTAACTCCCTCTAAATTGAAAAAGCGAATAACTGAGCGCACCTCGCAGGGGGCGGGATTCGACAACGGAGCGTCTTTCTCAAACGAACGCAAAGATCGCACTGAAGCAGCTACCAAGCCGGATCACCGCTCGGTTTTTTGGGAAAGTCTGAGCTAACGCTAGTGCCACCATATTTTGAGAAACAACGAGCAAAGGTAGTTAATTATTGGACAACCTTCACATTATTGTATTGCGGTCTGTTTTCACTGTACAACTACTAACAGTCCTACTGTTTTTATATTTTCAAGTTCTGTACATATATTATGTAGACTATACTAAAATATATGCTTGTTGCTATATATTACATATTTTTTATTATAATGCTGCTGTTTTTTTGGTTATCTTTATTTATAGTTGAATAACATAATTTTGGTAAAAATATAAATGTTAAAAATACATTTTACTTTTTTTGATATTAGCTCCATACAGGAAAATACTTCATAATAAGAATAAATATGTCATCTTTGGGGATGTTGTGTCGAAGGTCTTTTTAGAAAAAGGAAGGAGAGGAAGTTCTGGGAAGGAAAAAAGGTATGAGGGATGGGTAGGAATCTGGGATCGGTGTATCCAAGAGGATGTATGAGTCTATCCTCACCACTGCAGTGCAAGGCTTCCGAGAGAATCCTGCAGGAGAGGTCAAAAGATCTCCCTCAACCAGTCTCTTCCGATCCGGCCTGCCACACAGTTGGTGGGCAGACGCATCCGCCGCCAAGATTCGAACAAACCTTATCCCTTGAACCCGGGCAAGTAAGTCACCAAACGAAACGAACCCCTTGGGGTGACCTATGACAGAGGTGTTGGTTATCCAATAAATGGTTTCCTGGGCGGCGGTACCCATACCCGCCTCCCAAATTGGGTTCTGGATTCTGGGAAGGAAAAAGGTACCAGGAGTGGTAGGAATCTAGGGGTCCAAATTGAGTTCCGTTTCCCAAATTGGGTTCGGGATTCTGGGAAGAAAAAAGGTATCAGGGGCATGTAGGAATCTGGGGGTCAGTCCAAGAGTGACGGACATGAAAAAATCTATCCTTCCCACTGTAAGGAGATGTTTCGGAGAGTGCTGCTGGGTAGGTAAAAGATCTCCCAGGTCCAACCAGTCTCTCCTGATCCGGCATGCCATGCAGTTGGTGGGCAGGTGCATCCGCCGCCAAGATCCGGACAAATAAATGAACCCAGGTACATGGGGTGAGGTTTTTGAAATTCAATTTAATTTAGATTACCAACAATAATCTCCCTGGTTCCCGGGCGGTAGTACCCATACCCGCCTCCCAAATTACTGATAATACCTATTGTGAGAAGAATAAATATGTAAAAATGAGATATTTCTTACAATCAAACTGAATATCACTCAGTAGAAATACAATTAAAAAACAACAACAGAATACTCGTAAAAACATTTCAAAAATCAAGAAATTTGTATATTACGTAAGTACCTATTTTATAACCACTATTTTTACGCATTTCACTTGTATCTATTTATGTTTATGCACTTCGGTAAACAAATTACAAATAACTACTTATTCGGAAAAAGCTGGAACCGAGAATTCAATATCGATGTCGTCTGAACCATCCTATAGATATCGCCAGTTGAGTGGGATATGCTGCTTGCGGCGGAGCGAATGTGGTATTTCTATCTCGTTCTAAAAAACTTCCGATCGCGAGGCCGTCTTTTGATGAAATTTGAATTTTCGGCCGCTGGTAATGCCCTCTTAACTTAGAATCATTAAATCCAGAAGTTAAGGACATTGGCGTGCCAAGTTGTGTCCAGCTCCCTATTTTTGCAATTTGTGTACAAAACGTCTAGTACAGGATTACTTACGAATTCTAAAAGAACCTTTCGATTTCAGCAAAGATTAGTTGGCCAATGTAACCCTGCAAAAAAATTTTTTTTCAAAATAAAACTGGGTCAAAAGCAAACCACAGAAATGGAGACACGTTTTAATATATATTATATTTAATATGTGATATTACTTATCGGTTGATTTTTTTAAACTTCTTTTTTGCGTAACATTACTTCAGGAGTGCTTCACAAAGCTGTAAAATAAGATTATATTGCAATATTGAATTATTTTGTCGCCCATGTATATGGACAGCAAAGCAGCATGATTAGAAGGAGATAAAGGTTTCCAGTTGCCACGTGAAGAATTATCTTTCTGACACTTCCGCCTATCCCTCGTGACAGAAAACACTTAACCCCACTGCCGGTAACGTCAACTTGAGCTATAATCATCAATAGAGATTTACAGTATATTATTTGACATTTCTCTGCATAACGGGCTTTAAAAACAAAATTATTTAAAAAATCGTACCATTCATGAATCCTAACATCTTTTCAATACAAGTAATAAGTCATGTTCTCAAGTATCCGGTAATCGTTTGGTTTCGGTTTCCTCCTAATTGTACTTTTATGTTTAATATCTGAATTTTTTGTAAGAAGTTAGTGTATTATATTTTAGTTTAAAAGTTCTTGTTTTGTCCTGTGATACAATAACACTGTTTTTGTATATTATTATTTTCCTCTGTGCTATAACAGCACTGTTTTGTTAATCTTTGTTCTCTTGTCATTGTTTTGTAAATACTGTATATTCTTTATTTCATAGGTATTATTTTATAAATATTTTGTAATGATCTCGTAAGGAACACTGTAGGATTATTTTTAAATTTATTATAGTTAAGCGCACTTGAAGTGAAATGACACAAAACTGCGCTATACAAATATTACGTTATTATTATTATTATAAACCATAAGCGAGTTTTTGAAAGTAAGCATTTCGACAACAAATATTAAAATACGTACAATGAATTTGTTTTGACTCGATGTTGAGAGCGTATAACCAGCCAGCGGACGAAAATCCACATTTCGTCGAAAGAGATTTTTACAATCGTACAGGGCGGGTCCAATGAGAAAGATTAATTGCTCACCATACCAGCTTTTTTAAATTATAACTCAATATCGATTTTATTTCATTCCAAATTTGCTTTAATTTATTCCTACATCCAAAATTGCTGAAAGGCGTGTTGATAAAACTATTAAAATTATGTACTTTTGTATATATTTTTTGATCATAATTATTTATTATTTTTCAATAATGTCTCAGCAAAATACGAATGTAATTTTTTTTTAAATAAGTCTGTAAGTGCGCAAATAAATACACAAACGGGCCAATTTTCGACAAGAAACACATGTATGTACTTATATATTTTTTTATGATTTTATTAAAACTAAAATTAAAATTCTGTTACATACGTTTACCAGATAATGTATTGATTTATTTTACTGCATGATTATATGATTTGAAATGGGTGTTGTATAATAAATGTACTTTTTTGAAAATTTAACAATTTCGCCAACGACCTATGGTATAACTTTATTATACTAAAAATTATCATTTTTTCTGAAAATTTAAAACATACGTTTACTAGATAAAAGAACAATCTTTCGAAACCAATTTATAATTTTTCGTGGAAAAGAGTCAATACGTCTAAACACTGATTTTAAAATGACATATTTCTGGTGTTCTCTGGTTATACGCTCTTAAACCTTGTAAAATCTACGGAACATTACTTACCAAGTTGTTTTTCTTTGTAGAAATTGACGCATTATAAGGTTTAATCTGATAACATTTATGAATGACATCTAAATAATTAACACTTCTAATAAAAGCTTCTTTTCTAAACTCACCCCTAGCTGTTAAACCTTACTTACCGTGTCTATTCTACTTCTAGACATTGACACATTATACAATGAAATCTGATTATATTAAGATATAAGACACCTTTGTCTAAATAATAATGAACGCTCCTAATAAAAACTCCCTTTCTAAACTAACCCCAAGCTTTTTACCATCGTAAAACTTTCAATAAATTAGCTAGCAGTGGTGCATAGTATTTATCACCCGATACAAGAAATTGCTAAAAATACCACGTTACTAATATAGCGTGGCCAGAAGCCGTACGAAGGCAGGCCCTCAGTTAAATATAATTTGGTGGTGACTACCAAGGGCAGTGGCGGTTTACATTACATTTATTATCTGCATTTTGAATAGCGCGCCACTAAAACTTCTTACAAAAAAATCTGCCCGTACGAAAATCTGTCCATAGGAGCAGAATCCATAAAGCACCCATGGACAGGAAATTCCTATCTAAAATTTTATTCCAACAATATTCTGACTCGACAAGTGAAAGTTGCGTAGCTCTCCAATCTCCAGGGCCAAAATATTCGTATTTTTGTGCTGCGCACATTCTACTAGCATTTATTTTATTTTTATTTTATTTTATTAGGAACATTTACAGATTACCGTACATTGTGCAGATGACATCCGAAGTTTTATAAAATTTGCCAGTGTCACTTTCGGATGAAAGCGAAACACAATAATTTAGAAATTATTATTATTTGCACAAATATTGTTAGAGTTTGTATCGCATTTTCGAGACGTTTAAAAAAATTCTATTTTTTAATTTTGATTTGTTTAAATTTTTTCAATATTTCATATTTTATTTTGGCGTGCAGCAAAGTAAATTTATTTTTCCATTCAAAAATTCTATAAATTCCCATCGAGAATGACCACAAACCACCACTGCCCTCTGTTAAATATAATTTGGTGGTGACTACCAGAGGCGGGGTATACAGGGGGGCAGAGCCGGTAAGTCACCGAAGAGTTAATCCGAGACGATTGCGTGTCCGTCGCGCGTATATCATATGAGGGAATAACTCACGGCCCTGCTCTTTCTAAGGGCCGCAATTCGCCACTTTGGTTGGTAACAGGGGTGTGAAACTGTTAAACCACAACTTTAACCTTGGTTTCTAATCAAATCAAATCTCCGCTAAACTAAAAAATAAACGATTTTGATGAAATGTGGCGACTGTGTGACGCCTCCTGATCTCGATATTCACTAAGTAATGAACATTTCAGTCATAAAGGAACATATTTCCATATTGTAATTTCTGTGTAAGTATGTAGGTACTTCTAACTAATCGCTACCAATTTTTTTTAAATATGAATCGTTGAGTTCAAATATCCTCCCTAATGATTTTTGATCTAAAATTAGATGTGAATGCCATCTGATGTAGTTTCTGAAGAAATGCGATGCCGTTGGTATTATTTCCAAAAGTCTGCCAGTTTCTTTATAATCGTGTTTAAATATGAGCCTATAAAATTAGAACACGTTTTTAAATATATATATATATATATATATTAAACATTGTATCAATCAAATCAATTGTATCAAGTTATTACAAGATCGTATTTTTGATTTACATACATTTTCTTGATTTACTCGAAAGTAGGAAATCAATTAGGGAGGGTTAGAATTCAACGATTTATATGTCATCATAATTTTTTTGGCAGTTAACCCTTTCGTGCCGTATGTATGTTTTAAAATTTAAGGATTTTCATAACTTTTCCTCCCTCACTCAGAGCTAATAAAAAATGTAGGTTTTCGTTTTCCAATTGCTGGCATTACCTTTTTATGTGAATACCGCACCAGTCCCAGCTGCTTCCAACCATCTGGAGCCAGTGAGACCAAAGCATCCTCAATTGGTATGTTGTGAGACTGAAGGTAGTGGAGAGGGGAAGGGTATGGGGAAGAGGTAGGTGGGGAAGTATCTGGCTATTTAGATTTGGTCACCAAACACGGCTAAAGACAATTTTACCACTAAAGCCGTTTCAATTCTGAATAGTGGTCTTGCACCAGGGCGATACTGAGAGTATATTCCACTCTGGAACATGCTGCAAATATAGGAAATCAACTTAAATTTATTAACGCACGCGGAATTCGAAGGAAGTCAAGATTTTTTTTATCCCATTTTCTCTGTTTTTATCTTGATATTAAATACTAAAAACGAAATTTTCTTTGCCTGTCTCACTGGACGGAGTTCCCGTGTTTGTAGTTATTTATTTATTCGTATGTTTTCTCAAAACAAGTGTGTCTTATATATGTATATGTTAGCTTTCAATATATAAATTAAATTAAAATCTGTTGCACATGTACCCCTGGTTATCGACCAATCGCCGGGTGTAACACTGTAACATAGAATGGCCGCGGGTCGTGTGTTATGACCACTGCCCCTGTGCCTGCGAAATCGCGTGACCACCAGAAATCCACTAAATTATCACCTCCGAATCACTTCGGAGATACGCTCCATTGTGTCTTTCTTTTTGTTATTTCACTCCGGACTGCCAGGACTTCGCGACCAGCCTTCAAAAAGAATCGAAGGACGATATATCAAATAGTTACGAGTGTTTTTGCCATATGGATTTATGAGTAAAATGATTCTTTGAGATTAATAATCCTGGTGGCACAGTATATTCTTAACAGACAGTGTGTGTGTATGAAGCAGATCTCTTGAACGGGATTTCTGGTACTATAAACATTGCACAATTTTTTCTGTTTAAAATTTCTGCATCTAAGTCAATTTTTTCACCTCCCTCGCAATGCCCGTCACTTCGATTTGTGGAAATTCGAAATGCAGAACAATAAATCCAAAAATGATCCAAATTTTCTCTTTCAATCTGCACCATCGAAAACATCTATGAAAATAAGTGCATGTTTTACGACATGCATTTTTAAAGATTTTTTTTCTAAAAATTAAGTAAGTACTGTTATTAAATAAATGTACGATAAATGTTAGGTATTTTGAAAGATTTCAGTGTTATTTTATAATAAAAATTCATCTATTAAGTTCCACAAAAACAGGAGATTTAATTTATTGAAAAAAAAAAAATTTCACGTTCCTGAACAATTTTCATTTTGTCCTTTACAGTATTTCAAATTTCCGTTATCAACGTATGAAATAATTATTTATTTTTTTGAATGTTAGACATAAACACCGTATTGTTAAATTGCTTAGTAGAATAACAGATTTTGAAAATGGTGTAGGTAATTAGTACAATGCATTAATAATGTGCAACCCCGTCCATTAAGTAAAATTATGTCTAGATTTACCAACTCATTTGCGCGGACGAATTTACTGAATTCCTAACTTTTAAATACCTAAATACCAGTGGCGGTCCGTGAGTTTTCAGTGAGATTAATAATCTACCAATCCACTACTGCTAAGATTGAAAAGTACGACATTACTGAAGTGGTTGTAGCTGAAAATGAATTTAATTTTTTTTCAAAATTTCAACTTTTTGTATGAAGATCTTTCAGTATGTGGATGCGACGTATCCCTCGACTGAAAGAATCCTGAAGATCTTCATACAAAAAGTTGAAATTTTGAAAATAAAATAAAATTCATTTTCAGCTAAAACAACGCTAATAACGTCATATTTTTCAATCTTAGCGCTCTAGCTCACTGAAAACTCACGAACCGCCACTGCTAAATACGTATGTATGTAAATATTTTTCGTATTTACGGAAGCGACGCCACCGACTGTTTTCATATGTTTATATATCTGTAACTTTTTTTTATTTTAGCCTCCCTTTTGCTTCGTTTCCAAAATGTTAATTGGGAATCGTGTGCTTTACTTCAAGTGTCAATTCTGCTTTGAATTAACATTTTTACCGTTTCTTAGAAGTAAACAAACACTCCCTGTAAAGATTTATGCTCAATTATTTCTCACAATAGATGTTATTTTAACTACGTAACCATTTCTTCATAGATAGTTTGTTTTTGAAGAGTTTTATTTTAGAATATACACTCGTTACTGTTTTTTTCCATAATTCACTAATGGTTACTAAAATCCTCCTTCCTCCACTCCTCCACCCCTTCTACCCCCACCTAACAATATGTTTTTAATTTTTGATGTTATTGTATAATTTTAAGTTAGTTTAAAAATGCTGATGAATGACATTCATGGCCGTGGACGTGTTGAAATACATCGTTTAAAAATTCTCTTTTTTATTTTTTAACTTTTAATTTATTATTTTAACTAATTTTTTCCCAGTATTTCATTCAACTTACCTATGTTAAAAATAAATATATGGTAAATGCTAATAATGTGGTCATTATTGTAGTTGGTTTCGAGTAATACATTTCGTAATAAGTTGATATACATTACTCGAGATTAGGAAATTCCTACTCTTAAATATTTGCATTTTGTTGGAAACTGGAGATATATTACAGTTTATATAATAAAGACATTTGGAGAGCGTTATATTAACAATACACCACTTGCTTTTCTGTAACCCGAATAAAAGATAACGACTCAGGTTAAATGCGATTTTGCTAGAAAACAAAACAACAAAAAACTCCGATAAAAAGAAACGTAACTCCTTCTTACTAATTTCGTAATTTAATTGAACTTTTTATTGTTTATTCCTTGAATTCCATCTTGGAAAACCAAGAAAACCATTCCACATTCTGTTTTTTTTTTATCTCCCAACAGTAGGTCCCCCGAAATGATATCTACTACACTATATAAAGAGGTAAGATTTGTTTGTTTGTTTGTTTGCATCGAATAGGCTCCGAAACTACTGAACCGATTTGAAAAATTCTTTCGCTGTTGGGAAGCTACACTATCCCCGAGTGACATAGGCTATATTATATTTTCAAAAAAATTAGGGATCCTTATTAAAACTCCAATAATGCAACCCAAGGTGTAAAAAATTACCTAAAATATTCTTTACATCGCGTGCGCTGCGAAAACTATTGATGATAGAATAAAATAATGTACAACGACTTTGTAGAACACATCTTTATTTACAAAAAAGGTCGCGACAGCATATGTCTAACTATTATGGTTATGCCACAATAAGTATTCTTTTATTTTAAACATTTAATTAATATGTCGCCGCTTGAAAAGGCTCTTTATTTGTATCTTGGTGTTAATCCTTATCAAAATAAATTACTTCATATTTAAGACAGCTTCAATACCTTTATTTAACTTTTTGAATTTTTCAATTCGGATATTTAATTAGAAAGATATCACGAGTTTAATAATGTTAGTATTAGAAAAAAGTTTCGGCTACGGGCCGGGCGGGAGAGGAGTCAAGAAATGAAGTGCCAAGGGGGTTGGCGGGACGGGGGAGCGGGAGAGCGGTGGCGGGGAAGGTGGAAGTAGAACCCTGGAGGGGAACGCACGGGAAAGAACATGCAAGGAGTAACATTTTATTTATTTGAATATGGCATTGCAACGCATGCCGGGAAACAGGAAACATATTATAAAAGAAAATCTAAAAAACGCGCGGACCGCAAAAACTCAGAAACGAGTCCCGGTACGATCAAGGGAGTTATAAGGTGTGGTAGATCTCTGTCCCCTCTCGGGAAAAAAGGTACCCGTTTTTACCTAAAGGGCGTGGTTTTGAAGATATAAGGGCTGAAATTTCGGAAAGTTCAAGAAGGTTCTATAGAAGTCTAAAAAGTTCTGGAAGGGGTGGCGGTGTATGTCGTGGAATGTTCGTGAATAGGGAATCGGAATCATCATTGTGAAACATTCCATAACACTCTCAAATGTTTTCCTGAGCGAAGCCGGGTAACCCAGCTAGTTTATTATAAAATTATAACGTTTTGTGCACCAATTTCAAACATCGACTTCAAAATTACCTTTAATAATAAGTTAATCAAACGAATTTATTTACAATATCGATTTTTTTGTACTTATTCGCTGGTATATACAGTATGTAAGTATGTATATATACAAGTAGTTTTTCATTGATGTATTGAATGAAAATTTGTTTTATATTTTTGTTATAAGTGGTACATCCTCTGCACACCCATGAGGGGACACTTAGGTATATTTTTTGTGATTAGATATACCGTATTTTCCCAAAACCGATTTCATATTGTATTTAAGTATGCCGAAGCACCAAGTGTCGGAGCTATTGTCATGGAACCAATTTTTATGGCTAAATTATTTCATGGCGAAAAATTGCATTTTTCTGAAAATTCTCCTTCTGCAAAATTAGAAATTAAATTATTGAAAATTAAAATACAAACCAAAAACGTTAATAATGCGTACTAATATATTATTAATGTACTACTATAAAATCACAAATAATAATCTATAAATCGCAGTTCTCTATTTATATCCTCCTTATATATTTTATTTAATATGTAGATTCGTCTTAACGAAGCGATCACCCAGGTAAGGCATGTTTATTTAGAAATTTATCACCTCTAATACGCTGATCCTCGTTTAGTCTGTGCGTGTGTATTGAAACTTTATTTATATTAATAGCCATCTTTATTTTGTTTGGGGGTGACCTTCTTTTATTTTCACACTATTTATTTTGTATCATCGCTAATATCACTTCGATGCAATTTATCAAAATGTGTCGGTTTTTTTGCGAATCTAAACAACGACAAAAAGTTGTCTCCTAATTTATACGTCTGTAACATGCGAATTTGGTTTCATCGATGTTTTATTTCTTTTTGATGTTTGAATGAATTTGTTTTCAAATAAATGTTAACATTGTTCGAATATTTTAAATTTACATGTTTTTTGCTATATGTTTTGGTGCAGGTATTTCATGCGGCCGTAATTAATTACCCATTTTATTAAAAAAATAACATATTTTTTATTTTATTTTATATTTGAATCGTAACTTTTTTTTACATTAGCTCCACACAGAAGACCCCGAGGAACAGAATTTCCCACAGAGTGTAAAACATCTTTGGGGATACTGTATGGATGATATTTTTAGGGAATGGAAGATGATTAAGTTCTTGGAAGGAAAAGAGTATGAGGGGTGGGTAGGAGTCTGGAGGTCAGTGTGTCCAGAAGTGACGGACGTATCAATCCAAACCTCCCACTACGGTTTAAGGCGATGGGTCTATGGTCCCTCCAAATGGCCTCCCTCATCCAGTCTGCCCCGATCGGCCCGCCACGCACCTGGTGGGCAAACACATCTGCCGCCAAGACGTAGATAAACCTCACCCCCATGAACGCGGCATGCCTTCTAAGCCATCAAACGTAGCGAATTACTGGGGTAGATATGGCAGGGATGTTAGTTATCCAATAAGTGGTTCCTGGGCAGTGGCGGCTCGTGACTTTTGAGTATGCTAGATTACTGAAATTTAAAAAAAGGCATTATTGATGTTGTTGTAGCCGAGAAAAAAATTTTTTTTTTTTGAAAATCAGTTTTTTGTACGAAAAATATCAGAAATTTTCAGTTTGGCCGTGTGCCACACGGATTTCCTGAAAAATCTTCATATACAGAAACCGATTTTTAAAAAAAAATAATTTTTTTTTGCCTACTACAACATCCATAATGACATTTTAAATATATTAGCACCCTAGCATACCCAGAAGTCACGAGCCGCCACTGTTCCTGGGGCAACGATACAGATTTTTGATTTTTCACAAAAACGGCGCTCTATAAATTGACCAATTATTATTATTATTATATATCCGCCTCCCAAAAAAATCGATTTCCCCTTCACATTGCCCAGTTCTATCAGGGAGAAAAAATCCATTAGGTGACATTACTTCAGTTTGCAAGACAAAGTGGTTAATTTCTCCCTGTAAATTGCCAAATAACCAACATATAATAATCAATTCTTCTTATGTAGTAGGTAGGTACTCGCCAAGTAGTCTAAGTTTGGTAGCCGCATTCGGAGATAATTTAGTAAATCTAAGGTTGTTCGTTCGACGGTTTTATTTCTTGTCTGTTAGGATTGGTTCGAGCCATAATATCGCATACCTATGAGCACACCTTTAAATTGTATTTGAATTTGTCAATGACTGCTCCTTCAACACCTTTCGTGGATACTCTAGGTACCGATAACTTCTTGACTTTATTTTATCTCATAAAGCCGACAAAAACGCTTTGTACCCTTTACGTTGTATTGCTCATTCTGATACTTGGAAATCGCCAAATCCGTTTGAGCTTGTCTCGTGAGATATGGCTATCGTTTGATCATCTTCCTCTTTTGGCCGCATGCACAGATGTGATTGTAAATCTGTAATAATTGCATTTTGATTTTAGCTGCATGCCATTTAAACACCTTCGGAGGATGCATAGGAAATCTAAAGCGTATTATTATGTTGCTTATTTCTTTAAAAAACTTGGATAACCTTCTTCTTTTGGCCGCCTGCGCAAATATGTTTCTAGATCTGTGAAAAATTGCTTTTTTTTTATTTTATGCATTTTAAACACCTTTCTGGGATATACTAGGTTCAGATTTTGTCATATGAAATCATATATGTTTAGGTATATTTGGTTTATTTATTTTTTTAAAAATATTTCGAAACCACTAAACGAAACCTTCTGTGAGTTTTTCTCATTTGAAAACGTGCCTATCGTGTGAGTTCCTCCCTCTTTTGACCGCCTTATAGAAAAATTTGTACAATGCAAACGGGACGAATGGGAAAAGACGCGCAGTGAGAAATAATTTATTTATTAGTTGCCTTGCAACGCATGCCGGGAATTCGCTAGTATCTTATGAAATCAAAAAATATATTTGCTCATTTCTGAAAATAATTCTTGAAATCTCCAAATTCGCGTGAGTTTTTTTCGTGCGATATTGCTATCGTGTGATCGCCGATCACCTCGCGGAGATGAGACGAATGATGGGACGGGACCCTCGACTGAGGCTGAGGACTAAGCCAACGGGAGTCATCTCGCTGCCGAGGTGAGGCAGGTTAGGCGGTGGGTCGGTCCCGGCGCCGTCGCGACTACGTCACGTGGGTGTCTGAAATCACCCGACATAACTTATAATTGCCTATAATTGTAACCGTCTTCGAGACGGCGCCAGATTTGCGCTGAATCAAATAACATTCAGATTCGGAATACAGGCTGCTCCTAAATTATTTTTATCCTAATTTTAATCGGTATACGAGCATTCTCAGTTTTTGAAGAGCTGTCAACTGGGACCATTCCTCTGAGCAGAATATGTAGCATATATCGAAGTTAACCGACCATTTTATATCTAATTCATTTGGTAAGCCTGTGGGATGAAGGATCTTATAAGACCTTCACTTAGGTGGCTGATGGTGTTGTTGCGAACACCGCTTCACTGAACATGAATAACTGGGGTCAGAGATCGGCACTCTGATCCTTCTCTCCTTTTAACATTTTATCCTTTAATCCTTCACTCCTTCAATCCTTCACTTCTTCAAACCTTCACTCCTTCAATCCTTCACTCCTTTAATCCTTCACTCCTTCAATCTTTCATTCCTTCAATCCTTGAAGTGCTTCACTCCCGTAGCGACGCGATTTTCCAAAAGGCAGCCAGAACTCTCCCAAGGGTTGTGGCACAAAAATTATGGTTATATTAGTCTAATGCGGTGATTCTCAGTCTTGTTACGTTTTTCCGTATGATTTGATCTTTAATGGTATCATTTTATTGATGTTAACCTATCAAGAACCTAAACCTTTAATCATTTCGAATACAAAATTCTTAACTGCTCTTCGTCAACTTCCTAGTATTTCCTCCCAAGAGATTTTGGTCTCTTTTACAAACTATTGTTACATTTTGGAGTTTTTGGTTTCTACGGCATCTGCTTCCCCTTCGGTGTGCCACCTTCGTGTTGGTCCTTCTAGCAGCATCCCATAGGGGGCGGTACTGCCCACTTTCGTTGTTGGTCTGGCCCCTAGATCCAAAATAATTCCATTTCTCGCCTAGATTTTCCATAAAATTACCTTGGTCCTCGATGGTCCATCGTGTATCCACATTTTTAACTGCCATAAAATAGATACATGAATTTTGTTATTTTATCAAATTATTGTCAACAACAATAACATGTTTTTCTGTCTTTATAAATTTTAATAATAAAGCATCAATCACACTTTTACGGTACATTCTAAAATCATTTAAGAAACAACCCGTTGACATTATTACAGATGAATTTTTCATGGGTAAAGCTTTTGCGGCATTTTCTTAATTAGAACACGCGTCAAGATATAGCACGTGTCCGAATGATGATTTCGTTTTATTTTAAATACATACGAGCATTATGACAATTCTTCCTGCTGCATTACTGTGAAGGAAATTTTTCGTATTATAAAGCTTGAGTCATGTTTTAGAAGTTTCCAATATTTCGGCCGAATGTATTTGGTTGAAATTCGATACATCATAATATGAAACATGTTGGTCATATGACCTATCTATTTTTTGTCATTATTTTGTAAATAAATAATAGCTATTCGGAATAGTTAGTTCAGGTTACAAGTTATGCGTGTGTCCGAAATTTTTGAATTTTTCTAAGAAAATATAAGATGTTAATCTAAAATGTCGAATTAAAACAGTAGTATTCAGTCGCTTGGGCTAGGTCAGGTTTCAAGTCTATTTTCATTTTAAATTTTATTTCTGTACGTCGCATTTTCGTATAATTAGGTGGAACAAAAATGTTAGTTATATTTCACAGAGTTTTTTGAGTTCAGGTTTCAAGTCGATTTTCATCTAGGTCGGGTTTCAATTCAATTTTCATCTTAAATTTTATTTCTGTACGTCGCATTTTCGTATTGTTAGGTGGAACAAAACATATGAGCTATTTTTCTAAGAGTTTTTTGAGTTCACCTGAAATTTATTCTAGAACTTTCAGTAGGGAATTTGTTTTTAGGTGGTTCTCACTGCTCCAAAATGGAACTTAACTGGAATATCTAAACAAATTGTCTGCTTCATGGTTAAGATATTGCACTCAAATATTTTCTACAAGTAGAGACAGTAAACTTTCTTATACGTATGTGTTTCCTAATTACCTACTGTGTTGAGTAATAACACTTTGCAATTTATTTTTGGTCAAGTGTTGTTGTGTGTCAACTCTTTGCAATTTATATTTATCCCATCTTTGTACAATTTTTCAATGCAGCTTATTAATTACCAATTGGTTTTTACTTTATACGATTTATTTTTTAAGAAGTGAAATTTGTAATTTTTTAAATGTTCTAAGCTACATGTCTTAGATCACAGGGTGTAAACGAAAGTTTGTTAGGTTATATCGTTTCTTCTTATGTAAAATAAATGACACACATACTTTTGAAATCTTGTTACGCCGAAACTTATGCTCGCGTCAATTTAATGCTTATTAATGTTTGACATCTGTTCACCGTTTAAATATGAGTAATCTTTTGTAATTTATATATAATGTCGCTTCGAAAAATACTGGAAACATTATTACGTGGGCGGCAAATTATGTATGTATTTCTATACGTCGTGAATAATCGACTTGCAAAAAATATGCTGTGCTAATTATTTTTAGTGCCTACAACTTTATAAATGCGTCACGCCAAAACGTTGAACTACTCATCCTATGGTTTCCAGGAGGTGTTGCTACATAGGTACGCAACTACATTGTTAGTCAACGATGACAAGGTGGAATGTAAAGATAACTAAGCAAAGATACGTTCACTCTAAGTTTTGTCGCCCAATTTCGAAAATGATTATGATTAAAGATTATTAACTGTAAAATTTTCTTAACTTCGTGACGCAAATCGATAATATATTGTCATTTTCACTTTGCCATTTTTGTGATTTTCAACCTCATCACCACACACTACGAACAATCTTTATTAGCTTTTATGGATTTTTAATCATTTTATAGTGATTATTTCGCTTTTTACTGATGACGATTTCTAGATATAGTACCTACTTTAAAAATAATTCTAGGATTTAATGTGTACCCCTTAGAATGAAATACTTTGTCCTGACGAATACGGAAGCATGGTATTTTTAAAGGTTTGTCATTTCTTTTATGATCTCAAAATGAAATGGGTAGGTACTTCATTATAAACGTAATAAATTTTGCTTTATCGAAGTGATAATAATTATTGTCCCCAGAAGAAACAATGGATGAGTCTCAAAAATGGAATATTAATTATACCAATTCTTACAACGAAAATAATTGATCTAATATTTTACTATCTACATAATCTGAAATTCTATTAAAGTTATGGAAAAAATGTTGTGTTACGATGTTACGGTTCAGTATTTTAAAAAACACCGAAGGTAATTTTTTGATTTCGCTATTTTTGTATCTTTAGAGCTAATTTAGAATAATTTTCTTCTTTATTTTGCACACACAATAGTTATTAATCTACGTCATCGTTATATCGCTAAGTATACTCTTTTCGATTCAAGGAAGTATTGATTTGAACCGATTTCTTTATCCACTGGAGCATTTTTGGCCACATTTTGGCCAATTAATATTATTTTTTTTAATTTATTGGAATTATTTCAAAAGTTCCCGAACTTGTATACTTCGATTACCCACAAAGATAATTTAGTGGTTCACTTTTTAATAAAGGATGTCTAACGTCTCTTCTTCTTCGAATTATTTGTTATTGTTATATTATTGACATTTCGCGAACCGAAATTGTTGAAATATATTTTTGTACGAATCATTGATCATGTGTTTACATGCTAAAAAAATCATGTTCGAATTTAAATTTATATCTGTGACTATCAACTAGGCTATAGACAACGTAAATATAGTAGTCATAATATTTAATATTAATAGGTACCTACTACGCGCGCCAATTTTTAAATATATAATATATTTTTAGTACAATAAGGTTTTACCGTAGGCCGTTGGCAGATTTATTAAAGTTTCAAACAAAATTTTGTATTATACAACACACATTTCAAATCATACGTAGAATTCATGCATTAAAAATTTACCATTTTTTTTGTATTTTTTTGATGACTCCTTAAACTATGGGATAAACGGTTAAATATATGTGTATTCGGTGGCTCTCAACACTTTATTCAGTTTAAACGAGGGATGAGAAGGAAATTAAAGACCGTTATTATTTAAAAAATCAGGAAAAATTTATATTAACAAAAAAAAATTACGAAATTTTAGGTACATACCTATAACCATTTTTTTCTACGTAGTCCCCGTTACGATCGATGCACTTGGTGAGCCGTGGCACTGGTCCTTGAGTCGCTTATCATGGAACTCCGCCGCCAAAAATCTCTGCCCCTGCATCCTAGTCGGTCTCCAAAGGTTTTCCGGCCAAATGTTGATTTAGGTGAAGAAAAAGATGCAAATCATGTCATTGATTGACTTTTTGATTCGGGGTTAGGTGGTGAACCTATGTTTCAACCCAAAAAGAGCCTCGCTGTGGTTGGAAAAACCGTTCGAAGAGACCCTAGCGCTTTCCACACGATTTTGATCTTCAGCATTTTGGATACCCAACGAGCATGCATTTTGCATATGCCATTTTTCTCTCAAAATCTTTTGTGTAGGAAACTTACTGATGTCTGGAATAAAAATTGCGGGCTTACGAACTTCAACAGGGCGGACTCCCTTTTAGTTGAGAAAGTTAATAACTGAGCGCACCTCGTAGGCGGCGGGATTCGACAACGGCGCGTCCATCTCAAACGGACGCAATGATCGCACTGAAGCAGCTACCAAGCCGGATCATCGCTGTTTTTTTAGGGGAAAGTCTGAGCTACGCTAGTAGTAGTATAATGTCCACGTCGCCGAAAATGAGGAAGGGTCTTAAGTTCTTGGACAACCCTTGGATGTGCCACCATATAAAAATTCGGAGGTATGATTGTTTGTAAAGAGGGCGGGAAAATTCCAAACCAAACTCAAAAATTCCCGAGCGCTTAAGGTTGAAATCGATTATAGCGGAACGCTCCAGTGGTTATAGATACGACAGTGATAAATGCGACAACATGTAAAACACATTGGTAACAAGGATAGTACAAGTGAACAAGGTTTACAACACCTAAAACGCTTGTACTGTTTTATGTGAGAAAATTAAATTTGTAATTCAAGTCGAGTCTATTTATTCACCAGCCATCTCCGGTTACAACTTACGGCTCTGAGAGCTTACACTACTCTGGAAGATCGATACTATCGTGAATCATAAATTGGGTCCTTCTGCGACTAGTGCTCGTAAGTCAATACGTAACGCACTAACAAATCGACTTGTAATATAACACTAGTGGAATGGAAATCATCGTGGCGCATAATTAAGAATGACGAAGACAAGAATTACCAAACGCACTTAACTTGTGATCTCTTTTCCTAGTTAAGACAGATTTTTTCTTAAGATTAAAGTTGTAGTGTTTTTACTATTTTTATACGAACGTTGCATAAGACTCCCAACTGATCACGTAGCCAGTAAGCCAGTCCTGTAGCCTGTCTGGAGCCAGTAAGACTATGGCTTTTCCAATTGGAGTGTGTTGTGGTGCTGAATCCAGTGGGGAAGGGTATTATTAAACTCCACAACTTTAACTTCCTTTAAAAAAATACGCTTAATTTTTTATCAAATCCTTTTACGTTAAATTATGAATAGCCGCCTCGACACGCTTGAACTTAACAATTTCAATCCGACAAACAAATGTTTTTTATTTGCCCACTCCCGCATGCAGAACTAAACTTAGGTAGTGCGCAATTACACACAATTTAATAAAATCGACATTCTTAACAAACCTTCAAATATCTATCTTTCTATCTTTACATTCTTGTCACTCTAGTACAAAATAAAACTCCCAGCTCTGACCAACAGTAACATAAGAAGCTCTTTTGGCTTAACCTCGTTTAACGTAATTTAAGGTTATGAAATGTAAAAACTATGTATGAATTCAATATTCTAGTAAAGTAAGTGAAAATGTTATTTTCTTTTTAAAAACTTGTAGAAAAAAAACCTTCTATTTACCAAACAAAAAAATATATTTCAAGTTGAAAAGGTATCTAAATGAGAATTGTTTAAGTAATTAACAGCAATAATTAAGCGTGAAAAACAGCAAATAATACAAGTAAAAAACAAAATAACAGATCTTGTCACTAAACGTGGCTAAAGCCGTTTCAAGATGCATTTCAATTCTGATTGGTGGTCTTTCACCAGGGCGATACTCTCAGAGTGTGTAAATAATTAACAAAAGAAACAATAAGATCCTCTAAAAAAATACAATATTGCATTGATTAAAAAATAAAGTAAAGTTATAATATAATGTGTAACTAACTTAACTTATTGTACAAGAGTCCCAATTGCTCCCGTCTAGGGCCAGTAAGACTATAACATCCCTAATTGGGGTGTTATAGTCTTACTGGCTCTAGACGGTCCCCAATGGTGCGACTCCGACAATAATTTTCTATGGCTTCATTTAAACAAACTTAATATAAAAATAGGCTTAGTGTATAAAAAACCAAACACGGTTTTCAAAGACTTCCTGGAGACACTATCCTCTCATCTAGAATCATACAAAAGAGGTATTGTATTTGGAGACTTCAACGTAAATCTGCTCGACCCAACCAATGCACAAACTTGTAAATCCACAAATACAATTAGATTGAACAATTACACTATTTTGAACAAAATAAACAAAAAACACGCCACACGCATCACAGAAAATACGAACACAATAATAGATCATATACTTACCGATACAAAACTATCATACTCACTAACGAACTGTGATAATTCTATATCAGATCACAATATACTACTCCTTGATGTAATTCACACATATGTTAAGAAGACATCATTAAAATCGTCCCAAAAATATACACATATTAATCTTGATAATCTAAAGAATGATTTCATCCAAAATCCTTTTAATCTTAATATGAATAATGACTCGGTATTAAATTATGATAATCTTGTAAACTACCTCACAAATAAAATTATTTCTAATAGCACCACTAAAATTAAAACAAAAAATATAAATAACCCAGACTGGATAACCAAAGACCTTATAAAATTGATCAACAAAAGAAATAAATTGCATCTGAAATTAAAAAGACAACCCAATAACACATTATTGAAAGCAGAATTCCTAAAAGTAAGAAATAACATCACTACAGAAAAACGAAACTTAAAACAAAGACACTACAATGATCTTTTTAAAAAATGCGAAAATATCAGTAAAAAAACTTGGAAGTTAATGAATAATATTCTTAAAAATCAGTCTAATACTTCGAATAATTTTTGTACTAAATTAATAATTAATGATGAAATAGTCACTAACAATGTAGAGATATGCGACCACTTTAACAATTTCTTTTGCAACATTGGCTCCTCCTTAGCTAATAATATACGTAACAAAGTCGTACACAAACCGCCCAATGAAATAACATTAGCACATGATAGTATAGAATCTTTATATCTTCAACCAACAACAGAATTAGAAATAAGCAAAATATTAAAATCATTGAAATCAAATGCGAGTGCCGGTTACGATAAATTCAAATACAAGACAGTGCTAAGTCTCTCAACGGAATTGGTTCCTATATTATCAAAATTGATTAATCAATGTTTTAAAGAGGGAACCTTTCCAGACAGCTGTAAAATTGCCAAAGTGATACCAATTCACAAAGGTGGGTCCAAAACAAATACCTCAAACTACAGACCCATCTCAATCTTACCAATCTTATCAAAGATTTTTGAACGTGTAATCTACGAAAGATTAAACAATTTTCTGTTAAAAAAATCATTCTTTTATAAAAAACAATATGGCTTTAGGAAAAAATCGAACACACTTGCGGCAATAAACGACTTAATCAGTAAACTTAGGAGTGGTATTGATGGTGGAAATTATATTTTATCTATACTAGTTGACCTTCAAAAAGCCTTTGATACAGTAAGCCATGATATACTTCTCAAGAAACTCGAGAAACTTGGTGTAGTTGGTCCTGCTCTTAATCTATTCAAATCATATCTTAGCAATAGAAAGCAATTCGTAAGCATTAACAATCAAAATAGTAAGCACCTTCCAATAAACTATGGAGTTCCGCAAGGATCCATACTAGGGCCACCACTGTTCCAAATTTATATCAATGACATTTCGCAATTAGAATTAAACGGTGAAATTTTTTTATACGCAGATGATACTGCAATATTCTACTGGGGTAAAGATCTAAACATACTACTAGAAAATGCACAAAGTGACCTAGAAAGAATTTGCAGTTGGCTCCAATCAAATATGCTAACAATGAATATTAAAAAAACAGGATACATGATTTTAAGCTCAAACCGTAAAATAATTCCTCCTCATGTACCTTTAAAAATTGAAAATAACGATCTGCAAATCCTGATACAGGAAAAATATCTTGGGCTGTGCATCGACAAGCATTTAACTTTTAAACAACACATACAAGATGTAAAAGATAAAATCACACCCTTAATTAGCGTTTTTAGCCGGTTATCATATCTATTACCAATTAAATTAAAAAAAAGTTTATATTATAGTCTCGTACACTCACACCTAAATTACCTGATTGAAATCTGGGGAAATGCGTATGAAACATACATCAATGAATTACAGGTTATTCAAAATAAGCTAATCAAAAAACTATTTCACTATGAATCCAAAACATCCACAAAAAAATTATATTTGGAAACAAAACTGCTAACATTAAGAAAACTATACGAGTACAATATATGTCTCCTTATATACAAAATAAATAATAAACTCATACATACAAACACAGAATTCATAAAAACGTCCCAAGTACACAAACATTTTACACGACAACACGATAACATACGTTTAAACACCATTCATACTAACTACGGTAAGCAATCAATTAGTCACGAGGGGACCAACTTATATAATTGCCTTCCAGATGATATCAAAAACGAAAAAAGTATGTGCAAATTCAAAAAAAATTTATTCATGTTGATTCACAAAAAACAAAGTAGTGAAAGTGAATAATATCATATGGTAATATAATGTTATGTAAAGGTTAGTACTGCAATCTAATGTAATTTAAGGTTATGAAATGTACAAACTATGTATAAATTCAATATTCTAGTTAAGTAAGTGAAAATGTTATTTTCTTTTTTACTGGAATAAAAACTTATAACAAAAAAAAGCTGAAGGTAGTGTGTAGAGGAAGGTATGGCAGTACTTATTCACATTACTTATTTTCACGCGTATGGTATCCCAGATGACGGACACTAAATGTCACCGATTGCCCCGAGATAGGATCATATTATTATTCCGTTTCTAGTACTCGATCCATCCGGTTGCACGGCAATTTTACCTGACTACCAGTTTGTACGCGAATGTATATTCGTTGTAAATAATATTTTAAATAAAACTTAATATCGTGGATAATTAAGTGTTTTCAATTAAACATCATCATTATTATAAGCCTGAACACAAGATCACGGCTTGGAAGTGCCGTGATCTCAAGGAGCATTTTAACCTCAATATCGGTAAAGTATGAAGGCAATCCTGCCTGACGTGGAGAGGATCTCCTCATCAAACACTCTTCATCCTCTCATACATCAACTAATAAACACTTCCAACATATGATTCTAATGTACATACTGGACCTACTGAATTTAAGTTTAAAAAATTGAAATGTTACTCACAAGATTGGGTGTCCAGGATTCCGCATTCCAGTACTCAATCCTCCGTATTGGCAGTGATCATCATTATCATTAGAAATTCTCGGGGTCACCAATGTTGGAAGTGTTTATTAGTTGATGTATGAGAGGATGAAGAGTGTTTGATGAGGAGATCCTCTCCACGTCAGGCAGGATTGCCTTCATACTTTACCGATATTGAGGTTAAAATGCTCCTTGAGATCACGGCACTTCCAAGCCGTGATCTTGTGTTCAGGCTTATAATAATGATGATGTTTAATTGAAAACACTTAATTATCCACGATATTAAGTTTTATTTAAAATATTATTTACAACGAATATACATTCGCGTACAAACTGGTAGTCAGGTAAAATTGCCGTGCAACCGGATGGATCGAGTACTAGAAACGGAATAATAATATGATCCTATCTCGGGGCAATCGGTGACATTTAGTGTCCGTCATCTGGGATACCATACGCGTGAAAATAAGTAATGTGAATAAGTACTGCCATAAGGAGTTGGGGAAAGGGAAGGTGGGGAAGTACCTGGCTTTTATGATCTGGTCACCAAACACGGCTGAAACTATTTCAAGCAACGTTCTGAACGGTGGTCTTACACAAGCGCGATACTGAATAAACTCCACCCTGGAACGTGCCGCAAATATGCGATATTTATATTAATTCGCAAATAACACAAATTGATCGAATAAAATTTATTTTCGCACGCCGGGATTTAAACCCACCACCTTTGAATTGCTAGTCGAGAGCCTTACCTCACGACTACGGAGGCCGTCGAACATAACATATACATATATATAAAAACACTTACACTAAAAAGTAAATATTTTATGCAAAACATATTATATCTTACAACCTAAATAAGAATCGTGGCTCTCTTATCAGGCACTAGAGCTCCTCTTTTCTGAACCTTTATAATAATATTTTGTTAATTATATGTGTATATATAACTCATATTTTATATTAAAATAAAATAAAAAATTTAAAAAAATATACATATCTATGTATTATGACTCGCAGCTTCTGTTGATGCAAACATAACATTTATAGTATGAATCATATCTTCTGTTGATGCAAACGTAACGTATATATTATGAAACACATCTTCTGTTGATGCAAACAAAA
Source organism: Limnephilus lunatus (assembly GCA_917563855.2). Lineage (NCBI taxonomy): Eukaryota > Metazoa > Arthropoda > Insecta > Trichoptera > Limnephilidae > Limnephilus > Limnephilus lunatus. Next base: position 96,656,581 of record OU830593.1, on the reverse strand, counting down.
CATATATATTATGAATCACATCTTCTGTTGATGCAAACATAATTTTTTTTTACATGAGCTCCGCACAGGAGGCCCTGAGGAAAATTATTTCCCTCAAGGCCTATGTTTTTTGGGGATTCTGTGTGGAGGGTTTTTTTAAGGAAATGAAGGAGAGAAGAGTTCTGGGAAGGAAAAGGGTTTAAGGAGTGGGTAGGAATCTGGGGTTGAGTGTGTCCTAGTCATCCGCCTCCAAGAACTAGTCAAACCTCACCCCACGAACCCGGGCACCCCTGCTAAATCACCAAACGTAGCGAACCACTTGGGGTGACCCATGGCAGAGGTGTTGGTTATCCAATAGAGGTTTCCGGGGCAGCGGTATCCAATCCCGCCTCCCAAAAAAAATATGAATCACAATTTCTGTTGATGCAAACATAACAAATATATTATGAATCACATCTTCTGTTGATGTAAACCAAACATATATATTATGAATCACATCTTCTGTTAATGCAAATCTTTATTTATCCATGTACCTTATTCTCGTTACCATCTCCTCTTGTAACTCTCCCCTCCGCCTATATTATATAATATACTATATACAGAGTGATCTCGCCCACCACCGTCACGAGCAGGTGGCGCCACGGACCGCCTCAATAAATCACGTGATTACCGATTCCTTTCGCTATTCCGTTACCTCCCCCCTTACATGGCGGCCGTGCGATTATTGAAAATCATTATACAGACTTTATTATGTTTTCAACTCGCTTAACGGTGAACTCAAATCTGGCCTTTGTTTGTTTTGACGGCGGCTATCGTGTAATTTAAGAAGATTTTTATGGAAATGTAGCTGTTGAAATAGCGATTTAATTGCTAATCGGGCGAATTCCAAAATGTCACAACATTTTGGAATTATTTTTAATTAGATATCATTTTACCTTTTTACCGTCATAAATTTTAGCCCACCTAATAATATGACGTTGAAGAAGAAGATAATAAATACTAACAAATCTAAACGAAAAATATGAAAAAGAACAAGACACAGATAAATAAAATACTAACGGTCGCAACAAGGACTCGAACCTCGAACCCAGGATCTCTCGTCTTACCGGGACGAACGCCTTAACCAATTCCTCCACTGAGACCTCTTATTTTTAAGTAATTTTTTTAATCTCATATTTCAAATTCAGAAATAACGATATTATCTCTGACTAATTTTTTCCCATGTTTTTGGCAGCAAAATTTTTAAATGGAAACAAATGTTCGAAGTCCTGGTTTGTAACCTAGGTAGTGTCTCCGATAAACTTGTCCGATTTTATATATATGGTCCGTCTCTTATATATAGAATACTATGTTCATGAATATGGTTAATTTAATTATTTTTTTTATGAATACTATGTCCCATATTAATAGAATACCTACATGTTTTAAAGCGCCTGCTCTCATCACAGGTTTTCCTAGTTAGACAGGCATGGAACATCACAAATTGTAAGTCTAGAATTAATAAAATGAATAAATAAAAAATAAAAATAAAACTATTATTCAAATGAGATTTCAGTGGATGAATTGGTCAAGTGTTTCGTCCCGGTAAGACAAGATATCCTGGGTTCGAGTCCCAGTTGCGATCACTAGCTTTTTTATATTTGTGTCTTTTTCTGTAGTATTTGTTAATTTTATTTTCTTCTTCAATGATATATTACATTGATGGGAATAAAATAGAATTATTCTAAATACATAATATGATACCAATAAAACTCCGCGACTTCAAATTCTCGTTAAATTTCTTCGTTGTTTCAGACCTTCGATCTACGTAGGTTTATATTGGTAATTAGTTTGAGACAAACTTTACTCGTCCCTTGTCTGGAGAACATGTTGTTCCTTATCTGCAATAATAAGTTACAACTTTGTTATCCTTTGTTATTCTCTAGAAGTGTCCCCTGTCGTTTAAATTATTTTCATTGCTTTAATACAGATGATTCATGTTTTCTTGTGACAGAATGATTTTTCATCACGTGGTAGACTAATTATGTTTGACGATTTATTAATTAATTTCCTTGCCTCGTATTAGCTTTAGAAAAATATCAGATATCGGCGAAAATATTATTTCCATTTTTTTTTATTTTTCTTTATGTGACCACAAGTCCCCTGCCTGTACGGTGTAATGGCAGGGGAACTATGACGCTACCCGGTTGGGCAGGGTTGTGAGGCGGGATAAGGATGGGCTATAGGAAGAGATTTATTAATGCGGGTCTTGAAGAGGTCTATAGCTCGTACCACATACGTATTGGCTTTCTCAAAAAAAGTCGAAGAATCGACCCCGCTCTAATGAAGCCAACATCAACTGTGAACGAGTGTTCCGCACCGGGAATAAAAGCTGTTAGCTCTTTAGAGGAGGCTCCGTCAAAATATCTGTAGAACAGACTCAGCATGCTCACACTGCATTAGTCAATAATAGTCATAGATCAGGCAATCGGTCTGTTAACGGGAGATTGTTAGTCAAATAGGCTTATCAAGTATTGTGGAGCTCCAGCATAGAGGTGGCTCTCAAAATTAATTGTTGAACAGATAGGGTTAGCAGCTGCTCACTGTTGAAGAATCTGCCCAAAAAAGACAAATACTGTTAGTTGGTCGACATAACCGTTACTGCTCGCATGCCAAAAAATAAGTCCTTTTATGGTTGTAAGACGTTATGATTAACCCAAACGGAGACACCAAATTAGGTATTTTTGAACGCAAAATACTTTTTCTAGATCTGCACTAATAAATTGTAAGTAGATAACTATCCATTATCCATATCCTAACTGAACCATGCACTCGAGAATTTTATTTAGTATGACCCTATGTAAGTTTCTAAAGTCAGCGATATTAAAAGAATGCTGGTTGATAAAACACCAAAAATCATGACCATGTCCTTAGTGGAAGCTACCCAGAGGCAGACCGAGGAAGTGGTAAAATGACTGCGTGGAAGAAGATTGTAGCAGGTTAGGAAGGTTCTAAGACTGGTGGATGACTAGGGACAGGAACCGGTAAAGGACATGTATTAAACGCAAACAGCTTCCCTGGCATAAAAATTGATTGTACCTTATCCAACATCTTTTTTGCGCTGGTTCGATGTTCGATGAACAGTAGCAGAATCAAATCGGATATAAGTAATGATGGGCGTATTATATGAATAAAATAACACTCTTCACCACACATATGAAAGAAAAGTGTTTGATTTAATCCTTCTTTATAGCGCTATTTGAATCCAACTAGTAAAACTGATTACGTTTGCCTTTTCTCGGATGCAATTTGCCATTCCCCGGTCACATTATAATCGAACCCCGATCAATTACGCTTACCGCAACACGTGTAAGCCGAGAGAAATCCGCGCAATCGCACTTTGTAAGAGGACTCGTAATTAATTTGCATTGAGACTAATTGACTTCGGGTTCGATCCCCGGCGCGGTCCTTTAGCCAGGTCTGAAATTTATTCACGGGGACTGTAATTACACCGTATAAATCCGAGATGTATTATGTTTCGTGCGAGCCGTGGAGTGCGTGGAGGGCACCATATTTTTATTTCAATTATTGGACGGGCGACAGGCGTGCGAATTGCGAATGGGCTCTTGTTAGGCCAAGACAGATAGGTCACTCGAAATATTTTGTATAAATTGGAGAAGATAATGATAATATTGCTTAAAGAATCTTTATTTTCCTATTCCTGTGAAATATCACCCAAGAGCGCTTGAAGAAGTTGCAATAAATGTATTTGTTATTAAAATTACTACTTTGAAAAATTATTCTACCAGATTATCATTTTTTGATGTGAAATAAAATACCAACAATGTTTTAAATTGAAGCAGAAGATAACACTAATAAGCTAAACGAATTATGAAAGAGAACAACACACAGAAAAATAGTAAAAGGTAATGTCGCAACTGGGATATTTTCGTTTAGATTATTAGTGTTATCTTCTTCTTCAATGATATATTACATTGATGGGAATAACTTTCAAAAGTTATAAAAAGAGAGTTGTTCTTATGAAAAATTTAATTTTTTAAATACATATTTTTTGACTTTATGTTAGTTTTTAGCCTAAAACGTGGTTCAAATCTAAACAAATTTTAAATTATTTTATGGTTTCGTAATTTGACACAGCTTGATAACGGAAATTTGAAATGCTGAAGTTTTTTTTTTTTCAAAAAAATCATTTCTCCTGTTTTTCTAGACCTATGAATTTTTAATATAAAATTATCATTTAATAGATCTTTCAGGAATACTTCATTTTTTGAAAATTCTCTAATAAAGTGATTTTAATTTATTTTTTATATTTAAACGAAAAAATTCTCATGCATGTCGCAAGAAGCAAATAAATCCTTAACTTTTGAGGTACCCAAGGGCGTCTGCAGACGGCTGGCCGGCCCAGGTACTATAACTGAAACCACGGCGTCCAAAGGCTCGGCCGCCCGATCGTCCTTTCCTTAAATCAAGCCTGTTGTTCGATCCCTTCCCACATGTTTTCTTAAAAACTACTTGCAAACCAATCGACTATAGAAGTATTAACCTCATTTCCTTAGTTCACTCTAGATTTTTCACTCCACCCTAAATGCGAGCTTCCCAGCTAGCTTGAACTAAACAAAAAACAAAATATTTTGGTTTAAGTTTATGAACTTTTGAACATAAAAAAAATCTAGGTAGCTTTTATCAAACTGCTTTTCTTGGCGGGAATAATTAATTAAAAGTTTAATAACCTCACCTGAAATGTTACAGTCCTAGCCCTATCATTAAATAACCATAAACACAACTTTTAACAATTTAAAGGGCTTAATTGAAAAATAATTCGTTTAATCATTCTGCTTTTTTGGAAACACTTGCCAGTTTCGAATTGGGACATTTACAAATATTTACAAAATTATTATATTTTTTAATAAAATACCAGCAGTGTCCTTTTGGTTTAAAACTATTGCAATAATGCAATGCATATTTTCGAAAAATTATTTCTTATTCAAGCGTAATAAAATTATTGCTAAGAAATCCTGTCAGTATTGAAATAGGGATGTTACAAACAATTAAAAATACTATTTTTTACTTCTTTGATAATCGCAAATTTACTTGCTATGTTACATTACTTATTTACCTTGACAAAGAAACCATTTATTCTGAAATATTTCGATTACATTTGATTAAATAATGGTGCATATGTCGTAAGTCGCAAGCCAATCGTAAAATTAGATAGATCATGATGCGCCTAGCCACATCATGATTTATTTATTTATTTGCAAAAACAGCATAAAACCAATACATCGCGAAAGCGATGATCTGCCGCATCATGATCTGCCTGATTTTACGATTGGCCTGCAACATATACAAAGTTGCTTATTTTCAATAAAAAAAATTCCAAACTGTTTTAACGCATTTTTATCTAAAAAACCTTTAATATTGAACAATATAAAAATTGGTGCCAAATATTGGATTTTTTTTTTTAAATTGAGTGTTGAGAGTTTATTTATTATTTTATTACACTTTTTCTTATTATTTATTTTTCCCCTACTAGCTATGTTACCGTGGGCCGTATTGTAGCAAGTACAAATTCTATATTTCAATGTTCTGTTGAAATAGCGCTGTGTTCTAAATACGATGGCGCAAATTTAATTATGCCAGACTCTCCGTTCGACTGTTTTTACTGCTTCAAACATTTACAATTCCCCTTTATAGTTAGATGAAACTCTGAAAAAGATTGTTGTCGAATTTTGGCGAAGACAACGTTCATGTCACTATAAATATTAATTATTGCATGAAATATCTGTCAAGACTGAATGATGAACCCTTTATTTCGTAGGTGGGTTGTACTGCATATTTTTAACTCTTCCATGTTTCACCATCCGGGTAATATTGCATTATGATCATGATTTCGATCATAATGCAATATTACCGGGATGGTGAAATAAAATGTCGCAATGGTCTGATGCCGTCTGATGCCAATTATAAATATGAATTCGCTTTTATGTGTTTATTTATCTATTTATTTAAAGAATTGTAGACTTCCTTAGCAATAACCAATATTTGCAGCGTTCCTCTGGGCACTATGTGTTATTCAGTATCATTACATAGTATAAAATGAAGTCGCTCAAAATGTTTGTGCGCTTAGATCTTTTAAACTACGCAACGGATTTTCATGCGGTTTTCACCAATAGATAGAGTAATTCAAGAGGAAGGTTTATATGTATAATACATGCTTATTATAGTAGAGAAAAGCCGAGAAAAAAAATTCAATGCAGGCAGCGACAAGCGGGTGGTGTGGATTTTATAATGTTTGGGTAATGGCGTCGTGTTTCGTTAGCCACAGCAACGTGTGGCCGGATCTGCTAGTATTTTATATTTTAGAAAAATGCGTGTATTGTAACCTCCATCTATCTTGGGCTTTTGTTTGATATTTTTGTTATGAGCGTGCTCTTTATAAGCGAGTTCCACTGTATTTTCTTCCGACCCTGTAATTTTTTTAAAGGATTATCCTTCGGCATATAAAACCGTTTAATTGTCGCTTTCGATTTCAATTAATCCACCGGTACCCATTATGCATCGGGAGCCTTGACGTTTTTCACCGGAATCCTTTTTTTAATAATTCATTGATTGCCAGGTTCGATGACAGTAAATCACCCCTCGTATAGCGGCGAAGCCTTCCCGAAGAGAGGGGCGGGTTATCCTTGTTATTCGGGTAGTTATTAAGCGCGATTAAAGGGTTTTAATTAGAGGCTTAAAGGGCATATCACCCCGTTCAAGTGGCCTTTAAGAGGTTGTACGTGTGAACGGATCCCATGATTTTCCATAAAGAATGGTAATTAGTGCACTCTGACAGGTACGAGGTGGATCGTTTCGTTCAATAAAGCTCATGTAAAGAAGAGGGAGGCTTTTACTGATAATGAACATTAACCTTGCACTGTACTTATTAGTTAAAGATATAATTGATGTACAACCTATTGATTTTTATACACCATTTTTGTTTAGTTACTTTTTTATATATTTTTTAATTTCTTCCATGACATCAATATGTAAGTAGATATGTACTTATACGTGTGCTTGAGATGGTAGAGGTTGATCCAAAAACACTATACTTTGTTCAATGCTATTGGATTTGTAATTTTAAAATCTATTTTCGGATTCTTAGATACTTTCAGTATCCCCCTTGTGAAAGACCAACATTCAAATTAATTTAATCGTTGGGTGAAATGGCTTTAGTCGTATTCGGTGACCAGATGACTCTTGTGCGGTGTTTACATAAAAAACGTGAGTAGCATAAAATTCTCTATCAATAAGGTTCTGTAAGCACCCGTTTGCAAAATAACAAAAAAATTAAAATTACTATGTACAGGAAAATCATTTTAAACAGCCCCTAACTTTTGCATATATTTGTGCATACCACGGACGTACAAAATACATGGACATGCCCTAAGCGATAAAAGGCGTATCATTTCCCCCTCCCATTGGAACCATTTTTCGGAACCGGCTGGGCTTGCGTGAGCCAAGCGTCAATCTTAAAAATGTGACGTCATCATTCTTATATGGACCGGTGTTGAGCTCTCATCGTAAATAACACGGTAAAAATGGTGGATTGTGCTATAAAAACGTGTAAAAATTAGAAGAGGAAAAGAGAATAAACCCAATTGTGGTATTACATTCCATATGCAAGCATTATTTTACACTATTTTAAGCTAATTCAGATCACATAATATGATCGTTTTTGAACATACACCATAAATATACCAAACCCCCATACATACACTATCACTCCGAGAGACATGGCGTGTGCCCGTCACTGTTTACTGGGGTAAGTAAATTATGAAACATTTGTAAAAGTGTATTAACTAACTACAGGAGCAAAATATTGAACTCAACCTTATAGGCGACCTTACTTTGACGTATTTGAACTTCAAATTTGTTCATTGGGCGGCGAGCAATTTGCGCTCCCATGTAAAAAGGTCTATTCATTCAAAAGCAGAGTCTACTTTTAAGAACTAAATGATGATTTTATAGTGCGAGATGCCTATATACTGTCAGATTGAGTTTTGACGAATCACGTATCACCAAAGCCGTCTTCTTGCTCTTCGTCCCGCTGTAGTTGGTTTCTACCCCTCACCTTTATGTTCTGGTCTATTAATATTCATATGTCTATGGTGCATACCGAGAGTGATTCAAACTAGTCTTACTAATATTATAAACGCGAAAGTTTGTATGGATGTATGTGTGTTTGTTACTCTTTCACGCAAAACCTGCTGAATGGATTTTAATGAATCTTTACAATAATATAGCTCATACATCAGAATAACATATCTATAGGCTATATATAATGGTAAGCTCTGGAGTTATGAAATAATAAATGTTTGAATAATAAATGAAAATGAATGAATTGAATTTCATATATTTTAGCGGCAGGGTGGAAAGGCGGGGGGAAGGGGAACTAGGGAGTTGTGGTTCGCGGAGAGAGAAAAGACGACTGAGGGGGAAGGCGGGGAAGGTGGAAGGGAACGGGGACGCACGGGAAAGGACATGCAGGGAGAATCAATTTATTTCTTTGAATGGCATAGTAACGCATGCCGGGAACCAGCTAGTTATAAATACTTTCGAACACGCGCCTGCAGTCCCCTCTTAAACCCGCGATACACCACTACCCAAGCAAGAATCTCTTAAAAATGTGTATACATTAATTGATGTAAAATATGGATCAAACTTAATACTGGCAAAATCGACTTTAATCATGAGAGTAACTAACTACAAACCTTTTCAAAAAAGATTAATTGCTTAATTGCTATAGGTACGTGATGTGTATTTCAAACAAGATTCATCCACCGAAATATTGCAGATCAAGTCAAATAGTTTTAAGTTGCTTTTTCACAGGCCATTAATTGTGTGCCCCTTTCTGTCGACGATTTTTTTTTTAATTCACGCGTTCACTTAGCATCATGCCAATATTGCAAGCTTTCTTTCATTTCCTTATAACGCAACCGTGCGAAACAATGCCTTCAAGTATAAACTAATAGTTTCCACGCGCAGCTCGGCGTGATCGATAAATTATGTTAAAACGTACATTTACAGCGAAATGTGACTGCGAAATATTTCCGCAAAGGAAATCCAAGTGACCCCGACCCGAAATGCCTACGCATCACCTTTTGTTATTAAACAAAGGGTTATTCTTTAACCTTACGCTTCAAAATAAATGTGGTTTCACATTTAACTTAACAGATTTGCTGATTACTTTTGTAATTCATACGAAGCCTTTGTTTATTCGTCTTTTTTATGTTCTCCGTAAGTTTTACGACTAGGGTACTAGTTAACACCACGATATTATGAACTTTCAATCATTTTGTATTGCGGTTTTGTTGTAGTGACTTCCGTTTTATAGATATTTTACTCCTTTCATATGAGCCTTTACGATAATAAAGTATATATTCATTTGAATGTCTTACTTGACACCTTTTACGATCTTCCTTCGTTGGAATTACGATGAATTTGTATGAAAAGGGAAATAATAACAATTTAAGCTGTATGATGTTTTGCAAATAAATTAGGGCAGTGTTTCTAAATCTGACTCGGCTCATCGCCCTTTTAAAAGAATCACGACTCCGGAATAACAGGCCGTTTCAATAATATTTTATCTGTAAAACATCCATAATCTGTAAAATTAAGAAAAATTGTCGGAAGTACTTATTTTTAAATCGACTTGAAATCGCTTTCCTTGGGTAACAAATTTGTAGTATATTGAAAAAAATGTATTGATCGAAGTAATTTTATCAGCGCGTTTTTTTTTAACCTAACCTAACATTCGTACTATCCTTTCCACACTATTTAGTTATCCGGAGGCAATCAACGTATTTACGTCATTGACACTGTGCATTGAAGTGCGATTGACGGAACATCAACTTAAAATAATAATTTTAACCCAGTTGCTTTGTTGACGTCTGCGAAAACTGAATCTACCTGTGCGAATACATTGATAATTTTTTGGATTTTATTTTCATAACTCTGGAAAATCGTAATATACCTAAAGCAGTTATAAGTAAAGCATATCTCGTTCCACGATAAAACTGAATTAAAAAAAAAAAAAAAACAAATGGTTCGATAGATAAAGCGATTGAACGGACGATTGTTTATCACACAGTGAAACGATCATTCCATTACGTCAATGGCGCTTGTCTATGCGCTCAATCAAAATACACATCATTCCCCCCGTCAATTGGAAGTCACAATAATTGTCAATCACTTCAATTCGTCATTAGTTGGGCAGGGTTCTAACTTCATTTTACTTTGTTCGGAGGTATGAAGTGTAAAAGTTTTCAAAGACGATTTCTTATTATCTATTTATTTTTAATTTTTGAGGTTGAATCTTCTTTAAAGAATTTCAGTTTAACATATTTGAATGGAAAATATAAAAATAGGATGTAAACTTACCATTTTAGAACATACCTTAATGTGCCGATACAACCATATGTCACCAGCTAGTGCATAATAATTAATTGCATAAGTTTCTAACTATATTTCCCTAACGCCATTCCAAGATAGTGCCACGTTCTAATTAAATATGTACCTTTAAAATATATTAAACTAAAATACTTTTCACAAGATTCAACATCAAAATCATAAATTGTTAAGATTAAGATTGTGAGAATTCATCTTTGGAAACTTTGACACCTCAGAACACGGCAAGGCGAAGTTAGAACCCTATTCAACTAAAGTGACGACTTCAATGCGCCTCGTAAAAACTGTCAGATACAAACAAAATGCCAATTGCAAAAGCTTCAAAGTGGTGTTAAAACCTTTTAATTTAAAATCAAGCCTTAAAAACTTGTTGTTTGAACTTCGTCACACAAGTATACAACTCAGATAACTTCGTCATACAGAAAATACAACTCAGATGGTTCTGAAAAATATTTTGTTTATAGAAATGAACAAAAGAAATGGTTTTGCCTTCAAAGGTAATTTTTGAAAAAAATATCAGTTAGAACCTTGTCGAACTGAGTTGTCAAATTGCCTCAGTAAATGATCACTTAATCACTTAACAATAATTGTCAATCGCATCAAAGACGTAAATTAACTTAACTATTGGCAATTGATTTTGTTCGTCTCCGGGGCGTCTACTGCTATTCAATACCCACCACCTTCATCTGTTGAATCACTTCGTTCCACTTTTGGAATCACCAGTTTAGACAATTTACGCCGCATTGATTCGTTTTCTTTTCCAGTATGTGGGGTCTGCCGCATTGGAAGAAATTTGAATAGGAAAGCTCCGAAGTTCATGTGTTGGAAATATCGTTCCATGAAGTTAATTATAAATTTGGCGGTGTCCACTCCTCGCCCTTCCCGGCGAGGTCTGACAGCTGCCCGTATTTATGGAACTGCATTCGAAGGATTCCCTCATTGGCCCGGCACCCGTAAAACCTTTGAAATACAGTAGACTCTCGATTTACAGTGTTACCGTAAAACGCTTTTAGAAACACAATATTTTTTTTGTTTTTCCGTCTGTTACGTACGCCAATAAGTCAGAAGGTTTTCCGACCCGTGAGCGGGCACACTGCTGTCCCTGTAAAAAGCATGGATACAAATTTACCCCCTGCTGTCTCCTACCACTACTACGTATTCTTTGCAATCCCTCCCTCTGCCCTCGCGTAACCTATTGTAAATCTTGATTCAAATTTTGTAACGCCAGAGCTCACCATTCAAACTTTAAGCCTTCGCGCAACCTATTGTAAATCTTGATACAAATTTTGTAACGCCAGAGCTCATCATTCAAACTTAAAACCTTCGCCAGCATGCACCCAACAAATCATCAAAGTTTCATCGCAAAAGGATGAATGGTTTAGGAACGCTTAAAGGACCAACAAAGAAACATTCATTTTTATATATTCAGATTATTTTTGAGGCATTCTGCCTTGTTGCGTTACCTCCTTCTTTAGTCAACGTTTCGAACAATATTACAGTGCCTCAAATCATATCAAATGTGTAATATATCTGCGGCACGTTCCAGAGTGGTAGATACTTTCAATATCTCCCTGATTCCACCATTCAGAATTAAAACGTGGCTTTAAATGGCTTTATCCGTATTTGGTGAGCAGAACTGAACAGTCAGGTACTTCTCAATATTCTCTTCCCCCATCTCCTTCAGCCAATAAAACACAACATAGGTACCTATATACCATTGTGAGATGCCAGTCTTACTGGCTTCGGACGTTTTGAAGCTGTTTGGACTCTTATACGATACCTAACACGTCTCATCAAAATTAAAATGAATAAAAAAAAAACTTTGGAGTTAATTTTTTTTTATTTTTAATAATTACCTATTTATTTCTTACGAATTTTATACTTGCAAAAAAATGTTTCTTTGTTTGAAAAAATATGTCAGTTAATTCATTTCCCGGATAATTCGAATCTCATAAATTGAGATCCTACTTAAGGTACTTATTATATCCTCTCAGAGTCCTGGCCCGGGGGCCTCTTTGTTCCGTTTAATGTCTTAATGTTTTTAAAATGAATATCTCGTAAAGTTTTTTTACTACGAAATAAGACGTTCGAAGATGCGTTGTTCTCCTCTTGCTCCGTTTTATTGACTCTCGAACGGTGATAGGTAGTAGGTGGTAGTGCGTCGGGAATTGAGTTGCGATCGTAAATACGGGCTTAGCGTATTTTGTTGCTTTGGCGGCATCAACAAATATCACCGTCTAGGGAGGTAAAATGAAATAAAATAAAGCATCCAAACTTTTGCCTTTTAAATCTTTGATTTCGATTAAAAAGAACCATTTTTGCACGCAAAGGTTACGACCCCATCAAATTCTCAAACGTTTTGCTTAATTTATGTAGGGTTAAAATAGAAACGATTGTCCGCTTAAGAAAATTTAGACTTTGAATCGGTGTGGGTTTGGTCATACATTAGATAGTTGCGTAATTAGTTGTCAAATCCTTCCATCGATTATATTACAATAAAATATTGCTAAATATACAGTGATGGCCCAATTTTTAATAGGATTGACTGCAATTATGTTAATTTCAAAATGATAATCATTTGGAAATTAACCTGCGTATTGTACACACTTATTTATTTTGGTTTATTATTAATAATAAAAATAATAGGTAAAACGTTAAGGTACTGTAAGAAATACATACAAAATTGTAAAAACTTTTCAACAACGTGACTATGTGTGCCGATATGGTTGTTTTTCGATACACATTGAACTATGGCGAATGAACGATGCCCCAGACTTGTAACATTTGGAAACGGGTCGCTACCAATCTGCTGTCGGATAGGTACCTTTATTAATGTGTTTCCTCCCTCCTACAACATGGGTCTCTTCAAGACCCATGTTCACTTCTTCCTTTCCTCAAAAAGACCCTCCACACAGCATCCTCAAAGATGACATAGGCCCTGAGGGAAATTATTTTCCTCAGGGCCTCCTGTGTGGAGTTAATGTAAAAAAAAAAAAAAAATTGATTATAGGATTTTCATTGGACGCTTACAGTTTACATTTTCAATGGAAGCATTAAGTTCATAATGTATGTGTCTTAAAAATTTGCGCTCCATTTTTTTAATAGAATCTGTTAGGAAATGAAGTAAATAAAACAGAGTAAAAGTTTCTGTGCGCCTGACACAGGTGTCAGTAGTAATTAGTTGAGGTTCCGTGACATAGATGTCAGGAATGGCTATATTTCCCCCTCAACAGACCCATAATGTAGGTTATAAATTCAATGTTTCTCTTAAATTCTACCTCTTCTGCATCAGTTTGCCTTTAAAATGAAACACTACATTATCGGTCCGTTGGGGGTCTTTTAAGGGAGTTTTATATATTTTGTTGGTTACAATAAAAACTATCTTTGATGTACCTGGAGTTATTGTTGAAATTAAAAGTCCTAAAATCTTACACAAACCAAACTCAAACAGAATCAGAGTGAACCTTTTTTTATTTAATTAAATTTATTATCAAGTTCTGACTGATATTTTGACGTTGAAATTGGCCTTGTAAGCCGAAACAGCTGTAACAAAAGTAAAAACTATAATACTTGTAGAACTTGGTAATAACATTATTAAACTTAATTAAAAATATTTTTTATTATTTAATGGGGTTCTACGAATTAAATACAAAAACAATGAATTCAGAGTAAACCTAATAAATTAGCCTTTTTATAATAATATAGTCGTAACTGTTGTGCACACATTAAAATTCGTTATTAATATATCTAACTTTTTTTATGTACCGAGTTTTTAAACAACATTTACGTTATGCAGTAATCGAACCTGAGACATCCTAACCTTACATCTAAATGCATTTACAATTACTCATGAAGGCCGTCCACTTCATGCATAAAAGTTATTAACATAGATTTTAAACGATTAATGAATATTCTACGATATTATATATTAGGTAGGTATTTGGTTTGATTTCATTGGTACAAATTGAATTTAGTTTTAATTCGTTCCCCCCACACAATTTCACATCAGATTTATGACTATATTGTCGTTCACGATTTCGACCCACATTATCCAACGGTTTCAAATTATATCCTGATATATTAGTTCTATAAGTTAATAAATTATAAATGCATTTTTATTTTATTTTTAAAAAATCAATCAAGTATTCTACATGCAATCTATTTCAATCGAAAAAACCAATAGTTGCATAATTTGTATGGTTCAGAGTATATTATGACTTACGACATGGATGTGGGTAGGTAGCCTCGGAACGTACATCTTTGTAATTCTTTTTTCAATCAATTTTATTGTTTTACACATTTAATCAATTACTTTCATTTTCGAGAATAATAATGGGTGAATTATGTAGTTCTTTGTAGAACATGTTTATAATGTAGTTTGATTGGTTCGTTATATTTTTTTGAATCACTCCTTCCACAAAACTCTACACAACTCGATTAGAATTCGTACTTTTAGGAAGACAAAAATAATATTGTCTTTAAAAAGCCTTCGTTCTTTATCTCTAGCGAATTTCTACTAAACCATTGGTGACACTTTTTTGAGGCATCCGAGATTTTTTACTCCCAAATATGCATGATTACCGGCCTCAATCCTTTTTGATGTCGAAAATATTATCTATGCACTTCAATGAGGACTGAGCGTGTTAAAAAGTCATGCTTTTAACTCGTCTTTGCATTTTGTCTGTTATTTGTTTGTGCGTTCCTGTTCAAGATGGTGGCAGTTTTAATTTTTCAGTTAAGATTATAAATAATTAAAAATAAAATAAAATAATAAATAATGAACACAATATTAGCGAAAATCTGAAAAACAAAAATCAGAAAAGATACGGTCCCATCTTGAAATCGAACCCAGGACCTTTGCTTTGCCGGGCGGAGCTCTACCACTGAGCTAACACGACCCTTAGCCAGGACAATTCTCTTCTTTCTTTAAGGAAAGAGTTTAGTAAGGTCATCATATTAGCTCAGTGGTAGAGCTCCGCCCCGGCAAGGCAAAGGTCCTGAGTTCGTTTCCTAGATGTGACCATATCTTTTTCTGATTTTTCTAATATTGTCTTTATTAATTAAATATTACAATTTGTGGTTTTCCTCATTAGGTTAAAAATAATGTTTTTTTTTCAAATGTAAAATCGTCTTGTTTATTTGTGTTTTTTTTATTATTTCTTATTCAATTTTTTTTAATATTATTGTACCTACCTAAACAAGATAGAAAAAGGGCCAGAAAATTTTTTGAAATGTTTTCGTTGAGGTAAAAAAAACGCTTTCGAAAAAAATTCAGGTTCTAAAACCAAAAGGGATGTTCAAATGTTGTTATTTCTTGAGGGGTTCCTTCCGTTGCTGACTGACTAATTGATTGAAACACTTATTATTTCGCAATAAACTCTAAGGATGCTGTTTAGTATTGGTTGTGGAATTATTTCACACACGTCTCTCGGTATCAGCCGGCCAGGTAATGGATGGAACCCAGATCTGCACCAGATGCGGGTATGCTCTTCAAATTTCAACTGAGGCTTTAGAAGAAGGTGGTCTACATTTAAGGCACTATTAATCAACATCATCAGATCTGTTGTAGTAATTGATTACAAATTTAACAAAAAATAATTGAAACAAAAAATTCAGATTTTATTAAACATACTCTTTTAGGCCGTCGCGCGTCGGTGCATGGGTGTTTGTGCGATTTGTAATTTATTATATTCCTGCGTAATGCGTAATATTATTCAAGTTGAAAGAATTTTAATGTTCAAAATTGTAACTGATATGTATAAATCATATGAGATAATCGATAAACTAGGTAACAAAATTATTTTATTAATGAAATTAAAATATATTTTTAAATTTTATTGGAATAAGTTTATAAGGTTATTATACCCATTACCCATCAACGTAATATATCATAGAAAAGGAAGATATTACTATAAAATCACAGAAAAATTAAAAGTTAACTGTCGGTAATACTAGATCGACAAAAATAACACAAAAATATAGGTCCCAATGGCCGAGTGTATTAAGACGCTGTATCCCGGTAATACCAAAGACCGTAGGTTCGCGTCCCAGTTGCAACCATTACCTTTTTTTTATTTTTCTGTGTCTTGTTCTGTTTCATGATTCGTTTAGTTTTATTAGTATTATCTTCTTATTCAATAATATTTCTTTGATTAACTTTTATTTGTTTTTCTTAAATCTTTTATTGTTTTGGCAGTTCATTTCACATACATTTTTTATTAGAAAGTTTAAGCCTTCAAAGTACGGCCTTACACCCAGAGGACACTGCATTAAAAACATTACATATAGAATGATTTACCGTAACTATTTTATCATTTGATTTTTCTAATTTGTTAACACAAGATATAATCAGTTATATTATAAAGATCATTGACCAATGCAATGAGATTAAAAATCCTAGAATTATAATAGCTCGTGATTTTTCACTGGTCTGCGCAAGTTACTAATAAAACAAACTGATTTTAAAATGTAGATTCTCTTACTCGGCATTTATTTTGTGACTTTCATCTCGACGATCCTATAAAATGTAAATGATAAAAAAATTGACGTTTGTTTTAATATTATTGATATCACCGAAACAATTCCTCGACTATATTTCAATCTAGAACTAAATTCAGAACGCCCGCCCCCGCCGGGTTTTGTTCACGGGATTTCTGAGCCCAAAAAACAATGGGACACAATGATCTTACCCCTCTTCGGTGACGTCGCCATGCAGTATAACATATACATAATTATAAGTACATCCAGTTTTATGGTCAATACTTATTTAGGAATTAAATTTTCATCTATCAATATCTATCTTATTTGGATTGTTAACTTCATTATTGATTCTTCCGCTGAGAGCTCCGTTGTATCCTCACTTTCAATTACGTTCGTCGTTAAAGCGAAAGATATATAGATTACAACGGAGCTTTCGGCGGTGTGCCTGTAAATATGCCTGTAAATAAATATACCGCAGCAGTTCGTCGACCTAAAGGCACGAATATGTCTAAAAAAAATACCACAATGTTATCTTGATGTCATTAATTTTAGTTAAAAGCATCTTTCACTTTTTCAATTGCCCGGTCTAATACCTTGCAGATATGATCGCCCGTTCTGTATGCAGATTCTGCTGCCGTATTTGCTTTAGTTATTGCGGAAGAAGAAATCCCGCCTCACCACAAAAAGTTAACGAATCCGGCGATTTTTTTCCCAACTCATTTGGCCCAATAATGGGCGGGAGTATGCGCGTGTGGTCCGGTTATACCAATATTCGGATACCTTTATTAAATGCCTAATGCTATTAACTCCTGGAATTCACAATTTCCGATTAGGTGAAAAAAATGCGAACCGCCTCTTTGACCTCTTTCGTTTAAGCGGCCCGTTTCATCGATGGGGAAACACAACGATTTATATTTTATAAGTTATGTATTTATTAATTTAATTTGCGAATAACAGCTGAATATTAAAACAATAATACTCAACTTTTTATAAGAGTTTCATTTACGTGAACTTGGTTTTACTATGTATTCGGGTATCACGATAATCTGAACATTTACAGTTTATTTAACCCAATTGAGTCTTGCTAATTCTTTACTGTTATGTGTATATTCTGTCTTGGTATGATATCTAAGTGCATAACTACCTGTATTCTCACACCAGCTGTTTATCTTCTATTTTCCCGAACAAATATAAAATTGGTTGGTAGTTTTTTTTTTATAACAAGAATAAATATGTAAAATGAAAGAGAATGCCGAATATTTTTTCATTGTTTTGTAAAATTAGGGCTTGCCAACATACTCGTACAAAATATTGTTTTTACATGAACTTCATACAGGAGACCGTTTTGAAAATAATTTCCTTCAGGGAATCTGACAGCTTTGTGGATGTTGTGTGGAGAATGGCCTTTTTGAGGAGAGAGTCTTGAAGGGGGTGGAGGAAACACAGAGGCTCTCAAACTGTTCCACAACCGAGCTGTTGAACTCGGGAACCAGAGTTATCAATTGACAACCAAGGAGTCGTAGACACCAAGTGGTTTCTACATAACAATTGTCAATTCTCGTGTGACAATATTTATCACATTTAATGTCAACCGTGTACATAATATGTTGGGCATATTTTGACATATTTCCCGACCGTGAACCGGTGCCGAAAGGATCAATGACGCTCGTTCCTCGGAGCTTTTTCCATTGTAGGTAATAATGGTAGAAAAATATCAACATACCTACCTGACGCCTATGCTCTAAAGATTGCAATCCATTTGTTAAGATAGGGGAATCTATCAAATGGATCGTCCGTTTCTGCAGAGAGTCAAGCGTTTCTTCGGGTATTTTTGGGCTCCAGACCAGGGGTGGCTTTCATGTTCAACAGTGGAACGCAGATGCGATTTGTTACTGGGTCAGCAGTTATGTACTTTGAAAGTATCTACGGGCTCTGTATTCCAGCTTCTGAGAGGCTAACTCTGGCTTCAATGTAGCCTTATAATTTTATAATATTTCTTTCAACTTTTTAATGAAGATTTTTCTCTTTATTTTCAGACCTACTTCTACAACAATGGGCCTGAAGGACTCAGGTAAATACTCATCCCTGACGTTTTGTTTTTTTATAATTTATATTAATAATAATATTAGTTTTGTGGCTACATATATTATTACGTTTGTTCCAGGTGGGGTATTAGAGAGTTGATTCAAACTATTCCAAATTTAGGTTTAGTAATTGATTTAACGTTTTCGACTAAATATTACGAACCTTCAGTAAGTTTCCTTCCACCATTATTATTTTTTCGTTAAATAGCAACCATTTAGTTTAAATATCTCTGAGTGAATGCATTACCAACAGAAGTCAAATTGTAACGAGATAATTAACATGAAAATTGCCAGTCATATTTTGTATGCACCTCAACAACGGTTTATAATCGAGATGCCTTCGTGAGTTAAAACATACAAATGATACCTATCTACCTACTAATTGCCTAGTCCTTGTGGAGTTTGTAATGGAATTACAATGTAATGTGTCATTGATGAAGAAGATAATACTAATAAATCTAAACGAAAATATGAAAAAGAACAAGACACAGAAAAATAAAAAAACTAACGGTCGCAGCCCAGGATCTCTCTTCTTGCCGGAGACCCTAGGTTCAAGTGCCAGTTGCGACTGTAAACTTTTTATTTTTCTGTGTTTTCTTATTTTCGTTTAGATTTATTAATATTATTTTCTCCTTCAATGATGTATAACATTGATAGGAATAACCTTCATAATTTCAATATTATCACTGCATTAAAGCAATTTGGGATGCGGGAATGGGAACCGCCTCCCCGGGAACCTTTATTGGATAACCAACACATCTACAATCACCCCAAGTGGTTTGCTACGTTTGGTGATTTAGCAGGGGTGCCCGGGTTCACGGGGTGAGGTTTGTCTAGGTCCTGGAGGTGGGTGACCAGGACACACTGAACCTCAGATTCCTACCTACCCCTTAAACCCTTTTCTTTCCCAGAACCCTCCTCTTCTTTCTTTCCTTAAAAAAACCTCCATACAGCATCCCTAAAAATGACATAGGCCCTGAGGAAATTATTTTCCTCAGGGCCTCCTGTGTGGAGCTCATGTAAAAAAACTTGTTTTATTTTGAGATAATTCGAAGTTCCAATTACAGGAATTGTTTAAAAGAACGACTGTGCGGCCCTTTAATTCAAAACTTAATTTTGGATTTGAGGCCCAAATGCTTAACCAAACTGTCATTTTTTTTTAAAACTAAAAGTTATAACAAATATCTAGAACGTACGAAAGTTATTAATTTTCTTTTATTTTATTAAAATTATAACTTACAGGCCATTAAATAATTCGAGATTTTTAGAGGCAACTTTTGTGAGGTATTAATATCTAATTATTAAAAAAATAATCTTACCTATATTGAATTAATAAAACATCGTGAAAATGGAGTCGAAATTTTTTGTTTAAGTTTATTAATACGCAGGACACACTGAACCCCAGTTCCTACGCACCCCTTAAACCCTTTTCTAGAACTTCCTAGAACTCTCATCTCCTTCCTTTCCTTAAAAAACACCCTCCACACAGCATCTCCAAAGATGACAGGCCCTGAGGGAAATTATTTTCCTCAAGGCCTCCTGTGTGGAGCTCATGTAAAAAAAAATAACAAAGATGAGTTCCAAACGTAAATCGGTCATCATGCTCATTTTTAATTCTTTTTATTTGGTTAATTGTATGAAAAGGATCGCGCAGTCTTTCCTCTCAACTAATGTCATTCTTTATCTTACTCAAAGATGTCAATACTTGACTTGTGTTGGTAATGTATGCACTCAACGATGAGTATCCAATTTGACTTTCGCCCTCGATTAATTAATAAACCTTACAATATATGAATATTTACCCTTTATGAATATTTAAATACTACACAAACTCGTGTTTTAAAGTCCAGGCAGTAACAAATGCTGCCCATCGTCGAAATAACACCTCGATCAAAAAGTTTTAGGACTTTATTCATAAAATCGAAAATACAAGTTTATTCATCAAAATCAATATGGTTCCCTTCAAAGTACTCCCTGCCAACTGCAACGCACTTAAGCCAGCGCTTGATCTAACCCTCGAAATACCGCTGGTACTCAATTTTCAGTACGTCCATCAGAGCCGTTTTCGATTTTTTTTTATGACATTCTCTCGGGTGCTGTCTACGGGTGCGAAGCGGTTTTTAAAGTCGGTTGAACATGAAAAAGTCGCATGGATCCAGATTAGGTTAGAATTTGAAGGCTGCTGGATAGCATTCGTGTTATTTTTGGTCGAAAACTCACGGACAAGGATCGCATTGTGCGACGGTGTGTTATTGTGGTGCAAAATTGATGGCATTAAAAATCGAAACCACGCACAAAGGTAGTGGTACTCAGTACAGCGTAATTTTTTCAAAAGTCAAGCTGTGATGCTGAAATTTAGAGGAAAGTGTCATAACAGATGTGGTAACCTAAGAAAAAAAAATTCAATCACGTGACTGTCAGCGTCACACGGCGGCCGGTCCTAAGACTTTTTGATCAAGCTGGTATGTACGCCAGTGTTACGAACAACCTTACCCTTTACCTTTGTTTTGTATTTTGCAATATTCAAATTTTAAAACAAGCACACAGTGCCGAAAGCGGCAACTACCGGCCAAAGTAATAAGTAACTATATGAGCCGTTATTAACCATTTTCCCGACACATAAGTCAATGTCCCTTTTAACGAGCCTCTCACCATCAGAAAATAACGATTATAACGTTATCGACCAGAACTGTTCCCGAGAGTGCATATATTAAAGGTGTTTAAGACTTTTACGTGTTGATTTTCAATATCCATGCAGATATTTTGATTGCGGCTTGTAAGCATTTTTACGCCGAATTCAATTTGTTTTTCATCGAAATTCGGAATATCGGTTATGTTGGTGCCTTTTACCAACATATTTTAAATACAGATTTTATCATGCTGTGTTTTGCGAGTATGACCAATGCAGTCTCGACATCCAAACGCTGCATTTTTTATTGTGTATATTTTGTTTTGTAAAAAATTGATCCCTTAGTTTGAACATTTGATACCCCGGATAGTTGATCCCTTTTCCGGCTGCAAAAATATTTGTATGCGGATGTAAGTATTTGAATTTTGTTATATATCCGTTTATCCTCCTCTGATAGGTAAGAAGTATAACATAAATAATCCTTTGAGGAATCAACTGCCCGAGGGATCTTTTCTTCGGGGGATCAATTGTCGGGGGTTGACAGTCGGGTCACAAGGTTTTCGGTGCAGTTTATGGAGAGATTTTCGTGCAATTTCGCTTATTATTTGAAAACCCATTACTTGTCTAGTTATTAAAATATCAAAAATATATATTTAAAATATTTGTCTTTAGAAACCTAAATCCTTCATTGTTTCTCGAAGAGTAAGGTAGCCATGTGAATTTCGCCATGTATGTTTTATATTTCAGATTATTTTCAAATGTTTTCTTTTTGAACAGGAGCTTACGAGCAGAGATATAGCCCATCAGAAAATAC